>JAJMLT010000001.1:18012-654160 GCA_030569775.1 Nakazawaea siamensis
AGAGTAGGAGAGTAGGAGAGTAGGAGAGTAGGAGAGTAGGAGAGTAGGAGAGTAGGAGAGTAGGAGAGTAGGAGAGTAGGAGAGTAGGAGAGTAGGAGAGTAGGAGAGTAGGAGAGTAGGAGAGTAGTGGTGTTGTAGTAGAGTAGTGGGTTGTAGTAGAGTAGTGGGTAGTAGTAGAGTAGTGGGTAGTAGGAGTACGTAGCAGAGTAGGGGTAGCAGAGGGCCCGCTCAACGGCCGCGCAGAGAGAACGGAAAAAAATGGGAGAAAAAATGGAGAGAAAAAAAATCAACATAGTACACTATATTAAGGAGAAAGCATTGGTTGTGATGAGCACACGACATGATATGTTTAGTAAGGAGAAGATCAAGTCTGAGAATAGTGGGGTTCAGAAGTCGAAGTTGACTTTGGCGATGCTGAATCAAGGCAGTGTTGCGGTGGTGGCGCCCTCGGTGGTGCCTGGAAGTGGGGTAGCAGATTATCCCGAGAGTGATCTTCATCAACCGCACAGTCTTTCGACGGTAGACTCGCAGTTTGATATGAGCGCTCCCGTGGCGCTTGAAGAGCCTAATTTCGATAAGATCGACGAGGAGGACCGCGCGTGGGACTCTTCCGATCTGGAGGGGGATCTCGACGACTTTGACGACTCGGAGGCGGAACATCCAGGTTTCAAGTTGGACAACGAGGAGGATATGGAGGACTACAAGCCCGGCGGGTATCATCCGCTGTATGTGGGGGAGTATTTCAAGAACAAACATTATAAATTGGTGCGGAAATTGGGCTGGGGCCATTTCTCAACGGTGTGGTTACTGAAAGACCTCAAACTTAAGAGACATGTGCTGATGAAAATCGTGCGTAGTGCCAATAATTACAGAGAAACTCTGATCGACGAGATCAAACTCTTGACGACGATCAACGAAACGGACATGGCCCATTCTGGCCATGAGCATATTATCAATTTATTGGACTATTTCGACCATGTCGGACCGAATGGGACTCATATTATTATGGTATTTGAAGTGTTGGGAGAGAATTTACTTAGTTTGATACGTCGATACAAGCATCGGGGACTCCCTATTAAGTTTGTCAAGCAGATTACCAAACAAATTCTTGTGCTGTTGGACTTTTTGCATCGCAAATGTGGGATCATTCATACGGATTTGAAGCCCGAAAATATCCTCATTGAGATCAAAGATGTGGAGTCGATTCTTCTGTACATGGAACAAGAACGCAAATCGAAACGTAAACTGTCAATTTCACGATCCTCGAGTGTGGGTAATAAACCAAGATTAGCTAGACGTCATACTCTTATCACGGGATCACAACCACTTTCTTCCCCCTTACGGAACTTTGTTCCCTCACAACAAAACTCCAATTCCACCAGTGTCATCAGTTCCCTCTCACAAATGTCTGTCAGTGGAGATAACGAAAACGAACCCCTTCCAACTGACGAGGAAATTAAAGATACCGACGTCATTAGAGTCAAGATTGCCGATTTGGGAAATGCCTGTTGGAGTTACAAACATTTCACAAATGATATTCAGACAAGACAATATAGAGCACCGGAGGTTATATTAGATGGGGAATGGGGGGCCAGTGCCGATTTATGGTCGTTACTGTGTTTGGTGTTTGAATTATTGACTGGAGATTACTTATTTGATCCTACACAGGGAGGGACTTTTGGTAAGGATGATGATCATTTACTGCAGATCATTGAATTGTTGGGAGAATTTCCATTGGAGGTGTTGAATTCGTGTTACGATACCAAATTGTTCTTCGAGAAGAGAGGAGATTCGTATTGTAACCAATTGAAGAAGATCCGGAATTTGAAACCGTGGGATTTATATCACGTGTTACGGGACAAATATAAGGTAGATGCACGGGAGAGTAAACTGATCACGGAGTTCCTCATTCCTTTGTTAACATTGGACCCAAGAAAGAGAGCCGATGCCGGAGGAATGTGTAATCATCCATGGTTAAAAGATACGATAGGAATGGAAGATGTCTTTATTATAGGCAGGGAATGTGGACAACCAGGTCAAGATATCCCTGGTTGGGCCACGGAAATCAAAAAACGCGACTGGAAATCATGGCTGGAAGGTCATTCGTGACCTTATCAAAATCATCTGATTGCTTGATTTCTCTCCTTATTTTTTTTTCTGACTGATAAGCCGATTTACGGCTGGAAATTTTTTCTTCCTAATTTATACGGGACTTTGCATAATACATATATAAGGGGATAGGGGCCCACAGTAATGTACTACTAGTATAATCAGACATGAACAGTGTAAGAAGATTTAGTAGTGCCACCACCCAATTGATCAATTCCAATCTGACCAAGGCCATTTTACAACCAAGTGGAGCAAAATACAAATCCTTTGCCCATTACAGATTGAACACCTCGCAGAGAGATCCCTTATTTAATAAGCACAAGACAAAATTGTTGTTGATGAGAAAACCCCCAATTGTCAAGATCGAAATCAAAGACGGATACTCGTTCGACAACAAATTCAAAAAAATCGCTCGCTCAATCGAGTATAAAGATTAGTTACGTTTATGGTTCGATTTTATGGTTACGGTTTGTACGTTTGTAAGGTGTTTTTTTCCCTAATAAAAGTTTGATTTATCCGATAAGTAATGAATGACCTGGGTCGGAAAGTTAAGGGTGAAATAATCCGGTGCGGCTGAAAAAAAAAAAACTGCACTTGTGCTTGCACAAGTGCAGCACACAGACAGAAAGTCAGACACAGTAGTACACAGTCAGACAAGTCAGACAAGTCAGACACAAATCAGGCATGTTGTTATGTCATTAAGTTGCACTACTCTCTTAAGGCACTCTTACTAAGCAGTGTACCACTACTTCTGTACTGTTCTGTATTGCTATACTTTCGTAATTTGCTCAGTCGTGTACTTCTAAGGCCGAGTCGGGGATTGCGATTGAGGGGACTGAGTAAGGGACTGAGTAAAGACTGAGTAGGGGACTGAAGTAGGGGTTTGATTACCAAAAGAGGCGATGCCAGACCAGTCTACTCCACGCCAAGGTGGGTTCCTCTTTCTGGAGTTACCGGTTGATTGAATAGATAATTAACCGCCAAATTTTCCTCATCGAGATAATTTTTCAGGGTGAATTTTTTCATATAAAAGAGAGAAGTATCAATAGTTGAGTAGGGTGCAATATACGCCATGAGTGATCCTATTAAGATCTTAGTATGTGGAGGCTCCTTTGGAGGCAAGTCTTTCATCCATACCTTTCTCAAAAAACTTGAAACCGTGCCAAAAGGGAAGTTGCTGAAGAAGTTTGAGCTCACTTTGGTCGACCCCAGATCAGGGTTGATCAACATCTTGGCGATACCTCGAGCCATTATGAACCCCCAATTTGCCCGTCAGACGTATGCTCTCGATATGGAATTACCATTTGACCAGCCAAACGACCTCTTTTCCTTGAAATTTGTCCACGGTAAAGTGGTCTCCTTCAAGGATCTGTATAATGCTGAGGTACAACTCTTACAAGGCGACGTCTTGACCGAGGAAATCCAGGAAATCGGCTTCGATTATTGTATCTACGCCACTGGTAGAACGAGACCGTGGCCCTTCGATCCAAAGGGTTACACGTACAACTCTTATCTCAAGGAAATGGACGAATCGTATCAAGCCATCAGTAAACTGAAGGTGATTACGGTCGTTGGAGGAGGAGCCGTTGGAATTGAAACGGCTCTGGAGTTGGCCGACGAGTTTCCTGAGAAGAAGACCATCTTAATCCACCCTCATGATTACTTACCACCTGAAAATTTGGACCTTGAGTTCAAAGAAAAGGTGGCAGAAAGATTGAGAGATCTCGGGGTGGATTTGAGATTGAAGACGAGACTCGGCAAGGAAGTCGATGGTGGCTTTATGACCACGGACGGACAGTTTGTGCAATCGGACTTGATTTTGTGGTGTGGCTCCAAGATGAACAATATTTTGCCCTTGGCCAAGAGTGATCTTTTCAAAGACGACTGTATCGATTTCACTCTGGACGAGATTTACGTCGACAATAGAATGCACATTATATACAAGGACGATCTCCCCTTTGAATCTGACCAACATCGGATCAAGTTCGAGCATATCTATGCGGTTGGAGACGTCGCTAGGGTGCCGGTAATCAAGGCAGCTGGAGGAGCATTCCGTATGGCTGCTGTAGCTTCCGATAACATCTTATATCCTTATCTCAAAGACATTGAGGAGTTGAAGGTGGAAGCTCCAGGAGTACTTACACCTTGGTCGGATGGAATGGTTCTCTTGGTGGGTCCAGGTTATCTGTTGAAGAACAGAGACAAGGAAATCACTTTGAATGAGGAAATCAACGTCAAGTGTTACCAGGACTTCTGTAACGGCTTTGTAAGTACTTATTACCACGTCAAATACGAGGGTGTCGATAAATGGGATACATAATAATATTTAGCTAACATCTTTAACGAACTTGGTTCGCTTATGTAATTCCATCAAATGTCTCATTGTTGGACGTCCATGTGGACAATTCCATGGTTTATCCATGGAACTCAAATTGTGTAAAATCTGAGTCATTGTCTTTGTACTGAGTGGATCTCCAATCATAATGGACTTTCTACAAGCACGTGACAGTAACATGCGATAAACCTTGGACGGTCTGACCGAGTCAGACCCATTCTCTTTGATCAAATGTAACAATTCCTCGAAATCCAGAACGTTGAAGACGGTTTTTTTAGAGATCGGGATAGCGGTCAATGACGTCAGATCTTCATCCAATTGGAAGCCGTTTTTCTCAAAGATGGCAAGATTATCGAGTACCACCATTTGGTCAACGGCATTGAGGTCCAATTTGAGTGGTTGGATCAATTTTTGACTGTTGAGAACGGTTTCTCTACGAAGGGTCTCAAAATTGTACTTTTCGTCCGACAGATGTTGATCGATGATGAAGAGATTCATACCGGAATCGGTAGGGAGAGTCACGATGATGAAGCCGAGATTGAATTGGCCAACGACTTTCATCTGACTGAATTGCGATTTCTTGATCTCAATGTGACCGTATTGTAAGTCCAGTGTTTCGGAGTCGAGAAGTTGGGGATCGTCGGGCGTGGATGCGGATTTGAGGGGAAGGATGTCGGAGAGAGTGACGTTGAGATGGAGAGAGAGGTTTTGGGAGGTGGGGTTGGAAGTGAGTTTGGCTGGTTTGTGGGGATGGGAGGGAAGTTGGGGGGAGGAGATTTCAGCGAGGTCGGGCAGATCGGGCAGATCAGCCAGGTCTGCCATTTCAACGTCCCGGTCAGCTGGTGTGATGACCTGGACGTGGAGCTGCAGCTCCTGCTGCAGCTCTTGCTGGAATTCAGGCCCAGACTCTTGTTCTGCCTCAGGCTCTTGTTCAGCCTCAGGCTCTTGTTCAGACTCTTGCTCTTGTTCAGACTCCAGCTCCAGCTCCAGCTCTTCAGCTTGCTCAGACTCCGGGCCAGGCTGTTTTGGCTCAGATTCAGACTCAAACTCCAGCTCGATCTCCTTCTCAACTTCCAGGTCAGACATCAGCACAGGTTCAGGGTCAGAGTCAGGTTTAGAGTTAGGCTTATAGTCAGGCTCAGGCTCCAGGTCAGGCTCCAGGTCAGGTTCCAGGTCAGAGTCCAGCTCCAGCTCCTCCTCTGATTCCAGCTGCAGCCTTCGCTGCAGCTGCATATCCAGTGGCAGCTCCAGGACCTCCCCGCCCTGAAACTGCCTAATCCTCTCCGACTCTTCCCCCCTCGGCAACACATGCCCTCCCCCCTCAAAAAACCCCTCCAACTCCGCCCTCAACCCCTCCAAAAACCTTCCCTCCCCCACGACCATCACCGTCATTTTATCCGGAGTCACATTCACATCCAACCTCTCCATCAGCATCCTCAAATCCAAGAAGAAACTCGGCATCTCCAAATAGTTAAAACTCTTATAAACCTGATTAATCACCTTCAGTAACTTCGGATACAAAACGGGCCGACCATTAACAAAACACATCTGTCTATCATTACTCCTCCTTCCTTGTCCAAAACTCCCATTCGATATATATCCCACCACCTCGATCCCCTCCACCTCCAATTTCACCTCTCTCAAACTCTGAACAAACCCCCCATTATTCCCAAAAACAGCCCCTATTCTCTTCAACATATCCTCCCCACCATTACTCAGTACCATCATCTTACTCTTATCATTCATCACATGTCGACATTGTATCCGAATCCCACTAATGACACAGTATTGTTGCACCAATTGAACCATCCGAATCATCTCCTTCTTTGCATTTTTCTCCATATTTTTGCGCCGCACGGGAAGTCGCAGAAAGAGGTTTCTGACACAGACAACAGTCCCGACATTCTTCGCACTACCCTTCTCCTGCAGCACCAATTCTCCCCTATCATTGTATTTCAAATTCACTGACAACGTCTGTTGCCGTGTCTTGGTATTTATTGCCACCTCGGCCACTCCACAAATACTACTCATCAGCTCTCCTCTAAACCCGAAGGTCTGCACTTCACTGACGTCCTCAAACCGCTCAATCTTCGACGTGTAATGATTCAAACATATCTTATCATAATCTTCGGGCTCAATCCCGGCCCCGTTGTCACCAACCTCAACAGAGTCCATCCCATAATTACGGATCATCACATCAATCTGTGTCAGACCAGCATCGATACTGTTCTCAATTAACTCCTTGAGACAACTTCGTAAGTCAACAATGACCTGCCCACTAGTAATGGAATGCACATCTTTGGCTGAAATTTGCTGTAACATTATCCAACCCACTTGTACTAGCTTACTGCTCTTACTGCTCTTCTACTGCTCTGACTCTACGACGCGAAAAAAAATCTCTAACTTTCAGCCGCACTGATGAACTTATGAACACTGACCATCTCAACAATCTTCTCTACGAATACATTACCGATTGTATCAATCTCCTTCTCTATCATCGTCACATCTATCCACCCCCCTCCTTCCAATCCCACCAATCATTCCAACTCACTGTTCCCATCAATCGCCACCCCCAGGTCCAAAACTACATCTCCTCCTTCATCACTCAACTTCAAACTCATCTCCCCAAAATCGAGACCATCAAACTCTGTCTGATCGAAACTTACGATTCCTCCAAATACGAAATCGTCGCCCTCGATCTATCCAATTACATCTTCGGCAATTGGCACGACCGTCGTGTCAACCTCGACAATTTACACCCCATCGAAGTCGCCTCCGCTTTCAAAGTACAACTCCTACAATTGCAAGACAAACTCCAGTCCCTCCCAAGGACCCTCTCCAACCCGACATTCAAAATTTACGTGCAAACAAGACAAGATCAATCCCTCTCCTCCACCCCCTTCCTACTCAATGACATCACTACAAATACACCCATTCATTTAATACCATTACAAGATATAGACTTACCCTTCCTCAAACTCCAAACGCAACTCATGACAAGTTGAGTAACGTCTTGAGATTCTCATAACAAAGGTAAGAAATACTTACCAGAGGAGCCACCTTCAACAAATTCGGAGTCAATCCCTTATATAACCCGACGTATCCCTCTCTTTGTATTGTCACTCTCAGACAATCGAAGAATCCTTTATATACATGTGGATGCAGGTATGTTCCTTGCAGTTGTAATCTGGTCCTGATCAAGTTAATGGGATATACCATGGTCAGTCCAAATGTCCCCGATACCGCCCCAATACTTAATACAACGTGATTAGGTAATTTCTCCTCCTCTCCCTCTACCGATTCCACATACTTATCCAAATACCATGCCTTAATACTACTAAATGTCCCTAAATCCAACAGCAGATAAGGAAAGATCCCGGTAATACCGGCAACTAACCCCCGGTAAAAAATAGCCACTCCTCCTTCTTTGTACATCTGTTTCAGTGTCTGTACCAATAACGGAGTCCCCTTTAAAGTACTATCTAATTGAGCACATTGTAATCGATATTTCAACGTATCAACAGGATAAACTGTCATCTGCGAAACCACTCCACCAAATCCTCCACTCAAATACGTCGACAATTTACTCAACTCCAGCGGATCTTCCACTCCTTCAATGGAACAGAAAAACCTCTTCAGAATCTCGAATGACCCAAACTTCATCGCACTCTCAGGGAACACTTTCAACACATTGAGTCCATTCCCAACATAAAACAGTCGTATCCCTCCTTGCTTATACAAAGACGTGGCCAGCTTCACAATCGGACTCTTCAAATTCTTGATATTCTTATCATGAATCAACTTGGTATGAAGATCCGTCCGCAGAATCAAAAACACTTTCACCCTATCAAATGGCAGAGTACACGTTCTAGAAACAACTCCACTCAATCCTCCACTCATGAAATATCCAAACCCCTTCAAGAAATCCTCTATTACAGTGACGTCACCTTCCGAGTTGGTGTAATCCAATTTGCTTTGATTATTCAACAATTGAAGCAGAGTCCTGATTCGAGATCCGTTCAATCTAGGAATGAACAATAAGAGATCACGGAATTCATCATACGTGATGACACCATCATTTCTGTTATCCAATTGGGCAAAGAAACGATCCATCTCCTCTTTCTTAGGAGTGATCCCAAGCCGCTGCTCAAAATACCGCCGAAGATCGTTCTTATCAAGCTTGCCGTCCGAGTCGAGATCCACCAGTTGGAACCCACGACGGATCTGGTCCTCCGCTATTGTCACATACTTCTCAAAGTCTTGATAATCTATGTAATTGTCCTTGTTGGTGTCGAAACTCTCAAAGGTGGTCTGGATCAGTTCCTGTCCTTGGAGAGGATGATTGGTGGTTTCGAAATTCAGAACAAACTCCTTCAAATTGATCTTTCCATTGCCATTCCGATCAAACGATCGGAAGAGTGCCCGATGTCTCAGTTGCCTCTCCTCTTCACTCTCAGGCATGGACTGGTGTTTAGGTGGGTTTAAAATTTTTCTTACAAAAAAAATGATTTTAATAGGGCGAGAAGGCGAGGCAGGCAGGGCCAGGCAAGACCTGCGTAGCAGGTCTTGCTAAGGTGGTAAGTCTATATACTCTATACATACTTCTTCCCTATTACTTCTAAGCTCCTCTCTAAATACACCTCCCTCATAAACCTCTCCACCTCTTCCTCACTATACTTCAAACTCAACACCAGTAAAACCAACTTGAACAGTCTTATTGAGTCTCCCTCTTTATTATGATGGATCCCCATCAGATTCACGGTCTTCAGCACAATCTGCTCGTCCCGTAAATACATCTTTTTCTGTTCACTCCCCTCCTTCTCCAGGACCCCCCAATTAAACTCCCCCCCCTCATCCAAGATCACCCGCCATAAAAATTTCTCCATCAATCCTCCGCCCAACTTAACTAATGTACTACTGGCCACCTTAGTCACCTCCCTACCTCGTATACTCAACTCAATATAATGCAAATCCCTGGGCCGATCTAGAAGTGGTATGATCTCCTGTGACGTCACTCGAAGTGGTGTAATGAGATTGTTGAAGGTGCTGAGTTGATGCCGATGAGCTGGGCGGTTGACATTATTGTACACGTCTTGTCGTACTATCGGTGGAATCGTGAGAAAGGGAGGATATCTTTTGTCAGAGGGACTCAATTTTTGTAACAGTCGCGTATATTTCAGACTGTTGTTGCTGAGATGATGATACTGTCGAGACATGATGGCGTTAGTTAACTAAGTTTTTTTAGGTGAGCTTTTTTTTACTTATACGCCATGGACCGACCGTGTAAAGGTAGTGAGTTAGGCGCTGAGTTAGGCGCTGAATCAGGTACTGAGTCACCTCAGACACCTTCGGTGCCTTCGGTGACTTCTCTACCTACTGAACTCCTCATCCAGATCTTCTCCCACCTCGATTATTACGACCACCAGAACATTGCCAACGTGTGCCATTCCTGGCGCGCCATCATCAACGACAACGAGCTCTGGAAATCCACCTTCCGAGAGCGCTTCGGCACCATCGAATTCTCCCCCCTCCTTGCCTCCCCCTCATGGAAAGACGAACTCCTCCTCCGTGAGGCACTCCTCCATAAATGGCACAAATCAACCTCCATACATAAGAACATCGTCCTCCACAATTTCTCCCCCCTCTCCCATTCAAGCCTCTCCCTGGATTTCCCCGCCAACCGTCTCATCCTGTTCTGCATCAACTCCGGAATGCTCGAGATCCGTGAACTCACCACGGGCAAATTGGACTCGGTCTTCCCCCTCTGTGACCCCACCAATCTCCAGACCTTCCGACTCACCCCCAATTACATCTGTTACGCCACCAGATCAGACGCCTCCCTCAACATCAAATTCCTCACGAGACGTTCCTCCCAACTCCTTCGCACAAACCCGGCCTCCCCAACGATCGACGTGGATTGTTCAAAGGACATCAGTATTAAAGAAGGCACTCTAGGTCTCGTCTCTCTTCATCCAGACAGAGTCAACTTCTGGGATCTTAAAGCATTGAATTGTCTTAACACGGTCTTGGTAGACGATATCTCACTAGCCTCTCAAGTAAGATCCAACTTTAAAGACGTCGTCGTGGTGCTAGCTGACACCAAAATTCATATTCTCCTGCCATCCACCGCCACTTCCACCTTCGCCTCCGCCTATTCCATCCCACGGCTCCCCTCCGACCACTCCGCCCCCACCATCTCCTTCCACGTCGACTTCCACCTGTCCCACATCGTCCTTATCACCCCCAACCAACTCTTCATCTACCCCTTCCACGGCGAACCCCGAACCTTCAAATTCGACTCCCCCCTCCTCTCCTCCTCCTTAGATCGTCCTCGTCCCCTCACGGACTCCTCGGTCGGCTCCAACGCCTCTCTCATCCTGTTATTACTCGAGTCCGGTGATGTCATTGTCCTCAATGTCCGGTCAAGTGACCTAAAACCAATCCTCAAATTCCGTCCCACCTACCGAACAGAACGCAACAGAGTCCTGGCCTTCACCACGGTACTGATCAATAGAACAGTCATGTTACTAGGAGGAGTCTGTGGAGTCTTACATATGTACAACGTGCTCAATGGTAAACTTATGAGGAATTGCTCTTCACGAGTGCCCAAACGACTCTTGCCCATGGAACAACTCCATGACATCTCTGACGTCATCTTAAACACGGACGAGTTTGTCACGAACGGACTTTGGCTGTTGGGTAACGTGTATCAGTATTTCCAATTCGGCGATTTGGCTCTGGTGGAACAAAAGACTCGACGCAAATTGGTGCTGTTGACGAACGAACGGAAGCCGGGTTGGAGACACAATATCCGACAACAATTAGAAGAAATGGACATTGAACGTGATATACAAGAGTCGCGGGAACTGTTGCTCGAGAAGTATAATGGTGTCACTTTAGACGAGGAGGAACAGATGCTGGTTCTGTTGCTGATGAGTGAAAGTGTAGCGAAGGACGAAGACGAGGAATTGCAACGGATCCTCGAGTTGTCTCTTAGAGAGGCAGAAGAATCGACGGACTTTAACGAGTCAGTCCCAGAAGACCTCCCGGAAGATCTCCCGGGCTCGTCGGCGGAGCAGACGGAAGACGAGGATCTCCGTCGTCTGATAGAGTTGTCTAAATTGTATAGATAAGAGCTGGCGTAGTACAGTCGTTGTAACTTAATCTCTGTAGCTGTGACTTCGCCTGCGGCGGGCCTTTTTCTGGTCGCCCTTCGGGCGAAGGTGGGGATTGATTACCTGTTTGTCCTAGCCCCTAATCTGATGTTATCACTCTGTCCCTCTCCAGCCGAAGGCTGGGCAGAAAATGCCGGCCGCAGGCGTAGTCAGATCTCTTAAGATTAAGCTCCCTCCTGCCGGAAAGTTTTTGGTGCTTCCCTTTGGCGAATGCCTGAACCCACTACCAGTTCAGCCTAGCCCCTTTTTGTACAGCACTATAAAGACTCCACTTAAAAGGTCAGCTCGGCCAAGCCTAACCTAAGTCCACCCAAATCCTCCTAGCTGAAGACAAACCATAACGCCTGTTCCCATTTCCCCAATCCAAACCAATACCTCACAATCGCAATACAATACACTTCTTCTACCCATCCACTCATACTGACTATCCGTGCGGCTCAATACCGGCAAAAAAAAAGTAAACTTCCTTAACATCAGCGCTAGCTTAGTCCAAGACATGATTTGGCCACAGGCATCACCGCACGTATTTTCCTTACCACGATTAGACGAGGATGCTCATTTGGATCCCATTGTCGGGATATGTACTGGTCAGCGGCAATTGCCCTATGCGGTAATCACCAGTCGGTCCATGTATCTTATTAACACCAAGACCAATACAGTGATAAACGCCCATATCAGGACTAAAGAGTCTGTCGAGACGTATGGGGAGAATGTGAAGATCAAGCGCTCTTTGAATGGATATCAATTCATCGTACAATCGTCGCAGAATTATCTCTTGATTTATACGATCACCGATTTGGAGAAGCTGTTGAACTCCTCCCACTTTGACGAGATCCTTTCTATTTACGACAAACAAGACGCCAACAAATTACTTCAGAACGGGTTCCCCTCCGCCGGCGGTGACCAGGACATCAAGGGTTTCTTCGGTCATCTCTTCGGCAAGAGCGAGGTGGAGTTCCCCAACTACGATCTCAGTCTTCGATTCAAACTTGTGCTTCGCATCCAGAGCGAACTTATCGACTTCATCGCACTCCCGAAGAACCAACTCCTCCTCGTCACAAAAGACCCCAAACTGATGCAATTGATCCAATTGGGCGAGTCCCACGACTCAAGTAACATCGAAGTCACCCTCATCGACGAATTGGATTGGTACGAATCGGACCGTTCCGACATCCTCCAAATCAGTCTCGACCTGTCCTCCCAAACTCTCTATTGGCTCAACTCGAAAGGTCGTATCTGGCAAATCAAAATGTCCACCTCAGTACTCACCCAATTCAAGGGAACTCTTATCTATGAACCTTCTCCAGATTGCTCCCCACTCTCCTTCTTACTCAACCCAAATTACAACACCCTTACAATGTACACCGATTGCGGCAAATTATTGATCACCAAAATCAAAGACCAGAAACCTGTACAACTCTTAACGACGATCCAAACCGTCAAAGCCTCCCTCCAAGACCTCAAATTGTCTCCCTGTGGGAACTGTTTCTTGACCTTGTTCGACAAAGGTTGGATCATCTTCACCGTCTTTGGAAGTGTCTGCTTTTCCACCTTCGATATGGACGATCTGGACCAATTACAAAGCCCTAAAAACTGGACCAAACTGCTCCAATACGGAGAATGGACCTTCAATGGAGAACTCATCTTTGCCAATTCCTCCAAACTCTTCCTCTTCAAACTCATCAGAGCCAATTTGACACTCAACCAATCGGCTCAAACCTCGAAAAGACCAATCCTCTACACGGAAGATTACATCTCGGTCTTCAAAGGATACGAAAAGCCACTCAACGATTACTCTTCAGTGTCGGAGATCCTCAATAACAAAGAAACAGAACCATGGTATCACATCCAACTTCCAGCAACGTTCAAGATCAAGAACTCACAAATCATCTCTCTTGTCCTGTCCGATGACGGGAATCATATCTGTTGTTGTGGAGATAAGGATCTCATGATTTACAACCATCTCACCAAGAAGTGGAAGTTCTTGATCAACGATTACGTCACCTCCTCGGATGTCATTGGAGAGTCGGTAGCTCAATCGAAGAACGATATAGTCCAACTGTTGTGGTATGATAAGTATCTTATTTTGCTGATGAAGGTGAATGAACGGAACCAACGATTCAACGACTTAATCCAAGAAGAAGAGACGAAACCAACTAGTGAATTGCTTATATTCAACAATCTCATTTGGAACGACGATGTGGAATTCAACCATGAAATGTGTATCTGGAATTACACCTTCCACAATGCGGTACAATCGCGACTCAAGCCAAAGGAAGACTTTCTCTATGCCAATATTGAAGACGACGAGTTGATTGTACTCACGACAGAACTCAACTGCTACTTCTTCCAGATCGAGAAGGTGCTCAAGAACAAGAAGACCACCTTACAGATCAAGTGTAACAAGGTGTTCTCTCTTAAGAAGTTCTTCCGGATGAAACTCGATCCGCATCTGATCCGCTCGATCAACAGGATCAACCAAAACGATTTGCTTATTCTTGTTCATGGGGATGTCATTTATTTGAGACAATCGTTGTTGGAGGAAGATATAGCATCGAGTGTAACGACGTCGGCTCTGGACTTGGCAAAGATCAAGTCGAGCTCGAGCTTGAAGTCTTTAACTAGAGAGAGCAGTCTTAACGATCTTCGACTGCAGCTGAAGAAGAGACCGTCCATCCGGTTCGAGAAGATCATTCTTGGGTCCAAGATGGAGTTCTGTTATAAGGTGAGTCCTACTATCGTGTCCATGTTTGACGGGAAACAAATGGTGTACTTCGATCTCAACGTCAAGACCAACATTTCGCAGATCGAGCCGTTGTATGTTAACTTGGAAGAAGACCATGCTTATCCATTGGTGACTATGTGGAAGAACAATTGTGTGATGGGATTCAAGGTGGAGCCGAAGTGGTTTGATAAGTGGTTCAAGTTCGAACGCAAACCCTTCCGGAAGGATTTCTTGGTAGACTTGTTGGAGTATTCGTTGGCTGATAAGAAGCCAGCTGAGGAGATTTATCTTCAATTCAGGCATTTCAAGAATTATCAATTCTGTTTGGAGAGGGTTCTTTTGCATTGGTTGACGGAGTACCGGAACTTGACTCCGTTATTACAATTGATACGGGTTTCATCTGTGGATTTGAATGGAGAATATCTGATTTACTTGAGTTTGTTAAAGAAGATCGAGACAAAGTTCTGGATCGAATTCTTTACACAATTGAAGGAGACGCCGAGAGAGATTTTACGGGGGAAGATCATTCCAACGGGAGATTATAAATTGTCATGTCATTACTTGATTTTGATGTTGAATTACGAAAAGCAAAATACAGACTTGACCAAGGATAAGGAATTGATCTTGGAGATCTTGAATAATTTGGTACGCAATCTGGAGTACGAGATTTGTTTCGAGTTGATCAGATATCTTAAGTTCATGGATCAGAAGAATACGATAGTGGAGGAGTTTCTTAAGACAAAGTGATTGGAGAGTCTGGCAGAGTCTGGCACGATACTCACTGCACCTCACTCCACTAAGTCACAAGGATAGAACTGCCTGCAATTGGCAGCAGCTGGCAGCAGACACTGCCCTACTGAGGCCACTGGCTTCAGCCACATCATCTCTACAGACTCTCAAAATAAATAAATAAATAAATATAAATAGATAAATGCCCAGTCTCTGGTATGACGTGTAGTCTGCTTGCTCCGCCAGCTTAGTCCGCTCCCTTCAAAAACTTATCCAAGAACCCCGTCTTGTGAGTCGTATCATAATACTCCACCCCCTCGAAATACTTCATCACGTGACACTCTTGTTTCCAGAAGTTGATCAACTCCTGGAACTCCATCTGGGCCTTCAGATACATCACGTTTTGGATCGACAAATTGTTGATGTACCGATTCCGTTCGAATTCTTGTCTAATCTTGGTCTTCACTTGTGATGCGGGGATGTTCAAATTGTAACTGTTGACAAAGTCACGTGAATGTCTGAGATATCTCCGATACAAATTGAGAGTGGCAATTCTCATATCAGCTGGATTACGAAAGAATTTCGTAGTCTCAGCGAAGGCTGTAGCTTGGAAGGACATGGTCTTTAATGGTGGAGTTTTTAACTCCACATTTTATTTTTTTGTAAAATAAATTTGAGTTAAATTGCACGTAATTTTGTAAGTTGTCTACTTTTTGTGTTTTTTATTTTTGTTTCTTTATTTTTTTTTGTATTATTTTTCTCTACTTTATTTTGTATTTTCTGTCTTACGTTTGGTCTTTCTTTTTCTTTCCATCTTTGTGTAATTAGTCTCTTTTTTTTTGTCAGCTCGCTTTTCGCTTTTTCTTCCTGCCTTCCGTGCTTTTTCTTTCCGCATTTTTTTTCCTTCGTACTTTACTCTCGTTAGACCCTTTCTTATTAATCAATTTCAGGTTATCAGCGGTATGGAGCTCATTACTATTGACAACTTTGGGGAGAAAAAACAGCACAAGCGAAGGCGACTGATCCGCAGTTGTAATAATTGTCGCTCCAAGAAGATCAAATGTGACTTTTCACGTCCCATTTGTACCCGCTGTCAAGAGAAGAATCTCTCCGGCTGCTCCTATAATGAGAACAATACCAAGGTTGATCTTGATCTTGATCATCGCCAACACATCGAAGGTCTTCAAAAGGAGATCACCCGCTTAAACAAAGAACTTTCCCGTCTACAACGAATCACCCCCCTGTCAAGTCTTGCCTCTTCTCCCACTACAATGGATGACCCTATCGACGTCAGTCATTTCAAATACCTCGCCCTGAAACCAAGTCGAGTCTCCTACTACGGTGTCAGTTCCTGGGCAGGATTCACGAGAATGGAGAAACTGAAAGTGGGTCAATATCTCCAATCTCTCAAAACGGCTATCAAGAAAGATCGTTCCCAATGGAAGTTTGCCAATCGGTATTATAGAGGTGGTTATGAACCTCTTACGAGTGGTGATAATGATCTGTTATTACGTAATTTGACCCACATCCTCCCCCCATATTCAACCTTAGTCCTACTTTTCAATCGTTATTTCGAAGGTTATTGGAATACTCTTCTTCCCATCGTTGATAGAGAAACAGTGACGAAAGATTTCCACCAAATTTTCCAACCCCGTCCCAATGACGAATTCACCATCACCTACAACCAAGTCAAAATAGACTTCCCCTCGTTACTGTTGATCCTTGCAATGATCAAAATCCAACTCAATACGGATCATTACGACCAAACTCTTGCAAGACCTTACTCGGACGACAATGACGTCTTACTCAGTTTCATCAATCGAATTCTCGAAAGAGCCAACGTGATGACTCGGACAACACTCCCCTCCCTTCAGACCCTCATTCTCCTTCGGATATTGAAGAAATTGGACGCCAAAGACGGCGACGGAGGCGACGGTACGGCTGGTTCCAAGTACCTCGCCCTCTCCTTCAATTATGCCTTCTCCCTCCTGCTTCACGAAGACATCGACGTCTTCTACGCAGACAAATCTCCCTCCTATCGTCTGTCCCTTCGTCACATCTGGGGCATTCTTCTCCTTCTCGACCTGCTTCAATCCTTCGCCATGGGTGTCCCATTACATATCTCCGACACGGACTTAAGAGTCTCGTATCTCGACCTTTCCCAACCCTTCATCAAAACGGCCTTGGAACTCCGAAGACTGAGTTTTGTCATCCTCAATCCAAACGTGACAATCAAGCAACTCGAGCAACGGATCTCCCGACTCCAAACATTCCTCACCTCCAATTTCCACCCGGTCTTTGAATTGATCAAAAGATTCCTGGCTTCTCAAGATTACCTCGAAGCGTGTCGATATGCCAACGAATTCTACTTGACCTTCTTAGTGGTGTCCGTCCTTCAACACGCCTACTTCTTCCTCTTCCATCTCTACCAAGAGATGGGGATGGACGGTGCTCTCAAGTATTACGGCTTCGCCTTCAAATACACCTTACTTTCCGTCGTGTCCTCAGTAGAGTTCCGTAAACGTATCGAGATCCTGCGGAACAACACCTCCATGTTAGGAGCGTCTCCTTATCTTTGGGGAGAATTCGCGTGTATGGCAGCAGGAATGACCCGGTATTGCTTCAACAGATGTTTCACGGTTTATTTGACAGGTTTAACTATGAGTATCAGCACAGGAAAACAAATGACTAGCAATACTGACATTTTGATCACCGTGTCAGATTTACAGAATTTGGAACACGATGTCGGATTGGAGATCTTCTTGAGGAACCCCAATATGGAGATGACCGGTGTGACTATCCTTAACAATCTTTTGATCCGTGGAATATCGTCTCTCTTGTTATTGAACCACAAAGAGGTAGAATCGGACCCTATCCCTTTAATCAAGAACATCACCGATTACTCCATGTTCATCCAATTGATGTCCTTGACACATATTAACAGGTTCTTGGAGAGGGACAGAGTGTTTTCGGCCAGGTTTGCTAATATAAGTAAAGTGAAGGTGCAGATTTTGTACGATGTCTTCAACGAATGGGTGCCGGTGGATATGCATGATATGAGTTGGAGTAAGTCTAACGGTAAGGACATGTTGGAGAGATTGGACTCGGATTTCTGGAACGTGGATTTTCATCAGATCAACGAGGATTTCTTTGAACGGTATTTGGACAGTAATCCACCAGAGACGTAGGGGCAGGCTACACAGAAAGGCTACGACAGGCAGGCTACAGCTAGAGCCAAGCTACAGCTAGAGCCAAGCTACAAGCCTAATGAGCTTCACTGGCACAACAGAACTATATAGGGTAATACTCAAGTCTCTATAAAGTAGGTCATCTTTTACTGTATCACTAATCTTTCCCTTTCCCTTTCTCTCTTTCTCTCTTTCCTTTACTTATATTTTTTTCCTCCCAAAACTCTAACCCACTACCACTACCATGTCACTCAAACAGATCAAAGACAAGGTCTGGAACGGCACCATCAACGTCAAGATCCTTCTCAATCCCAAAGATTCCAATGATGAAACAGAATTACGCCATTATTACATCTCCATACGACGCAATTCCTACCTCCATCTCTATCTTCCTGAAATGCTCCATTACCTCAAACCTTACATGTTAGTCCCCGAATGGGCCGACCTGCCAAGTAAATGGTGGTTCCAATATGAAGATGTCCCCCTCAAGTGGAATTATCCAATCGGCTTAGCTCACGACCTCGCCTGTGACGGCCAAAACTCCAACGTCTGGAACCTCACTCTTAACTACCGAAATTACCCTTCTCAATATATCATGCCCTTACTGAGCCCCTCCCTCGATTTCCTCGAAGATTATTGGATCAACCAACTCAAACAATCCTGCTTCATCCTCACAGGCTCGGCAAAACCAGTAATGTCCCTCTCAAAACCGGACACACAAAAACTATGGCAAAGTATTAAGTCACGTGACCTCTCTTCAAACCAGGCCGTTATGAATCAGATAATACCTTCACTGCAGAATCGGATAAGGAATATACCTATAAGGATATACTTACCATTATCTAACAATGGAATACTTCAACCCGTTATCAATTCAATGACATGTCCTACGTTGGGAGATCTGTTACAAGAGCTGATACCGGAATTATTTATGGTTGATATTATATGTGTTACACAGGGGATTCAATTACCCAAGAATTGTCCCTTGATTGAGACATACAAGTTATTTTCGTACATTGATGGGTTTCTTCATCTCTATATAAAGGTGACCTAAGCTTCAAAGACTGCTTGTAACCAAATTCTATACATCTTCAATTGCTTCTTTCTATTCACCAACAATCTTCTATCGGTTCCGATTTTCTCTTCTTTGAAGGTCTTACAGAAGATCTCTCTCAACTCTTCCTCGGTGAAGAAATAGACTCTCGTTCCATCTCCTCTGACATAGAAATTGTCATCCATTAACCGATTTCTCTTGAACCGTACCTGAGCCAAATCGTATCTTCCATAATCTCTGAACAAAATTTTACCCCCCGGCTTCAAACATTTACTTATATTCTTCACCAGTTGTTCCCATTGGTCCGGATGTAAAGCACTGAACACGAAGATCATCGCCACCAAATCGACAGAATGAGGCTCGACGGTCTCCGGCAAAGTTCCCTCCAGATTGGCCAAGTCCCATACACAGGCATGAGCTACCTCGGAGTCGTAATCCTCCGATCTCTTGATGATATTGATGGCATTTTTGCTGTAATCCAGAGCAACAATCCGCATATCGGGATTCTCATTTTCTCGAAGTACTGGAAACAAGGTAGATCCGTTTCCACATCCAACTTCCAAAATTTTCATCGGCCCCAGTTCTGGTCTAATCAGTTCGTATAACATTGGAAATTCAATCTGTAACCACTTCCGGTCCTTGAAAAACTTTCCGTTGGTGTTCTTATAAAAGATATCCCAATACTTGGCCGGGTTTTCGTTGAACAACTTCTTATCAAAGTCCCGTACTGGGGCTTCATACTGCTGTTGAATCCTCAGCTCAGCTTCCAACTTTTGTTCTTCTCCCCATTCGACGTGATCCCAGGCGTTGTGCTGGAACACATCTTCCTCATTGGTCAAATAACGTTGGCCAAATACAAAGGGATCGTCTTTACCGATCCTGGTGTCCAAATCGGGCTTCGTATCACTGGTCATAGATGCTACTTTGGGGGATGAAATTTTTTCGAGATGAGGTGAAAAATATGTTAAAAAAAGATAAAGTATTAAAGTGCAAAAAAAGATAGATTTTTTAGAAATTTGTTTTTTATTTTTTGTTTTTTGTTTTTTGCATTTTGCATTTTGACACTACATATTTCATACATTATCACCACCATGTCGTGTACAGCATATCTGACTCCCTCCATTGCCAATTTCTCACTCTCAGCCCTTCTCACACTCGGGATCTTCCTTTCGTATGTTCCCCAACATCGTCGGATCATCTCCCGTCGCACTTCTGAAGGTCTTTCCCCCATCTTCCTTCTCCTAGGTTCCACTAGTGGTTGTTCAGCGTTCCTCAATTTAGTTCTTCTCACTCAGACTCTGCGTCATTGTTGTTCCACCGAACTCTCTTCCTTCCAATGTCTCAATTCCCATATGGGGTTAGTCGAAGTGGCCGTGCAATTCCTCAGTTATCTGCTGATTCCTACTCTTCTGCTCATTTACACCAAAAACTCCATCACTCAAAACCAACACCAATACTCTGAAATTGTCACCATTTACAAAGTTTTCCTCGGCTATTTCCTCCTCAATTCCCTGCTTACCATCTATGTCCTCACCTCCCGGCCCTCCCTCATCCAATCCTTCGCCAGCTATTGCGGTATTATATCCTCCATTCTCTCGGGAGTACAATATTTCCCCCAACTTTACACCACCTACAAATTGAAACATCCCGGATCGCTCTCCGTCACCATGATGGCCATGCAGACACCGGGAGGATACTTATGGACTCTCACTTTATACTTACTGCCCAACTCGAGCTGGTCCTCGTGGTTGCCCTACTTCACTCTGGCTACTCTCCAGGGGGTATTATTGTTAATGTGTCTCTATTACTCTTACACCAAGGACGAACTGCAGCTCGAGCAACAACTGGTCCAGGAGATCATCGATGAAAACCAACCTCTCTTAGAAAATTGACTTATATATATAAATTCTAATCCACACTAATAGTCTTCCATACATTCAACCCGTCGGTACCGGTACTAATTAACAGACCTGGGATCTGTTTATGCCATGCCACATCCTTGACATCCCTTTGCCAATGGACGAACAACAATTGTGGAGGAATGTCGTTCAATTCGCGGAACTCGTTCTGTTGTTGCTTGACCTCCTCGTCATCCAGCTCCACGGCAAGATCCCACAATGTGACGGTGTTATCTTCCGAAGCTACGGCTACAATACTCTCGTCCAAAGGATTGAACTTGATACTGGTGATGGCAGACTTGTGGAAGTCGTAATGTACCACTGGAGATGGCAGTTGGTTGTTCTTGAAGTTTCTCAAATCCCAGACTCCCCAACTTCCGTCATCGTGACCAGAGGCCAAAAGATAGTCCAACTTGTTACACCAGGAGATGACGTTGACGTCGGTCTTGGAAGCCTTGACGTTAATGGCCGGCTTATGTTTCTTGGATCTCGTGTCCCAGATCCGGATATAACCGTCACAATCTCCAGTACCAAAGACCGTCTGTTCACTAGGAGACCATTGGATGTCCTCGATAGAACTGTTAGATGCCTGGAAGGGAGTCAGATCAGTAACCCACTTCTTACTGGTTCTCTGGGTCAAGTGAATGCGACCAGAACAGTCTCCAGTTAATAAAGCTCCGGTGGAGATCAACGGACTCCAGTCGAGTCCATATCCTTCGACATTACCATGGTTACGGATCGTATGAATTGGTTTTTGAAATGGTTTTGGAATTTGGTAACCAGGGGTGTCGAACAGCTTGAAATGGTGGTAAATGTCGTGGATGTAACAATCTCCATTCTCCGCCATCGTCAGAGTGAAATATTCCCCAGTCTGTTGTGCATGTGGAGACACCCTTAATCTGTTAGTGGTGTCCCGAAGTGGGATGCTCTCGTTTTCCAAAATAGGATCCAGATCATAACCCTCATCCTCGTCTTCCTCTTCGTCATCCTCTTCATCCTTAACTAAGGTCTTAGCCAAGGAAGACAATTTCATCACCAATAATTCGTTATCCTTGGCCTTGGCAGCTTGAGTCAGAGTGGCAACATAGACCGACAGAGGATACGTTCTACGTTCGGACCCCAAATTATCTGGTATTACATCCAAGGTCAAACAAGGCCATGGTAAATGAACATTGTGTAACATCTCATATACCGATGGATCGGCCTCAAGCACTTCGTCAGGTCCCAAAGGCTTGGATTTATGAGGTAAGTAGATCGTCTCTTCCGGCTCAGCTTGCTCTTGTTCAATTTGAGCCTGTAATTGTTGTCTCTTCAGCTCCAATTGTTGCTCATCTAACTCCTCATCTTCCTCTTCTCCAGCAGTATCAATCTCGATAATTTCCCCATCACTCTCAAAGTCATCTCCATAAGGGTCCTCAAATTCACCCATATCAACATCTTTGCCTCCTTCATTCTCGGCTCTGTTAGTCAATGGTCCGTTTTTGACGGCTTGACCGTCAATGTCGTCCTGCTCAGCTACTCTTTTAGACATGAGATGGGCTGGAATAAATTTTGTAAAAATTTTTTTTTTCAAAAGAAAAAATTACCTGAGCAGATTACGAAGAAGCAGGAAGATGATGGAAGAGGGAAGGGTGTAAATAAAAAGACGGGGGATGGATGCAAGAAAAATCTGATTAATCAGCTGACCAAGATGAGTGATTAATATCTGATCCCACCTGTTTTTTCTCCCTTTTATCTTCCACAATACCCCCCTAAACTGACTGACCTAAGCGTGCGGCTCAAAAATTCCTCCTAACCCAGCTACTTAAAAAAAAAGAGCCAGAGCCAAAGAGAGCACAGAACGTAAAGTGTATGGATAACAAGTACAGCTTTTTAGACCAGGAGCCACCACCTGGGTATGTTGCCGGGGTTGGTAGAGGGGCAAGTGGGTTTACTACGCAACTGGATATTGGAGGAGCCAAGTTATCACAGGTCGGGTTACTTACAGAGGAAGATGGAGAGGAGGAGGAAGAGATGGAAGGACGGTTTGACGATGCCGAGGAGAACGGGATTTTGAGCCGAGGCAAGAATGACGACGATGACGATGAACTGGATAGGATATATGAGGAGATCGAGAATCGTATGAAGCTCCGACGGAAGCGGAAGGTGGAGATTGAGTCGGTGGAGGAGGTGGAAGAAATTAGTGATAAATTCAAGGATTTGAAGCAGGAATTGACGGGGGTTTCGGAGTGGGAGTGGATGAATTTGCCCGAGGTGGGTGATCTCACGAGGAAGAATAAACGTCTGAGGATTTTGAATCAGCAAGAACAGCGGTTTTATGCGGTTCCAGACTCGGTTTTACAAGGCCAAACAAAGCAGATGACGGCTAATGTTGAGCAAGATGAAGTGACGGATTTCCGTACGATTAGTCTGGCTAAGGACAAATTGTTGGGGTTGGAGTTGGATCTGAAGGTTGACTCGTTGCTGGTGGTGGATAATGGAGAATATCTCGAGTCTTTGGAGCTGATGAAGTCCACGGAGAACGTCGGAGATGTGAAGAAACTGAGGTCGATTCTCGCCAATTTACGGAAGACACAACCAGGAAAACTGGCCGGCTGGTTGGCCAGTGCTAGATTGGAGGAAAGTGCACGTAAATTTGACCTGGCTCGGGGGTTGATCGCAGAGGGATGTCTGTTAAATCCATTGAACGAACAATTATGGTTGGAAAATATCAGGTTACTGAGACCGGATATGGTGAAGCTGGTGAACAATGAACTGTTGACGTATCTTCCGAGATCGGTGAAGTTATGGTTGCTGTTGTATCGGAAGGAACTGGACCCACTTCAACGTAAGAGAGTACTTAGAAAACTGATAGAGAATCTTCCTACAGATAAGGAATTATGGACAGTGATGTGTGACGAGGAGGGTGAAGTGGAGGAGAAGAAGAAGTTGTTACTTAAGCTGGTGGAAATGACGAACGATATCGATCTTTGGATCAAGTTAATTGAGGTGGAGTCGGACTTTACGAAGCTGAAAGAGCATCTCAATAAGGCCCGGAAACTGAACCCGGACTCTTTCCTAATCTGGATAGAACTGCTGAAATTAGAAGAAAGGACGACGGAGAACGAGATCAAAATCTCCAAGATCCTTCTGAGAGGACTCAAAGACACTCCAGCTATAGATCGAGACGATTACTTCAAATTGGCTCTGAATTTGGAGTTGGAAAATTTCCCTCTTTCTTGCCAGGCTTTGGTGGTTTGTACCTTAGAGAAAGACCCGGCAGAACCGAAACAGGTGCTCAAAGATGCCAAGCTGGCTCTGGAGAACGGGTTGATCATTATGGCAAAGAGTCTCTATGAATGGGTCGTTGCTCAAGCCCCGACGTTGAGTCATTGGAGACAATTTTTACAATTTGTAAAGGCCAATCTCCCAGAAGAATTGGCTTTGTATTTTCAGCAACTGCTCGATTCCAATCTGCAATCGGAGTTCTTGTGGCTTTGGTATCTGAAGGAGTATTTGAATGGTAGTAAATACGAGGACTCGGCTAAGATTTTGGTGCAACTGAAGGAACTGTTACCGAACAACGAGAACATTCTCTTTGCTCAGATAAAATTAGCAAGACTCCAGTCAGAGTCACCGGCAAAAATAAAGACTCTTTATGAATACGGTCTCTCCAACATTGGCTCCGTAAGATGCTACTACAAATACATACACTACTTACGGGTCATCGGAGAGACCGATATTCTGGAGCAACGACTGGAAGAACTGTTACTTCGGTTTGACGAATGTGATAAATTGCACCTTCAAAAAGCGCAAATCCACGAAGATAAAATGGAACTCCAAGAACTGCTCCAGACCCTTCAACTGGCTACTCTAGTGGTTCCAAAGAGCATTCCCGTCTGGTTGAGTCTCATTAGATTGGAACCGTCGGCGTTGAAGAAGAGAGCTGTCTTGGATAAAGCTTTACTGCAGAACCCAGGAGATGGACTTCTTTGGAGAGAGAAATACCGACTCGAGCAATCGCCAACCGTCTTGGCTCGACTGTTGAAACTCTTACCGAAGAACCCCGAGCTTTGGTGTGAACATTTGTTCCATCTTGAACGGAAATCGATGCAAAAAACAGCCTTCAGAGATGCCATGGTTCTGACCGAGGATCATCCGTTAGTCTTAAGTACTATTGGGTTCATCCTTTGGAAGGACGGGAAGTTCGGGAGATGTAAAAACTTCTTCGATAAAGCCGTGGAATTGAACCCGGATTTGGGAGATGCCTGGTGTTATCTCTACATGTTCCTCCTTAAACATGGAGACCCAGACGAGGTGGAGCGTTTGATAGCCAAAATCGAAGAAGCAGACCCTCATCATGGAGAATTGTGGTGCAAAACGGCAAAAAGATTGGATTTGGACTCAAAACCAATCAAAGTAATTCTCGAAGAACTGATAAGGGGTATAAAATAATCGTAAAATGCTCACGAATTGCTATAGAAAAAAAAAGTCTTAATAAATTAGTACTTATAGTTATTGTAGTATGGTTGGGGTTAACAAACAAACGCTTGATGAACATGATTGGGAACGATTTAAGAACGATCATTCCGTTTATCGGCAGAGTTCTGAACAACTGCGATTACAGATTCGGATTGAGCAATTGATTTTGAGATGGTGTATTAAGGAATGTCACGTTAGCGCCGTTGTACTGATGGGGCAAGAATTGGGGTTGGATCTTGATAAGTATATAAATGAAGGAGCGGGGAAGGATGTGGAGGTTTTACCTGAGGTTGAATTGAAGTACAATTTCAACAATTTGAAGGACAATGACGAGGATTTCTTCCAGAAGGAGGAGGATGGCATGGAGGAGCCTTTGGTGGAGGACCTGGAGATGATCAATAATCTTCGTACGATGAAGGTACGACATCTGATCAAGATGCATATATTGAGAGGCGAGATTGAAGAAGCTTTTGAGATGACCAACACGCATTTCCCCTCGTTGTTCGATAAGAACAAATTGGTGTATTTCAAGATGCTCCATTTGAACTTGATAGAAAAGATAAGGGCGCATGTGATGACGAAACTGCAGAGACAAGTTAGTGAGGAAGAGGAGAAACTGTTCTTGGATCTTGTGTTGGATTTTGTGAAGCAGAAATTGTCCACATTGGAGATTTTGTCGAATAAGAATTTCATTAAAGAGTTGGAACTAACGATGGTTCTATTGTGTTATACAGACGAGTTGACCAAATTCTACCAGAACGAGACCCGGATCAAGGTACTGGTACCTATGAAATTGCGGATGTTGTTCGATAAGGGCCAACGGTTGAAGATTGCCAAGTTGGTGAATAAACTGATTCTTATCGATCTTAATAAGGCTGATGATTTCAGTTTGGTCAAATATCAAGACATGTCAGTGAAGTTTGATGATGACCAATCGGAGGAAGAGGATGAGGAGATGGAGAATGTCGAGGTGAATGAGAACGAGGATTTGGTGATGAAGTTCAATCAGTTGGAGAAAGACCGATTGGAAGCTTTGGTCAAGTTATGGATTTGGTCCGAGAACAAGCTCTTCACCGGATACAATACCAAGATTCCGAAGATCAATTTGGATTTGTGAGGTTGATGAAACAATCCATCGTGTGACCTGTTTCCACACCTAAGAGACAGAGAAATTGGTCGTCATTACTCAACAATTTGTGTTTGTGGTAAAAATTCAACGATTTCGGGGTAAGACCCTGCAATTGCGTCAGATGATCTGTGTAATTCTGAGAATTACGAAATAATGTATAAACTTTTTCTCGGGTAAAAGCTAAGGTTGTGCCTAAATCAGGGTCTCGCTCGTCATAATCCAGAGGACCAAACTCTAAATTGTAAACGATGGGACGCTTGTAAACGAGATCCACCTTTTGGGAATTATCATAATATTGAGTCGAGGAACCCCTATTCAAATTAAGTCGTACATAAACATGCAGACAATGCACAGGGGTATCAACAAAATACTCTTTTCCGGCAAGTTCCATCCATCCGTATTTGATCAACTGATGTTTGATGGTCTCATACGTGACAAGTAATACAAAGAAATAACACAACACAATGGTTATGAACAGTGAAATGGGATGCGATATCAAAGTCCGGGTCAATTGAGTAGTACTCAACGCCTGAATAATTATCCGATTGACATAAGTTATAACGAACATTTTCTAGTCTTTCCTTCCCGGAGGGGAGAAAAAACGTATCAAAGTGGAAAAAAAAAAATGATGCCAGAGCTCGGGAAATGATTTTGACTGCCTAAAGGAGGAAAAAATGTTATTGTGGAAGTTTATGCGAAAAAATAAATTACGAGTAGTTAATAAGGGAATGTGGGGAATTAAACTTTTCATGCATGTCATAATACCACTCTGCATATGATATAAAAAAAATTTTCAACAACACCCCTCTTTTGCCTTTGCTACGGCTTTGTGATATTCTGTCACATGTTACATCGGTCATTCAACTTTAAAGTTTGTTTCTTCCCGGAACCCTCGATTGGGAAATCGTCGGGGTTCTCCCCCGTTAAATGCTATTCAGGGAAAACTATATAAAAAGGTCCCTCTTTCTTTCTACTCAGGTACACTTAACTAGTTGAACACACTCGTTAGTTTAATCTTCAATTTCCCAAAAATGCAAATCAAATCCTTGTTATTATTAACTGCTGCCTCTTCTGTCTTGGCTGATGAGACCGTTGACTATGTCACTGCCTTTTATGGAGATCTTACCGAACATCAAAGTGACTACTTGAGTTACCTTGCTGCTGGTTCTTCCATTCCTGCTGCTTTGTTATCTTTGTATGCCGAGGTTTCTACTTACACTGATGACTCTTATACCACTTTAATCAACTCGGATTTCCCAATTGTTCAATTGGAATCTTGGGTAACTGGTTTGCCTTGGTATTCTACCAGACTTTCTGCTGAGCTTGCTGCTCTGGTTGGTGATGCTGCCACCACCTCTGAAGCTTCCTCTACTGAAGCCTCTTCCACTGCTGCTGCCACCAGCACTTTGGCTTCTTCTGCTTCTTCTGTTGTCAGTTCTGCCATCTCCAGTGCTACTTCTGCTGTTGCTTCTTCCTCCGAAGCTGCTTCCTCTGCCGTCCCAACTGCCTCTGCCTCTAACGGTGCCGTCGGTTTCGCTGAAGGACGTAACTTGTTGATGATTCCCGTCGTTGCCGTCTCTGCTGCTCTTATGTTGTTGTAAGTGGTAGCTAACGGACTCACTTTTCTTTTCGGTCAAAAATGTTTCTTCTTTAAATCTATTTCTACAAACATTTGTGGTTGTTCTTCATTAATTTATTGATTCTGTTTCCATATAAAACTAAAAAATTATTTCATTTCTCATTATTATTAAACCTGAGTCTCGGTGGTTGCTGGCACAGCAGTCTCTCCCGACAGTCTGTGTTCCAAACTCAGTTCCTTGGTGGCTGGAGTTTCCGGATAAGTCAATTGGTCGTCAGTCTTATTAGTAAAAGACAAGGCCAATGGAATGAAACCGAACAAAATAACATCCAAGACACCGTAGAACAGCAGGTCTGAGTCCACCTGGATGACATTACCACCTTCACTCAAACCCCAGGCAACTGGATACAAGATCCAAACGACGACAATGAGGGAATAGAACAGAATCGAGGTGACGGAACTCTTCAAGACAGCAAATAATCTAAAGTAGGAGAAGCCGATAGCGAACAATTGCAGGACAACGGCAAAGGTGAAGTAACCCCATCTGTAAGAAGAAGGAATTAAGATACCAATTAACAAACCCAAGACGTAAATCTCAATAGTACCGACTTCAATGGCAAAAGTGGACAAAGTCTTCAAATTCAAGTCCAAATGGAATTGATGCGAGGCCAATTCCAAAGCGTACATAAGTGGAGGCCAACTCAAGAACCATCCAATGTATCTGGCATAAAAGACTTGTCTGATAGCTGGAGAGGCGGAAGCATTCGAAACCGTTACATGGTTGAATTCCAGTTGAGTCTCGGTCCAACCCAAATTAGAAGCCATCGTAAAATAGACAAAGAATTCAATGAACAGAGCAAATAATGGACCGACATGAACCAAGGTCTTACGAGGCTTGACAAATAACATAACCGTATAGTAAATCAGAAGTGCCCCAAAGACGGCAAAGACTGCCCAGTACCAATCGGAACCGTGACTAGTCAATTTCAAGTCGGCACCGGAAGAATTGATCGAAGTTGCTTGGTTGGTTTTAATTAAATTGATAGAAGCCATGTTTATCACTGATGATATCCTATACAACTACAGACATCTACACCCCTTTATATATCATTCAGTTTCTTGCTCATGACTTTCTAGAAATTCTAAATCATCTCATCGGGAGGGAAAAAAAAACCCTCATCGGAACCATCGGTGAGTTAATTTTTTTAGTTTACGCCGCAGGATGAGCAGAGCAATTAGTAATTTTTATGACATGACCGGTAACTACGGAAGACACTTTATTGACTAATGACTCTATATAATTTGTTATTGGCCCTCTTCCACTTGCTTATTTTGTGGAATCTGGTGACTTTTTTTTTTTTCTGTTCCCGCATTAAACCGATGTAAAGTTGTATGCACGTAATTAACGAATGATTTATGGGGTAAAATGGGTACTTATTCTTGTTCGTTTCTTTTTAAGGAATCTAGAACGATTTGGTCCCAATCCGAGTAAATCACGCACAAGTATTCGGCAACGGTGAGGAATCCGACTCCGATGGCTAGACCGGTCCACAAACCCAACACCCCCTTTTCGTAGTAGAATCCCAAGAGGATCTCTATAGGAGTACCGATGACGTAATAACTGAGGAAACTAAAGATACTTCCGATCCGTTGTCTTCCCTGGCCTCTCAAACATCCGGCGCAGATCACGTTGATGCAATCGAATGTTTGAATTACGGCCACGACCGGAAACACGGCGACGATCAATTTTTTCACTTCCTCGTCTTTCGAGAACAGTGTTGCTATGTGGTAACGGCCGAAGTAGATCCAGCTGAAATTGACAACTCCCGCTAAAAGGGAGCAGAGCAACAGGGCTCTGGAAGCAATGTGCAGGGCTGATTTGTAACTGGCTCCGATGTAATGGGCAATTCTGGTAGAGGAACAAACTGCCATGGAGTAAGGTAATTGGAACAGTAAATTCAGCATCACCGACACGACACTTTGAGACAGTAACCCGGCAACTCCGAATTGCGAACTCAATAAGGTCAACAATTGGAACAGTAACAGTTCACTGATGATCATGATAATTCCTGGAATGGCCAATTTGATCAAACTGCCCCAATTCTTGAACCACAAATGTGGCTCGAACCCGGTCCAGAACTTGCGCCCGTCGACGAAGTAAATGTACAAATACAACAAGATGGCCATGGTGTAATAACTGATGACCAACAGAATGGGGGCTCCGACAAAACCCACCAGAGTCAGTTCGTTCCAGAGTAACATGTAATTCAGGAAACAATTGACTGGGACGGTGATTAACAAGATCCAGAAGGTGGCATTGAAAATGCCCTGCAGTTGCAAGGTACGTTTTCCCACTTCGAATAAGATCAACAGGGGAGCTCCCAAGCTCACGATATGTAAGAATTTCAGGGTCAACTCGACGGTACGAGGATCTGGGATGATGTAACCGAGCCAATGTTTGGCTGTATGCCAAAGGAGATTCATGGGGATTAAGGAGGTCACCATGATCAGGACGAACCGTTGCACGTACAAGGACATTAATCTGTAATTTCGGGCGCTGTAACTTTGAGAACAGAGGGTATCCAAACAAGAGGAGGCTCCATTGACGATGGAGGGTCCTGTAAGATAGAAGGTTGTGATTGAAAGGGAAATAGCTCCAAGTTCATAGGAACCCAACAGACTGACAAAGAAGGTGGAAAAAATCGTAATCGAATATTGTAAAAGGAAGGTGACAATGAGGAAAATAGCATTACGAGAGATGAACCGGAGCTCGTTCACGACGGTAGTATTCAGATCCAATTTATGATGTAATTTGCTATCAGCCAAGGAATGACAGTCGTAATCGTCCAACAACGCCTCGACGTTCTCGGAGACCAGTGGCACGATCTGACTATTGGTACCTCCATAGTTGTTGTAGAGTTCTCCTTCTCGATCGAGAAGGGGCAGATGCCCTGTTTCATTGGTACTCATCGTTATCCTCACACTACTCAGATAAAGAAAAAGGTTTTTTTTTCTCTTTTATCTAATGGGGGTCCATCATAGGGGCTCGGAATTTTGGCGGAACTGAGCCGAACCGCGCGGGTAAGGAAAGACTTAGGAAAAGACTTTAGTCTTTTCCTTACTAAAAGACTAAGAAAAACTAAGAAAGGCTAAAGAAAGCCAAAAAAGGAAGCCAAAAAAGGAAGCCAAAAAAAGGGACTGACTCCACAAAGATACTTACAGCATGTGCATCGTTATATGTGGGATACAACAACATCCCGACTATCCCTTCGTGTTAATATCCAATCGAGACGAATACTTTATTCGTAAGACGCTGAGCGTGGATAATGTGGACGATTCCGTAATAGCGCCTCGGGATCTCCTGAGACCCGATGGAGGCACCTGGATCGGGTGTAACAAAACCACGGGCGCGGTCTGTTGTCTTCTCAATTACAAAGAACCGATCATGAAGATCAGTCCCATCAGTAGAGGTCGTCTTCCTATGATCTTCCTTCAAGATCGCACCGAGTCCTTCGAATCCTATTACGAAGCCAATAAAGCCCAAATAGGCGGCTTCACCTTCCTCCACGGAAACCTCCACAATCTCTCCTCCAGTTTCAAAGTGGTCTCCAATAGATCAAATGACGTCAATGTCAGCGACCAAATCATCGGCATAAGTAACTCCAAAGTGGACGAACCATGGCCCAAAGTACTAAAGGCCCAGACCTTATTAGACACCCTCCTCCAACAACATCTCCAAAATAAAGAAGACTTGATCGATAAATTGTTCCAGATCTTGTCCACCAATGACATGCCCGAGCCCTCAATGGACAAACTCCCACAATCGATCTTCATCCCACCAATCAAATGCGACAAAAAAGACGACCTCTTCTTCGGCCAATACTACGGCACAAGAACCCAAACAGTGATCTTAATGAACTCAAAAGGTGAAATCACCTACCGTGAAAAAACCCTCCACGACTCCGACACCCCAATAACGGCCCCAAAGGTAAAACAATTCACCTTCAATCTTACCCATGAAAAGATTTAGACTTTTTTTCGTATTTTGCCGTGCGGCGCTTATCAGTCCCTGGGTGGCAAGAAAAAAGAGGGAGGGAGTAGTATTTTGATTATACAAAGTAAAGCAAGGTTTATGTTTCAGCTTGGTAGACGATACGTTAGTCAAGGTCCCGTTAAGGTTAAGCGGAGTTTTATTAATCGTCTTGGGAGGGCGACAATGTATGGTGGAGCGGTAGTAGGTGGGGTCTACCTTGGGGATGTGTATTTTATGGACCGGGCATTAACACGGTCGTTTCGTACCATGTATTATTCGCTGCTCATTCTGTACGACAACAAGATGTACGATTTGCCACACCATGACAAGAATGCCCAGGCATTGGACCGGATGATCTCGGGTAATCAAGGACTTTACATCAAGATGGGGCAGATCTTTTCATTGCAATCGTCCATGTTCCCGCCGGAATATCTGTCGGTATTGAAGCAGTTCCTTGATAATGCTCCCTCTGATGATTGGAAGGTGGTGGAGAAGAATCTCAGACTGGAATTGGGGGACAATTACGAAGAGTTCTTGGAAGTGGAGAGGGAACCAATTGCCAGTGCTAGTATTGCTCAAGTACACAAAGGTATTTGGAAGGCCACTGGGGAGCCAGTAGCTGTCAAAGTGCAACATGACTCCATCTCAAAACAGATGGAGATGGACTTGTTGTCGTATCGAGTCGTGATGAAATTGTACAATTACTTCTTCGACATGGACTTGGATTTTATATCGAAGTATGTCTGTGACAAGTTGAGAGAAGAGTGTGATTTCAGAATCGAGAGGGAAAATGGAGATCTCTTACGGAAATGTATCGAAAACTCCGACATGAAGTACCAAGTGGGAATTCCAGAACATTACTTTGCTAGTGAAAAGGTGTTAGTGACTGAGTTTATTGAAGGAGACAGTTTCAAGGATTTACGCAAACATAATCTGAAGAAATTGATGGACACTTTGATCACTTGTTTCCTGAAACAGATCTTCGAATGGGGGTACATTCATTGTGATCCTCATCCGGGTAATTTCTTGATCAAGAAGGAGAAGTTGTACATTATTGATCATGGGTTGGTGTTGAGGATTTCTGATAAGCTCAGGCTGGAGTATACGCAGTTTTGGCGGAGTATATTTGAGCTCAATTTCGGGGAGATGGAGAGAGTTGTCAGGGAATGGGGAGTGGATGCTCCGGAGATCTTTGGAGCTATGCTGACGAACAATCCGAAATTGGCAGCTGAGCAATTGGGGAACAGATTACCAAAGACACAGGAGGAGAGAAACGAGTTCTTTAAGGAAGAGATGAAGAAGTTTTTCAAGAACTCGGAGAAGTTTCCGTTGGAGTTGGTGTTTTTGAGTCGACTGACTCGGATGATCCAGCTTTTGAACTTGAGTTTCGGGTCGCCTAGTAACAGAGTCGGGATCATGTCCCTGATTCTGATCAAAAATTCCCGTGTATATAGTGCTCGTCTTAGAGCGGGGGGTGACAGTGTTAGGTTTACGTGGAAGAGCTTGTACAATTTGGTGGTGTTACGATTGGTGGTGTTCCTGAGTAACCTGGTGTATAATGTGTTCCGGGTCAGACAATGGGTTTACTCGTTGTTGGGACACGAAGACGGGGGGTTGGAAGAGTCCTTGGAAAAGCAATGGGCAAGTGCAAATCAACTTTTCGACACGGAGTCAGATGACAAGCATCTTATAGAGTAGGAGTAGGGACTTGTATATAGTAAAGATGTTAGAGAAGTAGTGGAGGAGAGTGGAGGGCAGGACAGTAGCAGAGTAGGGCAGTAGAGCAAGAGTAGCTGCGGTGAGTGGTAGCACAGCGATACTATATTAACTCTCTGCTTCACTTCTGACATGCGTGGCGGCTTGTCCTTATCCCTCCTGTCAATCCTATCGGCTGTCCTTCCTTTCGGTGCGGCTCAAAAAACTCATCGCCTGAAAAAATTTTATTTTATTTTTTTTTCACTTCTACTAAAGTACTATATAGCCATGAGCAGAGACCTTTTGAGTTCATTCAAGAGCCGTGATATTGAGCCATGGTATGTTGGAGGGTGTTCCGCTGAGATCAGTTATGATGGCGGTATTATGGTTGCCCCCCTCTTGGAGGATTTTGTCATTGTGGATCTCGATACCAATGCAGTAGTAAAGAAGGTGGAAGGTGATGGGGAGTTGATCACGAGTCTTCAAATAACCCCAGACGGGAAGTACATAGCGATTGTTTCGCAGAGTCAACAACTTTCGATTTACAACGTTGAAAAGGAAGAAGTTGTTAAGACTTTCAAGTTGAGTTCGCCTGTCTATGTTTCACTGTGTGATTCGACTTCCACCTTATTTGCCTTTGGTGGTAGTGATGGAGTAATTACAGTATGGGATATTGAGAATGGATATGTGACTCACTCCTTGAAGGGACATGGACTGACCATTTCGTCTTTGCTGTTCCATGGAGAGTTGAACTCGAGTGATTGGTACTTGTTAAGTGGAGACATAATGGGACATTTGAAGGTGTGGGATTTGGTCAAGAGAAAGAACATTGTCACATGGCAAGAACACAATTCCGCCATCAGAGGATGCGCCTTGAATCTGGAGAGTGATCTTCTGATCAGTGCTGGCAGAGATCTGGTGTTGAACGTGTATACTTTCAAGGGCAAGAGGAAGGTCAAGGACACTTTATTGGTAGGACATCTGGTGGAAAGTTGTGGGTTTGTCTCGATCCATGGACGCGAATTTGTATATACTGGAGGTAGTGACAATGTTCTCAAGATTTGGGATCATGAGACGATGAAGTTGGTGGCCTCGACGGAGAAACCCTTGGAGACGAGTGAAGAGTTGATGATCATCAATGTCTTAACTATGGAAGACAACAAGTTGATGCTTGTTCTCTCTGACCAGTCGATTGTGGAAGTGGATGTCACGGATTTAGAGTCGGTGATCCCAGTAGTGAAGAGATATGCCGGTAATCATGGAACAATAGCCGATATCAAGTTATGTGGACCTAACTTGGACATCTTCCTGCTTGCTACCAATTCTCCCTCTCTTCGGCTCGTGAACCCGCATCTGCCCTTGGAATTCCAACTCTTGGAAGGACATAAAGATTTGTTGAACAACTTGGACGTCAGTGTTTGCGGGAAGTGGTTACTGAGTTGTTCGAAAGATTCGGAGGTGATATTATGGCATTTTATTGAGGACACTTTCAAGCCTGTTGCCAAGTTTGTTGGACATTCTTCTTCTGTGACTGGAGTGAAATTGCCTCAGACTCCCTTTGAAAGTCAACCTCTGTTTTTAGTGACTGTTTCTTCTGATTTGACGTTGAAGAAATGGAAGGTGCCAACTTTGAAAGACGAGCTCGTCGTGGTGAAAACTTCCATCTACACCAGAAAACTGCATGAAAAGGATATCAATCTGATAGACATCTCTCCTAATAACCAATTTGCTGCCACGGCCAGTTTCGACAAGACCGGGAAAATCTGGGATTTGGACACTGGGGACTGTGTAGCTATACTTAAAGGTCATAAGAGAGGGTTATGGGACATTCAATTCAGTTCCTATGACAAGCTCGTGGTGACTGCTTCCGGTGATAAGCTTATCAAGTTATGGTCTCTCACGGATTTCTCCTGTGTGAAGACTTTCGAAGGACATACTAACAGTGTCCAGAAGCTGAGTTTCCTCAACCAACAACGTCAATTGATCTCCACTGGAGCCGATGGGTTGATCAAATTATGGGATTGTTCCAGTGGCGAGTCTGTCGTCACCTTGGATAACCATGACAACCGTATTTGGGCCTTGTATTGTGACGAATTGAAACAGTTTGTCTCGGGAGATGCCGACGGGAAGATCTCCATTTGGGAGGACAACAGTGACGAATTGCAACTGCTGAGAGAACAAGAGGAGAAGGAGAAGGTGGAGAAGGAACAGTCGTTACAGAATTACATCTTCCAGAACGATTGGCCAAACGCTTTCATGCTTGCCTTGACCTTGAATCATCCAATGAGATTGTACAATGTAGTCAAGTCTCTGATTGCTGCTCTGGAAGATTCCGACAGTGTTCTTGGATCGTTCAAATTGGAGGAATGTATTGTCGGGTTGAGTCAGGAACAGGTCATGGTGTTATTGGAGAGGATCAAGAGCTGGAACGTCAATGGTAAGACTTACGACATCAGTCAAAGATTGATCAAGGTTATCTTAGTCAACTACGATATGGAGAGATTGGTCGAGATCCCCAAGATCAACCAGATCTTGGACATCTTGGCACTGTACAATGAAAGACACCAACTGAGATTGAACGACTTGATCGAACAAAGTTACGTGTTGGATTATACTGTGGACGAATTAAATAACAACGTACTGGTGTAAAAAATAAGCCGCTGAAAAATAGAGCATTTTACAACTTTTTTTAGCAGAAAAAAGAAAAAAAAAATGTAAGAGAAAAAAATTTTTATAATAAAATTTTAATATTAGCATTATAGTGTAATAGATAGTCCGGATAAGGGATTGAAGATCGATACAAGGAGCTGATACAGAGTTCGAGGATAGAAACATTGATTTTGCGTCGTGAAAATTAGAATTGGATATGGCGAAGAGTCCTAGAAAAGGAGGCAAGGCGGGGAAAGGGAAGGGGAAAGGAGCGCCGATGGGCGGGAAGAGTTTACTGAAGATCAAAGAGCAGCAGGCGCGCAAGAAATATGGCGCCTCTGGCAAGCTGGCACGGCGATTCAGTATTCAATCGGAGAGTTCGTTATCGAGTGTTTCCGATGATGAGCGTAATTTTCATCACATGCCGGTATTCGATAGTTCTAGCGATGAGGATGAGAAGGTGGAGATGGACCTGATAATGGGGCCCAGCAGTTCCGATGAGTCGGAGTCAGGATCGGGGTCGGATTCTGATTCGATAGCGGATTCTTCGGATGACGAGGGCGTGGATTTCGTACTGTTAACGAAGGAAAAGAAGGTGAGACTGATGAAACTGCTGAAAAGAGGACGAAAGGGATTGAAGGGCAAGACTACAAAGAAGGGGAAGAAACAAGAACCTATTAAGAAGGAGACCAAACCTGAACCCGAGCCGGAATCGGAATTAGAATCAGAAGAGGAGCAAATATCAGAAGCGGAATCGGAGCCAATTAACTATCAATTTGACGAGGATTTGGGAGAACCAGTACCGGACCTCATACCATCTAAGTACGATAGTAATGTACTTGGAGAGAGTAATATGCTCAAGAATCATTTGATGATGGACGTGCCGAAGATTAAGGAGGACGAAATCAATTCAGATGAAGATTATGAGATAGATGACGATAAGTTAATCCAGACGTTACAAAACGACAATGACGATTTGGAGTTGGCCATGTTAGACGATGACGATGATGATGTTAATGACAATAATAATAATGAGAGTGAGCCAGGGGAAGAGGTGGATCCTAATGAGTTTGACAACTTGAGTTTTGAAGGTGATGACGATTTGAATGAGTTGATGGATAGTGCCCATGGGGACACGTATTTGTTGCGGGAGGAAGAGGATGCGATCAAGAAGGAGTTTGAGGATGCAGACGACGATGATGAAGAGGAGGACGATGCGTATTTGAAGTATCTTTCTGACGACTCTATTTTCTTTGACGATGACGAGGAGGACAACGAGAAGGAGGACGGGGAGAAGAACAAGAAACAGGATGACGATTTCTTCAATAATCCTTTCAAGACGAGTCCGAGACTGTCAAAGATGTCGGCAGCACGGAAGTTCTCTGTTCATACGGAGGATAGACCGGAATTTCATTGGCCGTACATGAAGAAGTTGGATGAGGAGGACAGTGATTTCTCGTCTTTCTATTCTTCTGACGACGACGAAGAAGATGAAGTGCATTTGAAACTGATCGAAGAAGAAGAGGAAGATGAACTGCTTAGTGGAGATTCAACGGATGAAGATACCAATTTGCCGAAGAGGGCCACCAAAAAATTGACAGGCTCGAAAATGGTGGCCAAGGAGGTGTTGGCTAGTTCGGAGACTCTGCCTCCGGTGTTGGGGAAGTGGAGAACGTCGGATACGGACAAGCCGTTTGGGATCATTGATGGTCTTTCGACGCGGTCGTTGATCAGTAGTTCCAATACGAAGAAACTGAAACTGAAGCTGAAACAACCGGGACAAACGGCTGGAGCTGATACGTTGTTACTGATTGACGATTTGTTGAATATGAGTGAATTGGAAGAGGAGGAGGGAGACGAGGAACTGATTCCGGAGTTCGACAGTGTCGGCTTTGTGTTCAGTAGAAAGATCCCTCTTTCGGCCTTTAGAAATAAGGGTTACATTCCAAGTGCTACCGATGCCATTGACCAATTGAAAATGAGTAATAGAAGACTCATGAACGTGGCAATCAAGTCCAATCATCAAGTGGGTGCAAGAGATCTGAAGAAGTTGAAGAAACAGAGGAAGAAGGAGAAGAGACTCAGTAAGTTGAGAAGACAAAGTGTCATTGAACTGGCAAAGGAAGGCTTGAGAACGACCAAAAGTGGATTGTTCAACGAAAATACAATCGCCGACGTGGAACTGTTCATCGCTGAACTGGAACTGGGAGACGAATTTAGTATCTTGTTTAGTGAAGTTATATAAGGGAAGGGCTCTATAGATTAGTGTTTTTTTCGTAAAATGCTTAGTCGTGAAAGAAATTTTTTTGAGAGAAAAAATTTTCCAGCGTTAAAGAGTAACACAGATATAAGCGAGGATGTCAGTACCAACATTGAACATTGTGAGACCTACTTTAGGAGGTTCATCACTGTCTTCTACGCCGATCAAGGTTATTTTGGAATCGCCACTGTTATTACAACTTTTGGAGTCCGTTTACAGTGGATCCAAGGACAAGAGAATCATTGGTACTTTATTGGGTAGCAGATCCGACGATGGATCGCAAGTAGAGATCAAGGACGTGTATATTGTTCCACATGAAGAAGATGGAGAAGAAGTCATTATCCAAGAATACCAACATAAACTGTTGTATCAGTTACATAAGAGAGCCAATCCAAAGGAGGTGATCGTTGGATGGTTTGCCATCAACTCTCAAATCGACTCCTTCACTGGTTTGATTCACTCTTTCTATTCCAACACAGAAGGTACCAGACCTCATCCACTGATCCACTTGACTTTGAACACGGTAGACAAGGCCACTGGTGACGTCATCAGTCCTGAAGTGACGACTTATATTGGTATTCAAGTAGGAGCTGGAGGAAGAATGGCACAACTGTTACAATTGGAACGTTCTGGATCTTTTATCTTTACTCCTATTGAACACGAGGTCAAGATGGACCTGTCTGAGGAGGTCACTTTACAATGGTTGAACAAGGCTGCTTCTTCGGAGGACAGAACCGTGGCTTTACCAGGTGGAGCTTCTACTGGAGTAACACAATTGAGAGACGAGATTGCCCAGATCGACTCTTTGATAGATAAGATCTCCACTTATGTAGAGGGAGTCATCAAGGGCGACGTCAAGGGTGACGAGCTGATCGGTAAGTTCTTGTTCGAGAACTTGAGCCAAAAGCCAAACTCCATCAGCAAGGAGAGATTGGAGAAGTTGTTCAGCACTCATACTCAAGACGCCTTGATGGTGCAGTACTTAGCAAGCTCGATCAAGTCCCAATTGGAGTTGAGTAGTAAGTTGACGAGTATTATTCAAGAATAGGAAATAGGATATCTAATTGAAGTATAAATAATTAAATATAACTGGTAGTGAAGTACCTTTTGTGGTGGCCGTTGCCTTGACCTTGGCCTTGACCTTGGTTACCTTGACCTTGGTTATGGCCTTGGTTACCATTTCCTTGACCTTGGTTACCATTTCCTTGGCCCTGGTTACCATTACCTTGACCGTTTCCTTGACCCTTACCAGTTGGTTGGGAGTCGGTCGTACAAGAAGTTGAGCTGGAGCTGGTCTTGGTAGTCTTGGTCTTGGAAGACTTGGTGGAGGTGGAACAGGAAGAGGAGGAAGCGGAAGTGGTAGAGCTGGAAGCAGAGCTAGAGGCAGAGGCAGAGGCAGAAGCAGAAGCAGAGGCAGAAGCAGAAGCAGAGCTAGTAGCAGTACTAGACTCAGCAGTGCTTGCTACAGCGGAGGACGAGCTCGAGATGACACTTGAAGCACTTGAGGTGGAAGCGAAAGAAGCTGGGTAAGAAGCGGAGCTACCGTGACAGGAAACACTCCAGACCGATTCAATCAGAGGTAAAATACCCTTACCCTTTTGGTTAATGACATCACAGTTTGGTGGAGGCAAATCTTGGGTGTCATCGTTGAAGTATTGACCAGCAACAGCAGCATTGTTGTACAAACCGTCAGTGTCGACGTCTACATTCTTCCAACCGGTACGGTTAGCAATAACGGAATAGACATTCGAGTTGACGTCGAGTCTTCCCAAATGGTTCAAATCCCAGTTGTCCTCAATGGTGGAGATTTCAGAGTAATGGTTGTAGAAGGTGCTGTCTTCAGTACCCTTCAGTTCCTCTGGAATGACACCTCCCAATAACAAACCGTAGATCTTGTTTGGGATGGAGTAGGTTTCGTTTTCGTCAAAAGTTAACAAAACCAAAGTGTTCTCCATGAAGTAGGTGTTGTTCAACAATGGGGCCAAGAAGTCTCTGGACCACTTAGACAGAACGGCAATGGTGCTGTCGTGTCCGTCGTCGGTCATGTTTGGAGTAATGAACATCCATTGAGGTAATTGGCGGTTTTCTAAGTCGACGTAGAACTCGGTGAAGTTCTTAAGGTTGGAGGATCTTGAGGCACTGTCGGTGACAGAGTCGTACAAGACCAATGGGTTATGCTTTCTAACGTAATCGTTGGCACCAGATTCTTGGTTGGCAAAGGAGAAACCTTCGTAACCAGTGTAAGGCATATGTTCTTGATATTCGGCCCAAGAGATCCCCTTGTCTTCCAACAAGTCAACGACGGAGGAAACATTGGAAGGAACTCTGATAAATCTGTCATCGTCCAAACCGAAATAATCACCACCAACAGCAGCTAAATAATTTTCTTGAGATGGGTGACTAATGGCCCAATTGTTGTTCAAGACAATACCATATTGAGCCAACCATTCCATATCTTCATTTTCATAGGCCTTGTCGAAATCAGTGTTCTCTAACCAGATAACGACAAATCTGTCAAACACTTTTCCCTGTACATGGGAAGTAGTGTGGCTTGTAACTGCAGTAGCTTGCAGAGCATAAATATCACTAACCGAAGGCTGGATAGTGGAGTAAGTTCTCTCGGTTGCATAAGCTAAGCCGAGCAAAGCATAGGACAATAAGATCGAAAGCATTGATGTTCAGATTTACGATGTGGACCCTGGAAACAACGGGGAATCAGTACATACTTATATAGGGATCCAAAGATTTGCAACCATGTTTACGAAGAACACGAGGTAGGACCTCGAATAACGGTCCGTAAAACGTGGATTTCTCCCAATCTGGTCTCATGCATAAACTATTTTCCTTACATGCAGGAGATCAGGGAGAAAAAGGGGAGGAAAAAAAATTATATTACAGAACGTGCTCGAAATCCGGGGAATAATCAGAACTACAAATGCTTTCATTGGGTGGAATTAAATAATTAAGTAAACAAGATCTAAACTACCGTGCAGATAATTTTTCACTTTCCGCCAAATATCACACTGAAAAAAGAAACTTTAAATAATAATTTTTGAAAAAGGGGGTTACACCCCTTTGTCGACAGCCGTTTTGTACTCTAATATTTTAAAACATTTGCAAGACAAAAGCCAGGGCCAACAAGGTCAAGCTGTAAGTGGAGAACGAGGCACCACTACCGGACTCAGTTGAAGCAGTAGAGGAGCTGGAGCTGTTACTACTGCTGTTGGAACTGGAGTTAGAGACAGAGCTGGTGCTGTCATCACTGGAGGTACACCAAACATCGGCAATGGATTGCAAGACACCGTTACCGTCTTGGTTGATGTAAGAACAGTTAATGGCTGGCAAGTCAATGTGGACGTCATTGAAGTAACCCAAGTAAGAGTTGTTGTTGTACATGTCGGTGGTGTTAACCTCCTTGTTGGTCCAACCGGTTTGGTTAGCAACAACCAGATAGACGTTAGCATCAACATCGTATCTACCCAAATGGTTCAAGTCCCAGTTGTTTTCAACAGTGGAGATTTCAGAGTAATGGTCGTAGAAAGTGTCATCTTCGGTACCTTGAAGATCATCTGGAACGGCACCACCCAACAACAAACCGTAAATCTTGTTTGGAATGGAGTAAGTTTCGTTCTCATCGAAAGTCAATAAGATCAAAGTGTTTTCCATGAAGTAAGTGTTGTTCATCAAAGAACTCAAGAAAGTTCTAGACCAACTAGCCAGGAAGTCAATGGTGGTGTCATGACCATCGTTGGTCATGTTTGGAGTGATGAACATCCATTGTGGCAAGACTTCGTTTTCTAAATCTTCGTAGAACTCGGTGAAGTTCTTGATGTTAGAAATTCTGTTCTCGTCGTTGACGACGGAGTCGTACAAGATCAATGGGTTGTGCTTTCTAACGTAGTCGTTAGCGTAAGTCTCTTGGTTAGAGTAGTTGAAACCTTGGTAACCAGTGTATGGCATGTGCTCTTGGTATTCACCCCAAGAAATACCCTTGGATTCCAAGATATCAACGATGGAAGAGACGTTTTCTGGCATTCTGATGAATCTGTCATCGTCCAAGGCAAAGTAATCACCACCGACAGCAGCCAAGTAGTTCTCTTGGGATGGGTGACTCAAAGCCCAGTTGTTGGTCAAGACAATACCGTATTGAGCCAAGTATTGCATGTCTTCGTTGTCGTAAGCCTTGTCGAAGTCGATGTTCTCCAACCAAATGACGACAAATCTGTCAAAGACCTTACCAGAAACACTGGAAGTGGTGTGGTTAGTCTCGGCAACAGCAGCCTCGGATTGAATCAGCAGAAGAGATGGCTCAATGGTAGTGTAATGTCTCTCAATGGCAGTATCAGTACTGGAAGCAGTAGTAGTGGTTTCCTCGGCAGAAACACATCCCATAAGGGAAGTGGCCAAAACGGCAAGTTTGTTGAAAGAGACCATTGAAGGAGGGTTTGAACTTGTTCAGACAATGGAGAAAAGAGGAATTTACGTAGTGATATATAACCCTCACCCACGTTTGATGAGGCCTACAATTAACAAATATTCCCCGATCGTGGGACGCCAAACTGGACCAATGGTATCACTCCAATTTCTAATTTAACCCTTTACAGTAAAAACTACATGAATAATGGCTGCTTAGAAAACAAACGTGGGTGCTTCTTTAGAGTGGTACGGCCGCCTAACCTCCACGGCTTAGTGATCTGCTACCTGAAAAAATAAAGGGGGAGTCAATTGATAGAGACATACTCAATTACACTTACTCGTATATACTGAGCTCAGCAAAGTTGTATCTTTTCTCTTGTGACCATACCAAGACATTCATCCCAACCTTATTGTTGAAGGCTTGGTATCTGCTTGACAATTGCAAGAAATCCAATTCGTAAATCCTTTGCATCAGTGCCATAGTTAAGACTGTGCGGCTCCACACAAAAGAGAAAAAATTAAGCCTCAAGCATGAAAGGTAAAAATGAAAAACGTGCTCGAATAAAATTAAAGTAAAGGAAAAAAAAAGGGGGTACAGCAGGGCATAACCATGGGCAAAAGACGCACGTTTTTTAGGTATATAGATTGAGTAGTATAGAGTGAAGGGGCAAGGGAAAGGATTTCTTTCACACGAGTAATAAAAAGATATTGAGCTGGATCTTTTTTCAAGTCTTTTTAATAATACCAGGGAAATGTTTGGTACCAAGTATGAGAGACTTGATGTTGAGGAACAATCCGGGTCGGATTATTCTGATAATATAGAGCTTTCGGATGTGAGTCAGAAAGATGTTCCGAGATCGAAGAGAAGAAGACGCATAGTGAATTGCACTTTTGAGGTGGATGAGGATGAGGAAGATAAGAGTTGGTATAGAAGATGTCGGCTTAATATAGTGCTACTCTTGGTACTACTTATCTGTCTTTGTTCGATTCTGTTGGAGATGAAACTTCTTGCTGAAAAGAAGAGACCGTCTCAATATCTGCTGGAAGAGGATCCTGTGGTAGCGGGTATTATTTCGGAGTCGGATTTGAATATGGTGAAAGATTTAGATTGGAAGTTGGACACGGAAAAGGAGTATCTTCTTCAGAGTAATATGAGTCAAATACAGACGGAAAGTCAAAGAAGATACTACCAATTCAATGTCAGTAGTGTAGAAGCTCTGCCCGATGGGGTCTTGAGAAATCTCACGGTTATCAACGGTAAATTTCCAGGTCCTTTAATAGAATGTAATGCTGGAGATGATTTAGAGATCGAGGTCTGGAACCAAGGATTGGAACCGACAACGTTACATTTCCATGGTATTTTCCAGAATGGAACTAATTTCTACGACGGTTCCTCTCGGATAAACCAATGTGACATTCCGGTGAATGGTAAAATGGTGTACAAGATCCACATTGACGAGAACCAATGGGGAACGTATTGGTACCATTCGCATTATTCTGCCCAATACGCGGACGGATTGTTTGGTCCCCTCATTATCCATTCTGCTAAAGAAGACCAAATCATGGCCAATCTGGGTCAGACCTACGACGAAGATAAAGTCATAATATTCAACGATTATTACCACAAGAAGCTGGACTCGTACTTACCGGCTTATTTGGCTTCAGGTAACGAAAATACCGAACCAACCCCCGATAACGGGTTGGTCCAAGGAAGTGGAGTCTACGATTGTGTCCATACCGAAGCCTCCTGTGATCCTTCCAAGAGTGGTCGTCATGTCTTCCAATTCGATGTCGACAAGACCTACCGTCTTCGGTTGATCAATGCCGGGTTCTTTGCCGAGCTGGAATTCAGTATCGACGAACATGAAATCGAAGTGATCGAACTGGAAGGTACGAATGTTGGTAATTTGCCCTTGGACGTTCTTAGAATCGCAGTAGCTCAAAGATATTCGGTCTTACTTAAAACCAACAAAGAAGGGCTCTTCTATATGAGAGCACGGTTCAACGAATTTTGTTTCGCCGAACCTAATGAAGGCTTGGACTTGGATTTGAGACTGGTGGTGGCTGTAAGTTCCAACCCAGTGCTGGAACCAGGTTATTCTCTCTCCACTACTCTCAGTCCTGTTAGTCGGGGATTCTACCACGCCAATGCCCGTTGTAGAGAGTTAAACGAAACTTTGTTGGTGCCGTTGGTGACCGAACAAATCCCGGAGATGCAACAATATTACCAAATCGATGCCTCCTTCCAAATCAAACTGAGAGCCATTTCCTTAGGTTACATGAATGACGTCACCTACAAGCCTTTAGAAGAGAGTAATTCCTTACTCGAGCTGATCAGACTGGAATCTGATCTGGAAAGTAGTAGTGCCATTTCACTCAAGTCCAACTTTGGTCCTAATAACAACCAATTGACACTTACACTGAACGAGATCACTACAGTCGATATCTTACTTAACAACTACGACGACGGCTCTCACCCATTCCATTTACACGGTTACAAGTTCTGGATCTTGAAATTCGGCCAGGGCTATTTCAAACCACATAGGGATTACGGCACCGTCAATACTGTCAACCCTATAAAAAGGGATACAGTCAACGTCTCAGGCTACGGTTGGGTCTTACTTAGAGTCGTCCTCGATAACCCGGGTATTTGGCCCTTACATTGTCATATCGGTTGGCACATGGAACTGGGTTTACTGATGCAAGTAAATGTCTTACCAAGTGTCTACAAATCCTGGGACTTGCCCCAAGATTGGCAAGATATCTGTAATGTATAAAGGTAGTGTATAATGAACCCAATTTTAGGTGCGCGGAAAAGAAAAAAAATTTTTAAATAAAAAAAAAAAAAAAAAAATCAATTTAATAAAAAAAGATAACAAGACGTCACACACATATAGGGAAGAACCCTTTTGAAGATTACAATAGAAGGTTTAGTTTTTTTTGAGAAACATACTAAGCAGGAGGGAATTGAATCTTTAACCAAGCACCAATAACAAATTTATTTCAGAATATACCAATGAGAACTGGATTCATTAGCGATCTTTACACCTTAGTTAGCGCTGTTATTTGACATCATTTAAAGTATGATTTTGACGCTTCCTCCGCAATGTTTGGAGGTTGTTATGAGTAATTTGGGGCGGAACGATTTGGTTCTGCTCGGGCAGAGTTGTCGTAGGATGCATCAGTTGGTGGATGGGCGGTTGTATGGCACCGTTTATTATGTACCGGAATACCGTGGGCGCATGTTACCAGGGAATACTTTGATCAAGGATGAGGCGCAATTGCAAAGGTTTGTTGCTCTGATCATTGAGAAACGTCAACGGGAGGGTGAATTCGAGGTGGATTTCGTCAATTTGAGTGCTCAAAAAGCAGTGACTCTTTCAAATGGCGATATAATTGCTTTGGACTCGATCGGTAATAAAGCAAAGTCAGACGAATATTTCATGCCGATTCAATTGAACGAATATCCAAAGAACATGTCACGTGATTATTTGAGTGAGATTCCAGAGCTCTTTGGGAAGAGACGGTTGAGTTTGGTGATTAAGAACAATTATACGTGGGATGAGATGATGAGAATGTTGGAGAAAATCGATGTTGGCAGGGTGAGTGACTTGGAATTGATTATCATTGACGATGGAGGAGAGTTGAGTATTTTCAAGAGTTTGTTGATGTTTGTCAATCAGTTCAATTTGAACTGGCTTTCGATTGTCTATATGAATCAATTTGAGGACAACAAGAACAATTTACGGATCATGATGCTTAATTCGATTATAATGGGACAGAGATCCTTACAGAAGATTGATTTGTATTTGGATGTGGTTAAGTTGGAGTTACATCAGCTCATTTTGTTGCAGAAACAATTGGTGGCATTGGAAGGAGTTAACGAGATGGGATTCAATTGCAATTTGAGTAATTTGGTGATTGATTTCGTCTTGTTGAAGGAGTTGAATTTCTTCAAGAATTTCATTTCGAACTCGTCGATTGTGGTTTTGTTGTTTGAGGAGTTCTTAAAGATTAACGAGAAGTTCACAGGATTGTTCCAATATTTGAATTCCAACTTCCGGTTGAAACTGTTCGGGTTCACTTTGGATTACGAGAAAGAGTTTTTGTACAGCAATTTCTTCTTAAAGAAGAAGTTGAGAGAGTTGATTGGACTGAGAAGTAATTTGGACGATTTGACGAAATTGGAGTTGTTCAACGTCTGCTTTAAAAGGAGAATGAATGGGTTGGAAATTGTCAATATTTATAATTATAGTGGGAACTTGGCAGACAGTTTCAAGGACGATATGGAGGAGATTAGTGAGATATTTAGTTAATGAAGGTGATCTGAATGATGTAGGAGTGTAGTAAGGTAAATAAGGTAGGGTAGTAAGTTAAGGTTAGCTAGGAGAGTAAGCAGTAGTTAGTGGAGGTTGGCAATAATGAGTTGAGTCATAGTAAGCTACGTTTTGAGCTAATCGGTGAGGGTAGTCTGGCTAGCTAAGGTGGGTAAGTCTGTCTAGCTAAGGCTGGGTAGCCGAGGCTAGTCTGGTCAGATAGTGGTAGATAAGGAAGGCAGTAGTAGGATAGGAGTGGAACAAAATAAGCAGTAGTTCACTAAAGTAGGAATACCGGAGTCTAGCCAGGAAGACAGCCGGAATGTCCCGTACTGGAGTTAATACTCAGGTAACGGCACTATAGTACTAGATAAGCTGCGCAGCAGATAAGCTAAGCAGAAAATAGGTGGCAGTAACAGAGGAGTTGTAAGTAGCAGGAGTAGACAGGAATAGGAATACAGTAGGTAGTAGTGGTAGAGCACCAGTAGTTGATTATGCTTAGTAGGCCCAGGCAGGCCTGGGCCTAGCTTGCCTGGGCTGCCTGGGCTGCCTGGACTTCCTCACCTACGGAATAAACCCACCTTCACCGTTGCCAATACTAGTACGAAAAAATTACATCATTGTTACGTCAAAATAAAATTTTTCCCTCGGAGAGGAAGCCGATCCGATCCTTAAAAAAAATGGGATTCCATAAATTGAATTCAATTACTTTTTACAAGTCAGAGGGAGTATTGAGGGGATGATATCGATTCAATTTCTTACGAATCCCGTTGACTTGCCAGATCTCAAGCTTCCTCATTCTCGACACAATTCTGCCAGTAGCAGTTCCAGCTCTTCCAATGTGAGCACTGTTTCTAGTCCGCCCTCTTCCACTTCTGGGTCTAGTTCACCTAATTACACAGAAAAAATTGAGGGTGAAAATGGCAGACACCAAAGAAAACGAAATCAGAGATCCGGACCTTCATGTGATCATTGTCGATCACGGAAGGTGAAATGTGATGCGGAGATAGAGATTATGGAGCAAGATGATTTAACTACGGAAGAATGGCATATTTTGAATGGGGGGAAAAAGGCTGTGGTATTGGGATTGGACTACCAAAATAACCCCATTTACCAAATTCCAGACTCGGAGTGGAAAATCGTAAAGACACAATTGGATAACTCCATCCTCAATACACGGAGATCTCAACGCAAAGACCGCGACACTTCAAAATACATTAAATTTCGCACCTGCAGTAATTGTCGTTCACGAAATGCCAAATGCGAATTCTCAAAGGGCTTCACCCGCATACACTCGGCGTTGCTCCACAAGGCGTAAAGAGGGCTTAGTCAGATCCTAGCCTTAATTTGTGCTTGACTTTTATTTATAGATGATTTTTTTTTAATGATAGAATGACACAATTAGATCAAAAGTGATTAATTAATTTCCGTAACTTCCGTGGATCCGTGAATTTTGTCTTCCGGTCCAGGTTTTTTTTCTTTTTTGGGATGGAAATAATTACCAAGTTTCCAGATGAGCTTGAACTATAATAATCATCACATGTCCGAAGGTGGCCGCGATGATCTCAGTCAATCTGAGTCGAAAAGAATGCGTGTTCAGAAGCTGTGTGATTATTGTCGTGCTCGGAAGATCAAGTGTGATGGTTTGAATCCTTGTAAGCACTGTATCACCACTCAGCAGAGTCTGTGTACTTTTAACTATGTGCCTAAGAAGAGGCAGAGGCGCAAGCGCAAGTTGGCCGATGTCGAATCTCCCACGACGACTCCTGAGAGTGTGATGTCTCTGATACCGAAATTCTCCCAACCCCCTCCTCCTACGTTGCCCTTGCCCCTGCCCGTGCTGACTCAACCGATCTCCTCAACCGCGGTTACCGGTGGAAGTCTTGATGATCGAGTCCTGCGCATGGAGGATCTCTTGGGAAGACTTGTCAATCTTATCGAGAAGGGTCATGTCCCAGTATCGACTCCATTGAACCCCGATCTCAGTAGAGCCAACGCCACCGGCTCCTACGGCAATAGTCCCGCCAGTAAGTCGATCGCCAAGTCGCTCTCGGTACAAACGCCTTCCTCGATCGTATCGAAAGAAGAAGTCGGCGGCCCTCCAGCTGACATCTACTTCGGAGTACACTCCTCCTTCTCCATCTTCAGTCTGCAGGGATTCAAGTGGATCGCCTACAAACTTAATGATAAAACCTTGATGAAACAATACCAATTTCTCCACACGAAAATTCATCAACTGCATGCGAAAATCAACGGTCATTGGGACGTCATTTACGAGCCAAAAGATCTTTCCCCATTGCCCTCGGAAGTAGTCTTCCATGCCTGTGTCAAAGTCATGAGATCGACTCCCTTGTGGTTCATGTACAATCTTAAAGAAGAGCATCTTCTTGAGATGTATCTGAGTAGAGAGGATCTCGACGGCACAGATTTGATGACGCTTAATGCCTTCATCTGCTTAGGAATCAAGATCTTACAAGAGCATGACTGTACCTTTGGTGAGATCGATAAGAAGTTGGCCGAGCAAAATATCACCATCGAAGTACTCCAACAGATCGAAAAGAGATGTTTCACCAATTGTATCTTTTATTTCCACCGCAATTTCGCCCTTTCCCAGGGCTTGAACCTGCTGCTTCTGCAAGCTCTCTTCTACATCTATTTGGACATCTCGATCGATTTCCTTGTACAATTCAAATTGGCCTCGAATTTAGCCCGTACGGTTCAAGATCTGGGTCTTCATAGAATCGAGACTTTTGCCGGCGACGATAAAGAACATTTGGCAAGGAAGTTGAGTATTGCTTCTTTGGCATTCACCATCGACAAGACTTACGGATTCAAGTACGGAAGACCATCCGTGTTCAGCGACGACGACGTCAGTTCGCTCGACCACAGAATTTTTAAGTACTGTGCCTTCAACAACACCGAGTCTTTGGACGTCATGGAGTACATCAACTTGATGAAACAGCCAGAGTCCGTCAAACGCAAAATCGAACTGGAAATGAGAGAACCAGCATTCAAGAATAAAATTTTATACAAGTTTGCTCATAATCCAGAAGAATCGTGTTTCGAGTTGGCTCGGTCGCTTGACTTGGCCTTGATCCAGATCACCTCGAAACTGTACAATTTATTATTTAGTGCTACACTGATTCTGGAGAAGTCCCCAAAGGTTGTCAATCAACGTGTGAGGGAACTCAACAGTGATTGTTTCGGATGGTACCAAGACATTCCTGACATCTTCAAAGTGGACTTAACGGAAGACACTCTCAGATTGGATAGGCTTATGGAAGTGGAAGTATTTAAGCAGATGGATCCAAAGAGACTGCAACCGTTGTACTGTATTGTACTCAACTTACATTTGCAGTACTTCCATTTACTCATGACAGTTAATAGAATGGGTTTTGCCGTACTGTATGGAGCCATCTCTCATTCCTCTGATTGTATGCATCTTTGTTTGGACAGTGCCCGTAACATCGTCAAGATCATCACCGGTATGGACGCCTACAAGAGTCAATTCTTCCGTCTCTTGGCCTTTTACCCCTTCGGAGCATTCGTCACGTTGATCTGTTCATGTTTCCAAGATATTACTCTTCCTCACGTCAGAGACGACATCCAATTGAACATCCGTCTCTTGATGATTGTGGGATCTTCTAATATTCCAGGTTACAATCTGAAGGTGGACGGAGTTCTCTTGATCTTCCGTCTCATGTGTTTCATGGTGATTATCCATTACGAGCTGAACACCCCAGATGCGGACAAGTACTATTTCAGTAACAACCCTGAATTCGCAGCCTTCTTCAGACTGGAAAGGGAACAATACGAAATAATGCGTGCTAAGGACGAGGGTAGGAAACCGTCCAATAAAAAACTCGATGTCTTATTGGCTCTGGTCAGCCATGATCATCTGAGTCCTTTGAGTAACGAAACGAACTCCAACAGCTCGATGATGTCACCAAGTAACATGTACGACAACATGTCCCAAAACGGGGCCTTTAATTTCCTCCTGCCCGACTTCGACCAATCGCCAACGAGTGGCTTCAATCCCTTCTCGGAAGAGTTATGGAGCTTCTCGGACCCATTGGGTGGTATCAACACGAACTCAATGTTCCTGAACGTGTTCCAAATACCAGGATTCAGCACTAATCAAGACCCCAACGACCCCCCTAATGAAGGCTTTAACATGATGGGGATGCACAATTAGGAAAAAAAAAGGGGTTTATTTACTTCTTTCCGCTTTCGGTAACTTATGTACAGATTTTTTTTATTTTAATTAAAGAATTTTAACATGTTCAGTAGAAGTTCATCACAGGTAAGATAATGGACCACCCTGATCAGTCGTTGATGGAGCTTTTGGATACTTCCATGTTACCTGGGGGATTTCCTACACCTAATAGGGTACGTCATGAGAATCCTCCCTTACCACAAGAAGAAATGAGTTTTATACCATATAAATCGACACCTACTCCGACTAAGAAGTTTGTTGGAGTGGACATTTTACCCAGGTCGCCGGCTTTCAATTTCAAGTCGACCAAACCTCAATATCCATCGTTGGACCCGAAGAACAAGGAAAATGGAGGTTTCCAATTCGAGAACGATCTTTTGACGAAGAAGTATTCACAAAGACTAAGTTCCAAAGTGTTACAAGAATTGGATTCTCGGATGAACATTTACAATGACGGAGCCACCCTCAATACCAAACCCTTGGAAACTCCCTCCTTGAGAAGGAAATTGTTCTCCCCACGGTCTTCCCGAAGTTCGAGACCCCATTTCAGTAATATCCATTCAAGACGCTTCGATAAGATGGAATCGATTAATAACCATTACTCGGTCCAATTACACCAAAGAGAAGAAGACCGTAAAGTCCGCAAAAAAAGAAGAACCTTGGTGGGTCCAGAAGAAATCATGGAGTCTCATAACCCGAACCAGGACAGAATCCATAAGCAATCGGAGCAATTACCAAAACCGGAAATCCCTCGCTTTGCTATGCCTCGGACTTTAGATCCCATCAAACAAAGGGAAATCTTACGTCCGGTGAGTCAACGTAATCAGACCACCACTACTAGGTCCCAGATACCCCGGGGTTTTGTTAAACCCGAACCTAGACCCGTCAAAGCCGAAACTAAGCCCGAGACTCGAATCCCAAGATCGCAAAGAAGCTTCTCCTTCCTCAAACCAACCTCCGCCTCACTTTCCAAATCGGTCTCCCAACAAGATTTACAAAACCCAAAACCAACACTACGCAAGTCGTCCACTATGTATTTCAGACAACCCTCCGAACCCCCTTCTTCAGCCGCACCACCCTCCACCACCACTACCAGAACAGTACGTAAATCGAGTACCATGTCCAACTTAAATGCCATTCATTCCAGACAATCGTCCGTCATTTATCACGGACCAGGTGCTACTTTGGATTATTCCACCGGGAATATCGTCAATCGTGAAAGAGGCTCTTCAAGACCTGTCTGGAGATAAGGCTCGGATTTTCGGACAACCTACCGAATCGGGTAATCCATCCCGTTATATACTTTTTTTTTTCAGTGTCTCCCCCATAATTTGAATAATTTAGAGCAACTTATTTAAACTGTAAGCTTGACCAATCGTACAATGAAGTAAGTTAGATGAGTTCTTCTGAAACGGCTTCACAAACTGAACTTGCTGCTAAATCTCTTATCGAGGTTTCTTTGGAAAATAGGGAAGATCCCTTACAAATGTCGGCCCTCCATAAGTGGGTCATTTGTATCTTAGTCTCCCTGACGGCCTTTTGTATGACGATGATTTCTTCCAGTTGGTCGATGCTGTCCTCTCAAATAGAAAAGGAATTCTCGATTTCCCATGAAGTTTCGATCCTCGGTATTAGTCTTTACGTCTTTGGTCTTGGAACTGGTCCAATGTTCCTTTCCCCCATTAGTGAATATCATGGCCGCAGAATTGTCTGCCTTGTCGGCTTGATTCTCTGTCTGGGCTTCCAATTCCTCCCCAGTTTCAGCCCCAATCTCGGCTCAATCCTCTTTGGAAGATTCATGAGTGCCTTTTGTGGAAGTGCCTTCATGTCCGTCGCCTCAGGCACAATCTCTGATATCTTTCTCAAACACCAAATAGGAAGTCCCATGCTCATCTATTCCCTCTCCGCCTTCCTCGCCCCAGCCTTCGGTCCCCCAGTCTCAGCTCTGATCTGTCAACATCTCCATTGGCGTTGGGTCTTCCATGTAATGCTCCTGTTCACCGGAGTAATGTTCATCCTCAACTCCCTCCTTCTCCCTGAAACCTACCGTCCTCTCCTCCTAACAAGAAAGGCAAAGAGACTCAGAAAAGAAACGGGCAACTCCGCTTATTTCGCCCCTCTAGAACACAAACAACTCACCCTCTTCCAATCTACCGTCCTCTCTGCTAAAAGACCCATCTTCTTATTACTCAAAGATCCCATGATGGATGTCTTGTGTTTTTACTCGGGTCTCGAATTGGGTATCGTTTACATGTTCTTCGTTGCCTTCCCCTACATCTTCGAAACGGTCTTCGACTTCACTGCCCTTCAACAAGGTTTCTCCTTCTTCGGTATGGTCGTAGGAACCTTTGGTGCCATGCTGTCCATCCCCTTAGTCCAACGACTTTACATGTTTCAGGTCAACCGGAACCAAGGCATTCACGAGCCCGAGTTCCGTTTGCCCCTCAGTATGATCGGGTCTTTCTTATGTCCAATCGGACTCTTCTTATTGGCTTGGACTTCTTACTCCAAACTCAATTGGATGGGATGTGAAGTAGGAGCTCTGATCTTTGGTTGGGGAGTCGCCTTGGTCATGACTGGGATCTTCAATTACACCGTAGATGGTTATCGAACCTACGCGGCCAGTGGAATGGCAGCCAATTCCTTAGTTAGAAGTTACATGGCTGGAGTGTTCCCCCTCTTCACTAGACAAATGTACGAGAAATTGGGGGTCCATTGGGCAAGTACTCTTCTTGCCCTCCTGTCCCTGCTATTAATTCCCCTGCCCTTCATCTTCTACAAATACGGCAAGACTCTCAGGGCAAAGAGTCCCTACGGTTGGACAGAATAGAAGCTTCTCTCTTTATATATTCCATTTACAAGCCTTGACTATTTTATCAGCCAATAATTCCAACAACTCCTGATCCACTTCATCGAATCCCTCCAACTCCAAACAGTCGATATCCAACACACCAACAGTAACTCCATTCGAAACCAATGGAACCACAATCTCACTCTGAGTGCCTCCATCACATGCAATATGACCGGGGAATTTTTCAACGTCTCTTACTAATTGAGTCTTCTGTGACGAAGCTGCTGTCCCACAAACTCCCTTCCCATATTGAATGGTCTGACACAGAACTTTCCCCTGAAATGGGGCCAAGATAAGTTGAGACGAATCACTAGGATCGTTCACATAGAACCCAGCCCAATTCACAGGCACCTTGAGCGAATGATAGGCATGCCATAATAAACTAGAAGCATTGGCTAAATTACACACCCAGTTGTCTTGGCCGTCAACGAGCGCGTCAAAGGAATCAATAACCTCTTCAAGTGTCTCTTTTTTAGATTCTCCACCAAAGGAAGTGAAATCGGCGTGGTGTTTCTCGGGGCTTTCTGCAGTCATATAGTAAGAGTAGTAAGACTTATAATGATCTTCCTCCATCTTTTTTTTTTCTCTTCCCTTTCCTATTTAAATAAATTGTCTCTCTTTTTCCTGTCCTTACACGCCATGGATCCCGCTATTAGGTTACTTGAAGAAGTAGCGGAAGAGCTGCGAAAACGGCGGGATGGTGAACTTGCCACACCTCAGCAAGATCCGTCGACGCCCTTTTTATCGCCGCCCTCCAATAGTTCGCTCTGTATCATCAACTCCCACCAACAGCCGATGACTACCGATGACATGATAAAGCGACTCGCGCTCAAGAGTCAAGACGCGGATCATAATCGCCGCTTTGAGAGGTTTCTTAACTATCACCAAGTGAAACGCTGGGTCCGAAATCCGCGTCAAGACTCCTGGAGAGAGCATGCTCGTGAAAGCCGCTTCATAGAAGAGAGTGATGACGACTTCATGTTATCGGCGCATGAACATGATGACTTTGATAGTTATTATAGTCTTTTCCCCGATTTCGGCTCCTTCGATCGTGATAACGCGGTCAATTTGATCGAGTACACGACGCAATCGAATATCTCTCCTTATCTCAAAGAAGAACCCTTGGATTTGACCCCCAATAAACTCCCCTCAAACCTGGAAGAATCCTTTAAATATTGGCAAAATCATCCAACCCAACCAAATCAACCTTCCAGACTTTCGATGCGTACCTGGCTCAACACAACACTCACCTCGGATCGTCTCAATTTAGCCACTTTGGGCTCGGCACGGCTTTCAATGATCGAAGATGGTGTCAAATATAAGAACAATTTGGCTTGCACTTCCGATCAATTCGGCATTTTGTTCACAGCTTGTTACTCCGATATCCTCATGTATCGTATCGACAACCTCGGCCAACCTCAAACGGAGGTGTTCTTCAAATTCGATACCCGTCCTCAGGTCACTTCCCCTCAAGACAGACAAAGAGCCACATGGCCCAGTTTCCCTTACTCGATCAATTTCATGAAACGAGACATCTTCAACAACAAGGAAGTTCTTCTGATCACGTGTGACGACTCGAGAGTGCTCATATGGTACATCGATAGTCTCATGGAACAAATACCCAAGCTCAAAGAGATCCAACTGCGTAGACAAGTCAATATGTCCAGTTATGGAATACATCTCCAGCCCGATTTCCAAGTACGAATGCTCTCTTCTGCCTGGTCGATTGATTTCTACAACGAACTCGACTTATTCGCAGTATCGGAGAACAGTCAAACGGTCACTTTGTTCTATTGGGAACGTAACGAAGGTGTCTTGTATCATGATTCGTCTCATCCTTTACTTCATAATATACCCGACATCAGTTTTATCAAGACCGTCGAAACACTGACACCTCAAACGTCGAGTAAGATCCGTATTGCTTGCACGTCGATCAGTTCTGAACTTGTGATTCTAGAATTCCAGACCCATAAAGTGTATGGTCCGTATGTGGAATCGAGGGTGGAATTTTCCACTATTGAATGTGACTTGGAGAAAGATGAAGACGAATACTTTGAAAGAGATCTGATGAAAGACCGGTTCATCATCGACCATCCGGCAAGAGTCGTTAGTCGTACTTTGCTCCATGAAGACTGCTGGACAGTCAATTATGTGGATGGAAAGTATTTCAAAGTGGTGGAATCGTATAATGATCTCTGTGGGTCGAAAGGACCCTCATTTAATGATGCTCAATTTGCTGCTGGAATGGTACATCAAAACAAGATGCTTGATTTGGAGTCGGATCCCTGTGTCACTTCGGATTTCGGCTTTGCTTCGAAAGTACTGCATATCTCAATCCCGACAATGGGGATCCAAGACACGACCTCCTTCGACGATAAGAGAGAATTCAGTACCGATACCGATCGTTATCGTCGGATCAAGAAAATGCTCGACTCGTATTACACGACAAAACAACGGTCGAAACAGAAACAACACAAATCGGCGAATGGTCGTTTGTATTGGGAACCGGTGATCAAATCGATGGAGAACAATCAATTCTTGGCAGTGACGTCGTGTACTCGATTGGGATTGTTCAATACGGAGAACTTGCTTTGTTTGGCATCTACAAAGAGTATGATTAGAGATAGTGATGAAATGGCACATCCCAGCAGACTTTCGATCAGTTGTCTCATTCCAGAATTGTCTTGTCTTATAGTCCTGTCACAGGGACATTTCATAAGTGTTTTCAGACTCTGCAATTATCGGGGATGTTACTCTTTAAGACAGGAAGCCGTGCTGGGATCCTCCACATTTTACAATATCGAAGTTCCCGTTGCGGGGGTTTGTTATTACAAGAGAAGTGACTTCCAATATTACATTTACGTCATCTTGCTAGACGGGACAGTATATGTACATTCCATGACCCAGAATGAAGACATGGAAATTAGCTTTATATAGACTTGTTGATCCTTCGGCCTGGTGCCGAGGGGTGTTTTAACTTTGTTAGTAATTTTTTTTTTCTTTATTTTTCATCGGACTTTCTACAGTAAAGCTCCAGAGCATGTTAAGTACTCGTTACGTAGTGAGTCAGAGGGTCCGATTTTACTCTACCAAAGTAGCTATTATCGGATCTGGACCTGCTGGGTTCTATACCCTGCATCAATTACTCAAGAAGGGGGAGAATGTCAAGGTGGATATCTTTGAGAAGTTGCCTGTTCCTTATGGACTTTCCAGATATGGAGTAGCCCCAGATCATCCGGAAGTGAAGAACTGTCAGGATACGTTTAAGGAGCTTGGGAAATCTTCCGATTTCAAGTTCTTTGGGAATGTCGAAATTGGTAAGGATATCACTCTTCAAGATCTCAAAGACCGGTACAATTGTATTGTCTTTAGTTATGGATGTAATGACGATAAAGTCGATGCACTCTCGGGGATCCCCGGTTTCGATTCGCCCGGAGTGATGAGTGCAAGGAAATTTGTCGGATGGTACAATGGACTTCCGGAACTCCAAGGACTTGACCCACCTCTTGAAAAGGTGGAAGATGTCATTATTGTAGGTAATGGTAATGTAGCTCTTGATGTGACTCGGGCTTTGGTGCAACCGTTAGACTTGTGGAAGTCTACTGATATGACAGAGAATGCCATTGCCAAACTTGCTCAATCTAAAGTGAGATCGGTGAGAATTGTAGGTAGACGGGGATTTTTGGAGTCGGCCTTCACCAATAAGGAATTGAGAGAGTTGATGGAATTGAAACAATATGGAGTAATTTTCAATTTCATACAACCGGAACAATTGAAAATGATCGCTCCAATGCTGGCCAAATTGGGCCGAATTCACAAGAGACGTCTCGATTTGATCCAAAAGTCAATGAGACAGAACGCAGATTTGTCGAAAGACCAAATTAATAAAGTGTGGCTGCTCGATTACCTCAAATCACCCCTCTCCATAACCCCCTCCTCAGCAGATCCTTCGATTCTTAAATCAACCACTTTTGCCATAAACAAGCTTAAACAAGACAGTCCTACGGATCCTCCTAAAGTAGTCCATACGGAGGAGACTATAACCTACAAAAACGAGTTACTCATCACTTCCACCGGATATAAAGGTTCACCTTTACCTGGGTTTGAAGACTTAGACATTCCCTTCGATACCAATAGAGGAACAATTGGTAATGTAGGAGGAAGAGTCGTGTCTAATTCAGGCACCAACGAATACCTCAAGGGCTTTTATACTTCCGGGTGGATTTCCATTGGAGCCCAGGGGGTTATTATGTCTACTATGATGAACGGATTCCAAACTGCTGAGCTCATCTTGGAAGATTTACCATTATTTAAAGACGACACTAAACCAGGATCAGAGCTGGTGGAACAGTTGTTGACTAGTAAAAATCATAAATATGTCACTTGGAATGACTGGGAAACTATCGAAAAATACGAATTCAATAAGGGTTTCAGAAAGGGGAAAATAAGAGACAAGTTATGCACTGTCGAAGAAATGCTTCTGCTTGTATAGAAAAAAAAAAAATTAAATGATTTTGCCCAGGATCGAACTGGGGACGTTCTGCGTGTTAAGCAGATGCCATAACCAACTAGACCACAAAACCATTTACAGAAGACAAAAGGGATAGAAGGAATATATGGAGTTGGAAAGAGGAGCAGTTATTAGTTATAGAGTGGGTTGTAGTGGGCCCACCTTCAGGAACAACTAACCCTCCATTCCCTGCATCTCTCCATCCCTGTAGACCCCCACAATCACGTAACTTATCCACCACTATTCCACATTACCACCCCTCCTTCCTTGGTCACTTGCACCAAAAAATTTTTTCTTTAGGTGAACGTCAAATAAAATAGAAAAAAAAGCTCTTAAAAGATTATATAACGCCAAAGGTTAGACTCATAGAAGGTAATCGACTGTTAGAACGACGGTGGATTTGACTCTGAAGATTAATTAATTGTATTATTATAGCATGTCTACAGCATCGGAATCGTTATTTGATACCAAGTTCACTGCCGAGAAGGCAGCAGAGGAAGCCGTGCTTCCAGTGAACTTGGAGCTCAATACACTGATGATCACGTATCGTATACTCGTTACCAAGCGTGAGGCTGGTGTGATAATTGGTAAGAATGGTGATGCCATTACTCTGATTAGAGAGGAGGCCAATGTTAAGACGGGAGTTTCTCATTTGATTGAAGGTTCGATAGATCGTATTCTCACCATTAGTGGTCCTGTGGATAACGTTTCACAACTGATTGGGATGTTTCTGTCCAACTTGGTGGAGAACAACAAGAACCTCGCTACTCCTGTCCAACCTTATAGTTTCTTCCCATTAAGACCTTTATGTCCTCCTTCCACCTCCACCGACGTTGTCCTGTTAAGATTGATGGTTCCTAACTCTCAATTGGGTGCTTTAATCGGTAAACAAGGAGTTCGTATCAAACTGATTCAAGATCAATACAACGTCAAATTGGTTCTGTCCAAGGATACTTTACTCAATTCCACCGAGAGAATCGTCGAAATCCAAGGTGAACTGCCTCTGATAGCTGAACTGACCAAGATTATCAGTCGTTGTTTGTTGGAAGATTATCAAAACCCAACGGAGATCGTATATTATAACCCAGCACCAAGAGCTTCTCTGTTCCGTTCAGCCTCTTCCTCCACTTCAGCTTCTGTCATTTCTCAAAGTGGTGCCAACAATAAGATCGTCACTGAAAGTATTGGCTTCCCTCTGGATATGGTTGGTGCTTTGATCGGTAAGAGAGGTGCTAGAATTCAAGAGGTTAGAAGAAACTCCGGCGCCACCATCTTGATCGATGCAGAAGATAACGAAAATGGCGAAAGAGTCTTCACCTTGACAGGTACCAATTTCAACGTACAAAAGCTGTTCCTGATGTTGTATAATTATTTGGAAAGAGAAAAGGCCAGAAGGGAGAAGGAGTGAAAAAGGGGGCTCATAATTCTAGAATTGTCTGCATCTTCCACTTCAAAGGCGAATACTTATCCATGATTTCCGGATCCGGAATCAACCCGGTTTGTTTGCGCAATTCCCATTCCTGCAGAGATTTCATTACCTCCATATCATAATTCCTTTGCTGTATAATTGTAATGAACTTGAAGGATCTCTTTATCTTTTCCTTGTTGTGGACGCAGTATCTTGAGAAGAAGCCATGGTTGTAGTTGCTTATGTCGTTGTAAGGCTGGAGGTCGTATCGTTGTCCAACCCTCTCTATAGGGTCCACTCCTATTTCTTCACTTGCATTTTCAATCAGTGTATAGATGTTCTTTAACATCAGATTACAAATGCGTTGATTAAAAGCCGGCTCCACGTCGTTCTCGACATACCAGAACAAAAAGTTATGGAAATTAAAGTCCTCCGTCTGCACGGCTGGCATGGTGGAGTTCAATGAGATGGAGGATCGACGTCTTGGTCTTTGTAATGAAGTGGCAGAATTACTTTGCATGAGGCCACTGGACCCCGCCTGTAGTGCTGGTGTACTGGTGATTGGAGTTAAGGCATTTGGTGGTGGAGATGCAGAAAATGCTCGGGTTCTTCTCGGTGGATGCGTGATTTGCGGGGTAAAGGAAAGTTCATCGGAAGGTTGCGACAGTAACAGTAGCAGTTCTGTGGCCTTCAAGACATGATCTGTATGATTGGGTTGAATGACATTGATGTCGATGAAGCAGATACTGAATCCACTCTTGATATAAAGCCCTGTTTCTTCCATGATGATGTCACATCGGATCATTTTGGAACCTTCCTTCCGAGGCACTGTGAAGTCACCTAAATTGAGTAAGACAAATTTCGACTTAGGGAGGATTTCGTTGATATTTGACGGTGGATAATAAATATGGAGTTCTTCTTGCGTTTCATGATCCAAGACTTGGAACTTTGTCGTGCTCAATCCAAGCACATTTTCCACAATAATACCACAGGATAAATTATATGTATCCAGGGTTAATTCGATCGTCTTCTGATACGACAAGAGATACGTCTTATTGACGTTCACCACCGTTGTATTAGTCATTGACATCGGACTTGGCTCGTCTATTTTATAATCGTGATAAGTGGCAAATAAACGCCTGTTCTTCAATAGGGAATACACCAATTGTAAGGAATCTTTATAATACCAATCGTGTGATGGTAAGCCAAGATATGATGCAATCATACGTCGTTGTGTGGAACGCCAATAATCGAAGGACTCAATGTAGGGTTTGATGAAATTGTCAAGGACACGACCAAGAATGTGCACCATGAAGGTGGCGCCAAACTCCTCTATGATCTTATCACCAAAGAGATTGTTATATAACAGATAGAATTCCCTGTTGGTGGCTTTGATCGCAGACACGACCTGGCGGTTGGAATCGCCTAATGCATATCGAAGTATTTGCACTTTGAGCTCAAGGGGTAGGTCATTGAACTGATACATACTAAGCGCCCAATGCGATCTGTGTGCCTTGTAACAATTGATTGGAATAAAAAGCGTACAAAAAAAAAGTGATCTAACCGAAGGTTAAATGACGTAATGAGAACGTTAATTGTTTCCTCTAAAGTCTGCTTAGTTCTGATTTTCTCTTGTCTTTTCTCTCTCTTTTCTCTCTCTTTTCTCTCTCTTTTCTCTCTTTTCTCTTTCCTCTTTTTCCTCTCTTCTCTCTTTTCTCTTTCCTTCCTTTGTGACCCGATTCTCCCCATACTTTCTTACTTAAGCTTTTACAGAAAAAAATAGCTTAGTATAAACATCTTTAGTTAATATAGGCTTAGACCAAGGCTTGAGCAATGGAGGTCGATCCTACTGAAACACGATCCAGTGGATCTTCCCTTCGAATCAACACTGATTTGAATGTTGACGATTGTCCCCAACTTCATACACCCGTCTCCGCCGAGCAGAAACGTTTCCCTGGCACCACCCAATTAACTCCGCGTCAATATCCTCCATCTCCCTCAGTAGCGTCAGCTCAATTTGAGTCTGTGATGCATCTCCCCTCCCCCCTGGTGACAAACCCTGTTGATCAGCGTCTTAACGTTCATAAATTGCGGTCTTCTCATCCTCTGAAAACTCCCTCGATGAGACTTGTCTCGGAGTACAGACCATCAGAAGTCTCCACCCATTCTCGTCTTCATGATCTCACAAGACCAATTCAAACCCCAACGAAGAGAAACTTCTCCACTCCCCTCACTCTTCCCCCATCCTCAGAAGCAAGTGACGAACCTGACTCTGACTCAGATTCAACCCCACTCAATGATCATTACACCGCGTACACCCCCTCCGGTGAACTCAAAACATTCCTCACAGTCCGCAAAATCGGCCTGGGAAGTTTCAGTATCGTCTTACTTGCAAAAGAACAACTCTCCAAACACCCCGTAGCGGTCAAAATCTCCACTCTCCCAACAGAACAACTCTCCAAATCACGTATCGAAACATCCATACATAGAGAATTGGAGATCTTCAGTCAATGTGATCACCCAAATATCATCGAATTACTCCTGTCCAACGTCGACCACGACCAGGTCACCATAGTCATGCCGCATTGTCAAGGAGGAGACTTGTTCACTTTCGTCTCCGATTACAAAGATTCCATCGCTCCCTCCATCCTCAAACAAATCTTCAAAGAATTGGTAGCTGCCGTTCAATACTTACATCATCATAATATCGTACACAGAGATTTGAAACTAGAAAATATCATCCTACGGAGCAGTCAACTGCAATTACTTACACAGTCCCAACTCCCCAGTCCAGTGATAGCATTAATTGATTTTGGTCTTTCTAGGAAACTTGACTCTCCCACAGAACTCCTCACAACACGATGTGGTTCAGAAGATTACGTCAGTCCTGAACTAATGATGGGTATCCCTTATGACGGCAAGAAGAACGATTGTTGGCTGCTTGGAGTGATTCTTTATTCGTTGATCGAAAGTCGGTTACCCTTCGATCCTCCTCCTCTTAGTTCCAATTCTCACGTCTCCACCGCGTCTCAAAGACTTCGTCAGACTTCTCTGCATCGAATCCTGTTGATCGACTGGGATTGGTATTCTTACAAGACTCCTGGTCTTGTCTCTGATTACGACGATTGGGCTGGAGCTAAGGATATCGTCAGTCAATGTTTGGTCCGTAAAGATAAGAGAATTGATATCGACACGATCGCCTCACTGCTGTGGTTGCAATGAAAATAACAGAACAATATCAATAGGATCTTTGTCCTTCCCCAGTTGTCTGTGGTGTTGTACGAGATGGTACAACTCCCTGTCGGCTTCGTCCCAATAATAAATATAGTCCGACTGGAGGGACTTGTATAGTTCAATGTAATCGATCCAGATGTTCTGTCCAGTATAAATACTAAAGTCACATAAGAAACAGAAGCAGCAATGGAAGAAACTGATCTTCAACAGTGCCGGGTTCAATGCTCTCATCTGGTCGAAGAAATAGTCACTCATTGGAAAGAGACTCTTATAAAGGAAATGTGGCATCTGGAATATCACTGCCCTATATGCCATGATCTCCAAATGGACCAGCGAAATCTCCAACTCAGGATCAAGTTCGGCCATCTGTTGACGTAATTGTGAAACGTATCGAAGATTGACTGGTCCTTCGGGTAAGATTCTCTTTTCCAATCCAAGAGTCGGAGAGAATTCACTCATCACTATGGAGACGATATTCTCTTCGAGAAAATGCTTAAAAGTCTGGATCATCCTTATCAAGTCAAAGCCCCCTGTGGGGGAGAAGAAGGGAACTACTCGATGGGGATGAACACATAAGATCACCACCATTGAATAATTCAAGACGAAGAAATCGGTAGGAGACATGGTGTTTGTCGACTGCAACAACTGTATACAATTCTCCACGTATTTATTAGTGACACTGACCAAGGAAACTTGATCTGACCCGATCCTCACATTCTGTATGGCCAGTGCATTATAGACACACCAATAGAATAATGACAGAGATCCATAGATGACGTTCTGGACAATAGGATTGGTGGACCAGGATCTCGGTAGCACCTCCTGCCAAACAAAGGACTCGTGAGTCCCAGGTTTACATCCAAACATCTTGGGAGCGTTCGAACTGTAGAATTTGAGTAACTCCAGTTGGTACGGTTTGATATTAAGTAAGCGATGTGTGGCATTCAATGTGATGGCTGTGACGGGTGACGTCACTTTGGTTTCTTCTCTTTTGAATACAATGATGTTCTTTTCTAGTTCGTTCCCATCCGATGATAGCACTTCCCATTGGGGATCCACCTCAAAGGCAATGATATCCTCACCCGGTGTCGAACCAATCTCTTCTATAGTCTGAGGACTACTATACAGTGAAGGATCGTATTCACAGGTCTTACCACGATAAACACAGTATTCACACAGAGGTCGCAGAAGATCACATCGGATCTTCAACTTGCGACAACTAAAGCAGGACCGTGATGCTCGTTTACCCCGTCCTCCGGCCATGTCGTGATATGAAGATCAGCTAAGATTTGTAAGGAAAAAGTAATTTCACCGATAAGAAAAGCAGTAGCTAGTAGGGAAAGGCTGTTAGTAAGAATATCATTAGACAGCATGGAATTTGGCGAATTGACCAGTAAGCTCCCTAACTATCTCTGGCAGCTCTGGTCTCTTCCTTCTACCTGTCTCTGCCCTAAGTAACCCTGCCTATCCCTGTCTATCCCTGCCTATCCCTGCCTATCCCTACCATGTGCCTCCCCTCTGTCTCCTATCCCCTTGCCATTACATGTACCTTTGTTACTGTAACACCAGCCTTCTCTACATCACTTCAAACACTCCCATCCACGACACTCCATTACTTTTATACACCTTTTAGTCCCAGAGCCCGAGCTCTTATTTTTCCTTCACTTGCATGCAATTTCCGCTTACATAATCTATTGAGGATCTTTTTGGGTCAAGATAGCGAAATCGTCCCTTGTGAGATGTCTGTACTTGCCGAATCGCTTGCCGAATTCCAGGGGCAATAATTTCATCAAGGTGAAGAATGCCTCATGACACAGATAAACCTGGTTCAAGTCTAGATCTTTGAGGTTGGACACCAATTCGGGCACCTCCAACACTGTAGCAGTATAACAGACGGCCGTGTAACAGAGCTCCCTCACTGGAAAGCACAAGCCCACTCCGAGTAACAGGGACTCTTCAATATAGAAAGAAATATGAGACATGATCTGGTCCAACCGGTCTTTATCCTGACCGCAAACATGGGCCATCACCTCCGTACGAGCAAACCATTGGGTGAACTCGTAGGGCATTTCCACCACCAAATCGAAACAAAGAGCCTCGATAAGATGACATTCAAAGATCTCAATGATATCTCTCCACTTCCAGAACTCCTTCGACGTCTCCTTACACTCGGTGATCTTCCCTTTAGAGGTGTCTTTAACCACCACTGGAATCAACTCCTTGTAACTCCTGTGATTTTCCACACATTTGCACAGTAAAAACACACTCAGAGCCAGCACCTCGTATTGTCCATAGATCTTAAGACTGTTCCGCATGTAAAAACGATGCATATACGTCCATGCCGTGAAGAGAGCCCGATGTGATAACTTGAGTTCGACAAACATCCGTTGAATGAAAAGCGCCGCTTTGTACCTCAAAATCATCTCCTGTGTCACCTCGATCCCTTGTCGTCTAGAAGGAGTATCCGTCAGTATCTCCTCCACACTAAATAACCACGAATTCTGCGCCACCTCAACAACCTCTTCATAATATTCAGTATCATCAACCAACCCTCTCTTCTTGGTATGCTTGCTCTGAGTAGGCGAAGTCCGTGGCCCACTAGGAGCATTCCGCGGTCCGGTAGGTATAGGACGATCTCCTCGACTATTCACTTGTATTAAGTTGGGATTGTGTGATGTCATAGAAAGAGAGAGAGAGAGAAAGACAAGTTTAACTGAATCCTTTTTTTAGTCAAGTTTTTTTTTTTTTTTTTCTTCTTCATTTCTTCTCATCTCACGTTGACCACATGATACAACTTTGGGTACTATTCTTCCTTGGGTTAGTGTCTGCTGAGACCCATAGTTACTATTACAAAGCCACATGGATTGACGCCAATCTCGATGGGATCACATCCCGTCCCGTGGTGTCCTTCAACGGTACTTATCCCTTACCCGCCATTGAAGTCAATAAAGGTGATCAGATCCTCTTCTATCTTACAAATGGACTCGACTCAGAAAATACTTCCCTCCACTTCCATGGACTCTTTCAAAACGGTTCCACTCATTACGATGGTCCCCCAATGATCTCCCAAGCTCCTATCCCACCAGGAGAAACCTTCCTTTATAACTTCACAGTCTCCCAATCAGGAACCTATTGGTATCATTCCCACAGCGGGATGCAATACGGAGACGGACTCAGAGGTGCGGTCGTCGTACATGATCCCGAAATAGAAGCCAAATACAATTTCGACCTGGAATTGGTTTGGACTCTCACCGATTGGTTCCATGAACCAAGTTGGGAATTGAAGGATAAACTGTTCACTCGGTTCAATCCAACAGGAGCTGAACCAATCCCAAGCAACATTCTCTTCCAAGATTCGAAAAACGTCTCGATCCCAGTCACAACAGACACCACTTACTTAATCCACATCATCAACACGGGACTCTTTGTCTCTCAATACTTGACGATCCCAGATCATGAATTCAAAGTGATCGAATTGGACGGTGTCTACATGGAACCAAACTCGACACAAGTACTTTACCTTGCCGTGGGTCAAAGAATGTCCGTCTTACTCACCACAAAATCCGATCTGGCTAAGAATTACCCGATCATTCAAGTCATGGATGACGAAATGTTAGACGTTATCCCCTCGGATTTAAATCTCTTTGACACAAATTGGTTGGAATACGATGAAGCCCTTCCTCATGAAAAAATCACTGCTGTCGACATGACTGAACTCATCCTGAATACTTATGACGACTTTCATGCCCAGCCAATTGCCTCGACTCCTCTTCTCGAATCTCTGGATCTCACCATTGAATTGGATCTCGTGGCTGAAAATTTGGGTGACGGTATCAATTACATGCTTCTCAATGGAAAGACGTACGTTGCCCCAAAAGTGCCAACACTTTATACCCTGTTATCGAGTGGAGAATTGCTGAACCATCCGGAAATTTACGGCTCCAACACAAACACTTTTGTCCTCCAAGAAGGTGAAATTGTTGATCTCATTATCAACAATTTAGACGACGGTAAACATCCGTTCCATCTCCATGGACACAATTTTCAAATGCTCCACAAATCGGCACCCCAATTGGAACCCCTCCTGTTCAATTACTCCGACCTCATCGCCAATCCTTACCCCTCCATCAGAGACACCGTTCTCTTAGAAAGCAATGGTAACATGTTGATCAGATTCAAAGCCGATAATCCCGGAGTATGGTTCTTCCATTGTCATGTCGACTATCATGTGGCCATGCAAGGTCTTGCTGTCACCTTTGTGGAGTCTCCATTGGTACTCCAAGAACAAATTTCTCTCACGGAAAACCAACTCCATATTGCTGAAGTTGCTGGTATTCCAACGAAAGGAAATCTGGCTGGTAATGTCAATGATTTCTTAGATTTAACTGGAGAAAACTTGCAACCAGCTCCTTTACCTGAGGGATTCACTTTGAAGGGATACATCCTGTTCTTCTTATCCACCTTAATGGGACTCTACGGATTATGGACCATCAAAAACTACGGTATGTCCGAATTGGGTAAGGAACAAGAAGAAACTGTCATCAAAAACTTAAAAAGGATACTCAAAGAACACGGAATAGAATACGAAAATCAACTGGTAGACTTGATCGACGAAACAACGGTATTGAATATGTAAGTCTTCTCCACCTAGTTAGTCTTTTTTTCCCCTATATAAATTAGTACCCCTGCCCACCTGCCTGCATTTTTTCCATCTCTCTCTCTTTTTTTTTCCACGTAAGTCTTACTAAAGCCTAAAGTCTTTATACTATACAATGCCAGTTGAAGCTACCGATACTCAAGTGGTGATTACTCATCCAGATAACAAGGATACTCAAGTCAAGATTTTGACTTATGGAGCCTCCATTATTTCTTGGGCCATTGAAGGTCAAGAGCAATTGTGGCTTTCCAGTGCTGCCAAATTGGATGGTTCCAAGCCGGTAAGAGGAGGTATTCCTCTTGTGTTCCCCGTCTTTGGTAAGTCGGACCAACCTGGTTTCGAATCCTTACCACAACACGGTTTTGGTCGTAATTCCGAATGGGAATTCTTGGGTCAAACCAAGGCCGATCCTCCAACTGTGGAATTTGCCTTGGGTCCAGACCAACTGAATAAAGAGGTCTATTCCAAATGGGACAATGGAGACAATGACTTCACTTTGATCTTGACTGTGGAATTGAATGCCGATTCTTTGAAGACTTCTATTGAGGTCCAGAACACCGACGACAAACCATGGAGTTTCAACTGGTTGTTCCACACTTACTTGAAGATCGAAGACATCGAAGACACCTTGGTCAACAACTTACCAGGAGAAACCTGTTACGACCAATTGTTACTGCAAACCTACGAAGAAAAACTGCCTCTGTTGACCTTCACTGAGGAATTCGACAGAATCTACAAGAAAGTCCCTACTTCAAAATTATTACAAGTCATCGATAAGGGTAAGGTCATTCACAATGTGGAGAGAGACAACTTACCAGACGTGGTTGTTTGGAACCCTTGGATCGAGAAATCCCTGGGAATGGCCGACTTCGAACCTAAAGATGGTTATCATCATATGCTTTGTATCGAACCAGGTCATGTCCATGATTTCATTACCTTAAACCCAAGTGAACATTGGAAAGCCTCTCAAACCATTTACAAAGGTGACGCTATCAAGCTTCAACTGGTCTAAATCAACATATTCTTTTTTCCTTCTTATTCTGTAGTTTCCTCTTCTTCGTCTGGCGAGGAGTCTTCGTCGTTCTCTGCGGCTTTACTCAAAGCTTCCAATTGACTGAAATCTGGCATACCACCCATACCACCGGCACCACCCATTTGCAGAGCCAATTTGCTGAAATCTGGCATTTGACCTCCAGCAGCGGCGGCATCTCCACCCATGCTGGCCAACAATTGGTCCAATCCAGCAGAATTACCATCACCACCTGGAATACCTCCTAATCCTTCCATACCAGTCAACTCGTCCAGCTTGTCATCTTCTTCTTGTTCGTCTTCATCAACCCACTTGTCGAAATCCGTCTTGATATAATGTAACTTGATCTTCTCCTTCGTCAATCTTGGCCAATATTCGGCGTCTAATTCCTTCTTTCTTAACACAAAGAACACGTGAGATCCAGTCGAATGGTACTTCGAATTCTCCACATCGATGTCCTTGAAGAAATCAATCTTAAGATTGATGGCTCTACCATCATTGGAAGTGGCCTCATAACCCAAAGAATCACTCTTCAAGTCGATCTTCTGTCCAGTAGGATCTACCACCTTAATGGTAAGGAAGATCACGTTCTTCTCAGCGTCTGTCTCATTGGACCGTTGTGCCCATAATACTAATCACACTAGTTAGTAACGTCGCTCAATTATCACCTCTCCATCTTACTCACCTTCAGGATGAATCGTAGCCATGTCGTAAAGCAAGTATTAATACCGTAATCTCTAGTTAACTAAGAAATTTATCTCCTCTTTTTTATACCTTTTTTTTTCGCCTTCGTTAATGTTCGAAGAAATTCTGGTGCGGCTCAAGATCAAAGGGCGCTAAAGAAAGAAAATTAAAATTAAATTAATCAATTAATTTAATTAACCCCTACAATGGCATAGATAAAGATCAGTAGGTTAAACTATAAAAAACGATAAATATCAGTTCCAGAGAAGAGTAAGGTATCCAATACCCTTGACCTTTTCGAATGGTTCTTCTGGATGGTCTTCAACGTCTTGGAATAAAGTGGCCAAGTCGACTTCGGAAGATCTAATCCATCTGGTACCCTTAAGGAACTTCCAACCAAAGGCCAAGACGGCGAACAATGGAATGACAAAGTAATAAGTGAAGAAAGAGGAGAATTCAAACAAACCGGACATGAAGTTGGTGTAACCAGCAGTTAACAAAAACAAGACGGAGAAGAATCCAGAAATCCAAGCGAAGTATGGAGTGAATCTAGCCTTATGTGGTAACATATCTCTGGAATAACCTTGAACCTTCATAGCTCTAGTTAAAGCGATATGATTACAAGCAATCAAAATCCAGAAAACTAAAGTGTTGGAAGAAGAAATGTTTTGGAACCAAGAGAAGACGTTGTCAGCCAGCTCGGAACAGGACATGTAAGCCAATGGCAAGAAAGCAGCACCGGTGTACAATCCAACCCAAGGAACACCTCTCTTGTTGGTCTTTAAAAAGATCTTTGGAGCTTGTTTTTTAATAGCCAAAGCGAACAAGGTTCTGGAACTGTGAATCAAATGTAAGTTACCAGCACTGAAGGCAGAAGTTAAGACAACACCGTTAATAACGTTGTCCAAACCCTTGATACCTGCTCTCTTGATCAGAATGACGAATGGAGAAGAGTTAGCAGTACCGGTACCAGTCAGAATTTGAGCATCGTTGTATGGAACCAACATACCCAAAATCAAAATGGACAAACAGTACAAGATAACAACTCTAACCAAAACACGCTTGGCAGCTCTCCAGATGGAACGACGAGGTTGTTGAGTCTCACCAGCCAAGGTGGCAATACCTTGTAAACCACCATAGGCATAGACAACAGAGTTAATGGCACTCCAGAAACCTAAGAACTTACCCAAGCTACCAGTCTTGATATGTTCAGCAAATGGTCCTGGGTCCTTCCAGTATCTGAAACCTAATCTTTCTTGACCTGAAACACCTCCTAAGTCAATGATTAAACCTAAGATAATCATACCAACGACCAAACACAACTTCAAGATACCAAAGAAAAATTCAACTTCACCATAGAATCTGACAGAATAGGAGTTAGTAGCAACTTCAACAATCATCATAATAGTGATGAAGATAGCTGGACTCAAGTCAGTCCAATAGGTGATAACGACAGCAGCAGCAGCCAATTCAGTTGGTAATAAAGAAGAATAAACGGTAATCCAACCATAAGCAAAACCAATACACTCATCCAAGAAATGCTCAGAATGTCTAACGGTAGAAGCAGTAACAGGCATCAAAGCAGAAGTTTCAGCAATACACAATTGGTTCATCATGATAATGATACCAGTGATAATGTAGGCAAGGAAAGCACCACATGGTCCAGTCTTCAGTAAAGTTCCACCTGAAGATAAGAACAAACCAGTACCAATGACACCGACCAAGGTTAACATTTGGATATGTCTTTGTTTCAAACCTTGTTTCAATCTGTTTCTTTCTTCCTTTAAGACATAGTTTTCTTCACTACCGATGGAGATATGGTCGATAGAGTGCACTTCCTCAACCTCGACATCGACATTGTTAACTTTCTCTACTTTGGAAGTGGAGGAGTATACTTCAGCCATTTCCTAAGTTTTGTTTCTTTGAGAATCACTGAGGATCAAAAATTTCTACAACTAGTACAATAGCCTGATATTTATCTACTTTTTCACCCCTTATCTCTTATCGTGGGTTTCTTATCGCTCTCTACGTCTGCCTATTTTTATTTTTATTTTCAAGCCTGGTGCAGTTCTTCCGGCTTCCCAAAACAAATCAAAATAGTGTTCCTTATCGCTATCTGACCTGTGCCTATTTTTATTTTTTCTTTTAAGCTTAAAAAGTGGACTCGGGTTCACAAAAAAGTTGACTCGGGTCCCCAATAAAGCTGACTCGGGTTCCTATAAGTTGACTCGGGTTCCCAACACACAAAATAGGGCTTCCTCAACCGCGCTTTATCCTAAGCCAACGCCGCTTGGTAGATCCCTTCGTCCACTTTTGATCTGAAATTACCATTTTTGTTCATAATTTCTCCATAATCTTCAAAGGGGGACTAACTCCCCTATCTGACCCTGAAACACTAATGAATAACATATCAATCTTTAAAAGACAACTTGATTGTTCAACTCTAAAAAAATATATCAAGACAAAGTAATCGTTTTTTTTTTTTTTTTGCTCATTAAATCACCTTACAGTATGAAGTTAGAGATACTATCAGTAGTATAACAAGTTTGATACTATAAAAAAAACGATAACTTTAACTCCAGAGAAGAGTGATGTATCCAATACCCTTGATCTTTTCGAATGGTTCTTCTGGATGGTCTTGAACATCTTGGAACAAAGTGGCCAAGTCAACTTCGGAAGATCTGATCCATCTGGTACCCTTAATGAACTTCCAACCAAAGGCCAAGACGGCAAACAATGGGATGACGAAGTAGTAGGTGAAGAAGGAGGAGAACTCGAACATACCGGACATGAAGTTAGTGTAACCGGCGGTCAACAAGAACAACAAAGAGAAGAATCCAGAGATCCAAGCAAAGTATGGAGTGAATCTAGCCTTGTGTGGCAACATGTCTCTGGAGTAACCTTGAACCTTCATAGCTCTAGTTAAGGAGATATGGTTGGCGGAAATCAAGATCCAGAAGACCAAGGTGTTGGAGGAGGAAATGTTTTGGAACCAAGAGAAAACGTTGTTAGCCAGCTCGGAACAGGACATGTAGGCCAATGGCAAGAAAGCGGCAGTGGTGTACAATCCGACCCAAGGAACACCTCTCTTGTTGGTCTTTAAGAAGATCTTTGGAGCTTGCTTCTTGACGGCCAAGGCGAACAAAGTTCTAGAACAGTGAATCAAACCTAAGTTACCAGCACTGAAGGCAGAGGTCAAGACGACACCGTTAATAACGTGGTCCAAACCCTTGATACCTGCTCTCTTGATCAGGATGACGAATGGAGAGGAGTTGGCGGTACCGGTACCGGTCAGGATCTGGGAGTCATTGTATGGAACCAACATACCCAAGATCAAGATGGACAAACAGTACAAGATAACGACTCTGATCAAGACACGCTTGGCAGCTCTCCAGATGGAACGACGAGGTTGTTGAGTCTCACCAGCCAAGGTGGCAATACCTTGTAAACCACCGTAAGCGTAAACGACAGAGTTGATAGCACTCCAGAAACCTAAGAACTTACCCAAGCTACCAGTCTTGATGTGTTCAGCAAATGGTCCTGGGTCATTCCAGTATCTGAAGCCCAATCTTTCTTGGCCTGGAACACCTCCCAAGTCAATAATCAAACCCAAAAGGATCATACCAATGACCAAAGACAACTTCAAGATACCGAAGAAGAATTCAACTTCACCGTAGAATCTGACGGAGTAAGAGTTGGTGGCAACTTCAACGAGCATCATGATGGTGATGAAGATGGCTGGACTCAAGTCGGTCCAGTACGTAATAACGACAGCAGCAGCAGCCAACTCAGTTGGCAATAAAGAAGAATAAACGGTAATCCAACCGTAAGCAAAACCAATACATTCATCCAAGAAATGCTCAGCATGTCTAACGGTAGAAGCAGTAACAGGCATCAAAGCAGAAGTTTCAGCAATACACAATTGGTTCATCATGATAATGATACCAGTAATAAGGTAGGCAAGGAAAGCACCACATGGTCCAGTCTTCAGTAAAGTACCACCAGAAGACAAGAACAAACCAGTACCAATAACACCGACCAAGGTTAACATTTGAATATGTCTTTGTTTCAAACCTTGCTTCAATCTGTTTCTTTCTTCCTTCAAGATATAGTTTTCTTCACTACCGATGGAGATATGGTCGATGGAGTTCACTTCCAGAACGTCGACATCGACCTTGTTCATCTTCTCTCCCTTGGAGCTAGAGGAATACACTTCAGCCATTTACTTTTTTTGTTGTATGATTTACTGAGAGTGAAATTTTCACAAGGAGTACAATAGCCTGATATTTATCTAATTTCGAGCCGTTATCTCTTATCGTGGTTTCTTATCGTTATCTACTTCTGCCTATTTTTATTTTTTTTTCAAGCTTAGTGCAAATTGGCTCGGCTTGCCAAAACAAATCAAAAAAAGGCTTCTGCGTTCTGAGGCGCTCACTCGGTGTGGAAACCCTACACCGATAAGCTAAGCCAACGCCGCGTGGTGAATCCCTGCCTAATTTGATCTTCCTTTTCCCTGTTTTACAAACACTTTTCTCGATGGGACTAACTCCCCTCAGCACTCAGGAAGTCATCCATTTTTCGTTGAAACCTCCTCTAGAGCTAAGATCTCCTGCCAAGGGTTATCAAAAACCATACGGCATCGTCTTCGGCAAAGATACTCTTCTAGTACGTGGCCTCCTCGATTTTTCGTCTTGGCTGTAACCTAATTCAGTGTTTTTTTCTTTGCCCGGCTTTATGCTTATCAATTTCCTTATCAGAACTCAACAATATCTTGGCAGCATTTTAACGAAAAATGGCAACCATACAAAGTTGGAGTGAATAATAATTTTTACTGCTGATCGGCTAATTAAAGGTTTTAGTGGTGTGTTTTACACAAAATTAACTGTATACTTTCTCTCTTAAGCGTGCCAAGTATTCCTTGTAAGAAGGCATTCCTTGTACTCCATCTTCCACCAATTCGCTTAAGGCCCATACTCTCAAAGCCATTAATTCTCTCAGGTGTGGGTCGCTTGCCAGGGACAGCATCAGGTTTGGTTCTTGGGATCTGTGTCCCTTTACAATGTACAACGTCTTGTAAATGATGCTGTCCTTTCCTTGTCTTACCTTTTCGATAATGTTACGCACTCTAATGTTGAAGTCATTGTCCAATTCCGGCAATTCAGACTTTCCTGTTGGAATTTGGGCAAAGTCTTCGAACCCGAACAAGTCCTCGATCAACTGAGGAACACTGTCTCCTCCGACCCACAAGAACAACTCAGATCCGTTGTTAATCAAGTACAAACCGTATCTTTGTAAGACGTCGGACGAGGAGTTGATGGCATCTGGTAATACGATCTCTCCCAATTGTACTTGTCCTTCACCAGCCTCTTCCTCTTCAGGATAACCACATTCATCTGGCATATCATGTAAGGAATAGACGGTAGGATAGATATATTGGATCAACTGAGGTAATGGCAACGAACCCAACATGTTCAACAGATTGGCTCTATGATCACTTGGAACCTTACCCGTTCTAAAGGCCACGTTTTTACTCAAAGCATGTAACAACAATGGTAACATTCTCATGTTGGTGGACAATTGTAATGGAGAGGCAGAACCACTGTTTCCACCAACCAACTCCTTTTTGAAGACACTAAAGATATCGACAAGAGACTTTGTCAAGTATTCTCTAGCATCGTTGAATGACGAACTCAATACAGTCTCAACCAGTTTTTGTGTATAGTAATTGGTGATGGCCAATTGGTCGGCACTGGCATAAATGTGTTTCAAGTCCTTCACCACTGGTAAAGCAATGGTGACGACTCTGATTCTTCTCTCTCCATACAGTGTAGTATGTAAGACAGCAGCCTGGATACACAGAGTAGGCTTCATCAATTGTTCATCAATACTGACCTCAATAACGTACGATTGATCTCTAGGGAAGGTCGGGAACGAACACAAATCAGACGATCTGTTGAAGAAGTTACCCCAGAAGGAAGACATTCTCAAACCTGAGGAACCTCTGATTCTCATAACGGCTTCCAATTCAATGTCCATGGAAAGGTGATTGGAGATCTCCTTAGAAAGCTTATTGACGTCTTCCAGTCTGCTGGCAGTCCAGGCTGGATAGAAGTGGGTTTGACCAGCAGTGTAATGTGGCAAGTTGGCCAACGTGGCAACATCTTGGTAACTGGAAGACAGTAAGAACATATCAACAGTAACTTGACTCTTGTTACATTCAACGGCAAACGATTTGTAGAAGGAGTTGTTTGGTTGTAACAAGGAACTCTCCTTTGGTTTATTAAAGACACTTTCTTCATCTCTGATAGTCAATTTACCCTCACCTACATTTGGTAAAGAAGCACCAAAGACAACAATCTTACCACCGATCGATTGCATCAATTTTTGAGCCGACTTCAAAGCTGGGCCCAAGGCAAATCCGTCACTGATCGAATTGCTGAAGAAACTGGTGAAATTGTTCAACAATTTCTCGATATTGTTTCTACATTCGTTCAAGTTGACCATCAATTGGTCTGGAGAAGGTAAGAAAACGTCCAGAATGTCGGAGACAACCAACATGGAAGGCTCAACCTCATCTTCACCTTCAGCTGGATCTGGAGGAATGGCAAAGAAGTGCAAACTTTGATCAACACCGATGAAAGCCACTTTACTTCTACCATCCTTATTAGGAATTCTATCCAAGGTCTCCAAAATCGTTCTAGTAACAGTACCCAATAACCCGTTTTGCATGGCTCTCGTACTGACGTCGATGACAAATATGTAGATCAAAGGTTGTGGAGTTCTGACCAAGTACAGAGGTGGGGCAATGAACTCGACAACGGCATGATTCAACTCCTTTCTTTGCATTCTGTCGACATTGACCTTGTTGATTTGATCGAAATCAAACAGTTGTGGAACGTCGTTCTGCAAGTTACACATGTTACATCTCCAACGTCTGCCATTCTCGACAAAGAGACAAAACGGGTTGATGTATGCCCTACAACGACGACATCTACTGATGGTGGTGTCTTCAACTACTGGGATGGTTTCATCTTCGTCACGTAAGAAGTTGTAAGGTCTGAAGACCAAGGCAAATGGCAATTTAGACTTCTTCAACAAGGAATTGTTGTTTGGAACGGCGTTCAAAGTGGATCTAAGATGGTTGACCAGTTCGTTCAGTTCTGGAGAAGGAGTAATACTGGTTCCTGGAGGAATGACTAAAGGAGGAGGTGGCAAAGTCAATTCGTGGATTGGGGCTGGAAGATCCTTCAATAAATCACATGGATATAATTGGTTCAATGGTAAGGCTGCATCGTACGAAGATGCTCCGCCTTGTGGCATTGTAACAGGAGCCGCTGCTCCTGCATAGGCGCCGCCACCAACGGGTGGAGTATAAGCGCCCCCATACAGTGGTATCAGAGATTGGGGTTGTTGTAATCCCATCTGAGAAACACCTTGACTCAATTGATCCATCTGGGAAGGATACTCCGGTTGAATCGGAGCTGCAACACCGCCACCAACTGCTGCTGCTCCCGGTTGTCCATAATAAGACGGTTGAGCTGGAATGAACAGTTGTCCTTGTTGTCCAGGTACTCCCCCAACAGCGGGTGCCCCCGGCGCAACGGGCAGAGCATTGAGCTCATATTGCGCAGTTGGATATGCTCTTCTATTTCTGTGTGACATCAGATCAAAGAAACCGATATGTGCTTTGTTGTTTCTATCAAAATTTCAACGTTGTTCGTAAAAAAGTAGAAGAAAAAAAAAAACATCCCAAAAATCTACTGATATTTTAATTTCCTATTTAGGTAGTTTCCGTTTTAGTTTCAGTTATATAAGATTCCAATACCATTTAACCATTGACCACAATGACCGTAGAACAGGACGAGATTGCCACTTTCTGGCCAGGTCAATTTACCTACACCACCACCGGTACCTCCGTACATTGGAGAGGTCCTACCTGAGTTCAAGACGACTTGAATGGCATCGACCCAAGCACCGGATCTTACGTTGAACAGTACGATGTATTCGTCTGGATTGATGACGAAATCGTGGTAATGGTTGGTGACATTTCCCAATCGGGAGATGTATTGTTCCGTCCCTGAGAACGAGGAGGTCATTTTTTGGAAGAAGGATTTCTGTTGAGGTTGTTGAGGCAGATTTAGAGGGGAGCCCCAGAATTCGAGGCCGTCTAAAGCCAAGCCGGAATGGATTCTGACACGACTGATTTTGAAGCCCGAAAGGATGGCATAAGGTAATGCTTGACCGTTCTCCGCTCCCAAGATGGGGCTCTTGTAACAACTGATTGTCCCTCCCGATACGGGGTCTTTTATTTGGAGCACTTTATTACGATCGTGGAGAAACTTGATAAAATCGTCAATTTCTATTTGTTCCCCATAATTGGACAACACTTCCACTCTCAACTTCTTTCCCCTGAAGTTTGGAGCGAGATTCTGTTGAATTTCATCGTAGTTAAGATACAATTGTCTCTGTGGTCCTGGACCTCCCAAAGATTGTGGCACATACTCGAGATGGAATTTACTCCACTCTCCAACGTGACATGTCACTAAATAAATCCCCAGAGCACAGTCAAGTCTAATAGTCCTCTCATCTATAGGAAGTATCGACGGCTTAGAGCCCCCGATTTGAGGCTTAAATCCGACATCCCCAAAATCCGAAGGAAGGGCAAACAGTGGATGGTACAAAAACCGAAGTAAATCAAATCTATGCCAATGACATTCGTCCTTCGAGGCCACAGGAGCCCAAGCTCCTCTCCCCGTTCTAAGCGATCTCAGCTCTCGTGTCATAAACGTCCTATTCCATGTGACATAATCACGTAACATCACCCCGTTTTCCTGATGTGGACACCCATACAAATGTCCAATCTCATGCATGAACAGTCCCATAGTAACATTGATACATTCCCACATGGTGCCACATTCGTTACAATCGTTGGCCACATACTTCGTATCAGTACGAAGCTCATCTGTGAATCTCCTCGAAATCTCATCCATCGTCTCGGGCCACGACCAAAGTCCATGTGATCCAAAAATAGCCAATTTGACCGTCCCTGTGCCTCCACCTAACAGAGCATGTGTCAAGATCAATTTCTGCTTGGGGTCCCAATGGGCATCCAAATACATGACGGCCAGATAAAGGGGACCCTTCTTTGGTCGTGGAAGTTGTCTCTCAAGCTCCTCGATCAGAATCCCGAACAATCCCCCGGTATTATTTCCCCGCGGATTTTGCTGCGCCAAATTGGCATCTCTCAACTCGGCAAGACTCTTCTTGCTCCGGATAATATGGATCTTGATCTCATTCTGATCATCTTCCACAAACCTGAACACTCTATTCCCGAAACCGTTCCTGAACATCTCCTGTTGTGTGAACAGTTGCATCAACCTTCCCCCTACTTGCATCTTCCTAACCAGTACTCCAATATCATTGGCCATTCCAGGCATGACGTCAAAGACCAGCGGAGAATCCCGGGCCACCATCAAACAAAAATGCAATGGCGGATTCTCAAGTAACGGTTCGTACACTATTTGAAGCCCGCACTGTTCATTACCAGCTAAGAGAGTGACATCATTGACACCTGCCTTCAAGGAAAGAATCAGCTTGAAATAACCTTGGTTGACTTCCACCGACCGACGACAGGCGGGGGTGAAAACTTCAAGTCCTGGAGCATTGCCACCAATTGACCCATGAAGGATGTATATTGGGGCGTGGACGGAGGTATTGGGTGGATTGAATAGTGTGATACCCATGGTGTTAAAGTGAAATTGAGGCGAAAAAAAAGACAGATTAAATATAGGACAGGGATACGGCACAGAGGCAGATACAGGCAGGCACAAATACAAATAAATACAAACACACACACTCAGATACAGACTAGTACGCAGAAACAGACAGTGTTACCAATGTCTGTCACTCCCACCACTCCTGCCACTCCACTCCCTCTTTCCGCCTTATACTATATTTACTACACCCCCTCCTACCTGTCTTCCCTACACACCTTCCTTCATTTACTCATTACTTTATAAACATTCAATAAATACGTGCTCCTCATAAATACATGTCATGGAGCTTCCCCCGCTCTCGAAATATGCAAATTCTTCAACTTTGCATGTAATTTTTCCATTTCCAATGCACCATTAGTCCTTAATCCTGCCCCCACTGGAGCTCCTCTAGAATTCTTCACCTGTTCAGTATAACCAGATCCAGTCGATTTAAAAACTTGTCCTGAAGGTGCCGTTGGTATCACACTGAATTTCCTCTCCTTAAAGGAAATTCCAACCTGTGAAACGGTCTTCAAATTCTTCAAGGTTTCCATATCAACTTGATAGAACGAATCTTGCAGTTCATCATATTTGTACATGACGTAATCGACTCCATATGGTTTTGGTTCAAGACAATAAACGGTATGAAGTGGTACATCCAATTCTCCCACCACAGCCTTGTCCAAATTGAGAAAGTATCCTAACAACACTCTGGAAATGACCCGATGTGTAACGATCAACACGTGATCAGTACATCTCTCAACCTCGGTAATCACCGGTCTCAATCTGTTGATAACATCCAAATACGATTCACCTCCAACTCCAGGATATCTATACGTCATCTTATCCTTGAGTCGGGCCCTGTAATCCAGTGGGAATCTCTGTTGAATCTCCAGATACGTCATTCCATCGAATTTCCCGGCTCCCAATTCGTCCAACATTCTCATCTCCTTGATGAAGAACTCATCGTCTGGGAAGAATTGTGCCGTTTGGATGGCTCTTTGCAACATCGACGTCCACACTGTGAACACCGGATCTTCAGGTGGTTGTTCAGTCTCCATCGTATTCAACGACGTCGAAGAATTCTTCAACTTCACCTCCAATCGAGTCTTGAACCTCTCCAATTGTTGCTTCCTAAACTCCCGCTTCTTGATCTGGATAAACTTCAGTAACAGCTTACTAAACCGAAGTCCACGTTCCGTCAATGGCAGATCACCTCCGATTCTTCCAAGCACATTATCATGACTCTCTCCATGTCTCGTGATCCAAATCTGTCTCTCCAGAAGATTGAAGTTTAACAAGAAATAAACCGTCTGAGACAGTAAAAACCCTTGAACATTGTACGAAACAACCTTCTTCCCAACATCGATCATCTTGATGAAACTGAACCCCTTAATTTGCTCCTCATCTTGTCCTATCGTCTCATACAGTTTTTCATAATTACGTAATCTACCTTGGAAATCTTCCAAGGCAATCTTGGGGTCGAGATCTTTATAATCTGGTCCCGACAATTTCAATCTCACATTTTCTTCAATGATGGCTGGATCGCTACAAATGCTCTCCAAGAAGAGCACTTTCAATTCTCCTCCTGACCGTTCTCTAATTCGGTTCAAAACCTTGCTTCTTCTCAGTTTGGTCGAATTGGTAGCATCAAAAATCCCCACGCTCAAATCTCCATCTATCACATTATCCAACAACTCATCCAAGGTGTCCATGGCCCATTTTTCTCTCAACAGCGTGGTGAGCTTATTATCCGGAGAAAAGAAACTCAGCTTGTGTGAAGTCTCCGATACCGGCTTGATCAGATCAGGTGATGTATTACCGCTGTCCAAATGTTGAGGACTATCGGGTAAAGGATTCTTCTCCGGTCCAACCTCGGCATTAACCCGTCTTCTCGTGTTCCCCACATTAAATACTCGCGTATTATGATGTAACCAATTCAAATACCGAGTCAACTTGTTCGTAATGTAAGACTTACCCCTCAGTGGTAACCCCACCATGACGATCACCAACTTCGACCCAACATCAGTACGCAGTATCCGTCCATCCGGACTCACCTTCGACCTCGTCTGCCCAGGAATATCCAACGTGGTGGCCAATTTCTGCTTCATCTTGTCCTGATTGAGCAACCCATCGAGATCGAGCAGAAGCAGCGGGATTGCTGCCTTGTTCTTCTCAAGGTTTTGCTTGGCAATATGTAAATTCTTATCCTCGTCCGACGATTCGTCATCTTCTGGTGAATATGGTAATTGCAGTGGCGACGTCACGGTGGAAGCCACTGGAGTGTCGCTCAACGGACGACTATTAAAAAGGGGCAAATCCTGCAGTGGATCAGTCAGCTCCGATAATCCACTTGGTTGATGAGGAGCATGTGAATGATGATAATCCGGCTTCTTGAAAACGACATCCGGATTCACCGACTCATATGTGGGCTCATGAATAGAAGCATCGGTAAGATCCTCCTCACTAGAGATGATCGCATTCTCAGTGTACTTATAAATATCCGGCGGCGTCTCACTAAAGGAAACCCGGGCGCCAGATGCAGTAATACCACTGTTCAGATGATGCGACGTCATACTAAATATATTACTCCCGAAACCCTTAAACGCTGTTTCGCCCTCCAGGTTTTTTCTGTTGTATATTTTGTAACCGCCCGCTCAAATGCGTCCTTTGCTTCACGTTATATATGAAAAATACAAATTTTTCCTGCTCTTTTATGCTAAACAGATGCGTCTTTGTAAAGGAAAAATTATGAGAGGTAAAGGAAAAAAAAAAAAAAATTCTGCCCGTGCCGATGACTCAGGCATCAAGAGGTGTCAGTCGAATACAGCCTCATACTCGAAACTTTTCACTCCATTTAAGCGCTGGTCCGGTTATACCCTCCTCCCCGGGCTGCTCAGGACATTGCTTTTGGCAACCCCCTATTTTTACCTCCTTATCTCCTTTTTTCCCCCACTTTCTGCATCTTGCCTCCTCCTTTGTCGTGCCCTTTTTTTTCCCTTTTATTCTTGCTCTGCCTTCATGCAATCACCCCCTCTCTTCTTAGTCTATTATCGCTTACTTTTTTTCTAACCATCACCAGATGAATGTTTTTTTCTGCTGTATTTTTCTGTATTTGCCTGTATTTTTCTTTACTTTTCTTTACTTTTCTGTATTTTCCTGTACTTTTCTGTATTTTCCTGTACTTTCCCCTCTTTTTTTCTCTGGCATTATACTCGTACTACTTTTTTTTGTCGCAGTTTTCGTCTTTGTGTCTTTTCTGTTTTTTCTGTCTTTCCTGTCTTTTCTGTCTTTTCTCTTCCTGCATCGAGTTTTTCTGACCCGGCCCTCGCGTAGTCTTTTATTTCCCTTTTAGGAATAATAAAACGATCCCTTTTCTACGGTCTTACTAACATACTTAAAAACCACTTCAAACTATACCACTATTCATCTTCTTCTGAATCTCCATGGATGGATGGAGCTACACTCAAACCCCTTAAGGTGACGTCTCTTTCGTCGTCGTCGTCATCCTCTTCCAGTTCTTCACCTTCCGTATCCGGTAAGGTGAAGCCAAAGTAATCCAGTTCGTTATTTTCTTGTAAAGTACCCAAATCTCCCGGGGTCATGATACCATTAGTCGAGCCATCCCGGTCACGTGGGGATCCCGGCAGAGATAACGGTCTCGAGATTTTCTTCTTGATTGCCTCCGTCAACTCGAATGGGTTGCTGGAAGAGGTGGAGAATTGGTCTGGATACAGTCTTCTCAACAGGAGACTTCTCAGCTTGACGTATTCCAATCCCATTCTCTTCCAGTCCAACAAATCACTCAACCTTTCTACTCTGTTTCTTTGGTTGATTCTTTGTCTTCTGGATTTTTCTGTGAACTCGAACATTTGGCTTGTCAATTGCTCGATACTCTCCTCGACGGACTTCATTCTTCTGTCTACAATATAAATACCGTAATCAGAAGGGTTTTCAATCAAATCCTCCATGTAACATCCGAATCCAGACAAATTGGTGGTGATCGATGGTACTCCCATAACAGTACATTCCAGGGGTGTGTAACCCCATGGCTCGTAATAACTAGGGAACACTCCACAATGACAACCTCTAACAAATTCGTCGTAATCCAAACCCAAAATCGGGTTGTTCGAGTTCAAAAACTCCGGATGGAAGATGATCTTGACCCGGTCCTCAGACCTGTTGAACAATTGAACGGATCTAATCTGGTTAAGAATAGGATCCGTCAGATCGTCAACCATATTGTGAGTCACAATCGGTGGTAAAGTATCTCTCTTGAGTGCAAACATTCTTCTCTTCAAGATGACCCTGTCACTCGGCTTCAAAAGATCGTCAATCTCGGGTAAATTAACATGTTGAGAACTCTGACAATTCTTTGGAAGTTGACAAAACTCAAAGAGTCGCTTGCCCATCAAAGATTGTACGTCTTTAATCGTGGTTTCTAATTGCTTAATGACAGCTTGACCTCTGAGGGTCTCTACAGTATAATTACTAGTCAGCAGTGGCATGATGATGAACAGAACTACGGTCATTTTAGATCCGGCTGCCTTTAACCGGTGGTTCAATCTCAGTAACAGCTCGATGAAGAAATCGGCTCCCTTGTTCCGATATTCGTATCTTCCTGCAATGAAGAAGTAGAGAGTATTACTCAACTTAAAGTCCAATTGACCGTAGAAATGACCCCGGATAAATTCGTTGATCTTCTCCTTCTTTTCCAGATGCAAGTTCTGGAACTCGTGTACCAGTTGGAATTTGACCACATTCAACCCATTCGGAACGACACCATCGGGTTTCCGCTTGAGTAAATATTCCGATTCGTACAGAGTGATATGAGACACAGTAGTGAAGACATCTGCCGAATGGGCCAGAGCCCTCTCAATACAATATCTATGGTAAATTCCTCTCTTACCCAGTTCCTTATCAACGTCATAATACGCCAAATTGTTGTAGAAATCCTCGGAACCAGCACACAAATACCGACCCAAAATAGTGGCATGTGTCGTGAAAACGGTGGCGACATCGATTCTTCTCTTCCTACAAAGTGGAAGCACCACTCCTGCCAACCATTCATGGGCATGAACAATACACAGTTTACTGGTCTGATGATGAGTGAACTCCCCAAAGAACCACGCAGCAAGGTAACCCAACAAAATGGCATTGTTTGTCTCGTGATCATGGTCCGGTGTTGGGATTCCCAGTACCGTCCAAAGATCGGACTTCCACTCATTCAACATATAACCAGCACTCTGCAAGTCAAAAAGAATGACCCGAGGAGCCCCTTCAATAAGCCACCGTCCATACAACCAGCCAATGCCTCGTTCCCCCATCGAGTCAAGAGTCTTCTTGAGAAAGGGATCCCGAACCGGCAACTCCTCAACCTCCACGTGAGCACTCTTATGATTGAGCGGCCCAATGAGCATGTATCTGTCTCCATACTCAGCCACAGTAATAGGCAGTTTCGACTTGAGAACAGAATAAATCCCACCGACTCGATTCAGCACCTCGGTAGCCACCTCAAAAAGAAGTGGCTTCTTAATATCCCGACCCGTCGTTGTTTCTGCCATCGTGTAAAAGCAATTCTCCCGTCTTTGCCAATTTTTACGTTTGCGCAAAAGGCTGCTCTTTATAAATCTTGGGGAAACAAAAAAAATAAAAAAGTCATGCTGCTTTTTCCTTCAAAACTCCATACAAAAACCCCCTGCTTTGCTTCAGTGACCTCCCCCCACTTAACCTGATGCACTAGTACAGCTCTTTATTGTCGATAACTATTTTAGGCAGGTTGAAATCCCCACCTTACTTATATGTCAAACTTTATTTATCACCCCCGCATCTCACGACGTAGATCTCATTCCATCCTTATCTTAAATTCCTTCCGTTTATCTAACTTTCCCCGAGACTGGGATAGAAAAAAAAAAAGATCTTCTCCCCGGGAAAATGGTTCAATACAAAGGGACCATAGCCGGGACAACCGCCGAGGTCGAAGAAGAAAAAAAAAAATTAGGCGGCAGAGAAAGAACGAGAGAGGGAAAAATAGGCAGAGAAGAACAAGACAGGAAAAAAAAAGGCAGCAGAAGCAGCAGCATTAAAAATAGATGCGGCGCACAAAGGATTCTTATCTGTAAAAGTGACATTACCTAAGCGAGAGATTCGCTTAAATGGGATGATAGTTGCAGAAACTCAGGTGATCTCGGGGGTAAAATAACCGTGAACACATATCAGATGATTTTTCCATGTTAAGCTTGGAGCAGTCCAAAGGGTTGCAAGTTTTTCGTCTTCCCCACACAAAAGCCTTTTTTCTTTAATAATAGAAAAAGGCGGAAAAAAAAGGTTGTGAGAAAAAGGAGAGTAATGTATTGGTTGGTATAGACAGATTGAGGAAAAGACGCGACAATAGATAATGCAGGGGAAGCGGCATTTTTTGAAGGAAGCATGACTTTGGAGCGGAAAAGAGGAGGATCGAGGTGGTTTCACAAATGAATTTGAGTTCAGGTCCTTTCTATTTTAGCGCTCTGTACCGAAGGTGTGAGACGTACAGAGTATCGGAAAGGAGCAAACTTTTGCCTAAAGCAAAGGGAAAAATACCCAACAAGGGCAGATCCATGCAGAAAGGTTCAAAAGTTGCAAGCACTCCAGCAAGCGAGAACGACTTTCACGCGCACGCAGAATCTCAAAGTGATGCCCTGAGAGCGGATTTTTTTTTTAAGTTGGGGCACACCAGCTGAAACAAAGGGCGTTCTTTTAACCGAAGTCAGGGGTCGACTCATACCGAAAACCCAAATTTTCGCCTCAAAAAACTCTCGAATCCTCCTTTTAAGTGGCATTACGTAATGATCACAGACAATAGAAGTCAAGGCGAGTGAATTTGTCTCTCAACAGGAGAAAGTGCTGGATCCATCCGCTGCATATGCAAGTGGTGTACGATGTTTTTTTTTTTTTACCTTAAAATAAGTAGGCTTTTTTTTTTTCTTTATGATAAGCATATGCTTCATGTAGAATTTTATTTGTTCATAATCAATGGGCGGCAGAAGTGTGAAGGGGCACGAAATAGAAGAAAAAGAAAGAAGGAAAAAAAATTTCTTAAATAATATTTAAGGGTTAAGAAACAAAGGAAGGGGGAGGCTGTTTAGGAAGTTTAAGTTTGGACGTGAAAGAGAATGTTTCGAAGACAAAGAGTTAAATAATAAATCGGGTGTTTTATTAAGTAAGCTGCTGCTTTTGGTGTGCTTCTGTGAATCAATAACGAAGGGAAAAAAATTAAAATTAAGGTTTTGAGAATGTACTGCATGTTGGATAATTTCGGCGTTTGTAGTAAAATGGGTCAAATTTAATGCAACAGAACTGATTTAATTGCACAGATGCATCTTTTTTAAATTACATTAATGTGTGGGTTTCATTAGAAGATGCAAGTTCTTATGTAATAAAAATTCATGCAAACCTAATACGCTTCTTGAAACAGAAAAAGGGCAAAGAAGACGCACTTAACACAAGTTGGAAGGGCAAAGAATTTCCTGCAAGAAAAGTGAAAGATCAAAAAAATCCCCTGTGGTATAAATAGTTTTATAAACCTCTCTCAACCGTTCGGCTCGTCCTTTCCTTTTACTTCTCCAGTGTCTCTTAATCCTCCCGCTTTCCGCATTTTCAAATTTCCAAGTTAAAGTCCGTGGACAGAATGCTCGAATTGCGACAATGAACAATAATAAATCATCTTCTTCGAGGCCGAAGAGCAAAAAATCCCGACTTGATTTGAATAATTTGCTTAACACAGACCTGCGACTGAAGTCTGCTTCTCCCTCCCCCGTGCTATCCTCCCTGCCCTCCTCCTCCTCCCATCCTCATCCCCATCTCCACCTTCAACCGCAGCAGCAACAACAACAACAGCAACAACAACAACGACAACAACAACAACTGATCCATCAACAGCCTCCTCCTCCACCACCCCCTCCTCATCATCAACATCATCCGCATTACCTGGTGCCTCCTCCACATTACATCGTCGCTCAACAGCAATTGGAACCGATCTACTATGTCCAACAACAGCAGCAACCCCAGCTGCAACTGCAATCGCTTCGTACTCCCATCCCGGCTCCCGTTCCGAGTCATCAAAGATTCATAACTCCCTCCTCCTCCTCCTCGGTCACATCTTCCACCCCATACTACCCCATGGCCGCACAGACCCCTCCCACCTCTCAATCCTCCTCCAAGGAAACTCTTCCATATTACTCGAGAGTCGGCCCAGTGCCCGCTCCGCCACCATCTCAATCTCAACAGCAGTCACAGCAGCTGCTGCAACAGCAACAACAGCAACAGCAACAACAATACTATCCACCCGTTGAGGTTGTACTTGCCCCACCCATGATCAATCGTAGGAATATTCACAAACGGAAGAGGTCTACCAATTCTTCATGGTATCCTGAAGATGACCTCAAATTAGTCGATATGATCATGGATTCGCTTCCGAGACAGGATTTCGCACAATATCTGCAACTGTTGAACAAGCGAAATGCTCAAAGTGTGCGTTATCGGTGGAACAGTATCCTTAAGAGATTTAAACAGGAATTGCTGGCTGGTCATTTGAACGGTCGTTTTGGTCAACATAAAAGAGAAGGTCTCGATGACGAAGAAGAGGAAGATGAAGATGAAGAAGACGATGACGAGGAAGATGAAGACCACGACCACGACCACGACCACGACCAAAGCGATGTGACCATGTTGTCCTCAACAGGAGCGGACCGAAGCCATACAACAATAGATGCGGGTACGAGAACGACAAGAGCCGAGGCTACAGAAAAAGATAAGCATACTGGGACAGAAATTACCACTAAGGCAACCCCACAGGACACAACAAAAGAAGAACAGACAGGACAATAAAGAAGTGTAGGAACGAGCAGCAAGTGAGGACTGCCAATCCTTCTGAAAAAAGAGAGAGCCAACAAGTCAATTTTTTTTTTCTCTTTGGTATGGAAAAAATTATGTACGTGCTGTCACGTAAGACGTGCGGCCGCAGATGTAGCTCACCTTAAATAGGCGGAACCCCCCTTGCACTTCAAATTTTTGTTTTGACAAAGTGGGATCTAGAAAAACCTTATTTTTTGCACTTGTGCATTATTATTTCGAAAAAAAGTTCATCCTTTCCTATTCAGTAATACTTAAAAAATTGTCCGATCTCGCTTGGTTTTTGCCTTGTGTTGAAAGAAAAAAAATAATTTCACACTTGTGCCCTTTAATGTTGCTCGCTTTCTGCATGTATCACAATTAATTTTTTTCTTTTTGCCTTTCTGTAATGTGATATATTGTTCATTAAATGGCCATTGTATTGACCCAATATGGGAACTTGCACTGGTCCATATGGGTCTACTGGTATAAAAAAATGATTCCGTACAATTTAACTTCTCTCTAACACAATGATCACCATCAACCTCACCAGATCACCCGATATCCTCCATTACAACCAAGCCAACCGGGTGCAACATTGTATCTGCCCTTCATGTGCCCATGACTTACTTATAAAATCCCGCAGGAACTTTTACTTAGGATTCGCGTTACCCCTTTTTTGGTTAGTCAATGTCTACTATGGCTTCATTGTCATCACAACCTCAAACCACTGTCATGCACGGTCTTCTCATACCATACAGCAATACGCGTTGCTAAGCTCTCAGTTGATCCTTGCATATCTGATCTTGGCTGCTTTACTAATTTTGGCCCTACATATTGACACCTATACCTATACATTCATGTCGATGTCGACTTTATGAATTCCATTCTTTCCAAAAAATCGTCGATCGTGTCATTGAATAAATTAACGGATCCCTCCTCTTCTTCTTTCTCCTCCTCTGGTTTTATAGTTATCGATTTTTCCAATCCTTCTCCCTCTTCTTCTTCTATCTCATTACCCATGTAATCACCATTGGTCAACGTTTGTTGTTGTCGTAAACTGATCAACGAATCAGTACTTCTTTCCCTATTCAATTTAGCTGGAACATTCTTTCCTGACAGTGTCGTAGACGTCGACGTTACACTAAGAAAACTCTCGCTCCTATTCGGCTGTGGGTAAGGAGAAAAGTGGCTTTGATAATGTCCGTGCGAGTGGTTGGAATGGTGTGGGGGTAATTGATGGTATTGGTGGTGCAAATGGTGTCTTCCACCCCCATTACTAGTACCGTTATTCCCACTATGAGTGGAAGAAGATGCTGAAAGTGGATGAGCATGTGGAGGAGAGTGTTCATTGTACGACGACAGTGACGAAATCGACGTCAGTGACGAGATGGACAGCAGAGATGACCCGACGACGGGGAAAAGCGGGAACATCGAATCACTAGGCGGATGTCTGGACCCAGTATGGGCCGGAGATAACTCACCAGTAGGAGATTTCGATTGCTTGAACGGCGGAGATGACATCCCCATCGTGTTCACCGACAGCGACGACTTGTTATAATGACTCGTCGAAAAGGAGTCCTCGAACAAATCCAACAATCCAGCTCCTCCTCCAGGGACGGGCAAGTCATTGAATAAAGCCTCAGTTTTGATCGTCAACCCATCTGACGTCATCAACGGAGCCCGATAGAAGTTATCAGATAGCACCAGATCGGGGCCTCCTCCGACCGGTTGTTGTGAAGATTTGGGCGACGGTTTGTCGTTGTTTTCGGTGGTGCTGAGTAAATTATTCAAATTGGTGGTCATCTGTTGGAAAGGTTGAACGTATTCGTCCAAGGGCACTGTCACTTCCCCGAGTCTAGAACTTATACTACCGGCAGGTTTGAAGTCGTTTAAGTAATCCATACCGATTTGAGTATTGTAATCACTAGAAAAGGACCCCCCTGTCAACGTCATATCAAGCGGTTGTAATATCAGATCGGGACTGTGACTCTGACTCGCAATTGACTCCGACTTCCTCTTCACACTGTTCTGTTTCTTCAACGTTGTATGTGTCGTATTGGACTTCTTTCTATGAGTATTCTTCTGACAATGACACACGTCATCATCCTTACAGGCACAGCTTGGCTCGTGTGGCTGCCCAGGAGCTCGTTTCGTCCCACAAGTACACTTCTGATGCTGGTTCTTCGATCTCCGAGCATTCTTACAATGCTCACAAACCGTAGATGGACGCCCCTTGGGCTTGATCATCAGAAGCGGCTGGTCCGTATGCGTACATGTAGTCACCCGATGTCCCCGGATACACCGCTCACACGCATACTTAACGCCATTTATAACCACCATCTCCACAACCTGGTTTATTAATACAATCTCCCACTTTTTTTTTTTTGATACCTTTTTTTTGTAATTTTATGCCTAACAAAAAAATTTTTCCCGCTCGATTGAATCCTAACTTGTACAAAAAAAAGGGTACGTCATTATTGGGGCAATAGTCCACTGTCTCTGGAGAGGGGTAATGAACACCTCTCTGCACCTCTACAAACTAAAATTAACTTTTTCTTCATCCCCCCACTCTCTCCTCATCCAACCCCTCCTGTTTTTTTTGCGCTGTCTAAACTATAATTTTCGTAATGTGCTCGATCTCGGTTAGTCATCATACGTCAAGTGACTCGTGTGGGAGGAGGGAATGTGGAAGGAGGCAAGGAGGGAGTGAGGGAAAAACGGAAAGAGGGAAATCACTTATTACTATTACTATTAGTTACGCTTTTAGTTACACTTTCGGTACAGCCTGTACACAAGCTCATTAACTAAGCCGATTTCTAAAGCTTAATCTACGTCTTCTGACTCTGGCCCCTCGTGTTATCTGTCTTTTTTTTATCGGTTAAAAAAAATATATAAGGCGGTAACTACTAATCAGGGCGATGACTTCTTATGGTAGTACTGAGAGTGGGGTGGAAGGGCGAAGACGGTCGTCGTTACTTGATTATGGTGGGGCAAATAGCCTAAACCAATTGGTCAAGTCCATATCGCGGGGATTGGATGCCACTATCGAAGCTGGACAAGAGTCAGCTTTGATAGATGATGAGGAAGATATTGGATCCAAGTCCACCTTTTTCCAGACGATATTCAACTCGATTAACATTCTTATCGGTATTGGACTTCTCTCCTTACCGTTGCTGTTCAAAAATATGGGTCTTGTTACGGGCATTTTCGCTATCATTCTTTGTGGTGCCATCACTCAATGGACCCTGTCCTTACTTCTGTTATGTTATCTTAAAGATCCAATTTACAAGAGTTATCACGAATTAGGTAAACCCTTGATGAAACAATACAATTTCCTCATCGGGATAGTGTTCAATATGGACTTAATAGGTCTGACAGTCCTGCTCATCTTGTTATTTGCCGACAGTTTCCATGTCATCTTGGGAGCCGATAAAATTCCTCTTAAATTGCTCATCACCTCAATTCTCTTCTGTCTCAACTTCTTGACTCTCCGTCAATTGTCCTTTCTTTCCCTTTTGGGCATCTTATGTACGACCTTAGTTATTGTGGTGACGATCATTGGAGGACTCTTGAGAGATTCTCGTCCCGGTTCTTTACTTGATCCTATTCTCCCTACCCATTCTCTTTGGCCACAATCGGCAAGAGGGGTTTTGGTGGGAATTTCCATCATCATGTCCAATTTCGGAGGCCATGCCGTCTTGCCTGAAGTGATCAACGACATGGAATTGCCTCAAAGAAGTATTGCCAGTTTTAGATACTCCTTTGGGTTCACCGTCTTTGTCGACATGGTGATTGCCACTTCTCTGTTCTTGATGTTTGGTGATAACGTCGAGGACGAATTCACCCAGAATTTCTTGCAGTCTCCTGCCGGATTCTATCCTTCTTGGTGCAAATTCATCATCACCTTATCTATGGGCTTGCTTCCCTTATCTAAATTACCCCTCGTCTCAAGACCCATTATGGTATACTTGGAAAGCATTTTCCACGTTGACCAAACAGACACTCTCCGTAAAACCGGTATTAAACTGCTCATGAGTCTCACTTTCTTCTTGTTGTCCATCTGGTTGACCCGATTCGGGAAGATGATGGCCCTCTTGGGTGCCTTTGTCTGCTTCACCATCTGTATCACTTTGCCCTTGTTCTTCTACTTGAAGATCTTCGGAAAGGCCTTGGGAAGACCGAAGATCATTTTTCTTCATCTAGGAATTTTGGCAAGTGTGGTCTTCACAATCTGTGGCACAATAGCCTCTATATTGGACTAATGTTATTATCCCCCTTCTCCTTCTCCTTTCTTATATAAGAAAAAAAAAGGCTTAACCCCCTTTTCTTTCATCTAATGCAATTCATCAATCTCGACTTCAACCCCCAAACACAAGAATCCATCAGTCTTGTTTGGTATAAGCTACCCCAATCTTCTCTCTTCCCGTTAGATGTCTAACTAAATAGGCTCATTTCCACTTTAGGCAATCGGTCTCTCTTTTGTAAGAAGAAAGACATAATTGGAGTTTCGATCGATCAAGTATGTGATTCGATCAAAGAGTATCCGATCAGATTGCAATCCAATCTTCTCTACGGAGTCGCGTTATGTTACCGGGAGAAAGTTGAATACGTTCTTTCGGATGTTTCCACGATGAAACTGAGATTATTCAGTCCTCCTAAAATTCATCATGAATTACAACGTCGTAAGTCGCGGTTGAATCTAATGCCGGATGACCTGAATTTCAATATTGATCATGAAATATTACCCCCTTTCATCCCTGAAGTGGAAGATCCCACAGATTCCTTCCCGGATGACCAATTACATCTCTCAGTATTGGACACGGATCTAATCACATGTGAAGACTTCGAGTTGAACATGACGGATCTTACGATCCGCAGTGACCCAATTAGTCTCTTTGATGGCATGGATTTTGGTTTGGGAGTCTCAGAACCTGATCTTCCTGAACCTCCTGAAGTGATCACTATAGAAAGCTCTCCTCCGCTGCCCCTTCCACCAGCGATCCTGCCACCAGTGAACCCACGCAAACGACTCCAACGTGTCCAAATCGACTCCAATATCATGATGACTCTCCGTCAAATCCTGGAAGTTGGTCTGGCTTACCTTGCAACTCAACAATCTTTGATAGCTACCAAATTCCCACCAACGAGAACCATCGACCACTTCAAAGCCTCCTACTTACCCACTTACAACATCCCCACCTCTTCAGAGAGTACCCACCAGCACCGCCGGAGCTCATCATTGGCCTCCTCCATCGAAAGAGCAAGAAGAGCTTCAGGGTCCATCTCCAGTTCCAGATCCCATTCTGATCTGTTCCAATTCTTGGAAGCCTACGAATATGCCGATCCCTTAGATGAAATGGATTTGAGCCTTCACTCAGATCCGGTTCTCTCCTCCGACTCCAGTGTCCCTGAAGAGTTACTCCAGCTGGTCAGTGACCTTAACCGTCCTACCAATTTTCACAAATTGCCCAACACTTCCTCGCGTCACGAGCTGTGTCAAACGTTCAGTCTGTTACTCACAATGGCACAACGCAATCAATGTCAGTTGAAAAACACTACCACCTTTGGCCAGGTTATCGTTGATAAAAAGAGGAATATTTGAATTATAAAAAAGAATTACAAACTAATTTGAATTAAAGGAGTGACAAGTTAGTAGGAAGGAACTTATTGCTCTTCAGCCCATTCCTTTTCAGCAGCCTCCAGCTCTTCAGCCTCTTCCTCGGCGTACTCACCACCTTGAACAATGGACAAGGTTGGCTTGACCAGAGCAGAGTCCAAAGTCCAGGCAGCCAAAGCGTTCTCGGCATCGATGATGATTTGCTTGGAAGCTTCGTAACCATCGTAAGCTGGTCTGGTTTCACCTGGGGTGACTGGAGAGTCGTCCAACAACTCCAAAAGGGCCTTACCGTAACCGGCAATCAAGGCCAACTTCTCAGACAACTCTCTCAAGGCGTCGAATTGGTAGTTGAAAGAAGCCTTCAACTTCTCTCTGGTGATGTTGGACAATTGGGCCTCAGCGACCAAGGACTCGGCCTCGGCTCTGACCAATTCTTGCTCCAAGACAGAGATCTTTGGAGATTGAGGGTCCTTGTACTTCAAGTGCAGGATCTCGTCGGTGATCTTTTGCTTACGGTCACGGGATGGTTGAACAGAAGACTCAATGTTTCTGATCGACTTCATGGTGATTCTGTATTGATCGTACTTGTCGACGAATTGATCCTCCAATTCACCAATCTCATAGATAAGAACACCCAACTTATCAGTGACATCACTGACGTCGTCATCATTCTCCTCACCCCACAAAGACAATTGCTTGGCAACAGCTCTTCTCTCACGGGCAACCAATTCAATGGATCTCTCCAAGTTCTTCTCGATCTTGATCAACAGAGATAACTTTCTACTCAACTCTGGACCAAAAGAACCAGCGGCTGACTTTCTTATCGTACCGGCAATAGAAGTTTTACCAAAGAATTTGGACTTGGTAGTAGATGGTGGTGGTGGTGGTTGGGCCAATTGACTAGCAGTTGGGGCTCTAGCCGAGCGCATAGAATAAGTTCTGTGCATTGTCGTGTCTGTGCTTTTTTAACTATTGAAAAGGGAAAACTATAAGGTTGCGGCTGCTTCTTTTTATATAAGTCGAGATAAAAAAAAAAGAGTTGCCGAGGCAAACTAATTTCACTTCCTAATTAGGCAATAGGTGGGGACCTCTTTGCGGTGAGGTCCAATGGGACCAGGGTGTAGATTCTTTGGTAGTCCAGTTGGAGACCTTCGAAAGCGGTTTGGAGTTTATCGTATTGTTGCAGTTGATCCAATTCGAGCAAGGAGTCTTTATTCTTCCAGTAGAGTCTCTTCTTGATTTGGAGTCGTATCAGTTTCTTATTGGCTTGAGATTGTTTGACGTCGTACAATTTTAACAAGAGCATTTCGACGAGTCTTTGGAGTTGTCTCTTTTCCAACTTCAACTCTTTTTGTTTACTAGCGAACCACTCCTGTGTGTAAGGTAAGGACAATTGCAGTAATTCCTGAATGAAGTCTTGGTGATTGACTGCCAAATTGAGTAAATCACATCTGTCTCTCAAGTCGTCGAAGGATTCGTTTGGATCTTCCACACAGATCTCCTTGATCTGCAGATCCTTGTACCAATATTCGAACATACTACTGTACAATGCCTGACCATGTCCTTGACCTTGATAAGGTGGTAATATTATGAATTGACTGATCTTCTTTCTGTAACTGAATTGAGTGTCCTCATCGTGTGTCACGTGTCCCTGGTAGAGGAAATAGTTGTACAGAGTGCAGAACCCGACGATTTGAGGAGTGGTGCTTTTTTTGTATACGAGATAGATGTCCCAAGAATGATCCGTCTCATCGATATAAGAACCGGCTTCAATGAAGAAAAGCACAAAAATTTGTAAACGAAGGTGCAATTTCAACAGCAGCAGATCGGCAAGTGTGGTCTTATAAACGACATAGGTCTCTCCCTTCCTGGTGTACTCTTTAATAGGCTCTCCTGGAATGGTGTATTCCTCGGAGTCCAGCAACCACAGGGCCTCGTCCTCGACAATGACATCAGATTCAGGTAAAAACTCGAGTAATTTCAGTTTCGGATCTTCAACCTCCACCTTGGGGATCTTGTTCTTGTACGACACCTTGAGAAAGGGCTTCAATGTGTAACTATTGAACTTCAACTCGATCCGGAGATCTTCGTATCCGAAGATGGTCTCGGAATCTCCATAAATAGGATAAGTAAAGATGGGGTGGAACAGCTCGGGAACTCCGGAAAGTGAAATGGATACCACTTCATTGGACGAAGAAGTCCATGTCTCTGGCGCCAATTGTGACATTGTACTGGTGTAAACCAAGAGCTAACTAAATCAGGAGCCAACTTTTTTTTTCAGACGCGTAAAAGGTAGTGTAAGGAAGGCAATTAAGATGATACAATTAAGACAAGACAAGATATCGAGACAAGCACAATGTGTCCAGTTGAGCTATATAGAGTTATAGAAGTAATATAGGAACGTACATGAGTACATTAAGGTGTAGATTATTTAGCAGCAGGCGCTGCTGGCTTGCGTTAAGGCGGGGTAGGAAAGTAGTGGGGTAAGGTAGTCAGTCAAGTCTAGTAAGGCCTGGTTAGCACCCCAGTCAGGGCCTGTCAAGGCTAGTCAAGACCAGATTAGCCATCCAAGACGATTTCTGTCAAGTGGGGATACTATGCAGTGCTTCGCACTGCATCCATCACTCCTTTCTCTTGTTCGTTGGCTGAGGGATCTTTATTGGCCCGACATACTGGATCACCCAGTTTCTTGCCGAGGTGTACAAGGCAACTACTTGAGGAGGCACCATTGGGGAAGAATGGAGGAGTTGGTTACATCTCAAGTCGTAGCTCTGGATCACCGTTTGCATGTGCTTCGATTGGTTGTATCTCAACTTGATGAAGATGACGATACAAAGATTGACCGAGATTCTTCTCATGATCTTGAACGGGTTGGTTCTCAAGAACTCCAACAACAAGATCATCTTCAACGTACTTGTAACGACTGGCACCAACAAATAACACTCGAAGGTGGAAGCCATATAAAGAGATCTCTCATTATAGGTGACCACCAAGTTCTTGAGAAGATTAATCAGGTTCTTCTTCTGGTCATTGGACAAGAAGTTCATCTTTGGGATCAAATAACTATTCAGATAATTCAGCGAATGGAAAAATGCAAAGATGACGTAAGGATACAAACCCGTGGTGATCGGGCCTGGGAATTTGGAGGTCATTCTGAGGAGCACCAGGAAGGCGAAATATTGCACGTTGTCATCCTTCAGCAACATCAAATAGTTGGACAACAAGTTGATGATCGACCGGGACGCATACGTTTGTCTAAGAACAATGAGATACGTCAAAATGATGGAGTTCAAACACCAATTATAAAGCTTCAAAGAGGCGCTGCGGCTAATGAAAAATGAAAACACCGTCTGAATGAGGAAGAAGGTAATGGCACTGAATTGCCCCAAAAACCAGTAGAATTCGGGACTCCGAATCAAGGGCTTCAAATTCTCAAACGTAGACCTCGTATTGACGGCATTGTTGTTAGGTCTCTCTCCTGCCATCTCTCTCGGTGTTACACTGTGTTAAATGATAAGGAAAAAAAAATTCAAGATAAAACTGAAGTAGTGCTAAGGCTAAGGAAAGGAATGGAAAGGAAAAAGAAGTGGCAGAAAGTGGCAGAAAAAGACAAAGCCAGAGAAAAAAGATAGAGAGCCAGAGAAAGCCAGAGAAAAAGCAGAGACAGAAAAAGAAGGCTTAAGACAGAGAGATGTAGTTAGATAAGGGAATGTAAGGATGTAGGAATGTAGGGAGGTAATAGTGGATAGATTGGGTTTGATTCTGTTTAGTTCTGTTTAGTTCTGTTTAGTTATGTTTAGTTAGACTATTGTAGTTTATTACTATCTATCTGTGTCTGTGTAATCGAACATTCTAGATCTGGGGCTGTTTTTCTTTCCCCTTTCGGCGTTATGTATGGGGTAAAAAGCAATTCAAAGAACCCCCTAGAATCGGCTAGAATTTTCCACATCATACCATATATAAATGAGGTAAGGGTTCACCTTTTTCCCCTCACTAACTAAGTTATTACAATGTCGAAAGCTATAGGAATTGATTTAGGAACCACGTATTCTTGTGTTCTGCATTTCACTAATGACAGAGTCGAGATCATTGCTAATGATCAGGGTAATAGAACCACTCCTTCCTTTGTCGCCTTTACTGACACGGAAAGATTGATTGGTGATGCTGCCAAAAATCAAGCTGCCATGAACCCCTCCAATACTGTCTTTGATGCCAAGAGGTTAATTGGACGTAAGTTCAATGATCCAGAGGTGGTCAATGATGCTAAGCATTTCCCTTTCAAGGTGATTGATAAGCAAGGCAAGCCTCATATTGAGGTTGAGTTTAAAGGGGAGGCTAAAGTCTTTACGCCGGAGGAAATCTCTTCGATGGTTTTGACCAAGATGAAGGAGACTGCCGAGACGTATCTTGGACATAAGGTCAATGATGCCGTTGTCACAGTACCAGCTTACTTCAATGATTCGCAAAGACAAGCCACTAAGGATGCCGGGTTGATTGCCGGATTGAATGTCTTGAGAATTATCAATGAACCAACGGCTGCTGCCATTGCTTACGGGTTGGATAAGAAGGAGTCCGGTAAGGGTGAACACAACGTGTTGATCTTCGACTTGGGTGGAGGTACCTTCGATGTCTCTTTGTTGAGTATTGATGAGGGTATTTTCGAGGTCAAGGCCACTGCTGGTAATACTCATTTGGGTGGTGAAGATTTCGATAACAGATTGGTCAACCACTTTGTCCAAGAGTTCAAGAGAAAACATAAGAAGGATCTTTCCACCAATCAAAGATCCTTGAGAAGATTGAGAACGGCTTGTGAAAGAGCCAAGAGAACGTTATCGTCCTCTGCTCAAACCTCCTTGGAAATCGACTCCTTATATGAAGGTATCGATTTCTACACCTCCATCACAAGAGCCAGATTCGAGGAATTGTGTTCCGATTTGTTCAGATCCACTTTGGAACCGGTAGAGAAGGTTTTGAAGGATGCCAAATTGGACAAGTCTCAAATTGAAGAGATTGTTCTTGTCGGAGGTTCCACCAGAATCCCAAGAGTCCAGAAATTGGTCTCTGATTTCTTCAACGGTAAGGAACCAAACAGATCGATCAACCCAGATGAAGCCGTTGCTTACGGAGCTGCAGTACAAGCTCTGATCTTGACTGGAGACACCTCTTCCAAGACGCAAGATTTGTTGCTTTTGGACGTTGCTCCATTGTCGTTGGGTATCGAAACTGCCGGCGGTGTCATGACCAAATTGATCCCAAGAAACTCCACCATCCCAGCCAAGAAGTCGGAGATCTTCTCCACCTATGCCGATAACCAACCTGGTGTCTTGATCCAAGTCTTTGAAGGTGAAAGAGCCAGAACGAAGGACAACAACTTGTTGGGTAAATTTGAGTTGTCTGGTATTCCTCCTGCACCAAGAGGTGTTCCTCAAATCGAGGTCACTTTCGATATGGATGCCAATGGTATCTTGAATGTCAGTGCCGTCGAAAAGGGTACTGGTAAGACGAATAAGATCACCATCACCAACGATAAAGGTAGATTGTCTCAAGAGGAGATCGAAAGAATGGTCTCTGAGCTGGAGAAGTTCAAGGAGGAAGACGAGAAGGAAGCTGCCAGAATCGGAGCTAAGAACGGTTTGGAATCGTACGCTTACAGCTTGAAGAATACCTTGTCCGAATCGGGCTTCACCGAAAAGGTAGACGCAGCAGATAAGGAAACTTTAGAGAAGCTGATCAACGAGACCATTTCCTGGTTAGATGAGTCCCAACTGGCTTCAACTGAAGAGTACGCTGATAGACAAAAGGACTTGGAGGAAGTTGCTAAGCCAATTATGATGAAGTTCTACGGTGCTGGTGGTGCTCCAGGCGGAGTCCCAGGTGCTGGTGGCGCTCCAGGTGCTCCTCCAGGAGCTACCGGTGGTGACTCAGGTCCAACCGTCGAAGAAGTTGATTAATGATTTTATGAATTAGGTAGTTTTTATATTGAAGTAATTAATGGTTTGTTACCCCCTTTTGTAAGTAAGTTATCCTTCTTCTTTTTTTTGTCGTGCCCATAACTCCATTTTTTTTCCTACGGTGAAGACAGTTTGCTTGACTTTAACTGTCGGTACAAAAGAAAAACAAGTTTAAGAAAGGAAAAAAAAAAACTCAACTCATTCTCATTTCATTATCTAATTAGACATAGAGAGTTTGTATATTGCGATTGTAATAACAGACATCAATCGTGAGGAAATCAAGTACAATTTCTATTTGAATCGGATCAGCCCAAGACAACGAATCATTTGATTAGTTTCAAACAGTTACGCTCTTATTAAGAAATCTCATTTAGCACCGCCTCATATCATCGATCCCATCATGAACAGTGAATACGATTATTTGTTCAAATTGTTACTTATCGGAGACTCTGGAGTTGGTAAATCTTGTTTGTTGTTAAGATTTGCCGATGACACCTATACTCCAGATTATATTTCCACCATCGGAGTCGATTTCAAGATTAGAACTATCGAGTTAGATGGTAAGACCATAAAGTTACAGATCTGGGATACCGCCGGTCAAGAGAGATTCAGAACCATCACCTCTTCCTATTACAGAGGTGCTCATGGTATCATCATTGTCTATGACGTAACAGAACAAGAGAGTTTCAACAACGTAAAACAATGGTTACAAGAAATCGACCGTTACGCCACTGGAGGTGTCATGAAATTGCTCGTGGGTAACAAATCCGATTTGGTCGACAAGAAAATCGTCGAATACTCTGCCCTGAAAGAATTTGCCGACTCCTTGGACATCCCATTCTTGGAAACCTCCGCCTTAAACTCCACCAACGTCGAACAACTGTTCTTCACAATGGCAAGACAAATTAAAGCTCAAATGAGTAGTAACACAGGCGCTGGTAATGCTGACCAAAATAAGAGTGGTGTTAATTTGAAGGGTCAACTGATCGGTAATGCCCAAGGTAACGGTTGTTGTTAAGTACTTGTGTTCTCTCTTCTTCTATATACATATCGAATATTAATTTGTTAGTTATACTTTGTTTAAAAAAAATCAGTAAATCATTTTATTCACTGATAAACTAGTAGTTATATATTGTATTAAAAAGGAGTAGTACAAGCCCAAGCTCAAACACCTTAGAAACACTTGTGGTGGACAATAGAAGGTCCGCTCTCGTCGTACTCTTGCTTTGAGATCCACATTTGTTGGAAGGTGGCCAAAGAAGCCAAGATAGAACCACCGATCCAGACAGAGTACTTTCTTTCTGGAGGAGCAATGATCTTGACCTTCATGGAAGATGGAGCCAAAGAGGTAATCTCCTTTTGCATTCTCTCAGCAATACCTGGGAACATAGTAGTACCACCGGACATGACGATGTTACCGTACAATTCCTTTCTGACATCGACATCACACTTCATGATGGAGTTGTAAGTAGTTTGGTCGATACCTGGAGCTTCCAAACCAACGTTAGAAGGATGGAACAAAGCTTCTGGAGCTCTGAATCTCTCGTTACCGATGGTGATGACTTGACCATCTGGCAATTCGTAAGACTTCTCGATGGAGGAAGATTGAGACAGGGTTTGCAATTCTTGGTCAAAGTCCAAGGCAACGTAACACAACTTCTCCTTGATGTCACGGACAATTTCTCTTTCAGCAGAGGTGGAGAATGGGTAACCACGCTCGGACAAGATCTTCATCAAGTGGTCGGTCAAGTCACGACCGGCCAAGTCGATTCTCAAGATGGCGTGAGCCAAAGAGAAACCAGCATAAATTGGAACAACGTGGGTAACACCATCACCAGAGTCCAAGACAATACCGGTGGTTCTACCGGAAGAGTACAAAGACAAAACGGCTTGGATAGAAACGTAGAAGGCTGGGACGTTGAAGGTCTCGAACAAGATTTGGGTCATCTTTTCTCTGTTGGATTTTGGGTTCAATGGAGCCTCGGTCAACAAAACTGGGTGCTCTTCTGGGGCAACTCTCAATTCGTTGTAGAAGGTGTGGTGCCAGATCTTCTCCATGTCATCCCAGTTGGTAACAATACCGTGCTCAATTGGGTAACGCAAGGTCAAGATACCTCTCTTGGATTGAGCCTCGTCTCCAACATAGGAGTCCTTTTGACCCATACCAACCATGATACCTTGATGTCTTGGTCTACCGACAATAGATGGGAAAACAGCTCTTGGGGCATCGTCTCCGGCGAAACCGGCCTTACACATACCAGAACCGTTGTCGATAACTAACTATATTAGGTGTTAGTAAAGTTCTCTTGAATTATTTCATCGTCAACCTGTTATATCCTGTCTTTCTCTGTCTTTATTTGTCTTGCCTCAGAAAAAAAAAAGCCTCCTTACAAAATTATTTTCCTCTTTAGGCAAAAATCCCAAGCTGAGACAAACAACCATAAATCGGTGTACAGTCACAATGACAAGGACCGATCTTTGACAGACATAACAAGGTCATCGATATCAATTGATTGGAATTCAATCATTAGAATTGATTCTTCTTAGCTCTTTGTACTTACAGCTACTACGTCTTCTATTATCGGTGTTAGTAAATGAAAAATTTCAACACTCCAACGGAACCCCAATTGATCTGAAAGGAGACCATAATCATATCAATCAATCTATCGTATTCTTCTATCTTCAATTTTTCTCCAACTCCACTTCCTTTTCATCACCTTTCTTTACATCCATTGATCATCGTTCTCGAAATTACACGTCGGTACTAAGTAAGAACCGAAAACCAATCAATCCCATCCATCCCACCAATCAAGTGAAAAGACCCCAATCCATCCCGAAGAATTGAACCGAGATCTTCCGCCAATAACCCGATGACAAGGACTGAAAAAAAAGGTCACGTCCTTAAAACACACAGCCTTCAAAAAAGATACCACGTATACTTGATCCAGATAGTGAAGGTGAAGTAATGAGAATAAAGAGAAAAAAAGAGTGAAACATGACTCATTGACACTTGATCAGCCCATCCAATTGATTCAATTGATCGATTCCATAGTACTGCTTTTTTACTTACCATCCATGGCTTCTAATTTTTTGATACTTTTACAATTAACTTGTGATAAGCTAAATCTGTCTTTATAAAGGAAAAAAAAAAAAGGAGAAAGGAAAAACTTGTCGAATTTTGGTTTTTTTTTTATACAATCCGGAATTTACCAGTTACCCGGCTTTTCATCTATATCTAACCTGTTGTTTCTTAGATCTTTTTTCCAACTTTTGTTGCCTCTTACTTTTTTCAGTCCCTGTATTTTGATCTTCAGTACTTTGACTCCCGTTTTTGTCTCCAGATTTCTTACCCAATCCGAACATCTCTTTACCCAGTTGTATAATTCCTATGATCTTGTAAATGGCAAATCCAGGTACCTAAACCGTTAGTAACGATCTCTCTCTCTTATTCCTCTCTATCTCTTACTTACCACAATGTACAAATACCAGACCTTCATAGAGCCGAAGATACACATTAACAAATCCAAGAACAAGGTGACGTAGATCAAATTGATCATGTATTCGAACATTCCACCTTGATGTTGTAAATCGTCACCCAGAGACACCAACGAACCCAGCTTGTATTTTGGTCTTCCATTGACTTCAATCACCCATTGACAGATCAAAGCTGGAAGACTAAAGATAACAAAGAGTTTGTGTTGGTACGATGGCCGATTGAGTACAAATACACATATGATCGAGACTATGTTAATGATCCCCGATAACGTATGGATATCCTTGAGTGTTTGCGTATTTTGCACGGCCTGTTTCTTCTGTGATGCTCCTGCCATTTTGACTAAGTAAGTTTTGATTGAGATTTTCTGACTTTTTTTGTATGCCATTCTCGCTCTGTATCTCTCTTTTCTCTTTAATTCTTTCTCTCTTTATTTCTCTCTTCCTCTCTTTTTCTACTCTTCTTTCTCTCTTTTTCTCCTTTTCTTACTATAAAACTATCCTACTATCCTATCCACCTACAAATCCAACTTTGGGTTCGTGTCCTTGACCTTTCCAATGACCGCATAATTCAGATACTTCGGAATCACCTTATCGTCGTGCAACATCTCAAAAACCTCGGTCAGATCTTTACCTGCAAAATTGATGATCGACTGCTCACCCCCCGGATGGGATGGTAAGAACTTGGTCACATCCAAAACGACATCCTTAACAATAACCCAACAATCTTGTGCAGTATTGTGTTTCAGAATCTCCAGCTTGGTATATTCCTTCTCGGGAATGGCAAACTCGGAAGGCTCGACGCTTTTCTTGGTCTCTGTGGCTTGTGCCTTAGTAGGAGCTGCAGCTGCAGTTGGGCCCTTCGCTGGTGGCAGTGGCTCTCCCTGGTTCGACCACTGCACAACCACCTTACCCGGAGTCGACGGATCCAAATGTAAGGAAATTTGGTTCAATCTCTCCACCAGAGAACTCGAGGAATTGGACAACTTGGTGAACAAGTAATTACTGGCCGAGTCTCCAGCTACACGACCAAAGACCACACACAGTAACAAAGAAGAGCCTCCCAATCTGTTGGCTCCATGAATACCTCCGGCCAATTCTCCAGCCGCATACAATCCCTCAATTGGAGCTCCCTCTGAGAGAACCTGGGTAGTTCCATTGATCTGAACCCCTCCCATAGTAAAGTGAACAATTCTAGTAATATAAGACACATAGAAATACTCGTCGTCGCCATTGTCCTTTCTGAACCCAAACGGAGTCGTCGGATAAAATCTCTTGCCAAAAGGATCCTTCTTGATCTTCAGAGCTTTGTTATACTTCTCAAACTCAGCTTCCAATTTCTCCTCCTTACACCCAATTTCCTTCACCAATTGCGAAGTCGTGAGTTTCTTCATCAAGCCACGTTGAACATAATGCTTCAAATGGAATTGCAAGTTCTTCTCGGACTTTTTGTTCAAGATGAGGAAAATCTTGGAATTTTTGTACTTGGTCTCCTGTTCCAACATCTTCCCACTGACGTAATCTCTCGTTCCCAACTCGTCACAAAATCTCTCACCTTTACAATTCAACATAATACCACCTTCTCCACGTAACAGTTCCGCTCCCAAGAACAAGAATTTGGACCGTGGTTGCTTCTTACGGTAGTGATCGAACGGTAACAATCCAGTTGGATGGACCTGAATCTTATCCATGTCCACTCCAATACCTCCCTTGTTGATGATCAACTTCTGACCATCTCCAGTCAGATGCGTCCCGTTTGAAGAGGGCAAGTCGACAATGTCTGGTCTGTATTTCTTTATCAAGGAATCAGACGACTCAAAATCGGCCAGATAACCTCCCGTGGCCATAATGACCGGAGCCATAATCTTGAACTTTTCCCCCGTATTGACGTTCTCATAGACACAACCAATCACCTTATCATCATTTTCCTTGATCAAATCCACAATTTTGCTGTTGAGCAACAACCGATATTTCTCCGGATGAGCCTCACATAAAGAGTCATATTTCTCCATTAAAGCATAAGTAATCAGCATCCCGGGAAACTTCTTGTCGTGACCTCTATGTGTCCGTGGATTGGAATGTCCTCCCAACCGTGAAACAACACTCAAATCCAACCCAAAGTACCGAATCAACCACTCAACCAGAGCATTCGAATTGTCACACAAAACATCGATCAACTCTTGGTTGACCAAATGTTTGGCACTCTTGATAGTGTCCTGCTTGAACAGTTCCACACTGTCCTTGATATCGAGTTTCTGTTGCAGTGTCGTATAAGCTCCATTGATCCCGGAGGTCAGTTTGGTGGAATTGCCCCCAATAAACTTCTGCTTATCCAATAATACAACGTTCCCCCCATTTTGGATAATTTGATGGACCAGTGACAACCCACTAAGTCCTCCTCCAACAACTACAATACAATTCGGTGGTAATGAACTATCAATCTCAATCTCGCTAGCACTCATATCCTTGTTCTTCCATATATCCTCAACTAAAGTCCTGCTCTCCTTGATTATATATGGAAGTTTATCCATAGGCTAATTTTACCTCATACGATTTTTTCCCTCTCAAAATTGCGGAGTCATCTGAAGGTCTTCGGTTGACGGGAAGTCACTACATCCCCAACCTCACTATACCTCACTATACCCACCCAGACTATACACACCCTCTCTAACATTCTCTATCTCTTCAAAACTCTATTTATCTTTCCCTTTATCTATTTCCATCAAACCTTATCTAATGCCTTGCCATACTACTTACATCTCCTGACTTTCTTTCCTTTCGTAAATTGCTCACTTTTCTTTGTTTACAGTGAAAAAAAATACTTAGTAAAAAAACGCGCGTTACTTAGAAAGGGGGGCAATAGAGAGACATATGGGATATCGATTACCTAATAAGCCTAATAGTGAGTTTGGGAGTGGAGCTGGGGTTCCCTTAGCGAAGCGTCCCAAAGTGGTGAATGATCCCGCGGGACTTTTGTCTCAACCGTTCAAGATTCCCATAGTGAAGAGAAGGGATATTGTTAACAGTAGACAACCGATTAGATCGGCTCGGTTAAAGCTGCCTCAATCGTATGCTGTATTAGGTGATGGAGATGGAGAAGGTGATGTAGATCGTAGTGTTCTGGATTTACCAGTGGATGAGAACGGTGATGTCATACTCAATCTGAAGAAAGCGCGGAGTTTGTTCCATGCTAACTATAAACAGTCCTTGGATAAGGAGAACGAGAAATTGGTGAAGGACTTCAATGTTCCCCTCAAAGTGACGGATGACAATCGGTTCTCCTTGGAACAAGGAATCCCGCCTCCAGTGCTTGGAATGCGTCGTCGTCCCGTCATCAAACCAAGACCGTTACACGATCCAATGGGAGAATACGCCATTGTTTTGTACGACCCTACAGTTGACGTCATTCCTGAGGATCGTGAGAAATTGGAAGAACTCAAGTTGTTGGCCCAACAAAGAGAAGAAGAAAGAAGACTGAGGGAAGAAGAACAACGTAAGAACTCCATGGTGAAAGTAGGAGATTCCGTCCTGGTGTTATGTAACTCCCACAGATCCTTATCCGAGATTTTGGGGATCGACAAGAGTGGAAAAGCCACAGATCTGGATCTTGAATTCCCCAATGTGCCAGTGGTGATCGATCCCAAGTTACTGAAGATCTTAAGACCCCATCAAATCAGTGGTGTCAAATTCTTATATAGATGTACCTCTGGACTTGTGGATCCAAGGGCCAAAGGTTGTATCATGGCCGATGAAATGGGGTTGGGAAAGACCTTACAATGTATCGCTTTGATGTGGACGTTGTTGAGGCAAGGACCTCGTGGTAAGAAGACAATTGAAAAAGCCATCGTTGTATGTCCTTCCTCTTTAGTGAGAAATTGGGCCAATGAGTTCGATAAATGGTTGGGCAAAGGTAGACTCACACCTCTTCTGATCGACGGTAAATCGGTCAAGTCCGACGAATTGGGTCAACTGTTAACTCAATGGTCATCACTGACTGGTAGAAATATCGTGAGACCTGTGTTGGTCATTTCTTACGAAACCTTGAGAAGAAACGTTGACAAGTTGACACATACTGAGATTGGGTTAATTTTGGCAGATGAAGGTCATCGTTTGAAGAATGGAGACTCCTTGACGTTTACCCTGTTGAATGCCTTGAGATGTGAAAGAAGAGTCATTTTGAGTGGTACTCCGATCCAGAACGATTTGACAGAATATTTCTCGTTATTGAGTTTCGCCAACCCTGGTTTATTGGGAACAAGACTGGAGTTCAGAAAGAAGTTTGAAAATGACATCTTAAGGGGAAGAGACTCGTGTGCTACTCAAGAAGAAAGGGAAAAGGGAGATAAGAAGTTGCAAGAGTTGACTAGTTTTGTCTCCAATTTCATCATCAGACGTACGAACGATATCTTATCCAAGTACTTGCCTGTCAAATACGAATACGTTGTCTTTGTCCAATTGTCGGATTTACAGAAACAACTTTATCATCACGTCATGACGTCACCGAAGATCCAATCCTTACTTCGTGGTACTGACTCGCAACCACTTAAACTGATCACCATGTTGAAGAAGATGGTGAATCATCCTAATTTGTTGAACTTGCCTGAAGATATCCCTGGATCAGAAAATGTACTTCCTGATGACTACCAAGTTCCAGGTCAGTCCTCAAGAAATAGAATGGTACAGACATGGCATAGTGGTAAGTTTAAGATATTGGAGAGATTTTTACACAAAATTCATAATGAGACGGATGACAAGATCGTCATCATCTCCAATTATACACAAACCTTAGACTTGGTGGAGATGTTGTGTCGTTCGAATAGATTCGGGTCCTTGAGATTGGACGGTACGATGAACATCAACAAGAGACAAAAGTTGGTGGATCGGTTCAACGACCCCGAAGGTAATGAGTTCATTTTCCTCTTGTCTTCTAAGGCTGGTGGTTGTGGTATCAACTTGATCGGTGGTAATAGATTGATCTTATTGGATCCAGATTGGAATCCAGCTTCGGATCAACAAGCTTTACTGAGAGTCTGGCGTGATGGTCAAACCAAGAACTGTTTCATTTACCGTTTCATTGCCACGGGAACCATCGACGAAAAGATCTTCCAAAGACAGAATGCCAAATTACAATTGAGTTCGGCCGTAGTCGATAACAATGAAGACGTGGAAAGAATCTTCAGTAGAGACTTCTTGAAACAATTGTTCGAGTACAAACTGAATACCATTTGTGATACTCATGACTCTTATAATTGTACCAAGTGTGATCCTCAAACGAAGAAACAATTGGTCAAGAATACCACCATGTTGTATGGAGATCCAACCAGTTGGAACCATCTTCATCATGACGTCTTGAAAGACGACGAAGATGTCTTACTTAGAAACGAGCTGGACTTCGACGACGTCACCTATCTGTTCCAATACATATCTCATTTATCTTAATAGGAGCAATGCATTAATGTTAGTTATATAGAATAATACTTCATTTTCTAATCTTGTTTGGATAAGAGTTCTCCTTACTGTTGAACTTTCTCTTCTTATCGTCATCGGTGGTAGTATTAGGAGTTGCTTGTTTTGGTGGTGCTGGCTTAACAGAATCAGGGAACTGTTCTTGTTCTTGTTCTCTAACCAATTTCTTCCAGTCAAACTTCTTACGTAAGAACATATCCATGTACCAATTCTTCCATACCATCTTACCATACTTGGAGTTTTTCAACAAGTCCTTGTTAGTCAAGTACAAGTTACAGATTCTCTCCTTATAATTGTTCAACTTAATAGTGAAGAGCCAGAGCAGATCGGCAATATGAGATCCGTTGGAGTTACAAGACATGGCAACGAAGTCAGCTTCATCTGAAAGGATCAAATTCATGAACTTTCTTCTGGTGACGGTATCAATTTCCTTGAACTCTTTGAGAATAGACTCGATGATATGAGAAAATACTCCATGATTGCACATTTGGTAGAATCTGGTAGTCCCCTCCCACTCAGTCATGATCTCGTCCAATGCAAATTGAAGAAATTTCTTGTCGAATTTGAACAATTCCTCAACAAATAACAGATCACGACGTTCTTGTGCCGTTGGCCAATCATCCTTGGTGTTACCTAAAGTGGAAGTCTCCAAGTTCAACAGTTTAGTCAAGAACTGTTTCTGGCTCTCTCCAAAGGAGGTCAAAATGGCTTCTGTGATATCGTCACGACGATACAATTTATGAGACTCCGACAGTCTCACAATCAGTTTGATCAAATCTTGATCAGCAACCAAATCGTTGATGTTGTCGATCAAATTGTCCAACAATCTGAGCAAATGATCTCTTTGTAACTTATCAAGTAATGATTGTATTACGTAAGAACCACTTTGTTGACGTTTACTGACCTTCAACAACTTGGACTCGATGTACTGATGATACAATCTCTCCACGTTTTTCATCTTACTTTGCTTGACAACCTGTTGTAAGAAATGGGATCCCACGGCATCACTGAGACAATATTCAATGAACAGTTCCTCCTTTGGATCATGCTCGGTATCGGCAGAGTTAAAGACAAGGTCCCAAAATGGTCTTATCTTGGTGTAAACCAATCCTTCAACGGTAAGGATCAAACTATACGTTGGAGAGGAAACCAGATTGATACAAAGCTCACGAATACTTTGAGTCGTCTGGTTCTCCAATACAAGATCCAATAACTCTTTCAAGAAGTCCCCGAAACTAGAAGGAGTCTTGAAAAATTTCTTCTCCTCCATCGAAACACTTCCAATCTCAATCATCTTTCTGGCAATCTTGGACTTCTTCGATCTAAGAATCGAGTTCAGTTCAGTCGAAGACGGAATCTCCCGGCCAGCCAAAATCAAAATCACAAGTCTCAATACATGAGACGCATATTGATGTTTGGTCATCTCCTTCACATAAACCTTCAACTCTCCACACAGATACAAGAACAAATTCTCAATAGTGACGAAATCATCTTCACCCGACTCCTCTTCTTCCAATTCATGTAACAATTCCTTCTCCACTAAAATGGCTGTCTTGGAGAAAAGGGTCTCCAAACAATGGGAAGCATATTTATGATGTGCCAATTCGGCAAAATGTCCATTAAAACTCTTGTAAAACAGCTTGATTTGACCCGGAGTCAGATTCAAAATCAATCTCTCAATCAACTTGGAACAAATCTGATTGGTCACCAACTTCAACTCCTTCCCCTTACATTCCTCAATAACACTATTCACAAACAAAGATCTCTCATCAGCATTGTCAAAGGCATTTATATTCAACGTAGATTCGGCATTCTTGAAATAATCAAGCTCTTGAGCATCAACTAACCCAAAGAACGGCGTCAGAATCTGCTGAGGTAATTCCTCAGTATTATCAATATTCCCACTCCCACTCTTGAGCTCATTAATCACCTTCTCTACCTTCTCCTGCTTCTTCTGCTCAACCTGTTTACTTCTTCTTCCTCTAACCTTATCTTTACCCATGTTCTCTCTCTTACTTTAACTTCTCATCTCATCTGAAAAAAAAAAAAAAAAAAAAAATTTTTAGCTTCACGTAACGTCGTACAGAAGTGTATGAATTATTCGTAAATTGCAGTTTACACGGGTTTTGTTTTCCTTACATAACAATTAGTAAAAAAAAAGCCATTATCTCAGCTCAAGAGATAAAAGACCGAGCTTTCAATTTATACTCTAGGGTGAAACTATTTAGTTAGAGATGACCTTGTAGAATTCCTCACCTTGGTTTTCGGCGACGGTAAGTTCGAGCTTGGTTGGTTGTCTAGAACCGTCACCGCTGGCGAAGGTACCGGCACCCCATGGGGAACCACCGTGGACCTCGTCCAAGTTGGTCAAAAGAGGGAAGGATGGACCGTAACCCAATGGAACGTAGATGATACCGTGGTGAGCCAAGGTAGACAAGGAGTTCAAGATGGTGACTTCTTGTCCTCCACCTGGGGTACCAGTAGAAACGAAGATACCAGCCTTCTTATGGTACAAGGCTCCGGAAGCCCACAAACCACCAGTGCTGTCCCAGAAGGCCTTCCATTGACTTGGGAAGTTACCGAATCTGGTTGGGATACCGAACAAGTAAGCGTCGTACTCGGTCAAGGTCTCTGGGGAGGCAATTGGGTATTCTGGCTTACTTGGAGCGTGCAACATGGACAAGATGTTCTCTGGAAGAGTCTCTGGGATTTGGTAGATGTCAGCAACACCACCGGCCTTAACGACACCAGCCTTAACAGACTCGGCCATAGTGGCAATGTGTCCATACATAGTATAGATGATAATGGCAACCTTTGGAGACTTGGACATTTTTTAGACTTGTTGTAATCAATTGAATTGAATTAGTGAGTGGAAAGAAAAAACAGGCAATAGGTTTCCCTCTCTTTATATAATTTTTTTCCTTAAGTTGACAGCTCTATTGGTATTATTAAGATACACCGTAGAAAATTCCATTTTTCTTACTCAAAAATTACTAAAAGAAAAAAACTTAGTCAGAATTACTTATCCAGGATGGGATCCAATAAGAGATTTTATCGTGTTTGTCTTGTTTATCGATCCATAGTAAGCCATTACTCACCATCTCTTCTAATACCTCTTTACATCTTATCCGATCCCATCCGAAGTTCAGTCTAATTATGCTTTCCGAAACATATCCCCCTATTAAATTGCAAGTCTCCAATATCACGTTTTGATCGGTGTTCAATTCTTGTGGTACGCACTTTACGTAATTTTTCTCTCCAACTTTTATAATACTGATCTCATCTCCTAGCACTTTTAACTTCTCCACTGCTATCCTCACATCTTCTTCACTCACCAAAATCTCCAAATTGAGTAATTGACTAAGTCTTTGTAATAATTGCTCGTCAATCGCCATAATTCCCCCGGTATTGTCCTTGGTGGCATGACATAATTCGATCATCTTAATAATAAGTCGGTAATAATATTCGTCATTTTTCCCCGTCACCTCCTTACCCTCGCCACTTTCTCCCAACAGCCCAATGGGATCCACCCCAAAACTAGCACAGATCTTACTAAACTCACTCCGGAATTTAGGATTCTCCAATATCTCCTTCTTGTGTTCTCGCGAGTAATTGACTAAAGCGTTCTGGAATACCTGGAGTTGCGTCTCTAATTGCAGAGATTGCTCGCTCAAAATAGAACTCCCGAGCGCCTCATATTGTTCTTGTGTGTTGTGAAATGACGATATCCCCTTATTGCCACTCATCTGGCTCTACACTTGCTCTGGCCTGGACTCACTTATCTTTCTTTTTCTACTCTGTATGATTTCTTACTTTATCTTTTTCCTTCTGTGCCTTTACTTACTTCTTCTCTCTGTCTTTCTCTATTCTTTCTCTATGCTTTCTCTTTCTGCCTGTTCTTTCACTCTCTCTTTATCCTTTTCTTTCAGTCCCTCTATCCTTTCCCTTTTACCTTCCTTACATCTTGCTCTCGTTATCAACTTTACTCTACTTCCTATACAACTCAGATGAAATCGTAATCACCCCCATCTTGCAAGTATTCTATATACTCTTGTTCTCTCTCCTTCATTTCCAAGTCATTTTTCAAGTCCAATCTGTTCGTCGACTGTGGAAATCTCAACAGCTTGACACTTTCATTGTACAATTGCATGGTGAACTTGATTCTTTGGTCAAATTCCAGTTGTGGAGCATTCGTCGAATACACATCCAAGATCTCCCTAGACAGCATGTATCCCTGTTCATGGTTGATCTCCGCATCGATAACCCCATCTCTAATCAGCTTAGCAACAATGTACTCGGCACTCAATTCACTGTCCAAATGTAACTTGATACAAATATCCTTCAACGAGATCTTGACGTAACTCAACGAAATCAATCTTATTCCCGTCTTGATGACGTTCTGTCTCAATCTCAACACCAAGTTGTAATTGTCATCCTTCTTGAAAAGAGTCTCGTAGTTCTTCAAAACCTCATTGAAAAATGCCAAATCTCCTACACGTACCAGTCTGGTGACTGCCAAATACGGCAACAACAGCTTCTCCAACTTGACGTCTCTGAATTCCTTCAATTCAGGAATGTCTCCCATCAACAATTCGATCAAAATGTTCAATTTGGTGGAGCTCTGCAAAAATCCAACGGCAAACTTGGTCTGTGGTGTCTTTCTAATGGCACTGATCGAGTATTCATGTGCACTCGAATAGTTCAATTCAATAGCATTGATCCGAGCCAAATAGTAACAATAACGAGCCACCAACGAATTGGAAGCATTCATTGGAAATTGTGTCTTCTCAACCAAGTTGGACAGCAGATTGATGTCATTACTGCGCAAATAATTACGCAATAACAACGTGATAGTAGAAGCAACCGTCTCAGTATCATGTCTCAAGGTCAGAGTACGTAACAGTTGCAATAAATCGGCTCTAATGACAATCAATTGATCCAACTCTTCACTGGCTCTACCAATGTAAAACCACACCTTGGAGTTGATGTAGTCCAAGGATCTTCTGTTATAACATTTCATAGCCGCTATCGTCTTGACATTGAACTTGCCCAACCTTTTATACTCCTTCTTATCGTGTAAATATATCTGAACCAAAAGATGTGTAAAGATGTCCAATTCCGGTAATACCTCTACGTCCTCCTTCTCGTTCTCCTCAATGGTTGGCTCATATTTCAATACATCGAATAAGTATGCTCTATGAGGATGTGAATCAGGATAATTGGCTTGGATCGACTCTCCCAACAGTTGGCGGGTCAACTTCCGTCTCAATGGCCCCAATTCACGAAATACACGTAAAACATACCGCGGATCAAAATTGATCGCAGATTTCTCAATGGATGAACATGCATTCTGAATCTCCTCTAATACTGTTATGCCCTGTTCAGCATCTACCTCAACGTCTGTCATAATCACTCTCTAAGTTTACTGACGCTGTGTCTGTTTTTTTAAATCGCCACCAAAAAATTAACGAAAAACAAACTCTCTCAGTTAACTGTAGTGCTCTTTTTTTTCTTCAAATGCACGACTTTTATTAACTATGTAAGGGGGTTAAGCTAGAACAGGGTGATTAAAAGGTTGATGGCGGTACCTAGGACCCAAATGAGAATCATTACCAAACCAGTCCATCTATCGAACAGCCAATTATTGTATGGGATGACAAATAAGAGGAAACACAAGTTGAGGAGGAGGCAGAGGGTGGAGATGATTAAGGTGGAGTCCACCAGGAAGGTGATCAGGGAAGACTCGGCTTTTGAGAGCGTTATGAGTCCGTTCAGTCCGATACCCAAGAGCAAGTTCAAAAGAGGTCCTCCAAAGCATGCCAGCATTGCCATTAAGGGGAAACCCATCCTCAGAATGGTCAAATTGGAGATGAGATCTCCGACGGAGTTCCCCATAGCAAAGACGGTAAGTCCCAATATCAGGTCGCTCAACTGGAAATAGGCGGCCATAAACTTCAAAAGGGAAATCAATTCCGACAGAATCAAAGCGATCCATGAAATGGAAGTGGCAAAGCCGAGGAAACTGAATAAAATGTCCATTTTGGGATGGTACGAATACTTCACAAGAAATGCCCATACGGCTGAATTTACAACAGCACTAAGCACCAGAACGACGCTCAATTCTCCAAAAACCACCAAAACAAGCATACTAGGTGATGCAATTGCCTGAATATGTAATAACTGGTCTTCCATCCCGGAGAAATTGGGGACGGTGAGACGGAGAAGGATATAAGTAGGAGTAGCTAAAATGACAAGTATCTTCTTCCCCACCGACTTCTGTTCGAAATTGTGGAACAAGGGAAACTTGGAATTACTTTGATTCTCCATCTCTTCATCATCGTCGAAATCAACTCCCGAATTACGTAACTCGTAGTCATCAAATTCCAAGATATCATTTTCAGGTAACCGAATTGGGAAGGACTGTTTCTTCCTCAAATTGTGCATCACCTTCTCAAATTCAATGGCATCTATAAGCGAGTATCTTGGTAATGAAGAAACATTACTCAAATTATCCTCATCTTCCAAATGCATGTCTAAATTCTGGACGTCATTGAAATCGTATAATGCTCTTGCTCTTCTTTCGGACTCGACCAATTTCTTCGACTTCATCATGAGCCAATTCCAACAGAAGATCATTGCTACATAAGCGAGATACAACGTCACCATAGCCAAACATTCCCACAAGACCAATTTGCCGTCACTGAGGAAGAATGCCACGCAGAGGACACTCAAGATAAAGAAGATGACATCCCTTATAAAGATCAGATGATCTTGGTGGATTTTGAAAGGATGGATCATCACCATTGAACCTATCACCAATGAGGTGATTAAGAAAGCACTCCCGATCAATTCACCGATCAGCAAATCCACACTTTGAGCTTGGAAAGACAGATACGTTCCCATGATATCGGGACTTCCATTACCGAACAGTAACAACGTCAAACCACTCAAATTCTCGGGCACCTTAAAATACTCCGAAATGAATGACAAATTAGGACATAAGAACTCCGAGCTGGTGATTCCAAGCGATATAAAGCAAATGAGAAGGAGAATGGCCACCATTACCAAATACATCTCTTTAATACCCGATCCCCATCCTTGTACATGACAATAATACAATCGGAAATAATCCACAAACCCCACACTGCTCTCCCCACAATTCTGTATCACAAAAGCACATTGCTCTTCTATGGGCACCGAAAAGACCAAATCACAATTCCCAGTGACATTGAGTTCCATCTTGTCCGAGTTCTTATCTCTATAAAAAAAGGCTTAAGTTTGACTATTTTTTTTTAAAAGGCAGAACAGTGTTCCTATCCGGTGATGTGATGGGGTTCTTTCGTAAGAACAAGTATGGACGCAAGGGTCAATTACTTGGGGAAGGTGTGAGTGGTTATGTTTATTCTTACAGATCCAAGAAATTCGGCACGGTGGCGGTGAAAACGTACAAATCGGCTGGTAAACATGAATCCTCCGAAGAGTACTTAACGAGGGTTTCTAATGAATGGCAAATTCTCTCTCAACTCTCCCATAATCACATAGTCAAAGCCCTAGACTTCCTCACATCCAATCCACATAAATGCAAGTTGGTCATTGAATATTTGCCCGGCAATTACCGAGACATTGTCATGGCCAAAGTGCCCCAACGTTACTCGATCTACGGTCAATTATTACTGGCTATACGATATTTACACGCCAATGGAATAGCCCATAGAGACATCAAGATGGACAATTTGCTTATGACCGAGGATTACACGTTGAAAATCATCGATTTTTCCGACTCGGTCCAAAATAGAGACCAATGTATGGGCATAGTGGGAACGAGACTGTACGTCGCTCCAGAAGTGTACTCCAAATTCGTATACAATCCCTTCATGCTGGATGTATGGTCACTAGGAATCATACTTTACTTTACAGAATTCCTCTCTTTCCCTTGGAAATCTCTGAACGAGGGAGAAGATGACCTGTTCAAGAGATACACACAGGATCAACAACTAAACCCTGCACAATCGTCCTACAAAGATCTACTTAATCACATGCTAACATTAGACCCTATAAAGAGAATAAGATTAGAAGATATAGAATGGACTGAATAGTAATGTAATCTAGTTTAATAGTAACTTAACTCTCTCCTTCCTCGTCTAACTGCCCCATCATCAAAGTACTTCCCCTCCTACTGCGCCTTACGAATTTTTCCAAAGCCTCTCACTTTGGACTGTTTTGAAGGGAAAAAAAAAAATAAGCTTCGTTCTAAGCTTCTATATATAAACCGTAATGAACAACGAGACCATGTCTTCACAGACCACAGTGGTTGGGAATGGATCTGTGGATCTATTAGATGATAATCGGGTTCAAAAGATTCTCAATTCCGATGGGTCGGTGGATCTTTTATTGACTCGGTTGAAACAGAGTATTCTTACGTGTGATGAACTTCTGAAGTTCATTAAGAAGAAGCTGATTTGTGAGGATGAACATTACAATCTGATGAGAAAGCTTGCTCGTCATACGCGTGATCAACTTAAACATGACTCCCGGAGCTTGAAGAATGACTCCTTCATCAACAGTTTCGACTCCATTTGTGGCTTTGATGAGAAGTTGTATAACGTTGGAAGTTCCTATGTCAAGCTGTTGACTCAAATGTTCGACCAATTACAATCGTTGAGCTCGACAATCCTGAAATCGCGGAAAACAGTCAAAGAAGAATCGAAGAGAAAGGAGAAGGAATGCGCAGAACTGGTGTCGGCCCTGGAAAAACTGAAGTCCAAATACAATCACCTTTGTAACGAATTGGAAAGATTGAAAGGCGTCGACCCAGGAAAGAAAACCTTCACTTTGAAAGGTTCCAAAACCTCTTCTCAACAAGAAGAAGACGTCTTACGTAAGATCGAAATTGCCGACCAAGATTACAAAACGAAAGTGGCTCTTTGTAAGAAACTCAAAGACGAACTCTTGAAATATCATAGACCTGCCAACACCAAGACACTCAAAAACTTGATCTTGGAGATCGACACGCTGATCAGTGCTCAGTTACAAAAATACTCCACGTGGAACGAGACCTTGTTCTTGAATTCCGGGGTCACAATCTCTCCTATCAACACCGAATCGAAACTGCAAAAACTCTCGATGAGAAGTACTCTGGCTGCTGTCGATGTGGAGAAGGACTTGTACAATTACATCATCAAATCAGGAAATCTGTCTGTGAATAACACGGCTTTAACCCCAGTGGAGTACAATGTCCATCCTTCCTTTGGTGGCTCCAAAAAATCCACCACCACTGCCATTAAACCCGTGCCTCTGTACAATAATAATATGGCACTTTCCACCACCTCCGGTCCAAGTCTTCCTCATTCTGTTCCTCCTCCTATGTCGAACGACTTATCAGCCTCTGCTAGGTCTTATCAATCGTTGGATCCACTGGATCTGAGAGGAACGACTAATATACAAGGACCTAGACCTTTATCTACTACTTCTTCCGCCTCGTCTATGGGGATGGAAGTAAATAGTAGTGTATTACCACCAGGGACTTCGATCAAAAATAAGACCTTTGGAGTGCCAATCGGAACACTTCTGAACTCGGAAGAGGATTTGGTTCCTAATTTGGTGACTCAATGTATCGAGATCATAGAGAATTACGGAATCGGTTTGGAAGGAATTTACCGGACGTCACTGAACCTGAGTAAATTGAAAGAAATGAGAGAAATGATCGACTCGGATCCAATCAACATCAATAAAATAGACCCCTCGTTGGGCAGTAACGGATCCAACATCTTGGACAGTGACATCTATTGCATCCTGTCCCTTCTCAAATTGTTCTTTGCCAACTTACCCGAACCACTCTTGAACAAAGAACTGTATCTGGATTTGATCAACCTGATGAAGATCGAAGATACCAACGAAAGATACATCACCTTACATCACATCATCTACAAACTCTCCGACGAAAGTTACTGGACCCTTCGGAGCTTAATCCTCCATTTGAACAAAATCGCCAGTAGGGAACCGGAAAATAAAATGAGCCCAAAAAATTTGGGTATCGTGTGGGGCCCAAGTTTGATGTTCAGTGAAAACCCGCAAGATTTACAAGTTCAATCGAGAATCGTGGAAGAATTGATCTTGAATGCTAGTAATTTGTATAGAGACGACTAATTTACTATAATACTATTGTCTTAAAAAAAACCCCCCCTAATAAATTTCACTAAGGGAAAAAAGGGCCAGATTTTATTGTACTTTCTTGGTCTTTTTCTGTATTTTTTCCTTTGTTCTTTCTCTATCTGACATAATAAAAGACAAAAATAGGTTGTGAGACAGATTGCGTCATCAGTTTTTTTAATACTCAAAAAATTTCATCATCCAAAACAAGGAGAAAGAGGGAAAAAGAGTTTAGGGAAAAATAAAATAAAATAAAATAAAAAAAAAACTTGTGTTGCGAGAGAGGTTTGCTTGTGTGGGCAATAAAATAGGATTGACATTATAAAACGGATTTGGGGGGAGACTATGACCACCGAGCAAGATATCGAGCATTCTGATTTGATCGATTGGGTCATTTTCAGTGAATTGTTACAAATGGATGAAGATGAGGAAGGGTTTAGTAAGAGTTTGGTGACGACTTTCGTGGAGCAGCTGGAAGGAATTTATGAACAGATGGAAACGCAAATTGAGGAATGTGAGAAGGAAGAGTCCGGTCCGACCGACGACCAATTGACCAAATTATCCTCCTTGGGCCATTATTTGAAAGGTTCCGCCGCTCTGTTGGGATTACGTAAGATCCAATTACAATGTGAGAAGATCCAAAATTATGGTAATAAGAAATTGACTAGCGGCGCTGAAGATAGTAAAGTCACAGCTACGGGAGACGAAGGTAACACTCAATGGTTGGATTTGATAAAGGAACTGCTACTGACAAGTAAATCGGAATTTGTAGAAACGAGAAAGATCTTGAGCAGCTACTTCAAAGAGGAGTTTTGAATTAAAACATTAATTGACACCCCAGAAAGTGATGATATACATTTTTATTGATTTAATTGTTATAGCTTGCTTTATTAACTAGTTTTTTCCCCTTACAAAAAAAAAAGAGAAGAACGGAACTGTTCGTTTAATTGTGAGTCAATTCGTATAAATCTCCTAATTTGTTTGCGTAGAACAATGGTTGGTTATCTTCCAGGTAAGTTTCGATCCCGTCGACGGTCTCGATACCGGTCAACACCAATAAAGTTCCCAAACCCCCATTGAGTCCGAATTGCATGTCGGTGTTCAATCTGTCTCCCACCATACAAGATCTAGCTGGGTCGATCTTATGTTCGGCAATGATCAGTTCCAACATCCGCGGACTTGGTTTCCCGCAGGCAATTGGAGTACGGCCGGAACAGGTGGCTACACTCTGGATAATGGAGCCAGCTCCAGGAAGAATCATCCCTTTGTTTGGGTAGGTGGAGTCGATATTGGTCAGAATAAACTCCACCTCAGGCTTGAGAAGATACTGTAAAGTACAGGCCATTTGTAAGTAACTAAGACGTGTAGTTAGACCGACAACAACGGCCCCGACATCCGGATCCTGCTCAACAAGATAAGGATGATCCAAAGTATATGGAACATCCAATTTAGGATCGGTACCTCCCAAAGTGGTGTAACCCAACTCTTGTAACTCATGTTCGATTCCCAGCTCTCCAAAGACCCAAATCTTCTTGGAAGTCGGCAACTTGACAATCTTCTCCATATAAATGGCACTCAGATACAGCGATCCAAAAACCTCATTCTTGGCAATGGTGATTCCGAACTTGGCAAACTTCTTCACATATTGCTCCCGGGAATTGGTGGAGTTGTTGGTGACAAAGATCAACTTCTTATTTAACGATCTCAAATAATCCAAAGTCTCAACCACCTTGGGCAAAAGATGCGTTCCAAGCCATAAAACTCCATCACAATCAAACAAAAATGTATCGTATTGCTCTAAAAACTTCTCAACCTCTTCCTTACGACTTAATTGTGTAGTTCTCATCCTCTATCTAGTCTATAATAGTCTATCTCTACTCTACCATCATCTGACTCTAAGGAAAAAAAAAAAAAAAAACTCTCTGACTCTTCCTTCCTGGCCCACATTGCTCCTTACTTATAAAAAACCCCAGACACATACTTTATTTTAGTCGTGTAAACTGGCTTCAAAAAAAAGGGTGGGGATAAAAAAAAAAAAAGCGGAGTGAAGGATTTGGTGTGATTAAATTAACAGTCATGGCACAGGACTTACCACCAATTGGAGGATATGAGCCCATTCAATGGAAAAGAAATTTACCATCACGTGGGTTTAGTCCGATCGTGTATTTCTTTGGATTGTGTGGATTAACAGCATATGGATTCTACCGGGTTATCTTAGGAAATAGAGAACTGTACGAATTGAAGAGAGAAAAGATGTGGAGTAGAATTCATTTATTGCCATTGTTACAACTGGAACAAGATAGAGATGTAGTAAGACGTACTTTGGCTCATTATAAACGTGAAGGTGAAATCATGGATAACATTCCATGGTGGGAAGTCAAGAGTACCTATCATGATGATACTGTCTTCCATCCTCCTCAAACTACCTTGTTCGGTACAAGATTGGACGAAAAGGGATTCCTTTATAATCCAAACTCAAAGGATAGATTCAAGAAGGATGAACTGAAATAGTTCTTCCCTATATTTATTATTTATTATCTTATTTATTAATGATCTATTTATTTTTTACAAAGTCGTAAACTGCTCTGTTTTTTAGTTCTATAAAAAAAATCACTGACACCTTGATCTGAGTGTCCTGGCGAAAGAATGAAGATTTTAAATACCTTCTTGACGGTTTCATTACTTTGTTCGAGAGTTTATTTTGCTCTCAATGGTATTATATCTGATTGTGATGAAACTTTCAATTATTGGGAACCCTTGAATTTGCTCATACGAAATTTTGGTAAGCAGACATGGGAATATTCTCCGGAGTATTCGATCAGATCCTGGTCGTTTCTCCTTCCGTTGAGTTATCTACTGCAATTGGTGTCGCCTTTCCTCGAAGATTCAAAGGCCGTGTTCTATTTTCTTAGACTCACCCTTTCAATAGTCACTTTCTTCTCCGAATACACTCTTGCCAGCGTCTTGTCATCCAATGCCAGTTGTTGGTACTTGTTGTTTTCTCTGGTGATGCCAGGTATGTCGCATGCCTCAATTGCCTTACTTCCCTCATCTTTGGCCATGAATTGTTTGACGTTACTGCTGTCCTCTATGATCACCTACTGGACAGCCCATCAATGGTCAAGTTTCTATCAAATGGTCTTCTTAGTCTCCATTGGTGGCTTAACAGGCTGGCCCTTCATCTTGGTTTTGGCTGTTCCCTTTGCCCTGTCAGTGATTATTTTTGACCTTGGTCTCTTTTCGAAGTCGTTGTTGAAACTCGTCACAGTATCACTCCTTATATTCTCCAGTGTCTTAGGTGTCGTAGTACTGTGTGACTCGTACTTTTACAACAAATTGACTGTTGTACCCTTCAATGCCGTCATGTACAATGTCTTCAACAAAGATGACTCTACCGGGCCTAACATCTTCGGCGTGGAACCTGTCAGTTATTACATTCTTAACTTGTTACTCAACTTCAATGTCCTCGTTCCATTGGCAACTGCTGGTTACGTAATTTTGTCACTGTTCAGTTTCTACTTCCCAACACAGTTGAATCCCTTCATTACATTCTCCTTGTTGAGCACCCCTGCTTTGTGGATAGCCATCTTCTTCTCCCAACCTCACAAAGAAGAAAGATTCATGTATCCTATTTACCCCTTTATTTTAGTAATTAGTGCTTTGACGATGGATGTGTTGGTGATGCTTCTGAAGAAGGTCATTGGCGTGATCTTTGAATGGAAGAAAGTAAGAGCTATTGTCTCCAAACTCTTGGTTATTTTCATTGGTGTAACCATTGCAACTGTCTCAATTGCCAGATGCTACAGTTTGGTAGACAATTATTCCTCTCCATTGCACGTTTACCTGCACATCCCACCTTCCAATGGTGAGCAACAAAATGTCTGTGTGGGTAGAGAATGGTACCACTTCCCAGCTTCCTTCTTCCTTGATGACAATCAAAGATTAAAGTTCGTCAAGTCCGGTTTCAACGGGATCTTACCGGGTGACTTCCTCGAATTAGACGATAAACTCCAAGCCATTTCCACCATCCCTCAAAACATGAACAACAGAAACATCTACGAACCAGACAAAGTGATAGAATTTGACCAATGTGACTTCTACGTGGACATAGATAAATCCGTCGATCTGGAGCTGGGTGAAGTCTCAGTGCTGAACTCTCCAGAATGGGAAGCCGTCTATTGTGAGAAGTTCATTGATGCTGAAGCCAGTCACGGCGTCTCAAGATTGATCTACATACCAGAGATCATACGCCAAAAAGCTCAAATAGCATCTGGAGTATCATACTTCAATAATTGCATTTACAAAAGAATAAACTAATGTGTGTTTTGTCTTATACATTAAAAGCTAATTTATAATTGTTTTTCTAACATGCTATCTCTACCTGGACCGGTTCCTACCCATTGGATAGGTACGTCAACAAAGTCCTCGATGAACTTCAAGTACTTCTTAGCATTCTCTGGTAAGTCCTCGTACTTCTTGATGGAAGTAATGTCCTCGTCCCAACCTGGCAAGGTGACGTACTCGACATCAACCTTACCCAACTTGTACAAGTCTTCTGGGAAGGAACTCAACTTCTCACCCTTGTAAGAGTAACTGACACCAACCTTGATTTCCTTGAAAGTATCTAAAACGTCCAATTTCGTTATGTTCAAAGAAGTGTAACCGTTGATCATGGTGGAGTACTTTAAAACCACCAAATCTAACCAACCACATCTTCTCTTTCTACCGGTGGTGACACCGTATTCGGCACCGATGGTTTGCAACTTGTCACCGTCCTCGTTCAATTGCTCGGTTGGGAAAGGTCCCTCACCGACACGAGTGGTATACAGCTTGACAACACCGTAAACGTTTCTGATCAGTCTTGGTGGAATACCTAAACCAGTGAGGACACCACCAATACCGGTGTTGGAAGAGGTGACGTAAGGATAAGTACCGAAGTCGATATCCAACATCAAGGCGTTGGCACCTTCGACAAGAATCTTCTTCTTGTCCAGAATGGCCTTGTGCATGAAGTCAACGGAGTCAACGACAAATGGCTTGATCTGCTCACGTAAAACCTTGTACTTCAGCAACTCAGATTGAAGATCACAGTCGAAGTCACCATATCTCTTCTTTCTGGTGTCGATCAATCTGGTCAATCTGTTTTCAAACTCTTGCCAAGAGTCTGGCTCCTCAGAGACCAAATGATGAACTCTGATACCAGATCTGGACAGCTTGGTGGAATAAGTTGGACCAATTCCCTTACCGGTAGTACCGATAGATTTCTTGTTCTCACTCAATTCCAGTTCCTTCAACTTGTCGGTTCTTTGATGGAAGTCAAAGACTAAGTGAGCTCTGGAACTCAAGAACAAACGGTCACGACAATTCAAACCCTTGGCCTCTAAGTTGGTCAACTCCTCAAAGAAAGAAGGCAAATGAACAACAACACCAGAACCAACCAAATTCAAACAATTTGGATTGACCAAACCAGAAGGTAACATATGGAAATCGTACTTGACGTTGTCAACAACAATGGTATGACCAGCATTGTTACCACCTTGACATCTAGCACAGACATCAATGTCATCACACAACAAATCAACTAATTTACCTTTACCTTCATCTCCCCATTGGGATCCTAATACTACGTCAGCCATTTTCTTAAGAACAAAAGTTAGCTCTACCCCCTTTTGTAATGAACAATCGAATCAACTCTCTCTTGTTACCAAACAAGAAAAGAACCAAAATCTCAAATTTTTTTGCAACTATATTCTTTTATATTAACATCATTTTTTTTCTTAGTGACTCAAAGGCGATCTCCGACCCTGACTGAAAAAAAAAATTAAATATAAATTAATTTTTTGACTCTGCTCTGTCAGGCTCTGTCCGTGTTTTTTCTTCTCCTCTCTCTTTTTTTCTCTCCCCCATTTTTTTCACTATGTAAAAAAAAGTAAAGCTTAAGCCAGCTCAACTAATTCTCATAGTTAAGTATAACTCGAGTGTCTCTTATGACTGTTACTACAGAAGTGTTCAAAAAAAATATAGACTTTTAAAGTATAACCAAAAGCATAAAAAACTAATTTAAAACAAGGGGTATAAACAAAAACCAAGATAGAGTCGGGTTTAAAGACTCTAATCTGAAATCTCTCTAGTAATAAAGTGTGAAAAGAAGCTGAAAATGGGATTTTGGATCCCAATTTCTCTCATGGCAAGAATAAGCAAAAAGTTGCAAGGATGTTTTACATTCGTGATCAGGTGGGTCGTAACAAAGAGGGTATTCTAGCTAATTAGCTTAGTAGAAGACAAACTTGGCAGTGTTTCCGTCAGTGACGGCAACGGTACAACCGTCAGATCCGGAACCGTTGTAGGAACCGTCAACGTAAGAACAAGTACCTTGGATAGAACCAGAGTCAGCAACAATCTTGACGTTGTAGTTTGGAGCATCTTCGTTGTTTGGGTTTGGAATCAAAGACAAGTAAGTGATACCGTCAGTGTAACCAGCACCCAAAACGACTGGAGCCCAGTTACCGACACCGGAACCGTCAGTACCCCAGATACAACCGTCTTCAATAGAAACACCAGCGTTGTTAACGTAGTATTGAGCAGAGGTCTTCTTACCTTCCCACATGTAGTAGGAGTCTTCATCGACAACAGACATTGGTTGAGAGTCACCAGCATCAACCCAAGTTGGGACAACCATGTTCTCAGAACCTGGGTAGTCGGTTCTACACATAGCAATACCTTCAGAAACTTCGTTGACAGCAGTGGCGGTCTCCTTACCCCACTCACACAAGTAGTCAGAGTCGGAAGACTTGTATAAGTAACCGTCCTTACAGTACAAACCACCGACGGAGATACCGTTGGATGGTTGTTCGGATGGCCATTGGGTCTTGGACATACCAGCTTGACAAGCGTAAGAACAGTAGTAACCGTCTTCACAGGTCTCGGAGGTGTTTCCGTCCTCGTCCATAACAGAGGCCCATCCACCGAAGTCCAACCAGTCCAAAGCGATAACACCTTGACCAGATGGGAAGTCAGTACACTTGATGGTACCGTCAACGAAGGTCTCAGATGGGTCCTCGAAACTACTCAAGTCACCGGAAATACCAGAGGAGGAACCAGTGGAGGTAGAAGTAGCGGTGGAAGAGGTAGAGGTAGCAGAGGTAGAGGTAGTCTCTTCCTCAGAAGAAGTGGTAGCGTAGTCCTCCTCAGTAGCAGAAGTAGAGGTGGTCTCAGCAGAAGTGGTGGTTGGAGTAGCAGTAGTAGTAGCAGCTTCAGAAGTGCTGGTAGAAGTCTCACTTTGAATGTTACCGTATTGGTCAACGTAGACAACCTTGGTGACAATCTTAACAGCAGCTTCTCTCTTGTGGAAGTGGTGCAGGTGTTCCATTGGAGCAGCGGAAACGATAGAGGCTAAAGCCAAAGAAGAAATGATAGTGGAAGTTCTCATCTTGTAATAATAATTCTAGTAATAAAAGGAATGGACTAGTTTAGATCTGATAAATTTCTCAAACACTGATATAATAAGGAATGACTGATAGTTAGATTTGGTAAAAACTAAACTAAAACAAAGGAATGTGGTGAGTTTGATCGACTTAATGAAAGATAACTTGTGTAAGCGGGGTGCCGCTTTTCTTTTATTTATACTCCGAGATCAAATCAAAAGAAAGCGGACAATAACGTAAATTACAATTTTTTTTCACTCGTAACAATTTTTTTTATTACATGCATGCATATTCATGCATGAAACCTTGTTGTAATATAAGAAAAAAAAAATTTTGCACAGTAAGAGAGATCTAGACTCTGTACTAATTCCCAGGGTAACCACTGCTTTAAGGTTTTTATCCAGCGGTTAAAGACAGTCTTTAGGGCTTATTTCTATGGAAACGAAGTATCGTTATTGCATTGGGAGTGGCATTAACGATTTGTCGAGAACCTAATGCTCCTTGGTTGTCCCGACAATATCGAACTCCTCTCGCAAAAAGGTAAAGGGCCCAGTGATCAGATCTTTTTTCCTCTTAAAGTCCTCCTCTGTAAATAAACTTTATCCCGATCTGGAAAACTAATTACTGATGGAGGATTTTTGCGAAAACACGACCTTTTTCTCTGTTATTACTATTAGATAAGCGGTTGTAAAACAAAAGCTACTACATGGAAAGGAACCCATAACAATTGCAAAGAGTGTCAATTGGTCTTCAAGTTCAATCACCGACTTAAATGATTACAATTCCCTTCAATCACTCTACCTTCTTGTTGGAACTTTGTAATAATAATTTACAAAGGTACCTCGACCAATTGTTACAAGATTTGCACTTTCCTTTTTTAAGAAGTGATCATATGTTGTAAGAAAAACAAACAATCATTAGCCCCAAAAGGTAAAAAAAGCGTTTGATTTCGGGGAACTTTTCTCGCTTGACCGAGCGGCCCATAGTAAATCTTCGTGTAGTTCTAACCAAATCACACCCATTGGGATAATTTACTGCTGCAAAAAATTTATCCAATTAACAAAAAAAAAAGAAAGGACTAAAACTATGCATGTCGGTGAGAAATTAACCAAATTGGTTGATTTTGAGTGTCCACGACCGATATTTGGGCGAAAAAAAATTTTCATACAGCTTATTGTGCGCTCAAGGGATGCATTACAGTCACAGCCCAGTTCTGAGTACAGGCAAATTAAATGAGGCTATGACGTCGTTAAGAAAAGTATGTACAAATTTAATAGCCAGTTTAGTGCCGTCGGATCTACCAAGAGTCTAGGTCATCTTTTTTTGGCAATTGCAAGAGCTCTTCAGTGAAGTAGTTAAGAAAACTTACATCTGGAGTTAAAATCTGTTGGTTTCATCTTTTTACCGCCATAAAAAACATGGTCAGACAGTAAGATCTCTATTCAATTTGTGCCTCCAATGTAATATCTGACCTCAAATAGGAAATATTCCACGTATGGCGGATATTTTTTAAGGCAGAGCATTTTAACGTACTTCCCAACTAGAAGCAGCCGCCGTGTGTTGGTACTCACGTTTTTTTTAAGCACTGGAGCGACTTTTTGTACTACTGTGCACTACTAAACTTCTTTAGTCTGAGCTAAGCTTTTTGTTGCATCTCTTATTGAATGCACATGATTATACAATTTCATTCTTTCCGGTTGGCACCGGGTGAAAAAAGCTCAGAACAAGACTATGTCTGCTCACTGGTTGACCTTTACTTCTTCTAAGTCAATTGACTTCCTTCCCCTCTTCTCAAATAATTTCAAAATATTGTCTATATAATTCATTTTTCCTTATGCATGGGGATCTGACAACGGGACGAAAACAATAAAAGACCCTCAATTCTTTGGTTTGCAGATCTTCCTGACTTCCATGACCTTTCAACTCCTCAAAGTGTCATTCATGATGCTTTTGAAGGTTAGGAGCACGGTAATATGGAGGACCAAGGGGGCTTTAGAGACTGTGCACAGAAAAACATTTACAGAAAATACAGAAGTGAAGAAAAAAAATAGTCTTGGGATTATTTGCAAGATCTTGAAAAAACCCTTATTCAATCTGTTTACATGAAAAGTTCTTCGCTAGTGAATTTTTCAGAAAAGATGTATGCATGGCGGATTGAAATTCCAGCTCTCTGCCTCTAAGGTGCATATTGTAGTTTCTTCGAGACCCTTATTCGAGCCAATTACCAAAAATCCGATGTAGGACCCTGCCTCACCTTCAGCTGTTAACCGTCCCTACTCTCGTAAACCTACGCCAAGCCAAGTCCTTGTAGCTCAGTAACCTGCGCAAGTCTGGGATGTCTCAAAGTCTAGGTTCTTGAGAATTAGACTGTGCTTATCGATTAATTTCCCCTCATTAGCCGGATTTGATTGAAGGGTTTCCTGTGGTCTCGACCCCATGAACTAGCTATAGTAGATCTGCGACAAGAGGGGACACAACTCAATTGCTTTTTGAGTGCCTAACTTGGGAACTGTATTGTTACCTTTTGAGAAATTTAGGGCCGAGGCCGAAAATAATCTCGTATTCTTTGAGAAATGAGATCACCTCATCAGCAACAAAGAGATTGATTTTGGAAAGATTTGCCGCCCTTTCCCGTTCGAATTGGGATTTTAATGCAATTGTTCATTGAGGAAAATTTCAAGAAGACTGCGTTTCTGTTCGGCAGAGGAACAGAATGCCATCAGTAGTATTGAGCAATCTAAACTATTTGTTTACCTTCACGGCTCGGAACAAAGAAAAAGGAAGATCTCACCTTAGGCCAGCGGATTTTCCCGAAGTTTTCAGGCACTTGAATGCACGTTGGATGACAGAGTGATTGTGATTGGTTAGCAATTAGGTCTGTGTGTATTAGTCATGCACTGAGTGAACCAATTAAAACCTAATCAGGGACAATAGTCTTGCGCAAATCCCGACAGAAAAAATGTGGGGAAGAATGAACCTTTGAAAAATTCCTATTTCGGAGACAAAAATAGCTTAATTTCTATACATAGACATTAGTCTTCCAGCATAAAAAATTAAAAATCGGTGCCTATCCAATAGCAGTTACAGCTATTTTCCCGGCCTCGTGCATATCAGGTGACCTCGAGAGAAGCAAGACTTATTTGTGGGGTACAAACCTGCAGAAAATACGGGGGATCTCTTGTTCCCAGTATCACTATAAGATGACTAGCATTTCCCCTTTCATGTAATTGAAGTAACAAAAAACCCAAGATGCTTTACCCTCTCTTGTGTGCGTTGTTGACTGGAGTGAACTCCCTTCCAGTCACAACTACTGATTCGACTGGCTTGTACGCTGTACCAACGGATGATCGTGGATTTAGATACTACATCGACAGTACTACTTCTTACGGAACTTACGAAACTAATACGGCTACTCCAACTACTTATGCTCCTCCTTATGCTCAGCTTTCTAGCATTGTTGGTGAAGTCTCCACTACCACTTGGGGTAGTTGGAACCCTAACGATACCAATACTGAGACTGACTATGATGATCCATACGGTCAGTCTGCCTGGTCTGAATTGTGGTCAGTAACTGACTTCGTTAACTTCACCAGAGGTATCTACAGTACTACTGTTTCTCCAACTCCAATCCCAGTTTCCAGCTTGATCTTGCCACCTGAAGACCCTGTCGACAGAGCCTTCGACAACTTGAATATGGAATTCCCAGCTGACTTCATTTTGGGTGTTGCTGGTTCTGCGGCCCAAATTGAGGGTGCTGTTGCTGACGAGGGAAGATCCCCAAGTATCTTGGATTTCTACAAAATTCCTTCTGGATTGAAAGAGGACTATGTCACTAACGAAAACTACTGGTTATACAAACAAGACATCGCCCGTGTTGCTGCCATTGGTGCTGAGGTTTACAGTTTCTCCATTCCTTGGGGTAGAATCATGCCTTTTGCATACAAAGGTTCCCCTGTCAACCAACAAGCCATCGACCATTATGATGACTTGATCAACACTTGTATAGAGTACGGTTTGAAGCCAATGGTCACATTGATCCACTTCGACACCCCTGCTCAATTCTACCACAACGAGACTGGTGACTTCACTTTCGGTGGAGGAGGTTCTGGAGGTTATGAGACCGATGAGTTTTATGAGAGTTTCATAAACTATGGTAAGATTGTCATGTCACATTTTGCTGACCGTGTACCTCTTTGGATCACATACAATGAGCCTATCTTCTACTCCTACAACTTGGTTGGAGTCAAAAATGTTATCAAGTCCACCGCTGAATTGAGAAGATTTTATCATGAAGAGCTCTGCGGAACCGGAAGGGTTGGTATTAAGTTGAATGTTGAAGGTGCTTTCCCAATGCACCCAGATGATGAGGACGATATCGCAGCGGCAGACAGAGCAAATGAACTTTATGCTGATATTTTCTTGAACCCATTGGTTTTGGGAACCGACTGGCCAGAATCTGTCCAGAAGACGCTGTTGATCGGCTTAGAGGCTAATCTGTCTTGGACCGAGGAAGAGTTAGAAGAGGTCAAGGGAGGTATTGACTTCCTTGGTATCGATCCTTATGTCTACTCTGTAGCCTCTGCCTTGAACAACGAAACCACCGAGGCCTGCCAAGCTAACCGTTCTGATTCGTACTGGCCTTCCTGTGCTAACCTCACTACTGTTGAAGGTGATGGTTGGAATATTGGTTATGGTTCCGACTCTTATGTTTACATCACTCCACAGCATCATAGAGTCACTTTGAATTATCTCTGGCAAAGATTCGGAATTCCAATCTTGATTACTGAGTTTGGTTACCCAGAGTACAAAGAACAGGACAAAGCCGTTGGTGCCCAACTTTATGACTTGGCTAGATCCATCTATTACAGATCCTACCTTACCACTACCTTAGAACTGATCAACTACGATGGAGTAGACGTTATTGGTGCATTGGGATGGAGTTTCATGGACAACTGGGAATTTGGTTCCGATGCCAATTTTGGTATGCAACATATTGACTCAGAAACTCAAGAGAGATCCTTCAAGAAGAGTTTCTTTGACTTCGTCGCTTTCATCAGAAAGTATAGAGCCAGCTAAATGCTGTGAGCAAAAGTTACAACATTTCTTTTCAATTTTCTTTCCGACCCCTTTATTTTCTCTTTACATCAATCTAATTGTATGTGTTTTCTTTTTAATCTTTCGCCTTAAAATAGACCTGTAGTTCGAGCACCATACATTCAAGGAAGCGTTCTTTCGCAATATAACCAAGTGGATATAAAGTTAAAGGTCCACAGTTTTGTATCAGAATACCCACATAGAGTATAATTCGACTATAAAATGGTAAAATGGTAAAAAGATCAAACCAGTGCAGGAAAACCTTATCAAGGGTTAAAAACCTACATTGACTGTTTGGTGTCTTTTCGGCGTTAACAAGAAGAGGTGTTACCCCCACCTAAGCAGCATATCTGACAAGCAGAAACTCCCACTAGCTAGAGCCGACAAGTGTCTAGCTGAAGTAAATACCTGACAAGCAGAATATCTGACTACAGTAGAACCCCCCCCCCCCCCTCAATACAGGGCAACCCTCTGAATCAGAGGTTTATTAACAAGATATCGAGTAAGTTCTTTAGTGATGTGATCTCTTATGAGGGTGAGACAATTGTACTCTCCGAGTAGTTTGAGCTTATAGAGTTTGGCATATTTGTTCTGCGCTCTGAAGTGGTGGACTGTTAGTGTTCAGATATGTGTATTGCATAAATCAAGGGGTGATTAGCAATAAGATTCTCAAATGAGAAGACATTCCATGGAAGTTGTTCTAGCCATTCATTATGTGAAGGCAGAATAGTGGGTGTAACAACAGATATGTACTAATAATATTATCACGTGACGTTTCGCATGACAAATTATAAGACTTCTGCTGTATGGTGTAGTAATCAATGATATCAGCTGACGTCAACTGATATCATTGATTAATTGTTGTCTCAAATTATCAGCTGATCAGCGAAGATCAATCGCCTCTTTTTTTGTGGTTTTCTGTTCTCTTGTTTTATATAATGGTTGGATAAGCTTGATAACAGATTTTGCTGACAGTAATTATTTTTTAGATCTGGTAACTGAAAAATAACTATTTTTTCTCTGATTCTGGGGTAAAACGATGATTCTTATGCTAGATAATCGTGATTTAGTTTATTGCTTTTGAATACAATAGGTCTTTATGTCGCTTATGCTATGCACATAATATTCGGACACTTACCACCAACTAAGCAGGAATCTCACTAGTTTTTCTAATTTTTTCATGCTGTTGTAGATTACTTGTAACCGCATAAAAACCCATAAGCGGGATTTCTATTTCCTTTATTTGCCTTTCAACATAAAGAAACCCACGATTTCCTAGTACAACCACAGGGCGTAAACCAATTGTAGAAGTTCATTGAAATAAGAAGTTACAAATCGTTTTTGATCCTCAGACAACAAAGTCATCCCCATAGACATTTTTTAGTGGTACTTTCCTTTTTTTTTTTTTTTTTTTTAAAGAAATAAAAATGCAAAACGCAAGTTGCAAAACATGCAATACAACGACACTGTTGTGCCAGAGTCAAAGAAACAATCATTGAGTCAAAGTAGAACCAGCAGAACCAGTCAAACCAGGAACTTCTAACGTCAACAGATAACTTCTTCTCACGAAACGGTGCATTTCAAACAATCAAGGGCAATTCCGTCCTCACGAAAGACAAAAAAACACCTTTAAGTCAAAATAAAAAATTATTCAACAACGTATTCTTCTTAGAACAAATTAAGCCCTCGCATGCTACGTAGGAGCCTGCTCAATACTACAGAGATTGGTTCTACATCATCGCTGTTCTGCTCCATAACCACAGTAAGGAACTTCGAGTACGCTTTCCCCTTATTAGGCACTCCACGTCCCAGAAAACTACCTGTAATGGGATGATGCGGTGAAAAAAAAATATATATATATCTGCAAAGTGTTTTTTCTAATACACACTCACTACTAGCAATGACATTATCAGCAAATGCAAGATGAACAAGATATAATTAATCCTGACGGTTATCTCTTCAATAGTTGTACCATTACCGGTAGTGTTTAGATCTGCAGTTTGTTGATCAGGCCTTCTTTTATTTGTTTTCAGTCATTTGTAGACTTTAAATTTTACATGTTTTTTTTTAAGTTTTTTCCAACTAAAGGCCCCGAGTCTTAGAAATTAGCGTAGCTGAACAGTGCATCAACCCATTTTCATAAACCATATAGATTTAGATTTGCTGTACGCATTGGATTACTTCCGAAACGTCATATCCTTAGTTGCAGAACGGCAATTGATTTTGGGAATATTTGAAAGTGACCTATATGTGATGTGGTTTTCAGTTGTTCGTTTGTATTTACTAAAAAAAACAATCTTTGAGAGCTTATTATATATATTAGTTACTACCGCTGCTGTTAAATTCCAGTTATTTATTGCATAAAGAAGAACACTGACGGCCATCGCGTTATTTGAAATTTCGCTGTTGTTTGTATAAAAACGTTCAGGGTCTTTTGATTATGGATTATAGAATGTCTATCGATGGTATGGTGATCAACGTGAAGTTTTTATATGTCGAATTGGAATTTGGGTCATAATTTATATAGCATTTCTTTTGCTGGAATATTGCGTATTGTTTCATCTCAATTTACCTCAAATAGGAGCTGTAATCCTGTTATCAGTTCTTAATTCATCAACTTATGCGATTGATGTCTCGCAAATTGACTGCTATCAGTTCATCAATGATAGTGGATGGCTCGGCTATTGTCTCTTGTTTATTTGGCTGGATAAGCTCGATGGATGATTTTACTGAAACAATCATTTTTTACACTAGATAACCCAGAAATATTTTTTTTTTTTTTTTGCATATACTGGGATAAAATGGAATTGTAGATCATTATCTGGGGTAAAAAAGATGAGTAAACGTGGAAAACCTTTGCTTTACTTTTCCTTCTCCTTAATCCATTCAAGCAAGATGACCGTCGTTCCCTGCTTTTCAGCTCTTCATTTCCCACTCGAACATGCAAAATATCCTCCGGAAGCATCTGAAGGGTAGGAACCACACATCTCTTTAAATCAAAGTTGCATAACAGGCTACTGTGCTTACCTCTGCAACCATCATACAGAAATGTTATTATCAATTCTCTGGGAAAACAGCGATCTCCTTCAGAAGTTTGATATGGGTCAATCAATTGTAATTTTCCGAAGACAAATAAATTTTTGACCACTAAACTCCTATAATTTTCCTGCAAGGAGATAAAAAAAGTGTGTGCACTTTTCGAAAGAGTGATTATTGAAAAAAAGGGAAGACGATCATACAATCTGCCCCTAATTATATTCTCCTACTATGCCTGTTACCATGGGTTATAGTTCCCAGACGAGATTTTCGTTAGAAGGGTGAGTGAGATGTTTTTTGATCTTGAGATATATAAGTGTTATATCACCATATCTGATTTTAAACACAAGTCTTTATATTATCGACAAATGAAACCACGAAAGATCATAAAGAATCTTGGTTTTTGGACCATCTTCCATAACTGGTTGTCAAGGTAGTCCTCGAGCGATATTATCCTATGGTGTATGCTTCAAAAATTTGGACTTGTTTGGAAAGAGGGGTGTTAATGCAAGACCAAAGCGAATTAAGAAAATGCTCTTTTGTGAGCGTGCTGCATTTTTGAGAGTTCCAATTTTTCAAGACTCTCCTGGGATCTGCCTTAGGTGTCGACCACCAGTTTTATACTTTGGAGTAGGTAGGAATCACATGGCCTTCGTTCTATTATGAAGGCCCAAATCTTACACCCTATCAACTGATGCGATATACTCCTCGGAGGAAATATTTAATTGAAGCTTTTCTATATAGACTATTTTAGCTACTCTAAAACGACCACAATTCCTCCCAATTGATGTTCTTTCTCACAGCATTTGAGAAGCCTTCATGATACTTTACCCAGATACGAGACTCTTCATTTCTAACAACTTTGTTTGCTGGTGTTGCCACCTGAGCCAGCATGTCCTCATATTGATTCTTAAAATATCCAACAGTGCTAGTGAACTTCTTCTCGAATTCCAGAGTCTTCGTTTTCTTGTTCACCTTGGACTCCAACAGCAGAGAGTCCTGCTCTAGCTTTCTCTTTTGCTGTTTAATTCGCTCGATCTCCAGAAGCAAAGTAGGAAATACTGCTGTTTTCCTACCGAGAGATTGTTTCTTCCCAGATTCCGAGAAGACCGTAATATCATCGACAGGAGGAACTAACGTCAACAGCTGGATGAATGTTTCATCCCTCCGTGGCTCTATATTGAGACCAAACTCAGTCAATATGGATAAAGCGTCCTCAATCTTTTTCTTATCACTCACTTTCTGGCTGAACTTTTGACTCTTGATCTCCGGAGTTACAAGGTGATGAATGAAGGGGAAAACCTCTGTCAGAACGTTTGAAAGGATCAATTTGGATCTTATTTCAAGGGAAACTCCGGCTAGAATCTTTCTGACTAAATCAGTATTTGATCTTTTTAATTCATAGAATTCATAATCAGATTTTGGCTTCAATTGCTTTTCATGGTTGTTGTTAGGATCACTGAATGAGAGGAAAAACTTCATTGGCACTTGAGAACAGTAGTTGGCGAGCTCTGAGTTCTGTAGTTCAAAGCTAGCATTGTTCAAATGGTCGAAAAAGAACAACCAGTTGGAAATCTCATTAGGCTTTCTTAACATGTCATCCTGGTATTCAATATCGTGATGTGCAGTGAACAATCCATTGACTACCCTGTCTACATGACTGCTGGATGACACCAATTTCTCCAATTCCCTGTATTGTTCTCTCTTACTTTTCTTTGGTTCTCTCTTAAAGATCTCCTTAACAACAGTGAACCAGTTGACTTGACTATCTTTCATCCTGAATTCTCGATTACCAGTCAGTCCTCCACTGAATTGAAGAAGATTCAAGCAACTTCTGATATCACAATTGGTCATCATGACTACTTCTGCAAGATCTTTAGAATCAACCTGAACTTTTTCCAAGTCACAAATTTCTCTCAATCTGTCCTTGATGGCTCTATCAGAAGCCCTTCTAAAGGAGACTACTTCCGCATGAGGTCTCAATTTCTCCAAAGAAGAGGCGTACAAGTCATTACAGATACAAATGATTGGACGCATCAACAATTTGGAGGACTTGTTCTTATTATCCTTCTTCATAGCGGTCTTGTTGTACACGTATCTCTGTGTCAGACGTTGATCTTGATATATCAAGTCCAACAACACTCTAATGAAACCACTTTCGGTGCTACCATCTACCTCATCACAGATAAGGACTACAGGCTTACCACTGAAGGTTTGGGTGTTCAAGGAGTTCATAATTTTGTCTTTGACTCTTTGTCCAGCTCTTTCATCACTGGCATTGATCTCCATGACTTCATAATTTGCCTGTTTCAGGATAACATGCGCCACTGTAGTTTTTCCTATACCTGGTGGTCCATGAATGAGCATGATTCTCTTTTCTGGTCTATCAAACGGATCGACATATTGTGATTGTTGATGTGATGTTTGGTTACCATAGACACGGTCTGTGATGACTTTCTCTCCAAAGACACATTTGGACCAATGTCTCAACCATCTCAATGCATAACGGTTGGTCTTTTCGTTTCCGACCAACTCAAGGAAGTTACGTGGTCTCCATTTCTCTGCCCACAATGCGGCATCGTTGGATGATTTAGATACAGACAGAGTTGGCCGTGTTTCTTCTTGTGCCAGGAGTTTCAGTTTCTTCAGAGATTCATCCAGCTCGATCTTGTCTATGAGTTTGTTGATATCTATGCCTATATCATCGGAGGTGAATGTCATCGAAGCTTTCAGTTCAGAGACCGGTTCTTTGGGCTTCAATCGTATCACTTCCCCATCTGAAGTGAGAATTTCCTTCTCAGTGAGTTGCTGAGGCAGAGCATTGAAAAGCATGGACGACGAAAAGTCCATACTGAAGGGAAGATCTCCCATACTCTCCGCAGCTGTTGTCATGGAATCTACTACTCTAAAATCTTTGTATGCCCCAGGTGAGATAGAGAAAAAAAATATCAAAATAAAAATAACGCGTCTAAAATTAAGAGCAGAGCTTTTTTTCTTTTTTTTTTCCTTGTCATCAGCAGTAGGTGAGTTCGTCGTGTATAAGAGACACAAAAGAACAGCGAAATAATTTTTTCTGTTTGTATTGGTTTGCTCAAACTAAACATCTGAAAAACAGTTTGATAGGTGATAAAAACAATGGCTACCGTAGGTATAGAAGAGAGGATAATAGGATTAAAAAAAGTGTACTAACAGAATGACTTTGAAGGAACTGGAATTACTGTATGTTATTGCGAGTTTAGATTACGTTAATTGAAGGAAATACTAACATAATACAAGTGCTTCATTCCCACAGATTACTCCTCCTTCCAAGTTGACTGGGTACACCGGTAACTTGACGGATACACAGAAGGAGGCTCTTTCCAAGTTGAGAGAAGAGTTGATTGCTCTGGGTTACGAATTACGTCTCGATGACGCTACTTTGGTAAGTAAACATGAGGTGATGAGAGGGAACTCGGTGGCAGTACTAACTGTAATTTTAGTTGCGTTTCTTACGTGCACGTAAGTTCGATGTTACCAAGGCCAAGGAGATGTTTGTCAGTTGTGAGGACTGGAGAAAATCGTTTGGAACTGACACTATTTTGACGGACTTCCATTACGAGGAGAAGCCGATTGTTGCTAAGTATTATCCTCAATACTATCACAAGACAGACAAGGATGGTAGACCAGTTTATATTGAGGAATTGGGATCTGTGAATATCAGTGAGATGTACAAGATTACCAACCAAGAGCGGATGTTGAAGAACTTGGTTTGGGAATACGAGTCTTTCGTTAAGTTCAGATTACCAGCTTGTTCTAGAAAGCAAAACTACTTGGTTGAGACGTCTTGTACCATTTTGGATTTGAAGGGTATTTCCATCAGTGCTGCTTCTCAAGTATTGAGTTACGTCAGAGAGGCCTCTTACATTGGACAAAATTACTATCCAGAGAGAATGGGTAAGTTCTACCTTATCAATGCTCCATTTGGATTCTCCACTGCATTTAGATTGTTCAAGCCTTTCTTGGATCCAGTGACCGTTTCGAAGATCTTCATTTTGGGAAGTTCTTATAAGAGCGAATTACTCAAGCAAATTCCAGCAGAAAACTTGCCAAAGAAATTCGGTGGATTATCCGAGGTCGATGAGAAGGACGGAGGATTATTATTGTCGGATGTCGGACCTTGGAGAGAAAAGGAATACATCGGTCCAGAAGGTGAAGCTCCTCGTGCCTTCTAATTCTATAGACCCATATAACAATATCTTTTAAAGTCTAAATTTAACCGCATTGAAGTGCATTCATTTGTCAAACTTAGGTATCAAGTGATATTTTCCTTTTCCCAGTAGTAAGTGATGGAAAGAGAGGCAGGCAAAAGGCAGGCAGCAGAGACAAAATTAAAAAAAAAAAAAATCGTTGAAAGCTCAGAGGACTCATCGAAAAAAGAAGGTTGATTGACGCGGTAATGAGTGAGATCTTGGGGATCAATTCGTTACGGAACTTCATGGTTCATGACCGTGGGGTGTTTGAGATGGCAGAGGATCAGGGATTCCACTTGGAATGGTGTGAGAGTGGACGATTGACCAGTAATGGGCGTGGACAATGGACGCGGTCTTTTATTTCTATAACGCCTCAGGGTCAATTGGTGGCCAATGGTAAACAAGTGATCATGGATAGTTTACAATCGTGTTCATTACAATTATTACCAATAGCGGCACCACCTGTGATATTGGTTACACCTTATTCGGACTCCAAACGGGGGATCTATCTTAAGGTCGGCGTCGATTTAGATGATGATGCTTATATCTTTGATGAGGTCATGGCCAATTTACTTATATGGTCTAATTTACATCCTGCCGGGTTGGATAAGAAATGGAATTTCAAGAAGTCGATAGTGGAAGACGACAAGTTCTATGGGAATGAGATCTTGGTCTGTCGGTTCAAGGTGTATGGACCTATTCCTTCTAAGGTGAAGGGTCTTAAGACAGTTAAGGGTCCTGCCGTTCCCTTGAAAAATTCTACCCCGGTTAAAAACGAAGGATGGTTCTATGCCATGGGACATTTGAAACCAAATGGGAAGTTGGATTTGTTACTTGAAAGTGACGGGTCTTTACTTTACACCATCGATGTTTCCTTATTGTATTATTCCGAAATCAGAGCTGTGGATCATTCGATCTTCCAGAATTCCAACATTTTGTATTTGGGGATAATTCAAGAGTTGAGGAACTCTAATTCGATCAAATCTACCCAACTTAGTATGGATAGAAGTAAGGATTTTATCATCCCTCCAAGTACGGGAACGGCTATCAATAAGCATGATTTGCTGAATTACCAAGCCACGACGAGGATTTTGTTGGAGTTTCCGTTACATATTGATCTTGAAGATTGGTTTGTGACTCTTAGTTCTTTTACTAAGAGAGAGATTATTGGAGATAGCAGACGGAGATCAAGACAATTGAGATGTTTGAGGAAAGTACAATTGGATGTCATTGAGGGAAAGTTTGACGATCCGGAACTTTTCCACAAGAAGAAATTGTATGCGGAATTGAGTCTTTGGAGAGCTCCGTGGATAAGGACTTCCATTGTCGAATGTTATGGTAACAATCCGTTCTGGAGAGAGACGTTTAATTTTGAGTTACCCATTTCGACGACGTATTTCCAGATGTTCATCAAACATGCGGTGGTGGAAGATGAATACAATTCAAGTGACCCTGTTGTTGGTACGGTGTATATTACGCCTGATATTTTGAAGTCAAAGGAATCCGTTGATAGACTTACAATCTATGATCCGAGATCCAATTCCGCCATTGGTAAGGTTTTCATGAATGTCATTCAAAAGGAGTACCAGATTTTACCCCTGGAGGAGTATCGAGTATTTGAGAAGATGATTGTAGCCATTCCACTTGAGGAGTTGATTGAGTTTTTCGAGCCATTGACGTCGACTCTGGATAAATTGGAAGAATATTCCGTCATGCTTGTCGATGTCTTTCAAACTTTGGGTAAGGAAAATGACTGGTTTCTGTCTTTAATGAATCATGAATTATACCCTGTCGATACTATTATTAGGAATAATAGGGTGAAGGGTTCGGCTGGTTCGAAAGCTACCACCAATGTGTTCAACACTTTGTTCCGTGGTAATTCCATGTTGACCAAGTCGCTTGAAAAGTATAATTTCCGTGTGGGACAAGAATACTTGGAAAAGACAATTGGTGAATTTGTGAATAAGGTAGCCATTGAACTGCTTTCATGTGAAGTCGATCCACGTATGATTGAAGAGAAGGATGAGATAATGAAGAAGCTGGTACTTCAGAACAATTTGTCCAACTTGATGAGATATATGGAAGAGTTATGGGACATAATTAACAAGACGTCCAAGGACTTGCCGGAACTCATCAAAGTACAATTGACAAGATTCAGAATGAAAGTTGAATCTTCTGTGGAACCTAATGATACAACGACTCCGTTGAATTGTCTTACTCTGTTTCTCTTCTTGAGATTTTTCTGTCCAGCTATTTTGAACCCGAAGTTGTTTTACTTGACAAAGAATCATCAGACGGGAGATGTTCAGAGAACATTGACTCTTATTGCCAAGATTTTGTTGAATCTCGCTAACAGGAGTAATTTTGCTGAACATAAGGAGCCTCACATGATTCCTTTCAACACTTTCATTGCCAAACACGAGCCTGAAGTGTACGAATATTTCGATAAATTGACTGGACGTAAACTTGACTTCCAGCCTCAAATTTTGGATTTGAGTGACAATGTGACCAGACCTTCATTGAGTATTCCTCAGGAAATTTCGGAAGAACTTCCTACTAATCCTTACCTCATTGATAAGTATCTTCGTATTGTCGAGTTGATTACTTTACTTAGTCAACATGCAGTTGAATCGCAATCTCCCGAGTTGGAGTTTACCAATGGAAGCTCCAGGCACTCTTCTGGAGAACAATTGTACAAAATCCACACCATTGAGGACGACTATGACGATCTTCACAATGACAATTTGTTCAAGGACTTGAAAGATTACAACAAACATCTTTCCATCCCTAAAGACCAAGAACTTCTGCTTCAAACGGACCACTTCCTCAAAGATCTTCTTAAGTCATCATCCGATGATTTCGATGATATTGTGAAGTCCAATTTGAAGTTACTGGATCTCCAGAGCCAATCTTGGTTGATTTTGGCAAAGACCAATAAAACTGTCCAGCTTTTGACTAAACCTGAAACTATTTCTAGACTTGTGGCTACTTCTGCTAATAATTTGTCCACAGCTGAAAGTGGTTCTTATGCTGGATCTCTCAACAGTTCTCTGGCATGGATCTCCTTTGTGGATTCGATCATAGACACGGTTGTGATGGATCTCGAGACTAAGCAAATCTTGTTTTTGAATGGACTGGACTTGGAAGCTGCAAAGAAACGTCTTGATCAAAACAAGTACAGAATTCTCTCGAATCCAAATCCTGTCAAATTCAATGGCAAAACCACTGGTGTTAGAAGCATCGAAAGTGGTATGCTTAGATCGAATACCATGGGAAGTTTGAAGTTCGATTCCTCAAAGAATCCTTTCAAGAGAATCTTTGGAAAGAAAACCAGCTGAAAATGAATGAAATGATACCTTTATAAAGTACCCTTATATCGCTTTGTTATCTATCTAATCTATCTATCTATTATTGTTCCCAATATTCCGAAGCTATGGAGCTTGAGATCGACATAATGTCACTTTCAATGTTTTTCTTCTTACCCTTCAGGTAATCCCGATCCAACAGTTGTAAATGTTTACTGAAAGTCGAGTCCCGCAGACCTCCAGTTTTGAAACCATTGGTATTCATACTTTCTCCGAGTTGTGGCCAACGGAAATTGTTTCTCATAAAAGGTGGTAATGCACTGTTGGAAGGTGCAAATGACAGTAAGCTTTCGGTATCGGCGTTGCTGGCGAGATCAGAATCTGCTCGGTACAAGTTTCTTGATCTCAACGGAATGGTACAGAAAGACAAGTTTTCCAATTGTCCTTCTACGAGACATCCCTTTTCTCTAAAGTGTACCAACAAATGATTCCACAAAGAATCTTTACTCAATGTTCTTGGGTTACCCAAAATGATAAGACCGTACTTCAGTCTTGTGATGGCGACGTTCAATCTTCTCGAGTCTCTCAAGAAACCGATAATTTGTTTCTCATTCGATCTGACACAAGAGAAAATTATGTAATCCTTTTCACGTCCTTGGAAGGCATCGACAGAGTCAATTTCTATACGGTCATAGACAGATTTGTCTGCTTGAGTACCGTTCCACAAGAAGTGTTGTCTGAGGTATGTTCTTTGACCTTCATAGGGGGTGATAACACCGATCTGTTCTGGTTCCACACCGTCTTTGAACAAAGCTGTTATGACTTTGTCGGAATTCAGCAGTTCCATTCTATTCAAGAACGAAGTTCCTCCTGCAGAAACTTCTTCTGTACCGTAGGTAGACCAAAAGATCATAGGTACTCCTTTGATAGGCCATGGGAAGGTGGAGTTTTCCACCGTTCTTTGTTTGGCAGTGACACCATTGTGTAAGGAGCCTTCATAAAACATATTACTTGGGAATTCTGACAAGTGAGGATTCATACGGTATTGGACCTCTAATCTAACAGGAACATGACCCAACATGACCAATCTTTCGAAAAGGGATTGCTTCAAACCACAATCGGAAGCCTTGTTATCCAACACCATAGGACCCAATTGCTGATGGTCTCCTACTAAAATGACTTGGTTAGCACCTTTGACAATTGGAATCAACACCTCTGGTTCACTCAGCTGAGTACTTTCATCGATCAATACAGTTCTGAAGGAACGGCCTGCTAATCTTGGATCTCCTGCTCCGACACAAGTGGTACAAATAACGTCGGCATTCTTGATCATGGAAGCTTCATGACTCTTTAAGAAACGACGATAGGTCAGAGCATCATTTTTGGAAAGCTCGCCCGACTCTTGCTTGAGAGCATGTAATTTCTTTAACTGAGCATTTGAAGATTTGGAAACAGAGGTATGTAACAGTAAGTGTAAGGCAGGCGAATCGGCATCTTCTCTGGCTTTAGAATAAACTCTGACCACTTTCAAGCCGATTTGTTCCAACTTCAAAGCAAGATGATCAACGGCAACGTTGGAAGGAGCGCAGACCAAGATCTGACGCTTCTTTATTTTATGCAAATGATAGACTATGAACAGGGAGGTCACCGTCTTACCAGTTCCTGGAGGACCTTGGATTAAGGAAAGAGGACTTCTTATCACCGAAGATACAGCTTTGGATTGAGAACTGTTTAAAGGTGGTTGACCTGGGATATGAAGACGGTTGGGTGGTTGAGTGGAGAACTCCACATCTTTGAGATCATGTCCAAGTAATTTGTGGAAGACATGTTGACTTACACTCTTGTCGCTGACGGCGAATTTCTTCAAAGCCAGTTGCATTCTATCGTAGACAGCACTGTTCCATACGATCTCAATAGAGAAGTCTGCTGTATGGCTGGTAGGAGCCTTGCGAGAAGCTTTAACAGAGGGGTTCAATTCTATCACCATGTCGGAGCTGGCAGAAGGTAATTTGATGACTGTACCGGGACAACTCCAGAGAACTACATTTACACCATTATGATGTAAGATCATTTCATCCCCTACAGCGACTCTTATTGTTCCGTTATCAAAGGCGTAAAGAGAGAAAGATGCAGTTGTGAGACCTCTCGACGTCTTACCCCAGGTAACGTTTACTCTCTCATGAGAGAGACTTTCTTTCAGTAACTTATCAGCTTCAGCTTCCCTTTGAACGAGTGGTGCGAAGGACCGTTGGTATTGGAGGGCATTGTCGTATTTCATTGAAAGAGGTTGAACATCTTGGAGATCTTCCATTGGTATTTCTTCCACCTTTGAGGACTCTTCCACCTCCTTTCCTGCCAGTTTCCATTCATTTTCCAACTCCACCATTTCAGAGAAGGCGATTTTATTCAGACTTATTTGATCTTCCTCGAGAGGGATGTTCGAGACCCAGGATAACAATTCTTTGTTCTGGCCATCGACCAAGGGTTGCCAGTCATTCACGTCCCACATTGCGTCCTTTTCTTGAGCACAAGGCATTCTACAGAAGATGACAACCGTATTCAGTTCCTTTGCCGGGACAAAACCCAACAAGAAGATGTTCCGAGCCCCACATTTGTAACATTCCAAAACTGTCTCACCGAGATCCGACTCTTCATGTAAAGAGACAACGTTGTGTTTCGACAAGACGAAATGGTTGATTATGTGAGACCGGTTTCCACCAACCTTACCATTACAGAACCACTTCTGACATTGTTCACATTTCAGCACGCTGGTGGGGTGGTGGATACCACAATACAGACAAGCATGAGGCACTGGTTCCCGATGCCCTACCAGAGTAGAGACACTGGAGGTGTCATCGCCAGACTCGGACAGAGACGTGTGGGGGAACTCCTCGTCATATGAGGGTCCGGAAGTGGTCTCGTGACCGGGGAAGTATCGCTCGCCGCTCAAATCAGACGTCAGCATGGTCATACCTGAACCGGATCAATGGTAGTTGGGTGAAAAACTTTGGAGCGCGGATGAAAAAAAAATAAAAAAATAATGTGACACAAAAAGGGGAAGAGAGAGAGAGAGAGGGAAAGAAAGACAGAAAGAAAGACACAGAGAAAGACAGAGTGCGAGACAGAATAACACACCAAGCAGATTTTACAGATTTTACGTAAGAGTCCAGAGAAAGAATGACTTAAAATACATACTCATAATTAAAGGTACCCATATAACTAACCCGTAAAAAATAATTCCCATATTGACATGCATAAAATAACTTATCATAAACTTTTCATTTCGTTGGATTTGAATCTCAACAATTCGCTCATTGAACAGGAGCTCAAGGGCATTTGTTGGCTACTCAAGGCCGGAGGTTGAGGTAAGCCTGAGGACATTTGTGAGCCAGCTCTCAAAGATTGGTTGGAGGTCTGTCTTGATAATACAGTGGAGGCGGTGTCGTCCATGTTTTGGTAGAAATAATCTTCGAAGGGGATCTTTGGTGATGGCAAGGCGGAGCCGTTTCCAGAAACGGAAGAGCCCCTGATTTGTGAATTGGAGGAGCACAGATACAGTTCTGCGTCGAGTAAATCGTAGTACGAGTAGAAGGGCACTGTAGTAACACACCGGTCTGAGTCGGTGCCCTCCACGGTATTATTCTTTTGGTTGAAGTAGATTGTCGATAACCGTCTACTGATACTACGTCTTTCTTCACCCATACAAAGCAGAGGGACAGAGCCTTCTCTATGTACTTGAACGATGAAATCTGCTGGGCCACTAATGGACGAGGAGGAGGAGGCTGATCTCAACTTCTGTTTGAATTTCGACTTGGGGGACCCGACACTGATCACTTTCACCAAACTAAGATCGATATCATCATTCAGAATAAGTTCCAGAGTTTGTTCTAAACAGGTTGGAATGTAGTTCTCCGACTCCAAGAGCTGTTGATGGTAATCGGTATTGGACCGAGTGCCTCTATGTGTGAGTTCTGGTCTCCTCAGGATTGTATCGGTCTCGAAGGTTCTGTATTCGAGACAGGAGGAGGGTTGTTTTTGAGTATGGAAGGCATCCACCGATCTCTCGAAGATGTCGTAGGTTTGATCTCCACAGGAGACTCGTTCATCCATACTTGATACTGTGGATTGATCAGCTGAAAGTACGGGAGGAGTACCATTCAACCGAGGACCCGCGGGCCGTTGGGGGAACGAGAATTGTGACAAGGTCTGCTGTATTTGCTTCCGCTTGTTCATCTTAACATAGAAAGATTGGAGTTATCTTTGGTTGCATCAATTTCGCCTATCGAGGTTTTTTTTTTTATATATGGTATTTTTATTATGATGTAACAGAAAATAAAAAAAGTAACGCAACTTTTAGTATGGCATTTCTTGACTATGCGGTGCTTGTTCCTTATTACATTTAATTGAAGTGCTGCTTTTTTTTCTTTTGATGAGGGGAGACAAGGAAAGAATAACCAGAAAGAAAAAAAATGATCACTCTATTTTCTGCAAAAGAATCAGGGGAAGGAGAAAAGGAGAAAGGGGAGGAAAAAATAGAGAGAGAGAAGAAATAGAGAGAGGGAAGAAGGAAAAAGAGGGATAAGAATACAACGTTAGTTAAGTAGAATGACAGTTAATTAAAATCTCAGGTTTATAAAAATGCAAAAAAGGGACTACTAGTCTGGATTAGTGATATGCAAAAAACGTCTTGAATAGTCATTTCCATCTTGGATAAGACTTCCTTGGGATTGGGCATTTTGAGGGTTCATGAACAAGACCGGATTCAATCTTTGGTCGACGAATTGGAAATTGTTTTTGTTCATGGTGTCGCCATCCAAGGTGATGTAACTATCACGGAGCTTGGCGTCTTCGACGGATTGTTTTTCCAAGTTGACTTCTGCGTCTGAGTCGGAGTCGTTTGACAGTTTTCTCTTGCGCAGGCACCAGAGGAAAATAAGACCCAGGAGAAGCAGCAGGATGACGATTGCTACTGCAGCGAAGGTGCCACCCACTTTCAGTTTGGAGTCCCAAAAGCTGGAAGATTTGGACGAGCTGGATTTGGAGTCGGTGTCGAGTCCGTCAGTCAGAGCAGAGCTGGTGGCTGAGGAGGTTTGGACTCCAATGATGGTGCTTTCAGTCAAGGTCTGAGTGACCTGATCCCCGGTAACAGTAGATATTCTGTAGATTGTAGTCCGTTGCAGTGAGTTGCTCGATGATGCAGGGGAAGATGTAGATGAGGAAGATGTAATACTGGCCATGGCTGATGATGTCATGGTGCTTGAAGACAATAAGGTCTCGGGATTTGCGGTAGTGGAGGTAGCGGAAGAGGATGAGGTGGAGCTGGAGGATGATGATGAAGAGGTGGAAGTTGATGACGAAGAGGTGGAGGTGGATGAGGAGGAGGATGATGAGGAGGAGGAGGTCGAGGTCGAGGAGGTCGAGGTCGAGGACGTAGAGCTACTCAGCAGCATAGTACCTGTAGGTTCACTCAAGTAGATATAGCCATACAAGTCATCGTCTTCGTTACCACAGGATTCGTACGGGTAACCTGGACAAGCGGAGTTACATTCCGAGACGTCGACTGTATCCAGCGGGAGTTCATTTGAACACCAACAATAACTTCCTTGGACGATTGCAAGACTGTAATCTTGGGCCGAGCAGATATCGGAACAGAGACCATTTGATTGGTAGGTGGAGTAATTTCCACTCGTCTGGGCGGAGTTCTGCGAGGAGCAGTAGGACTCAGAGGCCTGGGTGACACCTAGGAGAGATGCCAATAACCATGGTATGAGGATCATGGGAGGGTATTTTAAGACTGGGCAAGTTGCGGGAAGGGAGATAATTTTTTTTAGTCCCGATGAGCACGTTTGAAAGTGGTGTGAGACGGGTCACTTGAGGAGTGAGCAGATCAGGAAATGGGGCTGAAAAGTAGACACTTGGGTCTTGTTCTTTAAAGGTTTAAGTGGAGAGTAGGACTTGAAAGGGAAAACGATCAAGGAAATTGCCGTCCCTCTCTCTCTCTATATAGAGCTTGCAGAGTGGTTTCGCTAAGACAAGAAAAAAATGAGATTTTATGCAGAGAAGAGAAAAAAAAATTGATGCAGAATTTCATTTAGGCCTTCCTAATAGGGATTACTGAGAGATGGGGGAGGAGGGTCAGAGAAAGCGTTGGAGTTTGAAAGAAGGTGATGAACAGATGGAAGACAAGTGTAAGATGTTTAGGGTTTAGTTCGAGAGCGCATCCGAATCGAGGTTCGGCTATCCGTAGACAAGACCAGACGTCATCGAGCAGGACATTATTATTTAGTCTCAAATTTACTGATAACGAAAAAATTTACGCAGAAAAAAGATCTGCATGCAAGGACAATACAAAACGGATAGCAATCATATCCACAGGCAAAGGGCAGCCTCAAAAACGGGTAAATCCACGACTTGGTGCGAGTAGCACTCTTGAGCTTCGCTTGGATCGAGGGGTCCTTACAGTAGCGAGCTCTGCATGATCAGTGACGTCGGTTGGACTCTCAGGAACAGATCCTGACTGCCTAAAGGGGTAATTCTATTTAAGGGCAGGCACAGGGATTTGACTAGGATTTTGAGGCAAAGAACCGAGGTACAGGAAGGGATTAGAGGGATTTAGGGCGGACAGAACTGAGATGGGATGGGATATTGCACAAGATACAGAGTGTATAGTGTGTAGTAGTTGTTTAGAGTGAAGTGTACAGTGTACGGTGTACGGTGTATGAGGGTAGATAGTCTGTAGTAGCTGTTTAGTGTGTGTATATTTCTCTAACCCAACTTCCTTCACTGTTAATTTTTCTTAGGGAAAAAAAGTCGATAACAGAAATTGGGGATCCATCTGACTCCATTTCGTGGTTGATTTATTGACACTCTTCAGAGAAATTTGGTACAAAAAAAGAGCGACGCGCCGGAGGAGTGTCGTCCGAAGAGATAAAAAAAACAAATGACCTGATTGGTCCATTTATGGGACATGGAGCGATATGATTGGTCAGATTAGATGGTGAATGCATCTGATCTTGGGGAAGACGGTTCATTTGTCAGCAATTGATGTTCTAGAACATCGTCAGATACGTCAAAAAAGGGGTGAATCTTATTGTTTTCTGGAAGATGATTGGTGGACAGGGGGTGGAGGCTGAGGTGAAGAAGAGTTTATGGACCTTTATGAAGCCTCATGACTAAGAGGCTCAACATGAAAATGAAGACGCGATAAAAGTATCAGAATAACCTTTCGTCCAGGTTTAGTATGATGGAAGGAGTTGTTTACATTTTTACTTGAAGAACGTGAGATTGAATTGATATCTTCATATAAAAAGGGGGTTATGATGAGCTTTTTTCTAGTAGGGGGGTGACAAAAGCAGTTGAAGGAAAAAAAAAAAAGCAACTTCATCTCATCTGAACTAAATTATGGTATCGGCTGTCATTACACTGCAAGATGAGTTTGTGAAACTTGTTACGTTTTATGTATATTATCCCCTTTCACGGGTTATATTTGGCCATAGTCATTATGGGACACACTTTTGGGTGATTTTTTCGCTGGTTCTGGGTGTTTGGATTGGAGCATATTCTACATTGAAATGTCCTGAGAATGCGTTAAAGCCTTCGGAGGACCATCCACTATTTGATCCGACGGACAATTTCAATCCGGGGTTCACTTTCGTGGATGATGATGGTGAGGAAGAGGAAGATATGGTGTTTACTATGGGCAATGCTCTTGCAGCTCCTTTGGTAGGAGGCACTGTCTTGACGTTGTTGTACTATGCATTGGGTAAGATTGATAAGGCGAAATTGATGCTGTTTATTCAGAATTACTCTTCCATCGTTGGCAGTACGTCAATTTTCTTCACGAGCAATTTTTCACTCAAGACTTTGTCTAGAAGGGCTAAGCAATGGTTGAAGTTGGATCGTGATTTATTGTCGTATTATAAGTTGACTATTTCAAGGGACACCTCGAGGGGGCTCGTTTCGGGAGTCGAACCGTATATTGATATGGATGATTCTACTAAGGAGAAGAAGGAATTGAAGAATTTGAAACTTTCAGTCTCCAGAAAACGTGTCGATGTCAAGGATCAATATTGGAACTATTATTATTCCACCTCGGAGTTGATCTCTCTTGGAGTTACTTTGGCCATTACTACGGTGTACCTTGTGGTTATTAATACCGGGAATAAGGTCAATTGGTTGTTAAATAACAGTGTGGCCGTTCCAATGGCCATATTTGGGGTGTCAATGTTGAAATTGAACAAGTTTAGTACCGGAGTGATTCTTCTTTGTGGATTGTTTTTCTACGATATCTACTTCGTCTTTGGGTCGGAGATTATGGAGACCGTTGCATTGGGTATTGACATGCCTGGAAAATTGGTTTTTCCACGGGTTGAAGTGCTGCACTTGCAATCGGAAGTTTCTAAAGTGTCCACATCTTTACTTGGATTGGGAGATATTGTCATTCCAGGTTCTTTTGTTGCATTATGTCTTAGATATGATCTCTGGAGACATCATGCCAAGTTTGAGGAGACGGAGTTCCACCATTTGACCAAGTTTGCCAAGCCGTATTTTACTTCTGCCATGTTTGGATATGTGGGGGGAATGGTACTGACTATGGTGGCTATGGATAAGATGCAGAGAGGACAACCACTGTTGTTGTACATTGTTCCGTCATTATTGGGATGTGTTGGATTGAGTGCCGTGGGACGGAGGGAGGTGATTCAATTGTACCACTTTAAGGCCGTTGGAGAGAAGAAGGAGGAGCCAATGGAGATATCTGACGACGAGACGGAAGAGCTGGGAACTATGTCTGGTGCGGAAGATTACGATGATATTGAGGAGTTCTTGTTATATTCTTCAGTTATTCCCCCTATGAGGAGATACACTGAAGAGGATTTTGCTGGAGTTGACGAGGATTATGATGAAGAGGGGGATGAAGATTATGTTCCAAGAGGGGAGTCAAATGAAGATTTCATGGATGACGATGACGAGGAGGAGGAAGAGGAGGAAGAGGAAGAGGACGAAGATGATGATCTCATTCAGGAAGTGATCGTCGCAAGTTCAATTAAGAAGTTGGCCATTGGAGGGGAGCATACTTTCGAGCAATACTTGGAATACATTGGAGAAGACATGGATACCGATGACGAGGAGTTTGTCCCTGGAAGCGATCCAGAAGATTTATAATACCCTAGTAACTAATACAGCTGTGCTGCATTTTTTCTAAACTCCTGCCTTTTTAGCCATTGCCGAATTACGGTTTAAATCGACAGGGAAGGGGCGTGGAAAAAAAATTTGCCCTTGAGGGCACAGGTAATTATCACTTGACCAAGACAGAAAAATCTCCTTTTCGGTATATTAACAACAACAAATGCATAGGAATCCGATGATTTTCACTATGGTTGTAACCCCATAGATAGTCTGGTAGAACGGAGCTTTTTTTGTACTCGAAGAAAGAGACTTGTTGAAGAAAAAAATTCACAAAATCACGGCGAAACTTAAATTGGTACCCCACCGTGATATACCCCACCTGCAAGATACTCTTTACACCCCGTGTACTGCCTCACCTCCCATTTTTTTTCCTGGAAATGGGAGATCAAGAGTAAACGGTCTACAACTTTCTATATAAATGTAAGCCAAGTGTTCAAATGACATCGCTGTCCGATCAAAACCGGCCAATAACATTGGCATTTGAAATCAACAATTTTCTCGCGTAGTTGTTAACACGATTAACTTGCCCCTTGACGGCACTTTGAGGGGAATTTTTTTGCAAGAATCAAAGGCTTGTGAGATAACACATATGTTGGGGTGTTAAACGTCCAATGATGTGTAGTTTAATTGCCCAAAAGTATTTCCCTCAATTTTTACCAACAAAAGGGCAAATTTTTTTCTCCATAACGGAGAACTTTTTAATGCCTCTGGAGAAGAAAATGATCGAGGGGGAGAAAATTAAGAAAGCTCATTACCGAGCGGTAGTTAGCGTACACTTGCAGAGTGATCTGATGGGACCCTGATTACATATGAAGGTGGAAGTCACACCAATGGCAATATTGGAATCAATTGAGTGAGATGTAGCTTTACAAAGATGTTATCATTATGAAAACCCGTAGTTTGGAGAGAACTAAAGTCTAAGACCAAACGTGGGGTAGAGAGGCTTTAACTTGTAGCAATGGTAGGTTTAAGTGCAATTGTAGGACCAGAAGGGGTCAAAAAGTAGAAAGGGACAGACAAAGGGGTCTTCTGACATTTATAAGTATCATAATCGTAGGGGTCTGAGACTGAAGTGGTTACCGTTCATTCTGAGACCTCAACACCATCTCTTCCTTCTTAGACAGAGGTTCTAAACTCCATCAAAATTTCTCCGAGAAATCTTCTCCGATTTTTTTTTAGTTTACCGAAATGCGGGTGTAAAAAGACAAAAAAGGGCAAGTGGTAAAATCTGTACATGCGCACCCCCGGTTTACATACGGACAGATTCGAGGTGGTGGTGTTGTCAGTACCGAGGGTTGATCTTAACTCTACCAATATTGGACCACAAATCGACTGGGGCAGTGGAGGCCGAGACAATCCAATTACAATTTTTGAGTCATAAAGTGGTGTGACAACTTTGACAAATGAGAAAAAAACACGCGACGAAACAGCCCCGCTATGACTCCACTTTCATGACCAATTATTATCAAGACGGGGTGTAAAAACCCGTTCAAAGTGGTGTAAACCGAGGGTGAAATCAAGCAAAAAAAGAAAAAAAAAACTTGTGCCCGAGGTGAAAAAGGGCATGCCCACGCATTATTATTCCGTCCTTCGGTAGTTGAAAACGGAGAAGATTTCAATATCGCAGGACTCCTCCCATTATCTCGCAATTGGAACTGGAAAAGGCACAGAAGGAAAATTTTTGGGCCCCAATATAAAAGTACGACAATTCCTGCCTTTTTTTAGGTGCTTCGTATCGACACTTATAACAATGTACTCTGCTACTAGATTAACTACCAGATCCTCGATCTTGAAGAAGAACTTCTTGAGATTCAACTCCACCTACCTGATTCCAGAAACCCAAAAGGGTGTTATTTTCTACGAAAACGGTGGTGAATTGCAATACAAGGACATTCCAGTCCCAAAGCCAAAGCCAAATGAAATCTTGATCAATGTCAAGTATTCTGGTGTCTGTCACACTGACTTGCACGCCTGGAAGGGTGACTGGCCATTGCCAGTTAAGTTACCTTTAGTCGGTGGTCACGAAGGTGCTGGTGTCGTCGTTGCCAAGGGTGAATCCGTCAAGAACTTCGAGATCGGAGACTTGGCTGGTATCAAGTGGTTGAACGGTTCTTGTATGTCCTGTGAGTTCTGTCAACAAGGTGATGAATCCAACTGTCCAGATGCTGACTTGTCTGGTTACACCCATGATGGTTCTTTCCAACAATACGCTACTGCTGACGCTATCCAAGCTGCTAAGTTGTCTCCAGGTGTTGACTTGGCCAACGTTGCCCCAATTTTGTGTGCTGGTATCACCGTTTACAAGGCTTTGAAGACCTGTGAGTTGAAGGCCGGCCAATGGGTTGCCATCTCCGGTGCTGCTGGTGGTTTGGGTTCTTTGGCTGTTCAATACGCTAAGGCTATGGGTTACAGAGTCATTGGTATTGACGGTGGTGAAGGAAAGGAAGAATTGTTCAAGTCTTTGGGTGGTGAGATTTTCGTTGACTTCACCAAGTCTAAGGACATCAACCTGGAAATCGTTGAACAAACCAACGGTGGTCCACACGGTGTTGTTAACGTCTCTGTTTCTGAGGCTGCTATCTCTAACTCTTGTAAGTTCGTTAGACCAACTGGTACCGTTGTTTTGGTCGGTATGCCAGCTGGTGCCGTTGTTAAGTCCCCAGTCTTCGACCACGTCGTCAAGTCTTTGAAGATCAAGGGTTCTTACGTCGGTAACAGAGCTGACACCAGAGAAGCTTTGGAATTCTTCGAGAGAGGTTTGGTCAAGTCTCCAATCAAGGTTGTTGGTTTGTCTGAATTGCCAGAAATTTACGAGAAGATGGAGGCCGGTAAGATCTTGGGTCGTTACGTCGTTGACACTTCTTGTTAAGAAGTTTACTGAGAAACTATATAGTCCTAAAGTTTTAGTTCCTTTCTATCTTTCATGTACTGCTTTACACCCCCAATTTCTCCACACCTTACTTCAAAAAAAAAAAAGAAAGACGTTAGTTTGTCTTGCATCGGCAGTTAGTCGGCAGTTAGAGAGGGTTTTTTTTTCTTTTAGTTTTCCTTTTTTTTCCTTGTTAAAGGGAGATTTCGGGGAGTGAAAGGAGTGCCCGTATCAGATTTTGACCGTAAGATTACTAGGAATACTGTAAGACTTGACGTCAGACCCACGACGATGAGATGGATTTTTTCTTGACTTTTATAAAATTTTCACACTCTTTTAAACTGGTAATCAATTCACACTTCGAATCACTCTCAATAGAGCCAAAGTATTATAAGCTTATTCTTAGTCTTACAGTTGAGATTATCTAAAAGATCAGTTAGATTTTTTTTTCGCCGACTATGCTTGTGTTAAATTGGGGGTTTTTATTGTTACTTTGGTTTCGATTTGCAGTCTCATTAGAGGCTGACCAGGTTGATAAGAGTCTTGTGACTCGACGTGATGCTTATTCGGAACCCGTCATTGTGCATATTAGGGATAATACTGATGAGGAAGAAGATACTAATCCCGATGAAGATGGTACTGATAAGGAGGAGTCTGATGACGGTTTGAAGACGGATAAGATTCGTACGGAGATGTATCTTTTTGACGGGAAGGTGAAGAATTACATTTATTTGGAGACCGGACAAAAGACCTCGGACGAGACAATTGTCGTTTTGACGGATCATAACAAGGTATACATTACTCATGACCAGGGAACTACTTGGGAACATTTTGACACTGAAGATGAGATTTTACAGATTCAGTTGAACGAGTACAATCCCGATGATATTTATTTGATTTCCACCCATTCCAAGGTAATTTACTCCAAGGATAGGGGTTATACTTGGAAGTCGTTCAGAACTCCTGTTCTGTATATTCCTGGACTGGAAAGGTCCCTTTATTTCCATCCTTCGAGACCTCTGTGGTTGATTTGGATTGGTGAGACTGGATGTGAGGACAGATCTACTTGTAGAACGGTTCTGTACGTCTCCAGAGCTTATGGTAAGAGATGGTCTCCATTACAAGAGAACGTCAATGTATGTCAATTCGTAGGGCATTTGAAGAAGAAGATCAATCCTAATTTGATCATTTGTGAGAGACCACTGTCCGAGTCTAACGACTTTGTCAGTTCCTTGTCTTATTCTTTGGACTTCTTCCAAACCAAGAACACAATCTACGATAATGTGATTGGATACATTCAATCCGATGAGTTCCTTGTAGCTCTGACTCATGATGACAAAGATCATTTGCATGCCCATGTCTCCATTGATGGAGTCAATTGGGTCGACTCCTTGTTTCCTGCTAATTACAAGATTGACAAACAACAAGCTTACACCGTTTTGAGTGGAGTCACCAAGTCTCTTTTCTTGCACGTGACTACCAATGATCGTCTTGGAACGGAATATGGAACTATTATGAAGTCGAATGGTAATGGGCAAAATTTCGTAGCTTCTATTGAGAACATCAACAGAAACAGTGCTGGTTACGTTGATTTCGAACAAATGACTGGATTGGAAGGTATTATGATTGTCAATACCGTGAACAACTGGAAGGAGTCTCGGTTGGGAAAGAAGAAACAATTGAAGACCAAAATCACTTACAATGATGGATCCCATTGGGATTACATTGTTCCTCCAGTTGTTGATTCCAATAATAAGAAGTATCCGGGATGTGCTGGTAAACCATTGGAGCAATGTTCCTTGAACTTGCACGGATTTTCCGAGAGGACCGATCCAAGAGACACTCTTTCTTCTGGTTCGGCTATTGGAATGATGATTGGTATTGGTAATGTTGGAGAGACCTTGGGTAATTACTATGATTCTGACACCTTCTTCACCAATGATGGTGGTGTCACTTGGACCGAAATCAAGAAGGGAGTGTACATGTGGGAATATGGAGACCAAGGTTCTATCATTGTACTTGTCAATGAAAAGGAAGACACCAACGTATTGTACTACTCTACAGATGAAGGAGCTACATGGCAAGAATTTAAGTTCTATGACCAAAAGGTCAAGGTGATGGACATTCTGACTGTTCCTTCTGACAATTCCAGAAAGTTCTTGTTGTTCACCAGACTGCCATTGCATGGAGGAGACAAGACTAGAGTCATTCAAGTGGACTTCTCCAATTACCATTCCAGACAATGTAATTTGGATATCAAGCATCCAGATGTCGATGACTTTGAGTTGTGGAAACCAAAGCATCCTCACCAGGCTTCCAATTGTCTCTTTGGACATGAACTGATTTATCTCAGAAAGATTCCTGAGAAGGATTGTTTCATTGGAAAGAGATTATACAACAACTACGAGATTGTCAAGAATTGTGCTTGTACCAAGCAAGACTTTGAATGTGATTTCAACTATTACCGTGATGAGGCCTCTGGAATGTGTAAATTGATTCCTGGACTTCAACCACCAGATCATTCTTTGCTTTGTCAAGAGAATCCGGATCTGATAGAATATAGTATTCCTACTGGATATAGAAAGGTGGAATTATCCACTTGTGAGGGAGGGTTACATTTGGACGAGGCTGAAATGAGACCATGTCCTGGAAAGAACCAAGCTTACAACAAGAAACACAAGGTATGGTTGAAACTGTTCCTTACAACTGCACTGGTATTGGCAGTACTTCTGGCTCTGTATATACTGTACAACTATTACAAGGGAGCCAGTGGAGCTATCAGGTTGGATGACGAGGGAAATTTCGAGTTCATGGAATCATACAATGTCATCGAAGAGATCAAATTCCTCTTGACCAACTCCCTTTCAGCAGCAGATCTGTTACTTACACAAACTAGATACAATGTGGTGAATTGGTATAGAAAGACGGTACGTAGATATCGTGGATTGGATGACGGTTTGGATGCTTATGTCGTGGCAGAAGACTTCGATCTGGAAGAAGAAGAAGAACAGTTCTTAAATAATGATGCCGAATTGATGGCCGACGACGAGGACCTGAATTAGACAATTAACGTATATAGCTTTACCCCAATTTCCTCTTTTTATTTGCCAGTTCCTGGTCGCTGTCACTTTCTTCGTCACTAACGTCTAACTCTTCACTACTATCATCTTCATCTTCAGCCAACCCAGGCATCAGTACGGTGTAATATTTGACCAGATAAGGAAACAAGTCGTCGGCAATGAGTCTGGCCAATTCCTCCCCTTGTCTAAATTCCTTACCCGGTTTGAGTCCTGTCCATTTGAACCAAGCAAAGAAGGATCTCATTCCCGTTCTATAAGCCTTTTTACCCTCCTTCGAGGTTTTATCCAGTATTTTGCTAGGATTAATGTCATCGTACTCCGAGGGCCATTCCACAACAACCGAGGATGACGTCAATTTTTCTTCTCCTTCTTCATCTGTTGTTGTTTGGAACTTCTTTGTCACTTCTTGAGCCTTGCTGGTGTCGTCGAAGGCGGCGAATTTGAAGGTGATGGAGAAGTCACGTCCTTCATGCTCAACATACAAATCTTCCACCTTCTCCAAAAACTTCAAATCGTCCCCTGAAAGATAGTCAGCGAAATCGTCATTCTCCGCAAACACAATATACCAGAATTTGGGTATCTGTTGCAACAATTGCCGTCTCTTCAGATACACAGGTTGAGTCTTCTGGATCCGATACAAATCAGCATCTCTCTCCGCTTGGTCCATGTCCTTCTCACAATTGGAAAGGGCAGTAAGAACCTTCTCAAACGATCTAAGGGTGTTAATATTACAATATTTGACTCACAATTTCTTCCTATACTTACACTTCCTCCGTACTCATGTCAAGTATTATGTCGTACCTTTACTACTCTTCCTAACTTTACTTTTTTTTCCTTAATAAATTTTTCACATACAAAGCTCATCTTCTATATAGACTTACTCCTACCTTCTTCTTCCCGTGCTAATTTCAGGTATTTTGAAAGGCACTCTCAAACTAGCGATCTTAAATTTACTTGCCGTGGCTTTGTTAATGCCGAAGATCTCCAGTTCTGTCTGAGTACAAGGTTTAATTTGACAACCTATCAGTCTGAGTAAACTGGTCAACTTGGAAGGTTTCAAACTGAGCTCAATGGACAATGGAGTCAGTTCCAAGTGGTTACTATTGAGCTTCAACATCAATACCAAGATGTAACATAACAATTTATCTTCGTGTGCAGGGTCAATGACGAACCCACGGTCTTTGGACCGGCCATAATTACCCGTTTTGGCAACTGTGAAAGTGTGGACGATTTCGGTGATTAACAGATCCAGAGGTTCGTTCAACAGTTCGGATAACTTTTGTTTGGTGTTGCATCTTCTATTGGAATAGGTGGCCATTAAGAGACTTAAATAGTAGACCAATTGGAAGGACTGTTTCTTATTTCTACTGTTATCTTGACAGAGAGTTTCGAGTCTCTTGGAGATGAAGTCGGATTGATGAGGTAATTGTTCCAAGATCTCTTTTGGTTGCTCAGACAACCAGGAGTCGATTCTGATGAATTGGAACAATTTCGTTGGAATGAGGTTCTCCAAGGGGTAAATGTCGTCCACGTTGGTGGCTTCCAGATTGAACTTTGGAATTGGTCTCTCTTCCTGTATCTTGGCAGTCAATTCCTCCCTCGTAGGTAAGATCGAGGTCGATTTATGCAAGGAATCCATGATATCCACTTGGTTACCTTCCAATAACTCGGAATCGATACGATTCTTCTCCAAGTCGGTAATCAGCTTTCTGGCCTTCTTGGTACCGAAAGTCTCACCCAATAAGTTTCTCTTGACATTGTTCTTGACTCCCGTCTGTCTAACCTTAGGACCCTTGGCCAACTTTCTTTTCTTCGAAGTAATTGTGGAATTCAATAATGGAGCACCTCCAATCAAATCCATGCTATCTTTGGAACTATCGTATACTGCAACACAATACTTCATCGAACTCTCATCATCATTAGTATGCCCATCATAATCCAACACTTCGGATTCTCCATGTAACACCATTTCATGACTCTTCTTCCGATTTTGATAAATCTTGAACTCAACAGACTTATCAATATCCAACCCATTGAAAAATGACCCAACAGCAACGGCTGAAGGATCCTCAGTATAGGAATTAATACGTATAGATCCCATCTTCTAACGCTCTTAACTGAGATGACTTGAAAAAAATTTTTTTTTTTTTTTTTTTTTCCTCTGAAAAAAAAAAAAAAAGCTCATCTTTGTAACGTTACATAGTTAAGGCGGAAAGGGGAACGATGAAGAATTACTATGAAGTACTAGGACTTGGGTCGGATTGTACAGCTGAGGAAATAAAAAAATCGTACAGAAGACTTCTTCTAGAAACGCATCCAGATAAGAACCAGTCTTCCAGTGCCGGGAAGGTGGATATTTCACTTCTACAAAGGGCTTATCAGACGTTATCGGATACTGAACTTCGAGCAGAATACGATGAGGAACTCACACGACATCTTCATAAATTAGGGATCAGTGATCCCGAGGGACTCGATGAAATTGATTTGGACGAGTTCGATTTTGATGACCAGCATTTTACCAGAGATTGCCCTCGGTGTACTGTTGCAAGGGGCTTTGTGCTAGCATTAGAGGATCTTGAACAAAATGATACCAATGAGGAGGGACAGGGACAAATCGTGATTCAATGTCTGCATTGCAGTCTTTGGATAAAGGTTGTATATTACGACCAAGGAGAACAAGATTTAGATTAGTTATATATTTACATGGACCTCTTCTTCTCAGCCTCCACCAACGCACGTAACAGTCTTCCCATATTTTCCATATCCGTCATTAAAGCCACATGACCGCAATTACTTTCGAACTTCAGTTCCACCTTGAATCCCCTCTTCTCAGGCATAATCCAATGTTGGTTGACGACCCCATCTCCAGGGCCGTAGAAGAAGTCGAACCAGTTGCCCAACTTGATGTCCTCTTCCCCCGAGATTTGGGAGCCACGTAAGGAAGGAATGGTATTACCATAGACAGCCACCATTGGAGGATAGACAACGTCATCTTTAGGAGATAATTCCATGAGGAATTTCTTTGTCAGTTTAAGAGTTCGATCAAGATATTCCACACTGTCTTCGTAACTCGTTCTAAAACTCGTCAAATTCTCTATGATGACAGGATCACTCAGATGGTTATAAGTATTGACCGTTCCTCCGTGTTTATCGTACATTTCAATAAGTTTGATCTTGCCACTCTTCACGTCTTGTTCAAACTTCAATCTGTTCAAACCCACCAATGGAGAGAGATTGTAATTGATCCAGGTGTTGACGTCGAAGTAATCAAGAAGATGTTTCTCGTACGTCTTCCGATCGACAAACAATTCTCCACTCAAGGGCAAGAATAAGAAACTGGACCGCATCATGAAATTCACCTCCAGAGTCAAGATTTTATCGCTGAACATGACATCATCGCCAAATCGTATTGGACCCAAAACGTTAGGGCATTCACTCGGTACTCCAACATAGACAATACCTCTAATTAATTCCGGTTTTTGATTCATCACATGATGTGCTATTAATCCTCCCATACTATGAGCTAATATGTAAGTTCCCCTTCCTGTTTTATCGTAAATTTGTTGTAAATACAGTCTCAATTTGTCACTGTTATATTGACCTGAAAGTCTCCAATCATATCCAAAATCATGAACCGTCACATTCGGGTTCGTTCGAAGTTTCTTGATAAGTTTCTTACTAATATCAACGGGTCCAATATGAGTAAGCATCCCATCGGGTATTATACTTTTATCGGCCTCCAATTCATCCCTTTCATGTGGTCCTAAATACAAATCTATCTTTCTCAACTTGAAACCTGCCTTCAATGGGATCCACACTCTCTTCCTCGTCTTGGCATCTCTCAAGATACTGCCTCGATATCCACCCATAATCAAGATATCTCCTTCTAATTCGTCGAAAACGGTCTCATAATCGGGTTTAACCGGGTTAAGATAACTTGCTATCGATGGAGTAAGCAGTCTTTTCACGGCTCTAAGATGCACATGATCGACACCACGGAAATTGGCAAAGATCTTGGCTTCTTCCATCGTGGTGATAGACTCGTTACGTTCCAATTTGAGTCGCAATTCTTCATCTAATTCGTCTGGAGCCAGACCGGAAGTGATGAAGGGGATTTTCACACGTCTTGGGAAACTCAAAGAGCCACCAAAGGGCAATTGGAAACTGAAAATTTTATGTGCTTTACTAAGAGGAGGTTCCATTGTAGCCATATGGACTTGATTTGGTTCATCCGCCGTCGATGTTGTTGGATCCGAGGGCACCGTGTTATCCATATTGCTTGGATCTCTCTTTACCGAGGACCCGCCGATGAGGGAATTGGCGTCCGTGACACTCATCCGTTCATTGGTCCTATCCGCTGGGAAATCAAGTTCGTCTCCCACGTAATCTTTCACCGACTCCGGCTCTGTCGTGGAGGAGTCGTCAACTTCATCGGCCTCCCCTTCTGGTTCCGGCGGATCAGTACTGGCACGCGACCGATTCATTCGGGCAGAAAGACGCTGACCCATAGGTATAGAAGAAAAGAAAGACTCCTTCTCATTGTCACTAGACGACACTGGTGATGATATCCGCTTAAATACCGACCTCATCTTTATCTCATCGCCTTATACTAAACAAATCTCGGTTTATAAAAAAATTTAAGCTTCTTTTTTTCGTACCCCTTTCCTTCCGAGAGAAGGTCTACTACTTTAACTGTACTTGATGCTATTTACGAAATTTGGTGGCCTTTTTTTTTTCTCCACAAAAAAAGCGGAGCGAGAAATAGAGGAGAAAGACCATTCAACATGTCCAGAGTGGTGGTACCATTTAGTGAGAGCAATGTCAAATATGTATCTTCATTATATAGAAGATCATTAAGGACTACACGTAATTGGATCAATCGTCCTGATTTTTACCGGGCCAAATGTGTTGAGATACGGAGGATGTTTGAGATGAATAGAGACGTCCAGGATCCTATTCAATTGAAGTTGGTGTTGGAGAAGCTGGAGCTGTTATTGGAAGAATATGAGCATCCAGATCCGATCATTCCGCCTTCTAGACCTGGAGGAACTAAGTTCGAAAGAAATATCCCTCCAAGACAAGAAACGATGGTTCCAAGTGACGCTTAAGTGTTAAGCAAGGTATTTATTAGTATTTATTTATTTATTCTATTTATAAGGAAGGGCCGAGTGTCTGTCATTAAATGTGTCGTAGAACTCAATGTTACATCTAATTCCACTTTCTCTCACCTCATCCTGTCCCCTATCCTAACCCTATCCCTATATCCTTCCTCTGTCCTCTACTATTCATCCTTACTGCCTCACTTTTTCCCTGCTTTCCATACTTAACTATACTTTTTCCCATACTTAACATACTCTTTATTTTTTTTCCATACTGTCCCATACTTAATTTCCCTCACTAACCTCCTTACTTTCCATCGTATTTTCTTTTGTCTTTTTTTTTTTTTTTTTCTAATAACTTCACAACGTATTAGACGCTGACAAGAGAGGATAGAGAGCGGACGATGTCTAAGGTGGGAGAGATTACGGCGCCTGTGATACCGCACATTACGGCGAACATCATACCGTATTCGCAGATCTTACAGAATTATACCGAGGACAGTTATAAGGAGCTCAATCAATGTCTTGCCACGCTCCAATCTACGTCGTTAACGGACGTTGAGAAGAAGAAGAATCTCTTGCTTCTTCTTATGAAGCTTCGAGAGAACTACATCCGTCTTTATGTGTTGAACAAGTGGTCGGTGAATTCGAAGCAATTTGGCAGTCTTATTGATTTATTGAGTTGGCTTAGGACCACCTTGGAACAGATGTCTGTTCATTCGATATGGGGACTTAAGAATCTCAATTCGAGTTTGACGAGTGCCAAATTGCCCAATCCAGACTTGATCACCTCTTTGGAAGTCTTGTTGGAAGGAAGGCCCAAATTGCCCTCGTATAATTTCCTTCCAGAGAAGCCTTTGAGTGCTCCTTTGATATTGAAGACCTTACACAATTTGAATGTGTTATTACTGTTCAGATTATCACTTTTGGAGTCTTTACCATTACCATTTTACAAGTATGAGATTAAAGATGGTAAGGTGTGGTTTAATGTGGAGAGGAACTTTCAATGTGTTCTTTCTTTAGGAGATGATCAAGAAGACGATTCACAATTCTTCCTTTTGGACTTCAAATTCAACTTCAATTTCAAGGATAATTCTATCATTTATGACGAAGAAACATCATTGGTCAGGACACAACATAAATTAGAAACGGTACTGAATCACATCTTACTCAATAACAGAACCAATGCCACTGGAGGACTCCAGGAATTCTACAATTTCCTCACTCGTTACACACTCAATTACAAATTGTTCCTCTTACATAGGCAATTGATCACCATTCGGACGAATTATTGGAAATCCCAGATCAGTCATACGTATTCGCTGGAGAAGAATGTGATTATCATCAATTATTGGATCAAATTACTGGCACCAAACAAGACGACAAAGAAGCCTTCTTCCACTTCCTATTTGGAGATTTCTTTATCTGACCTGCAAGATTCCTTACAATTGAAATGGTATAAAGATGGAGAACTCTTTGAAGTGTGGTCGGATTTCGATTTGACTGTTGAGGAATTGAGCATTGAGAGCATATTGTCCACCATTACTGAACGTCATGTCAATTTGAAAATCACCGAATTTTACGAGGCAACAGTCAAGATGAGTCCAAATTCGATCCAATTGAAACCTTCTTCACCATCTAATTCCACCATATCATTGGTCTTACAATTGACCTCGACCAAGAACATCACATTGTCCATCTCACCACTTTCCGGGTTGATCTATTTCTTGAATCCGACTCCACTCTTACTGTCCATCTTACCTTCATTGAACCATACTTTACTGAACAACAACTCCCATCTTTCATCTGAATTATTAGCCGTTATTCTCAAGACCAATTTCGAGCTCTTGGACTCCTTGATGAGAGCCACCGATTGGTTACCAAACAACATCAGAGTTACCGATACACAAAAAATCATCCCGAATGCTGCTGTCACTTTACATTCCTTGCATTATTATAGAAGAAGGGATTGGCCTCAAGGTTGGTTCTTGATTTCTTGTTTACAAGTCGACCAGACTTCGGCTCCGGTTCATATCAAATGGTTCGTTCTGCGTATTAAGTTGTATCTGGGAGCCTGGACTGTTCAATGGTGTGAAGAGTTGAAACTGTCTCTCAATACGGAGAACATACATGAGTTGTTAGATGAGTTGGCAGTTCAAACGAAGTCGAAGTTGCTTTCGCAGTTGATAGCTGAGGATTTGGAAGGTATCAATCTGAAGGTGAAGATTTTACAACCAGATGAATTCGAACATTTGCCAGAACATCCAGATTTGAAGACGATCGATGGACCTACACTGTTGATCAAGAACTCTAGCATCTTTCACATTTCGAATTGTCATGAGAATTTGATTGTAAAGGTTCAATTGACGGACTCCAATAGTCTTGAAGTGTTGATCATTGGGAAGTTGAAGAATTTCAAGATCAATGAATTGCATGACAATATAATGAAGGAGACGGAGACAACAACGTTGGATTATAATCCTGAGACGAATATCTTTGAAGTGAAGTCGACTATACATGGGAATTCATTGGCCAATGGTGGGACTTCGGGGGAGATTACGGCGCTGTCCATCATCTCATCAACGGATGCGGCACAGGAGAGGAGTCAACTTCTTTCATCTTCCGTTGAATTGTTAGGTAAATTTTCACAAATGTTGAATCTTCTTGATGTTTTGTCGAAGCAGGAATCGACAGAGATTGTGTCGAATAATTTGAGAACCATCGAGTTCAAGTACAATAAGGTGACTCTGACATTGGACATATCCAATGCCCCGGAGAATATAAAGATCGAGTTCGATGCATCCAATCCACACCATCTTTTACAAGCACAAGTATCCAATTTCTTGAATCGGTATGGTCTTCCTAAGACGTTACAAATATTGAAGCTGTCAGCTCCGATCATTGATAAGTTGTCTAGTTTGGCAAGGGAGGACTCCGAGTTCACTTTGATAGTGCACGAGTTGAACTACTTCAAGCTCTTGTACTCCAACATTTTGGTCACTATGAGAATTGATTACAATAAGAGAGTGGCCTTTATATCGTTTGAAAGAATGATAGTGGTTACTTCCACTGATAAGGCCAAGATAGGAGGAGCTAAAGACACGGCTTTCTCCGCTAAGGTGCTCGAGTACTTGAAGAGTGTCTTCCCATTAGATAAGTACATCGGGGAAAACACCAATGTGCTGCAACTTGCCCAATTCGATGAACATGTGGATACAATCAAAAAATACATCACCTCAAATATTAAGGTGTTGTCATCTGTATAACTATAATAAAGTCAGCTTTAGTGAACGAACATCTGCTTTGTAGTGAATCTGCTGTAGTGAAGGAACAAAAAAGTAAGGGAAGAAAAAAAAAGCGAAATGATTTTGCCCAGGATCGAACTGGGGACGTTCTGCGTGTTAAGCAGATGCCATAACCAACTAGACCACAAAACCAATTTCTTGAAGTAAAAATGGAGAGAATGATACATATCGGGATGGAAGTTGAATGGTTCATGGTTGTCATGTTATAATTTAAAGGGGGTTATGAAGGAAGAATTGGGTAGTAAATAAATTAACAGAGTTTATCTGGTTACTGAGATTTTGATGAGTTTTCTCTTGGGCTTTTCTAGGAGGTTAAACTTGTGATGAAGGAGTTATATAGGCTATAATGTTGAAAAGGGGTCACTGTGGAATCAAAATACCCAGAGTAAGTGGGATTGAAAAATTATATATTTTCCATTTTGAACAATTTCAGCTATGAAAGTGAGAGCCAATATCAAGGATATCTCTTCCAATGCTTTGTCTGTGGCCTATAAGTGCCTCAAACCCAGTATTATTCCATGTGTGAGTGAATGAGCACTTTACGAAAGCCGAGGATACGAAAAAAATTAAACCTAAACAAACTCAGCGTCAAGGTCAAGATGAGTTTCAGTATTGATGTCAATGACATGGGGATGGGAGAAGAGGACACATTTACTATGATGTCGCCTTTTAAGAGGATATTGAATCAGACTGCAGATTTTGAGTCTGGCGAGGATTCTCGAGTTTATCATGAGGAGCAGTTGAAGAAGGTCCATAACCTCCAGTACGAGTTGACCAATTTACAGAACCAGCTGTTATTGGATAAGATTGAGTATGAGAAGAAGATTGCCGAGGTTCAGCGGGCTTTGAAGCTGAAGGAGGAAGAGGTGGCGACTTTGGTGGGGAATGAGACCTTTCTCTTTGACCGGAACCAAGAGATGAGTAAGAAGCTCGAAGGGATGAAGCAGGAGCAAGAGGACAAGTTCAAGGAGAAGGACAAGGAGATTTCCGAGCTCAGGAGGAGATTGGCAGAGACCCAGGATGAGCTGGTGGAGCTGAAGTATAATTTGGAGTCGTTGGAGAGTAAGCAGGAGGTGATTGAGCTGGAACAAAGAGGACGAGTAGAGCAGTTGGAGGAGCAGGTACGAGAGATGGAGGGGGAAATCGAAAAGAAGGTGGAGTATGTGGGGGAGTTGATACAAAAGGTGAGGGATCTGGAGGAGAAATTGGAGCAATATAGGGGGCAGGATTTGGTGATGAGAGAAGAAGATGACGAGGGAACCAAGATACTTTATAAGAGTCAGTTGGGTAAGCAGGTGGAGAAGATACAGGAGTTGGAGTCGAAGGTGAAGGAGTACGAGGCGAAGATGGAAGTTATGAGTAAGAACAATTCTTTGGTGGAGGTCTTGAAGGAGGAGAGGTTGATCAATGTGAAGAAAGTACAGCATTTGAAGGGAGTGGAGGTGAAGTATGATGACTTGAAACGGAAGCATGAGAAGTTGAGTCAGTTTGTCGATCTGTGGAAGAGTCTTCTTAAGGGAGAACAGAGTCCAGCTGAGTATCTGAGTCATGTGAAGGTGATTGAGGGGGAGAATGAGATGTTGAAGGAGAAGGTGGTGGAATTGAGTACGAAGAATACTGAACTCAGACAAGCCATTGACTTGAGGGAGAAGGAGATGGAGTCCGTGAAGGAGGAGGTGGAACAGAAGGAGGTGGAGAAGCAAGAATTGCGGAGTTTACTCAACAAGCAAGAAGGAGTGAGTAGATTACTTAGACAGGAGGTGGAGTTTGGCAAGAGTCAAGTGGAGTTTCTCAATACGGAGAATAAGTTGTTGTTGAGTAAGAGTGAACTTATACAGCAACACGAAGTGGAGGAGAAACAGAAGGTGGTTGACAGGCTGATGAGTTTGGTGGAGCAATATAAAGCTGAATTGAGTCAACAAGTGACGACAAAAGAAGTAGGTCCAGTGTCACCCAAGAAAAGACGTCGGTCTAATGATGGGACTGTAGTGATGGAGGGGGTGAGAGAGTTGAGTCAATTACAATTAGAACTTGAGCTCAGTAAGAAGGAGAAGCTGGTATTGGAGAGTAGTTTGAAGGAATTGAGTGAGAGATTGGAGCTGACAGATAAGGATAATGAGGTGGTGTCACGTGGATCTTCTGGTCAGCTGTTGGAGGTTCCTAAGGAAGCATATGATCAATTACTTAGTGATCAACTGAACCTTCAAAATAGACTCTACGAAAGTACCAAGAAGATGACACGGTTGAAGGAGCAATTTGAAAAGCAAGTCACGAGGTACAACAAAATCGTTTATAAGCTCTTCAATTGTCGGTTGGAGTTTATTAATCTGAATGTGGTGCATTTACATTTACTGAATGATGGAGGATATTTGGAGTTGGAGGTGGACGAAGAGTTCAGAATTACCATACAAAATAAGCTCCAGAAGACTGAAGAAATGCATTACAACCAAATATACAAGGAATGGGTCGAGGAGAGAGGAAGTGTGCCGGGATTTATACTGCTGTTGACTAGTGGCTCACTTCTCTCCAAATAACCAGACAAACCAGTTGTTACGGTCTCTATAGATTCTTTCTTCTTCACTGAATACTCTAACGGAATTGTCACTTAAAATTTCCCCCGTCTGGGTCTTACGTTTGGTCCCCAAGACTAATCTTCTGTAGAGTTCATAGGAGGGCCACATAAGAAGCACCAGTCCGGCTATCATCAATTGGACGTTCCGTCCCTTGGCCAACAATTCCGGTGGAACGGGTTTCCGTTCATGTTTAGGTGGTATATTTAATCCAGGTACCCGTCGAGTGGTCTTCCGACTCTGACTAGCTCGATGTTCCCGTAAACTGATCTTCTCTTGTCCGGACATGCTGTAGCTATATGTGTAACACCATATTTTGCGGAGAAAAAAAAAAGTAAGACCCCTCAGGATAAAGTGTCGTGCAATCGGTCTCAATGAGTAGAAAAATTTTTTTTTTTTCAGATGAGATGAGATAAAAAAGACAGTACTTATAGAATACAAGGCATGGGTAAGACCGATAGAAAGAAGTTTGGAAAGACTAGTGGGCCTATGGGAAGTAAACCCGGGGACAAGACGCAGATCAATTCTGTGTTCAAGTTCAATACTGATTTGGGTCAACATATTTTGAAGAATCCGTTAGTGGCACAAGGGATAGTTGACAAGGCTGCTATTAAGCCTTCTGATACGGTGTTGGAAGTTGGTCCTGGTACTGGTAATTTGACTGTTCGGATATTGGAGCAACTGAGGAAGGTTATTGCCGTTGAAATGGATCCTAGAATGGCTGCCGAGTTGACTAAGAGAGTACAAGGGAAGCCTGAACAGAAGAAGTTGGAGATCATGTTGGGAGATTTCATGAAGACGGAGTTACCATATTTTGACGTTTGCATATCGAATACTCCGTACCAGATTTCTTCTCCGTTGGTGTTCAAGTTATTGAACCAACCAAGACCGCCTAGAGTGTCCATTTTGATGTTCCAAAGAGAATTTGCCTTGAGATTGTTGGCCAGACCGGGAGACAGTTTGTACTGTCGTTTGAGTGCCAATGTCCAGATGTGGGCCAATGTGACACATATTATGAAGGTGGGAAAGAATAATTTCAGACCTCCACCTAAAGTCGAGTCGTCGGTAGTGAGAATCGAGGTCAAGAGTCCAAGACCAAATGTCGATTTCAACGAATGGGACGGGTTATTAAGAATCGTCTTTGTCAGAAAGAACAGAACTATCTCCGCCGGATTTAAGAGTAATAACGTGATAGATATACTAGAGAAGAACTACAAGACCTTCTTGTCACTGACCAATAACGGAGACGGAATGGACATCGATGCTAGAGCCGATATGACGGAATTGATCAAGGAAAAGATCGCTACAGTCTTGACTGAAACCGGCTACGCCGAACAAAGAGCCGGTAAGATGGACCAAACCGACTTCTTGAAATTATTATACCTGTTCCACCAGGTCGGTATACATTTTGCATAAATAGATACTTTTCATTCATCTTCTCTTTTGTTGAGGCTTACTTGTATCCTTCTCTATCACTTCACTGACATTTCCCAATTCTTCCATGCTATCTTCGGCAATCAGAACCAGATCACGTCTTTCCCACCATCTATCTTCACAGATATCAAACAGCAAAGTCTTCAAAAGCTTGGCCCCTCTAGCATCTCTATTTTGAGAAATGGCCCATTCCAAGAATTCTCCTCCTGTTCTGATATAGAAGTTTCTTAAAGATTCAAAAGGTTTTGGATGTGGTAACCATGGTCTCAGATCAGGTATTTCCTCTTCCTCTTCCTCTTCAATCTCTTCCTCTTCTTCCTCTTCTTCAGCAACCAATTTTTGATCAGTTTCTTCCTCATCATCATCGTCGTCGTCCTCATCATCGTCCTCATCAGAATCATCATCCGACTCTTCTTTCAATTGGTCCAATTCCGACAAATCTTCCCAGAACACCTTCACACCGTCCATCTTACTCAAGTCGATACCGTACATCGAGTCCAAATTGAACTCTTGTTCTCCCGATTCCCACATACCTCCATAGATATATAAAACGTCATCTATAACAGTGGTAGCAGCATTGAATCTCTCGTGAGGCAATTGAGTTCTGACCTCGTACACCTTCTTTTCCTCCTTGTCATCGTCTTCTGGTTCTTCTATAGTTTCTAACGGTTCGTCGTTGTCCTCCAAGTTGGCCTTGGCCAAGATGGAGTTCAACAACTCCTCCAATTCTTTATCTCTCGACTTCTCCTTCTTTGGGACTGCCAGTTGTCTGTTCCTCTTCGACAGTCTCAAGGATTGGTTATGCCATCTGTTCGTCTCCTCATTGAAGGTGAACAAGGTGTTATAGTAGATCGAGTCCAAATTCTCTTCACTTTCGTCGTAGTCGTAGACTCCACCAAATAAGATACCTCTTCCCTTATGATAACACATGGAACATCCGACTCTCGGAGAAGGTTGGAATCCCTGTTTTCTCCTTCTCTCCCAACGAATCAGTGTCGGATCACTCTTCATCTTCAAACTCCAACAATCACTCAAAACCTTTCCCTTTTGTAATCCCTTACCAGCCTTCACTTTGGTATATCCACCCCATAAAGTGGCACCTTCTTTATTTGGAATCAAAGAATGACCCGATCTCAGATCTGGGATGGTATGATTTGGCGGGAAGGTCACCTCGATCCACTTGTATGACGTAATATCGAATAACCACATATCATTCAAATACGTCGTTGTGGTACCCAAATCCCTGAAACCTCCATGCATGATGACATAATTTTTCCAATACGTCATTCTATGACCAGATCTCAGTAAGGGTCCCTTCTTTTGGTCCACCTTGGACCATTCCTTGGTCTGAGAGTCCAAGATCCAGGTGTCTCCATAATGGTAGAAGGTGGATTGTTTAGGAGAGGAAAATTCTCCTCCAAAAAGCAACAAGATCCCCGAGGGATGGTTACACATCGTGTGAGACGATCTTGGTAATGGGGAGTTCTTAGAGGTGATCCTCTTCCACGAATCGTTGTCTACTGTATAGACATACAAATCATTGTAAAAATGGGTCAATGGACCCGTCGTGCACTCTCCTCCAAACAATATCAACTCCTTCTTACCATTATTGTTATTCCCAACCAAAGAAGCATTCAATCTCTTGGAAGGTCTTTCAACAGACTCCACATTGACTGCTTCAAACAGGGCTTGTTCCTTAGCTAAGTTAGCTAACAATTCATCGATATCAACGTCATCTTCAAACTCGTCGTCCCCCTGCTTCTTCATTAACTTCTTGGACTTCTGTTCAGACTTCTTAACAGCCTTCTCCTTCTTCTCGGCCAGACGTGCCTTCTTGGCCTCTTTACTCTTCTTATCCTTCTTAGCCATACTCTATAGAGATGAGCTTCTTCTTTCTTGGGTGAAATTTTTTTTCTTTCCCCTTTTTCTTAGTGTGCCAAAATTGGGGGTTACACTACAAATGAAGTAAGTTTGTGCGTCACCCCCCCACAAAAAAAGGGGTATAAAAGGGAAAGTTACACAAATACTTACTTCAAATTACCTTTGTCCTTGTCCTCGAATCAATAAAGGTTACATATCATTGGACAAGACTTTGAATAAGCGTACTTCAATCATCGATAAGACAAACAAACCGACTATCTTCCTAAGTCTATCTTGTTGGCACTTATGGGGCATACACTTCGACTCTTTCGGTGCCAACTTCCAAAGCCCAGCTGTTCATCATCCTTTCACAAAACCGAGTCTTGGAATAGAATGGGTCTTAACGTTGAAGGTGTCAATCAACTGTAGCCTCCTTTCCTTTGGAAAGGGTCTTTCTACGTCTGGGTCTCCTTTCTGATTTAGAAAGGGTCTTTCCCGAACTGTTGATTGTCTTACATGAAACGCTCTCCATTCTGAGTCTAAGACCCAGTTTGACTGACTTGTGATGCTCTGATTGCGTGGGATCATGAAGTGGGATCGGAGGAGGAAAGATCGGAGCCTGTCTCGGCTGAATAAGGGGCTAGAAGTGGCTTGAGTTTGTTTGGGTACCCATCACCGATTGGAGTGGGTCGAAACAATCCGATGCTTTATAGCGGAAGATTAACTCGATTTAGCTTCCAGAGAATCTGTCCTCATATGATTTTACCGATTCGAAACAGGGATCTCTTTTTGTGAGTATTTACATCAGCTTATTATTAGTCTTTTTACTAACACATGCTTTCTTATATATTACAACATAGACAATGTATAGCTCTAAAAATAATAATCATCACTTCCACTTGTACCACTACTTCTTCTATCTCCAAGCGAGGTTGATGGCCGTCGTATACTTGCTCTCACCTCGCTTCGTAAAGCCGGGACATTAGATTTCCCTATTTGTGTCCTGTTGTTACTTGTGTTGGTGATGTTACTCAAACTTGATCGTGAGCTTAACGAAGTCTTTGCACGGATCTTGGGAATGCTGAAGGAACGTTCTTCACTATCATAAGAAGCTCTACTTGAAGCCAGAGAACTTGGACGTGAAAGTGATCTGGAAGAACATGCTGAAACGGGTCTCGGAATCATTGATTGAAGGACAGAAGAAGGTCGACTTTTCACTGGTTGAGACCAATTGGGTTTCCTTGTCTTCAGTACAGGAATCTTTGACTGTTGTGTCTTCATCGATTTCATCTTGTCTTTGATCAATTTCTCCATATCAATCGGAGACAGTTTGATCTCAAGTTGAGCCACACCTTGGGTGATTTCCTCCAGTTCTTGCATCAACTTGGACTGTATATCCATCTTATTCCTCAATTGAGTCAATTCTTCTTGCTCAATCATCTTCCTCGATCCTATGATCATAGCCATAGGTGTTCTTTCAGCCAACACTGGTTTAATGCCCATAGAAGAACTGATACTACCTCCCATGGCTTTCTTTCTAGAGACTTTGGTAGGTGAAGCAGAATGCAATCTTTCCATCTCTTTGAGTTTCTGCTCCTTCCTAAGGAATCCAGGCAAAATTTCATACACAGCCTTGTCATCTCTGTTAACAGTGTTTAAAATTTGTAACTTGTCTTGTTCCTTCAAATTCTCCACTTTGCTCTTCTCCAACTTCGAAATCTTCTGCTCCATGATATTCCAGTCATTCTTCACCTTCTCATACCCGTTGTTAACTGAATCTTCCAATTTCACATGATGTAGCACCAAAATTTTGGCTAGAACTTTGAGTGTCTGTCCCATCACTGACAGCTTATAACCAGCCTCCATAGTCAAGACCTGGTCATCCACACTGTCCTTCAAATCCTTACACAATAAGATCAGTTCCAAGAGCAATTTCTGGAAGATCTCTTGCCATTTACTATCTATCAATTCCTTCTTCAAACTCACCAAATCCTTGTTCAAATACCCGATCTTATCTTGTAATTCTTGGTACTTCAGTTGAAGTTTCCCCACCAATTCCGGATACAACTCTTTGGCTTGACCTTTGAAATTGTCCAACGTTGGTGGAACAAATTGTAAGGACATTTGTAAGGGAGCCACTTTATCATTCAATATAGTGTATTGATCATACAATTGATGATCAAAGGTGCTGAATATCGGGAACCTCAACTTGTTCTCTTTCAAGGTATGATGCAATTTGAGTAAATCCCAACCATTGATGGAGGTCTCTTTGTATGGAGTGGTCAATTTAAGTTCCTGGATCTTGAAAGATTGCTTCAAACAATCGTTCAATTCCAGATCGATTCCTCCCAAGATCTGTTTTTCCAACTCATGATACAGGATTGCAACGTCCAACTTCTTCTTATAAATGATGACAAACTTCTTCACTTGGAGTGAAATATCACTTATCAGATCAAACTTATCCAAGATCTCCGTCACTTCCTCCGAGATTTCAGCCTGTTTCGTCTCTATCAAAACCAACAATTGTGATATGATGTCATCTATATTGTGTAAATTCCCATGAATCTCCAAGATCTCCAGCTTCAGTTCAAACACCCACCCTATACTATCCTTCTCCTGTATATTGGCTTGCTCAATCTCCACAAAAACCTCCGCCAATGACCTCAAATATTCCCGTATATCGTCAATAATCTTACATATCTTCAAGTACTCATACTTGACTAAATACTCGGACTCCCCATCACTGATCTCCTTCAAATTCAACAACTCCTGGAAAAACGAAAACCCCTCACAAGTCCGAAGTATCTCAGATAATAGTATCACCTGCTCTTCTCCATTCATAGCTCTAAAGGTACTACTATCCTTCTCTCTGTCTCCCTTTACTACCTCCATCTCATCAGTGTCTTTTTTTTTTCTTTAACTCGCCTCGATTTTGTTTACAATTAACCTAAATAGGAATCTTAATTGAATGTGAAAGTATCTATACATGTTTACGTTCTTCTCTTACTTCACGTTCTTCCAATTGATCAGCTAAGGGTTGATGCGATACTGCTATTCTTTGTTGATCTAAGACGTCATCTTTCTCTTCCTCCTTTGGGTATTCTACAATTTGCTCTTCTTGCTCCTGTTCTTCTTCTTCTTCTCTCTTTGTTTCATCGTCCGACTTCTTCTTTTCTTCGTTCAAGAGACGGAACAAATGTGAGTCTCTGTTGAAATAGAGCTCTTTGAATTTACCGTATTCCACCAATTTACCGTCGTAACCCAATACCAAGACGTAATCGGATCTTTCTATGGTACTCAATCTATGCAGAATTGAGATGGTGGTCATACTATGATCTCTCATCAATTGGTTCAAAGTGTTGTTGACCAGAGTCTCCGACTTGGAGTCCAACAGCGATGTCAGCTCGTCCAAGATCAACACCAGAGGTTTCTTAAGTAAAGCCCTCAGAATCAGGACTCTCTGTTTTTGTCCTCCCGATAACAAAGACCCACGGGCTCCGATATTCGTTTCGTATCCGTCTGGGAATCTGTCGATGAACTCATGACAATTGGCCTTCTTCAGCACTTCGATCACTTCCTCTTTAGTCACTTTAACATGACGTGGAATACCATATTTGATATTCTCTTCAATCGTTCCCGACATCAATACCGGTTCCTGTTGAACCACTCCAATAATATTAGATCTCAAAGAATGGACACTGTAGTCCATCAAGTTCTCTCCGTCGATCAAGATCTTACCCGATTCAGGGTTATAGAACCTCAACAACAACGAAGCAATCGTCGATTTACCCCTTCCAGAAGGCCCCACAATACACACGTTCGACCCACTCAGAATCTTGAAAGAGATCTCATCAAATATCACATTGTTAGGTCTCGTAGGATACAGGAAGGTCACCTTATCGAAGACGATCTCTCCCTTCGAATGGGTCAATTGTTTTCCTTGAGTCAAAGGAATAGAAGGTTTACGGTCCAACAATTCAAACAATCTCGACAGAGCTCCAGCTCCTTTCATCAATTCCGAGTAAAAATTGGCCAACCCAAAGACTGCTCCTCCAGCATATTCCGTATAAAGCATGAACAGAGTCAAATCTCCGATGGTCATTACCGAGTTCATAACAAGATGAGTACCGTAACCCAAGGTGAGTAAGAAGGTGAAATTGCCAATTACCCCCGTCGTGGCGAAGAAGGTGGCATTTGTGAGGGCTTCCGTGTAACCTATTTTGTAAACGTTTCTTATTTGAGAGTCATATCTGTGTAATTCCTTTGGTTGGGAGGTGAAAGACTGGATTGTCTTGATCGAATTAAGTTGTTCTTCTGCTATTTTGGTCAACGACCCGGTGGCTTGTTGTAATTTCCTTGAAATTTGTCTAATTTTGCGTCCATAAACGTACGATCCCCAGAGTAAAGGAGGGGCAAACAGTAAGATGACAATACTCAATTTGGTGGAGATGAGCATCATCATGGTGATACCAGTGACACCGACAATTGTGTGTTTAATACCGTCGGATAAATTCTGGGTGATCGATCTCGATACCACATAGGCATCACCTGATAATCTGGAGATCAAATCTCCGACCTTATTGACGTCATAGAACTCCATATCTTGTGAAAGAGTCTTCTTCATGATATTGGCTCTCAACCGAGCCACCAATTTCTCTCCCAACACCCTCAAGATGATGATTCTACCAAAAGTGGCTAACGTCGATACCAGTAATAAACCAGCCATTATAAATAAGAAGGGAGTCAAACCAAAGCCAAAAAGCTCGATCAGTTCTAGACTCTCGAATCGTTTCGTGGCATCTAGTACTTCTCCCGTCACTTTCGGAAGCAGCATCACTATTCCGGCACTAAGAAATAACAATATCACCAGTCCAGAGAAGATTCGAAGATCTCGTCTTGCAAGTCTAAGTAACCTCACCACCTCCTTCCAGCCCGACTTTTGAATGTCCCCAGTATTGGCAGACAACTTCAACGGGTGTGATTTCTCCTCTTGTCTCAACCCGCCCTGAGTCATCGTACTGAACTGATGCTTCAATAGTATCGAGCTCCGACTCAACAAAGGAGCCGACGGCGTCATCATCGGGATCATCCGCGGAGTGAAAATGGATCCCAGACTCGTATGCGTCCTAATCGCTAATCGCGTAAGATTACTCCGGGTCACGTGTAACCCTACACTCAACCGAAACATCTTCCCTTCGTGAGTCCCAAAGTATCGATGATACATTTTCCTTTTCCATCGATCCCACACTTTTTTTTTTTCTCTCTCTTTTAGGCGTCGATTACACGACTTTCTTCTCCGGCTTTCTACGCGGGAACACTAACAACACAGACACACAGCGACCCAGCTATAGAACTACACTATAGAAGTACAGCTTTAAAAGCCAACTTTTAATGGGTTCAACAGAACAATTTATTCGTTATAGAGACTCTAATTAGGAACTCAAAGGCTTTGGGTCACTGGTGACACCGTCCTTGATGGTTTGTACTTGGGCTTCAGTGAAACCTCTCTTTTCAGCCTTGACCTTCAAGTCCTCCTTCAAGGAGTTTCTGACGGTTCTAGCGGCGATGGCCAAGTATTTGTTGAAGCTAAGGGCGTTAGTATGGTTGTTGTCGGTGGAAGGCAAGGTTGGGTGAGTGTGAGGTGGATGTATCGGTGTAGAGTCCTGGGCCTGTTGGAAGGCAATGGAAATGACAATTGCCCTTGGAAAGGTCATGTGAAAGGTGGGAGATCATCAATTGGACTTGACGGGAGGAAGTTGGCTTCCTTCCCCACTTTGCCTCGGGGCATAATTTAAGGTGGTCCTTTAATAAAGGAAAGTAAAAGCGCTGTTTGATCCAATATCTGCTCTATCACTATACCAACACCCATATAATACCATCTACCAAATCAATACTTACGAAAATCCAGCTTTTTGCCAAGCAGTAGACATGTTCTTTAATTGAGGTGTTACAAAGTGTGTTGAATAATTTTGGCTTTTTATTTGATTTTTTTTCTCAAGCGTTCATTTGATCGAATTTATTGACACAGTAAAAAAGGAGACTCCCAAAATGGCGGATCATCTCATCTTTCAGAAAAAAAAATTTTAGAGAAGAAAAGTTTGAGAGAGAAGGATAAAAGACGGAGAATGTCGGTGAATAGGGATCATTATTACAAGCTTGCTAGTGATATTGAGAGTGAGAGAATTGAGGGGGCCAAGTGTTTACTTAGTGAATTGAGTAGTGCCGATGAGGAGAAGGAGTTTAGATATGCTTTAGATCGGTTGATCAAGGGGTTGGCGTCTTCGAGACTGTCTGCTCGTCTTGGGTTTTCGATGTGTTTGACGGAGCTTTTGTCCATTTTGATTGTTACTAAGAAGAACGGGTATGATGTTGAAGCTTATTTGCGGGATTTGGACGAGAAAATCGCTCTGAATGTCTCGAAGAACAACGGGAAGAACGAGAGACTGGTGTTATTTGGGAGGATCTTTGGGTTACAACTGGTGTTGAACAGCGCTGTATTCGAAGGCCAAGTCAATTACACGAAGAATATTGATCAATACACTGCCATTTTGGAACAATTGATGCAATTGGCCACGACCAAAAACTGGATTAGAGAGACCTGTTATCTGACAATAGTACATAGTTTGAGATCGAAGTATGGATACAAAGAGACGAAGGAAGTTCTTCAAGTGTTGTTCAAGAAATTGAGTTCCGAAGTATCATTGGAAGGGTTGTTCTTGTATTTGAGCATTCCGGGGGAGCTTCGGACGGAGTTTGAATTACAAGGCTGGAAGAATGGTAAGCCTTTGAGTAAGGGCAATTTGGGGTTATTGGGTCGTGTTTTGAAAGAGAATAGTACGTCACCACAAGAGGGACAGGCTAATTGGCAGCCAAAACTCCATAATGTGTGGATTTTATTGATCAATGAGTTGTTGAATCCAAGTGAAGGTGAGATGGAAGAGACGATCAAAAATAAGAAGAGAAGTAAGCAAGAGAAGGTCAGTCCAAATAAGAGTCTTTCCTTTGAAGAGGTGTGGAATGGAATTGTTGATGAGCAATTCTTTGCCAGTAGTGCATCTCCAGAGAGGAAATATACCGGGTTTGAGATCTTGAGATTGACGTTGAAGCTCAATGACGAACCGAAGAGAATGTTGACTGTGTTGTCTCCAAATTTGTTACGGTCGTTGATCAACCAAAGTGCCAAGCAAGAGAGATATCTCAATAAGGTGGCCAAGTTGGTGCTAAGTGAATTGGTACAAATTGCCGATAGAGAGGACTCCGAGTGGAAGGTGAATATCCTTCATCAATTACTTAGGTCCAAGAGTGGCAGTGCCAATTTTGACATTTTGACCAAGACGAAGACGTGTGAAAGTATCTTGAGTAATTCGAAGGGACGGGAGGAGACGTTGGAGTTCTTCATTGACTGGTTTGAGGAATTGGAGAAGGCCGAGGAGAGTACTAAGAAACAGATCTATATCTTGGACCAGGTGTTGAACATTGCCAAATCGGGAGAGGTTTTAGACGAGAGTATGTTACCTCTGTTCAAGTTGTACATTACCCATGCTTTTTTTGAACGTGAGGGGAGTGAGAGTGACGAGAGATTGGCAGAATTGTGTCAAGATAGATTGAAGTCTTTGTTATCGTTGGTGATCACCAGTAACAAATCGACACTTAAGATTGGAGTTCTGGTGGAGAATATTTTGGCTTTGGAGAGAAGTTCGGAGTGGAAGTTGAGATTGGAATTTGACGAGGAGTTGACTCTGATCAAGGATGAACTGTTTACTCATTTGAGTACTCTTACCGAGTTGAAGGGGGGAAGTGATACGAAGATGAAATGTTTCGAGACCTTGTATTCGATGATCATTATTGAGTTGTATTGTGGAGATGAGGATTCCATTCTGTTGATTCCGGAGTTGAATCTGGCTTTTGAACAGAAGTTCGATAAGGAGGAGGAGGAGAGTGGGGAACTGAATCTGATCTTGATGGACTTTGTCTTGTCGTTTGTCTCTCAAAAGGCTGTTCTTATGAAGCAGTTGAGTTTGACGGTGTGGGAGTATTTGATCGAAGAGGGATTGACGGAAGAGGAGGTCGGGAGATTGACAGAGGTGTTGGAGACGAAGGAGAATAAGGAGGGGCAGAGGAAGTTGTTCAGCACGGATGATGATGTGGTGGATGATGGAGAAGAGGAGGAGGAAGAAGAGGAGGAAGAGGAAGAGGAAGAGGAGGAAGAAGAGGACAGCGACAGTGACAGTGACAGCGACAGCCAAAGCGAGGACGATGTTGAGGACAGTGAGAAAGACAAAATGGAGGAGGTTGATCAGAAGACCAACGTTGCCCTTGCCAAAGCTTTGGGAATTCCTACGTCTGAATCTGGGGAGGTGAAGTTTGACGATCTTGACTCTGATTCTGGGGACGGGTCTGAGTCTGACTCTGAATCGATGTCGGATGAGCAAATGATGGCCATTGACTCGCAATTGTCTCAAATCTTCCAACATCGTAAAAGTGCTATGGACGAGATCAAGTCCAAGTCTGGGAACCAGCGGAAGTTGGATGTGATGGATCTGAAACAGACGATGATCTTCTTCAAGAATCGTGTATTGGATTTGGTGGAGAGATTCAACCAACTCCAGAGCGAGTCGCCTTTGAACTTGAAGTTCATCAAGCCTTTGTTGACGTTGATCGAGTTGACGTTGGACAAGAGTCTTGGAGAGAAGAGTCATAAATTGTTGAAGAACAAGCTTTGTAAGTCGAAGGTGGTTGTTGGGGAGGATCAAATAGAGGAGCTTTATGAGATGGTGAAGGAGTTGCATCAAATGGCATCTACTTCTACTATTAAGGCCCATTCGTTGGCTTCCAGTCAATGTAGTATTTTCGTGGCCAAGACTATTGTGAACAACAGTTCCGATCCAAAGCTGATAGATAGGGTCATTGATATTTATAGTGAGTCCTTGAAGTTGTGGATGCACGACCCGAAGAATAAGACCGGTACGGGGATGTTCTTTGATTTTGTCAATTGGTTGAACTCGAAGAGGTAGAGAGGTAGAGTTTATTATATAATTAAGAGAAAAACCTGTTGAAAGGGTTGAATCTGGATATCACTCCACCCATGACTCCGTTTGTAAGTTCGTTCAGTTTACCGAATTTGTCACACTTGGTGAACAGCATGGCGTTAAGGGTGGTTAAGACGATAGCGATGATGACCAAAATGAGGGACAAGAACTCGAATTTGAGGATGGCCACGATACCCAAGACTATCCAGAAGATAGGGGCTCCGTAAAGGAAGAGCCAGAACACTTTGGAGTCGATTGGGTTGATGTACCGAGAGGGGTCCAGAGTCTCGAATACCCAGACACTCTCTCCTATTTCGTTTGTCTCATTCCACCATCTCAAGCCCACCATAAGTCTTCCACTGATATTTTTGACGTTCCAGAAGTCCAGCAGAAGTAAGAGAATGACAAGAATGAACTCGAGAATGAAGTTTTTGGTGAAGAGAAGTCCAAGAAGGTACACTAAGAGTGCTCCTATACGGAAGGACAAATAGAATACAAGGGCAATTGGATGTGACGACTCACTAAGTCGTTGGTATAATGATCTAACAACGGTATTCTGTTCCTGAGGACTGGACTGAGGGGGGTTAGCATGGGTGGGATGTGGCGTAGGGAGGGTGGTACTTACCATGATTGGAGTTATAATGTGCTGTTAAGAGGATTTGTTTTTTTGTAAGAAAAAATAGTAGTTAAAGCCCGAAGAAGGGAAGGGAGGGATGTAAGATCTACACAAGGTTGCTGGTAGTCATGAAAGTTTGTTATTAAGTATATACAGAAAGATAATAAAGGATGAGTTGGCGTATTCATGCACTGATTTAATCACTTACGACTCCTCTTCATCTAAATCCAAACCCATCAATTTCAGTTTCTCTTCCAATCTCTTACGCTTTTCCAACTTTGCCAGTCTCATTCTTGCTAATTCCAGCTGGATTTCATACGGTTCCTTCGGGATCTTATTAAGAGTGTTTGGATCTGGCCAGAAACCGGGAACATTGAACTTCTTATCGGTATCAATACCGACGTAGTACATGATAGATATAGGAGTTAAGAGGTAAAAGGTGAACTAAAAGTTAGTAGGGAGGGACACACAGATCATTAGATGGTATTACTTACCTTTGCAAGTTCAAATTGCGACCTTGTTAAGTTGAGTTTGGGGAATTTGAAGGCCATGATGAGGAAGAAAGAGGTGAAGGAAAGGAAGTAAAAAAGTAGAAATTACTAGCAAGAATTGTAATAGGGAAAAAAAGAAGAAAAATAGTAAAATAAGTAGGGAGAGTAAGCAGAGTACTATGGAGAGCTGAAAAATATAGGAAATACAAGAAAAATACTAAGAAAATAAGAAAAATACTAAGGAGAAAATAAATGTGAGAAGAAGAAAAACTTGTAACCATAAAAATTTTCATGTCTTCACCACCTACCAAGAAGCTGAAAATGTCGGGATTAACTATTTGTACTCATAGTGGTAGTTTCCATGCTGACGAGCTGTTGGGAGTTTACTTACTTCGTCTTTTGCCTCGTTTTTCCAACTCCACTTTGATCAGATCCAGAGATCCTCTGGATTGGGAGAAGAGTGATATAGTGATTGATGTTAGTGGGCAGTACGATAAGGTGAAATTTTTCGACCATCACCAACGTGAATTTGAAGATGTATTTAGTGAAAATTATAGCACCAAATTGTCCAGTGCCGGGTTGGTTTATAAACATTTTGGTAAGGAAATTATTCTGGAGGTTTTACCTGAGTTGAGTGAGGAAGAAGTGGATCTTTTGTATGAGAAGGTTTATAAGGATTTCATTGAGAGTGTCGATGCCAATGATAATGGAGTGGGTAATTATCCACTGGACGTGAAGCCTAAATTCAACGACAAGAATTTCACTTTGCTGAGTGTTGTTGCCAATTTGAACCCGGGTAGTTATTTGGACCCCACCGATGCCGATTTTGACAGGTGTTTCGAACAACTGTCCCAGTTGATGGGGAACGTTTTTAATAATTTATTGCTTAACTATGGAAAAAGTTGGTTACCCCTGAAAAAAAGTGTTACCGAGCTGTTTGAGCTGAGATTTGAAGTTGATCCCTCTGGATCGGTTGTCTTATTTGACAAGTTTTTGCCATGGAAAGAACATTTGTACGATTTGGAAAGACTGAATAACGTCTGGGGACAGGTATTATATGTATTATTCCCAGATACTTCGAGCAATTGGAGAATTGCCGCAGTCCCTGTATCGGGAGGTTCCTTTGAAAGTAGAAAAAAATTGCCCCAACCATGGAGGGGAGTGAGAGATCAGGAACTCAGTGACTTGACAGGAATTGAGGGTTGTGTCTTTATCCACGCTGCAGGGTTTATTGGAGGTGCAAAAAGTAAGGAACTGGTGGTTCAATTGGCAAAATTGGCCATCCAAGACTAAAATGTGTTACAAGTTGAGGCGGGGGGTTAACAGTCTGTTAAATTGAGGCTTTCATAATTTATGTATAATTTATTCCGGTCGTCGTAGATATAATCATAGACGTAGATAGTCCCACCACAGACAATCACATAGACAACTATACCACATAGACAATTACACAACAGTATAGTCCTTGTGTAAACTGACCTGCATTGTCTTACTATCGCTACTTTTACCCCTTTTCTTAAAACGCTGCGTTTTTTGTCTAGGAAAAAAAAACCATTAACCTTTGAAACAGAGATCAATACAACAAGTTGGTTGAGTACAGGATGAAGAAGATCTGGCGTAAAGATCGCAGTGGCAATCGTGTCGACGATTCGCTGTCATCTGGGCAATCCCAATCGTTTGCCAACACCAGTTTCCAGACCATTGATGAGTATTCTGATTACAATTCGGTACAGGATTTTGACGCCCTTACCAAAGTTGATACTCGTGGTTCCTCTGCCCATACGTCATCGAATACGCGGAGATCGCTTTCGATTAAGCCTTCCAAGCAACAATTGACCCCAACGACACGTTCTACTCAACTGTTAGTCAAGCCCGATTGGGACACCAAACCGATCAAATACGGTTGGCTCAATAAAGCCAACTCGGAGTTCTCCGACGAATCGCTCAAATTGTTCAGAGTAGAACTCAAGGGCTCGCATTTGTACGTCTACAAGACGCCAATGGACCTTTTCAACGTCAAATCGTTCAGAATCGCTTCACTGGATGAAGTAGCGACGGAATTACAGCAACAACAACAGCTGTCATCGCAAAGGCAACAGACTCAAGGTCAAGGTCAAGGTCAGGGCCAGGGTCAGGCTCAGAGTTCTCTTCAGAGTCAACAGACACGTGAAGAGAGTTCTTCACCAAAGAGGGGACCTTTGGAGTTGAGTGAGGATTTGGATTCCTTACAATTGGGATCTGAAGATACGAGGTCGATTAGATCTAGAAGGTCGATTCCGATCCTTCAACAATCGGAGGATTCTATTTCTATCGCACAGACATCGGCTACGCAATTGTCGTCTACCAATTCCGTCAAGTTGTCTTACTATTCAGCCAATTACCCTCACCCAAAATTAGACATCGATCCTCATACACAGAATATCATCTCCGGAGACTTGGAGAGTATTTGTCATTCGATCTTATTTAATACGTACGTTCACATGGATGGTGATAATGACAAGATCACGAGACATTTGTTATCTCTTTTACCCTTATTTGGGGATATTGTCACGTGTTTGTCTTACTTCAAGAAGTACAGCGATATCTTTATTTCGGACCCGAATCCAGAGTCGAAGGAGAACCAGGACGAACAACTGTTGATCCCTAGAAAGACGGAGATGATCATGACTCATAGATTGAAGTTGATCATTCAGTATATCACTGATAACTTTCCGGGGATGTTATTGGACGATCAGATTTTCAAGAGTTTGTGTCAACTTTTGAAGTCGCTTCTGAGTCATGATGATTGTACCAGTTTGGAGGCTCTGGTGTTTGGCAAGCAACAAGATTTGTATGCCTTGTTGAACCGGAACGAAGATGCGAAGGAGTCTTTGATGGAGACGGAATTGGGACCTTCTCAATTCATGAAGATGGATCTTCTGCAATTGGCAAACGAGATCAATTTGATCAATTTGCGGTTTAACAAGGCATGGAATCCCCAGTTGGACTGTTCTTTGTTATTTGAGCCGATTCATGAACACCACGATTACTATAGAAAGAATCCTTTGATCTTCGACTCGACCAAGAACTTACATTATATGGGTCGGTTATTGGTGCACCATCTCTTTTTGGATCCTCAACATTCCCGTAAGTCTTCCAAGAGAGCCAAGACGATCATCAAGTGGATCGAATTGGGATCTTACTTCGACAAGATTGGAGATATGGTCAGTTGGTTAGCAATAGCCACTGTGATCTGTTCCGTTCCAGTATTGAGATTACAAAAGACTTGGGATCATATCGACCAGGAATTGATCAAGATCATCTCGACCGACTGGGCACCGGTGGTCTTTGAGTTGGACAGGAGATCTATGATCAGCGAGTCGGGGCATAGATCGTCGTACCATGTGATTGCTCCACAGGGAATTGGAGAATTGTATCCTAAGGAAAATGTGATTCCGTATTTTGGAGATCTCTTTGTGAAGAAGCCAGATGTCTTGACGATCAAGCAATGTGAGAGAAAGACGCAAAGGGTGATTGTGTCTTTGAACAGATGGCAAGATTACGTCAATAATGTGCAAAATATGGGAGCTGCAGCTACACTGGAAGAACCACAGAGCACTTCGGAGTCGTTATCACAGACATTATTTGCCTTATTGAATCATCATATCGATTGTGAAGCCTTGACGTTGGAAGCTGTTATGAAGTATTCCTTGGCAGTAGAGCCATCTACCAATGGTGTCTTTAATAAGTACCACGATAGTTCTAGATCTCCCTTGTTTTTGGGATCCTATCCGTCGGTCATCTTTCCTCATACGTTATCTAAGTACAGAGTGTATGATCAGAAGCTTTTGATTGGAGCCATTGGTAATGAAATTGCCTCTTCGAGTAAGGTTTATACCGATGTGAAGAACAACCAAACGAGCATTGTCAATTCCACGTCGAAGACACATTTGGTTGGGGAGCAACAAGAACCATTGCAAAGACCTGGACGGAATCAATTCTTGAAGAATGTGCGTGACTTGTTCGACATTGATTCTGCCGATTTACATGTGAGTGATTCCGTGATCTTCAAGACGATGGAAGATGAGAAGTCGGATCCTTTACAATCGCCTACAGTGGACTTGAGTTCAGAGACTTCTCAACAGACAGATGTGGAGACGATGAGTAAGCCGAGATCGAGACCTTCCAGTGTTTTGTTCAACGAGTCAGCTAACGTGAAGAGATACAGTAATTACTCTTCTAATTTGGAGGATTTCAGGAAATTGACCAAGCCTAAAGACGAGCTGACTACTGTGAAGGAGATGTTCATTAAGGCAGCTAGTTTGGACAGGTTGATTGACTTGTTGATCTTGACGGCCAATATCTTTGCCAGTGAGATCAAGACCGAAGATGTGCTCAACTTTAGTAAGGGAGGAGAACCGACTTTCAAGATGGACAATGGAGTTTATACGGTGACGTTCTTTGCAACGTATAGAAGTTTCTGTTCGACGTCGACGTTGTTGAAGGGGTTGTTCAAGAGGTTTGTTGGAGCTAAATCTGCTCTGATATCGATCTATAAGAGAAGACAAGCGTTGCTGAATTTCCGGACACAAACGGGAGACATTTCGGAAGATTATCCTTCGTGGGACGACTCGATCAATGAGAGCCATCCGGATTATAACAAGGTGATTTGGAAGTATGTGGCTCAAATACAGATCGGAATATTGGAGCTGTTGATCACTTTGGTGAAGGATCATTATGATCATTTCATTGACGATTTAGATATTAGAAAGACGTTCGTTAAGATATTGAAGTTAATTGACGATGAAGTGATTGTGGAATGGACGAAGGTTCTTTCCAGATTGGAAGCTGATTCTCAACACGACGAGGGAATTTCAAAGCAGGTGACTGAATTACACGAGCATCACGAACAAATCTTGACCTTGTACAAGAAGTTGAGAAAGGTTTACATCAAGAAGAGTTACAAGCCGTTCGAGTCTACTTATCAGTCTCCTACCTTTTCGTCTAGTTTGAAGTTGGTACCACTGGAAAACAATCTTCCTCATTCGGACAATTTGACTGGAATTGAGAATTTCATTAATGAGTTTGATGAATTGGCCGGTATTTTGTTCAAGAGAATCTCGGTCAATGACTTATTACAAGTATTTGAGATCATTGAAGTACAACTGGGTAAGACCACGACCGGGTTATTTAACTACCAAATGCAGAAATCCACGACTCCTGATGACCAATTGGTGATATCCGATGTCTTTGGATGGTTTGCTAGTTTGTATGATGTGGATGATTCTGGAACTCGGGAATATGCAGTGAACAAGTTCCCTCAATCGGTCAAGTCGATCTTCCAATTGTACTACAAACTTAAGACCTATATGGTTGCTCAACTTACGGACCCTGAGATCCCACAAGAACAACGTATTGACAGAATGAGATGTTTACTTAAGATGCTTACGATAGTGAGACATAAGATGAAGTCAATTGACTTATTCGAAATGGAAGGACTTGAGGTTTCTCCTCATGTGCCATCTTTGATCGAGTCGACGATCATTAATTCTATTGTGACTCCTGAAAGTAGACTCTTTACTCAGAGTTGGATCTTGGCTGCTAATTGGTTCAGAACCAGCAGCGAAGATAAGATTGAAGTGTTCTCAGATTTGGAGACGATGGTTCCAAACGATCTTAGTTTCATCAAGGACAAGTTGAATCTTACCAGTAATTTGACTCCATGTATTGGTTGGCTCAGTGAGAGACTCATTGAGATTGCCTGTTACATTCCTAATATGTCAGTTTCTAATACGAAGCTCATCAACTTTGACAAGCGTCGGTACGTCTACAACTGTGTGTCCAATATCTTGGAGTTGAAGGAGGTGATCACTGGAGAAGCTGTTACCAACATTGAGAATTTCAAGTTCTTGTTCAAGTTGAAGGATGACGAGTTGTACGATTTGAAGGAGGTGAAGAAGGCTGCCGATTTGGAGAATGCCGACCAAGATCCTCAACCGTTATTTGAAGACTTAATCAAAGAAGAGAGACTGATTTTGATTAAGGAGGAGTTGAAGAAGACCTTCTTGACCAAACAAGAACAAGACAGAAAGAACTCGGCTCTGCGGACTCCATTTGGCTATCAATTGAACCACGAATCGACAACGACTCTTACCTCTACTGGAATCAACTCCAGTCCTAATACTAGTAAATTGAGTGAAGCAGCAGTTAAGAGAGCCTCAGTTATGGGATCTCCTGGTAAATCGAGATTCAAGTTCAACTTGTTCAACAGAGGAACAAGACCATTTCCATTTGCTTCTGGAAGTCCCGACAGAATCGTACGAAACTTGGATCTTCCGGACCTGGAGGCTTATAGTGATAACAAACAGAAACCTACGTTGGTGTTGAACTTGAAGGATTTCTCGATCTTCCCGATTTACAGAGTCCCAGGACTGTTCAAGATGGACGGAGACAATGACACCGAGTACTTCTTCCAAGCCACTACCGAGCAGGAGAAGGAGGATTGGATCTACAGGTTGAACTATAGTAGACGTCATTGGTACTATTCCAAGCTCTTGAACAAGAACATGTCACCTAATATGGTATTTGGAGTCCCTATCGATTACATCTGCTTACGTGAAAATAGTGTCATACCGAATGTCATTGATAAGTTGATCAGTGAGATTGAGGTCCGTGGATTGGAAGAGGTTGGTATTTACAGAAAGAGTGCTTCTGTTGCCGTGTTGAATTTGCTTCGGTCGGAGATCGATAAGTATGGAGACTTCAATATGGAGAACCAATTGGTGTTTGACATCAATAATGCCACTGGGTGTATCAAATCCTTCCTTCGTGAATTGCCGGACTCTTTAATTCCTGACGAGTTGATTCCCGAGTTCGGACTCGTGAGGGAGGAAGGAGTGGAATTGGAGCATCGGTTGATGATTTACAAGAAGGTGTTACCTAGATTACCTTACCACAACTTACACTTGTTGAAGAGGATCATTCACCATTTGAAGGTTGTTGACGAATTCAGCGAACTCAACAAGATGAACGCCTCTAACTTGTCCACCATCATTGGAGCCACCTTTACTGAAGCAGCCAATCCGGAATTGACCAAGAAGTACTTTGGATTAATGAACTTTGTATGTGAGGACTTGATCAAACATTACAACGAGGTATTTGAAGTATAAAGTGATATGTACAAGTAAAAAATCTACTGTTATTGTGTTTAGTTGGACTTCTTCTTTCTGACGATGGCTCTTGGTCTTGTTCTTGCCTGGAGGGCGTTTTGGTGAGCCTTGGATTCTTGCACGGTTTGCTGGGCCTTGGCAGCACTATTCTTTTGAAATCTCTCGGCCATCTCTCCCACCGATTCTCTGAATCCCTTGTCTGGGGCATTTTCTGCTGGCTTAGCAAGAGGACTCAAACCTAACATAGATCTTGTCTTTGGGTTCATCAAGAGCAGAGATTGGATACCGGAAAAGATGGCAGAGGTGGTCAAATAGACACTGACACCGGCAGATAATTGCATGGTGAAGGGAATAGAGGCAATTGGCAACCAAACCATGTATTTCTTGAAGGCAGAGACGGCAGAGGTTTCTCCCATTTCACCTCCACGTTTAATGGTGGCAGAATAGATGAGGGCAGAAATAGTAGGCAAGGCGACGTAAGGGTCAGAGGCAACTAAATCAGTGAACCAGAAGGCTCCTTGGTCTTGGAAACCTTGTACGGGCAAAAGACACATTTCTCTGATCGATACAAACATACCAATAGAGAAGGCTATTTGACCCATTGGCACCAACAGGTATCTGTTTTTCACCCCATGTTTTCTCATCAGCATCATCATCTGTTGTTGCAGGAGTTGTTTCTCTCTCATGGTGATATCTGGACTGTTCATACGAGCTCTCAGCAGATCCATTTCGGGTTTGGCCTTGGCGGTACGAGCCATGTTTTCAGAGGCCTTGAGAGAGAGAGGGAAAAGAGCCAGACGGAATCCTACTGTAGCTAAGACAATGGTCAGCCACCACGGTAAACCGGTATAAACGTGAATGTATTCCAATGTATGTTCGAAAATACCCATGAAAGAGTTACCGGGAAGTCCCACCGATTGCAAATATCCAATGGTATCGGAGGTAAGTGGGGCAAGATCCAGGGCCTTCTCAGTGAACGATGGAAGTTGGGAAGTGATCTCTGTAGTGGCAGCAGAAGTTGGGGTGGTGGAGTTGAATCTCGTGGACATTTTAAGTCCAGAGGTCATCATTGGACGACCAACACCAATGGTCCTCACTAAGGGTTGACGTAATCTGAACATGGTGGTAGAGGATGAAGTTAGATCTTGGAGTTGGTGATTCTTTGGTTTTTATTTTTTTTTTTCTTTGAAAAATTTTGTTAGTTAAAGTGAGGTTTATTCATTAAGAGAGGGATGTGGATTGGAGTACGAAGAGGAATATTGAGGGGTGGAATAGCGGTGCCCAGAGGGGTGAGACAATACAATAAGATACTTGTTAGTCCCTTGACATTTCAGAGCACTTTACAACACGTGATGTTCAAGTCGTCGGAGCTCGTGAAGATCTTGAAGTCGACTGATAATGAGACGGTGGTGAAGCTTCAAGAGACGGATGTGGATGATATTGATGTGATGATGAAGAGGTTAGTGGTGGAGAATCCGCAGATGTACGATGAACTCTCGGAGATTATCCTCAAAGTGCGGTTTTACGAGATGAACGACAAGTTGTTCGATGTCTTTTGGGGGGTTCTATACGAAGATGGTCACCCCCAGTCTGAAGCGGTGGTGTCGTTTGTAAAGCCGTTCATGGAGTATGAGAAGGTGGAAGTATCAGAGAACAACCGTCACAAGCTCTACGAGCTCTGGGGAAGTTCTGCGAGTGCTGAACAGTTGACGTCAATGACATCAAGTCAGGCTTTGACTTCAGTACTGATGAATCTCCAAGTGCAGAGTTTGTTGTTGGTGGGAGACCACCAACAGGCTTATCAAGTGGCTATAGAGAGATATAAGGAGTTAGATAGATACAGTCTTGAATTGTTGGCTTGTCATTTGCTCCATTATAAGGAATTCACTAAAGTGTACAAATTGGTCGAGTCCGTTTACAAGGCCAGAGAGAAGAGATACATGGACAGATATTTGCCCTTGAGTAATCAGCAACTCGGGGAATTGATAGCCATGGCCGTTGAGAGGAAACTGTATAAAATGCTGAGATGGTTGATCAACAATTTCTGCATTTTCCAGGTGTTACATTACATCGACCAAGGAGTGTTGTATGCCTTCATGAAACAGGCCTCTTTGAAAGGGGATTACATTCAATTCACCAAGACACTGAAACTTATGAGACAAATCACCCAACTAACCCCGACAATGGAGAGAGAAGTGGCCATCTTGTATATAGAACTGAAGTATCTGAAACGGAAGGTACAGAAAGTGGTCTCTGGGTCTCTCCAACGCCTGTTAAAGGAATTCGAAGGGGACGTCTTACAATTACAAAGTCATCTCCCCATCAAACTGAACGATCTCCCCTTGTCCATCTCCACCTTTGCCAAGGAATTCAAAGACACTCCTGTTTCTAGTCTCATCAACGATATCACTTACCTGACACAGAAGGGAGACCAGATGGGAACTTTGATGTTAAACGTCATCATAGCTCTGATCTCCCAATTGGGGAAACCGGAACTTATTTTCGCCATTTTACAACAACTTCCCCTCGAATTGACCGGCTTAATCAACGAAGAAACCATGTTTTACGTCATCAGATCATACTACAATAGTGGAGAACAAATCACCACGAAATCCGCCAATTTCTTAGTCCAAGTAGTCTCACAACGACCTAATCTCGAATCGAAAACGTTCAGATTGGTCTTGAAACTTCTAAAGAACTCAGACGTGGATTTGAACCCTATACTTAACCTGTATCATAGCTCCTTATAAAGTCGTGCAGATTTTGACACTCGTAGCAAAAGAAAAAAAAAAAAAACAGAACCTCATCGGTGTAGAAAAAAAAGTTAAGTCAAAGCAGAAGTCACCTTATACGAGATCTAAAGGAGAGACTTCAGTTCACTTATGTCTCGTGCCAGGAAATTAGCCGTTGTTGGGAGTCGTGCCGTTGGGAAGTCTTCATTGACTGTACAATATGTGGAGGAGCACTTTGTTGAGTCTTATTATCCCACTATAGAGAATCAATTTAGTAAGACGATCAATTTCAAAAACAAGGATTTCGCCATTGAGATATTGGACACTGCCGGGCAGGACGAGTTCAGTATCATGAATCAGAAGCATCTTATTGGAATTCATGGGTACATATTGGTTTATTCGATCACGTCACGGAGTTCCTTCGACATGCTTCGTATTATAAGGGATAAGATTATAGACAGTACTGGGAACGAGAATATACCGCTTATTATTGTTGGGAACAAGAATGATTTGGAGGACCAGAGACAGGTCAGTAAGAAAGAAGGAGCAATGTTACTGAAGGAGTTCGGATGCGGCTTCGTAGAAACCTCCCTGAGACAGAACAAGAATATCGACCAACTGTTCGAGGGACTCATCTCGGAGATTGAAAAGATCCAAAACCCGGAGGGCAACGAGGAGGACAAACTGTGTATTGTGATGTAAAGAAATTTCAGAATATAAACTTGAGGTTGGTATCGATCGGATGCGAGGCACTCAATTGGGGCTTTTGCGTGTATTTTCCCGATAACACGGAACGCATGTTTTGTAAAAGAGTCAAGTATGATTGGTTGTTGTTGGTGGACATGACTTTGATGAAACTGTAACTCATGGCTCCAGTAGAGACGCCTCCCTCCTTGGCATCAGCGGACGTTTGGTCGTCTTTACAACCGGAGATCATTACCACATCGGCTGGAGAGGTTTTCGTTCTTTTCAGTTGTTCCATCAGTTGTTGGTTAGCACCACCACTGGCGACCAATTGAAACAAACCAGTGGCTTTACTAATGACAGAACTCATATCACCCGTCATATAAGATGTGACAGCACCCAAGAGACCCTCACCGGCTTCTTCCAAAAGATTTGGTTCCTTGAGAACACCTTTGGTGGAGTACATATAAGGCAAGTCCATGACGGAACCAGAATGACAAGAATCGAACAACAGAGTAAGTCTGACACCGGCTTGTAAAGGTCTGACCAACAATTCGTGAATCTCATCGTCCGTAATGTGGCCATTGGCCTCGAAATCCAAGGGATAAATGACCTCATCGTTACCGTCGTATTCGTCACCATCCAAGTCACGTGTTTGACCACCATGACCGGAATAATGGAAGAACAAGGCATCATTGGGTTGGGCATCCTTGACCAACCATTTCATAGCGTCGATGATGTTCTGTCTCAAGGGAACAGAACGCATGTTGGTGTTCTTATCGGTAAGAATCACCATATTATCTTGAGTGTAACCACAATTGGAAAGGTACGAGGCCACATTATTGACGTCATTAATACACCCATTCAATTGGTTACTACTACCGATGTAATTAATACCGATCAATAACAGTTTCCGCTTACCAGTACAGGCGGAATATTGGTAATTGTACCCATTGACTCCGAACGATTGTGGCTGAGTGGTGGGAGTTTGCAATCCCTGACCACCGGAAGAAACTTGGCCAGTTCCGTTCTGTTCATAGTATTGTTGGAACTTGGATTGAGTGTTCAGTTGCGACTGAATTTGTTGGTCATTCCAATTGGGTGGGGCAACGGCGGGACGGCTGTAACCGCCTTGACCTTGGCCTTGGTAGTTCTGATAGCCTTGGTTTTGCCCTTGGTAGCCTTGGTTATAACCTTGGCCTTGATACCCCTGCCCCTGGTATTGTTGTTGCAGGTTCGAATAACTCGCGTGATTACTTCCGGGATACGACATTCCTTCTTACTACTTGTTACTTCCGCGCTTGATTTTTAGAATTTCATCTACCAAAAAAAGGATGTGATTTATTTGATTGCCTAATTAAGTAATACTTAATCTGTCTTTTTTTTTTTTTCACCTTAGCCGTTATCGCCTAAATCTCAAATCGGGTATTAAGTGTGCGATAACCGATTTATATATAAAAGGAAGAATAAATATCGGACCATTTTACAAACTTCAAAAAACACCTCATGTCCAAATACTTACCTGTCAACAATCCTACGAAGCCCTTTTGGCATTCTGAGCCAAGTGATATCCATGACTTGAGATCCACTGCCGACCTTCCTAAAGAGGTAGATATTGTCATTATCGGCTCAGGTTATGCTGGTTCCACCACTGCCTATTATTTGTACAAGGACAACGCTGTCAGTCCAAGTATTTGTATGTTGGAAGCTCGTTCTGCTTGTTCCGGAGCCACTGCCAGAAACGGAGGTCATTTGAAGCCAGACGTGTACAGAAGTTACATCACTCATGAACAAGTTCTTGGTGCTAGAGAAGCTGCCGAAATCATCAACTTCGAGAACGACCACATTCCTGCTATGGCCAAATTGGTTCGTGATGAAGATATTGATTGTGATTTCATCATCACAAGATCCACCGATGTCGACTTAGACCCTGTCAATGCCCTGAAATCCCTTGCCGGTTGGAATGCCATGATGAAGAATCCTTACATCAAAGGTAAGGAAAACTTCCAACTTCTTAAAGGAGAAGCTGCCAAGACGATTTCGAAGAACGAGGAGATCGACTTCACTGTCTCCTTCCCAGCTGGGTCCATCTGGCCTTATAAATTTGTGACAGCTCTTTTGAAGAAGTGTCTTGCCAAGGGACTTAATTTACAAACAAATACTCCAGCTTTAAAGACGGAGAAATTGAGTAATGGCAAGTTCTTGGTCACCACTCCAAGAGGCAAGATTCTCTGTTCCAAGTTGGTATTGGCCACCAATGCCTATACCAAGGCCATTGCCCCGGAATTCGACGGTAAGATCACTCCTATCAAGGGACTGTGTTCTCATATTGTAAGTGGAGACGCTTCCAAGAGAGCTCCTAACTTGGTAAATTCTTACGGTATCAGATTCGAAGGTTCCAAGACAGACTATTTGATCAACAGACCTGACGGGTCGGTCATTTTGGGTGGTGCCAAGGAACACATCTTCCCTTACCCGGAGAAGTTCTACAATGTCGTAGATGATTCGTTCATCATCGAAAACACCGATAAATACTTCGAAGGTTACATGGAGAAACATTTCTACACCTGGAGAGAATGTAAATCGAAGGTGGATTACGTCTGGTCCGGTATTTTGGGTTACTCTGACGATGCTTTACCTTACGTCGGTGAATCCAACACCGAGAAGAACAAGTATATTCTTGCCGGTTTCCACGGCCATGGTATGCCTCGTGTCTTATTATGTGCCAAGGCAATTGCCGAGTGTATCAAAGAAGGTTCCTCCATCGCTGAAAAGCCAATCCCGGAATCCTTCAAGTTGACCGAAAAGAGAATGAACAACAGAGACGCTTCTTTATTACTGGCTACTGTAACAGCTACCAACAAACCAAACCAAAAGTTATAACCTACATACAAACTAATTAATTGAGATCCTCTTGAATTTTTGCTCCTCCGGAGTCTCTAATTGTGGAACCTCCAACTTCAATACACCATTTTCAAAAGAGGCCCTGATATTATCACCATCTACCTTAGTAGGTAAGACGATTCTTCTCTCGAAACTACCCGAGGATCTCTCAATGTGATGTTGATCCTTTTCCTCCTTCTCAATGGCTGGAATGGTACCCTTAATAATCAACTCATTATCCTCCTTGTTGAAATCAATGGTGATATTCTCCTTTGGAGCTCCAGGAACAGAAACGTGCAAATCATAAGATTTCTCCTTAGTAACAATATCAACTGGTGGAACCAATTGTCGGTCAAGTCCAAATCCAAAGAATGGATCTCTACCTTCACCTTTGGTCAATTGCTTCTCATTTCTTCTGCCCCGGTTGGTGCGAATCAAATTGTTGAATTGATTAACCTCTTCGTTAATGTTGTCAAAGAAATTCCAGAATGGATCGTTGTATAAAAATGTAGACATCTTCCTAATAATCGCTTTCGTTCTGATGACCACCATTCCCAGATTCCTCACCCCCCTTTTATATCATTTCACAAATCCCCATCGAATTTCCTCGAACCCTTAACCCCCCCTCCTGCCTCTCGTGACACCTTCCTAATTAGGAAATCACAGAAATTTCTAGCAATGACTAGAAAAAAAAAAAAGTCAGCTTAGGTCAGCTCAATACAAACAAAATACAATTAGAATACATCTATACATTTTACTCGACGTCCATTTTCTCCGACGAGAGAGGCAGCGAGATTGGGACTTGTTCTTTTCTTCTCAGTAAACGGGCTTCTATCAGTTCGTCTTCGTTCTTCGAGTTTATACCCTCGGCATTTTCGTCGTCGTTGTAGAATTCCGTGTCTTGTCTGATCATGTTATCTCTCAGATATTGTGAGCCACCTTGAGTCTCTTTCAGTTCCTCGGTATCTTCCTCGACGTCTCCGAAGTCTTCCATATCAGGAGGAACATAATTCATTTGAACTGAAGGAGTATGTCTCGTGTTTTCCAAGTTTTGATACACTTGAGTCAAGATCTTCTCCAAGTATTCTGGACTGTTGGCATTGTGCATGTTGGAAGGTCTGACTTCTAATTTGTAATCTGGTCCATAATATTCATAGTAATCGTTGTAAGGAAGCTCACTGTCCAACAAGGTGTTGTTCAAAATACCCGTTTCGTAGGCCCAGGTTCTGGCAACGTTTCTCATCGTATAACCTCCTCCACCCAACACCATCGTTGGAATGTTCAAGGACTTGACGAAATTGACACAGTTGGCATGTCCCTTCATCGATAAATTGAAACAACCCAATCTGTCTCCACTCAACGAATCACCTCCACATTGTAAGACAATCAGAGAAGGTTGGTACCAATCGACGATTCTTTGAATAACAGGCTCAAAGATCGACTTGTAACTGACATCATCAATACCATCTCTCAATGGGATGTTCACCGAATGGTATTTACCCTTACCAACACCAATATCCCTCAATTCACCGGTACCAGGAAAGAATTCACCATACTTATGGAAGGAACAAGTCATGACTCTGTCGGTGGTATAGAAGGCTTCTTCAACACCGTCACCATGATGAACATCAATATCAATATAAAGAACTCTTGGATGATAACGTAATAATTCAATGATACCAAGGACAATGTCATTCAAGTAACAGAAACCAGACAGTTCCGATTTTTTGGCATGATGTAAACCACCAGCATAATTGATGGCAATATCACACTTACCACGGTTCAACCGAGCAGCACCTTCCATTGATCCACCTCCGGAGATGGAACAGAATTCGTACAACCCGTCAAAGACGGGACAATCGTCACCGACATTGAATTTGATTTGTTCCTTACCGAACAAGTCCAAGTTGTCGGGAGTGACACGAGCAAGGAAATCAACGTACTCGTCGGTGTGAAATTGACACATTTCTTGTTTCGTGGCAGGTTTCAGACGATAAATCTCCATCTTCTGATATAAACCATAGTTCATGATCAACGAATGAGCCATTCTTATACGATGAGGTTTCATTGGATGTCCCGTACCATATGAATAATTACCGACATCGGAGTCGTAAAAGTAAGCAACACCTAAAAAGGAGGTTAGTACGTGTTAGCGCCGATAGATGGGATGGTACTTACGCTTCTTCTCACTAGGATTCACCACAAATGGATCAAATGGCTTGAGTGTGAATGTCATGAGATAGGGTGGAAGGAAAGTAGAAAGAAGAAAAAAAAGTAAGAAAATAAGGGAAGTGAAGTGAAGTGGAAATGAGGTGAAAAGATAAAAAGTAGAAAGTAAAAAATAGAAAATAGAAGTAGAAAATACAAAGTAGAAAATACAAAGTAGAAAATACAAAATACAAAGTAGAAAGTAGAAAATACGGTAAAAATAGAAATACAAAGTAATTGGAGAATCACGAGTCAGATTAACATTGTATATACCGTTCCACCTACACCCCATATCTCGTGCCACTTTGCAGTTCCTCCTCGTTCAACAACTCCTGTTGGGCCAGTTTCTGTTGATCTCTATAATTCTTCAACTGATTGTACAATTCCAGTTGGATACGAGCATTGTCGCACAATTGCAGGTAAATTCCTTCATTGACCTCGAAATTCAAGCCGTTCTTGTAACTTAAATCCTCGATATCCCATGTCAAATTGATTGGGAAACACCATTCTCTCCAATTGCGTCCCATGACACTCTTCCAATTGTCCTTCCATCCCAAATCAAAGACATTACCCAACGTATCACTATTAGGCTTGTTGGAATACTTATAATACAGGTCTCTTGTTCCCTTCATATTGGCTCTGTATCTCTGGAAATCGTAGGATTCCAAAGTGGTTCTGTTCTTCAATACCTGGTAAATTGTAAAGGCATCAAATACTCCCACACTAAAGACAATAGTCAAGCCGAGAATGAAGACAAAAAGGTAATTCAAACTGAAATACGAGTCCAAGTACTCTTCATTGGTGAAGAAATGGTACAAGACTACCGTACTCAGGATCGTAGCAACCAATCCAAGTACAAAGGTGTACGATAAGAATTGGACAAAATACCGATGGTTCTTGAATCCGATACAGGTGGCAAACCAGGGACAATGGTGATCCATTCGAAGAATACATTTTTTGCAGGAGGAACAATGATGACATCTATCCGGTTTCCAGACACGACACTTGTTACAGAACCTGAAATCTCCGTTATTCTTCACTGTGACAGTTTTACTATGCAAATATTGAGGAGGTTGACAGTCCTCCGGGTTCAAATTGGCACTCAAACAGAGCTCTTGGAAGTCTAAGGGAGACCCGGAACCAATCAGAACCACCAAGAAGTAGGTATAAAGCCCTAGTACCACCAACAGTATTGTTATAGTACTAAGAATATACCCAGTGATTCCTCCGAAACAATGCGGCAGAAGATCAAATGCAACGGCCCAAAGAGCCCATAAATATAATGCGGAACAAAATGCCTTGGGGAAGGTGGACAGAATCATACAACATATCACCTCCGTTTGTAGTAGCACTCGTCTGAATTGCGGTCCCATGGCGTGTAATGTGAAGGCGTATGTTTTGTTTTTTTTCTTAAGTATGCTTAAGTATGCTTAACTATGCTTAACTATGCTTAACTATGCTTAACTATGCTTAACTATGCTTAACTATGGCCTTATTATGAACTCTCATTTCCTTTACTCACTATTTATCATAAAACTTTCTAAAAAGGAATGCGATCAACAGATTACAGTCGAACTTTGCGATTCCCTTAAACAATTCAATTGTCTTGATATTCTCGTATTGGTGGTGTAACAACACGTCCAATGTCAACTTCTCCAAAGCTCCTCCCATCACGTTCAGTCCCTGTCTCATCTCCACCTGAAACTCTCCAACCTTGTCACAAGAGAAGGAGAAATCAAGTTTAGGCACCTTAGAAGAGCCAGAAGAAGACAATTCATACTCCAACAAACTCATCCCGTTCATCTCAACAAGAATTCCATTGTCATACAAATGTTTGGCCGAGTACTTGAACGATCCAAACTGAGGTAATCTTCCCTTCCGTTTCAATTCCCTTTGATAGAAGAACTGTCTCGAGAAGATCTTGGACCAGAAATTCTTCTTCTTGTTGGACAAAGACATGATGGCCTGTTCAACTTCCCGGTTATAATTGTCCAATTGTTCTTGTAAATCTCTTTGTTTAGTTCTGAGCTTAAGTAATGACAGAGAAGCCTTCTCGCTTTCTCTCTTCAATTTCATCCGTTGAGTATGTTTGTTCTTGATGTCATCACTGATGTCGTTCAATAATCTCTGGAATCCGTCGTGACGTGTCACTTCTCCCATGCTTTCCAAAACCAAGATCTTCTCAAGGGTGATCTTCTTGAGATCGACATAGGTCAAATTGTTGACATCCAATTCATCGTTCGGTTCTCCATATGGCTTTTGAATGTGCAGATCCCGTTTCTCTTCCTTCACAATTTGACGGAATCTCTCTTCATGGCCAGGTTCAATATGAGACACCAAAATGTCCACCAAATTCTCTCCATCTTGAACTTGAAGTAAATACAAAATACATCTCTTTACTTGTAAGAACAAGGTCTTCAGTTCAATGGACATTTCCGACCCGTCATCCTCTGTAAGTGGGATCAATTCCAAGGTGATCATCTCCAAGGATTTGAATCCATGATCGTCCATAGATTGTAACATCAGAATTTGACTTCTAAGTAAATCCGAGCGACTAGGAGCCATGATATCGATCTCCTTAGCGACCATATAAGCCAATGAATAACAATCTCTACTCGTCATCATCACTGTTGGTTTCGTGTCAGACACCAAATCGTCATACAACGACACATCGTAGATCGTGTCAATGTCTCTGATGTCGATCAACGACCTAATAATACGTCTTACCATCTCCACAGATTGTTCAACGTAATCATTCAATGGTTGCAAATAGACATTCTTGCCTCCAAAAGGTCTCATCGATACCAATTGATACATGACTTTAGCCAATTCTCCAAGGTTCTTCTTGATCTTGCCCTTGGTATTCTCATTCATCACTGAGTTCAACATGGCAATGTTATAGTTTTCAGGAGTAAGTAAGATTGGTAAGAGATAATACTTCATGAAGATCTTACCAACGATGGCCAAATGAAACCTTTCAGACTCCTTGTGATATCTCTTACTACTATGCTTGAAGATCTCATTACAGAGAACACGGATATGAATTGGCAACTTACCAATATTCCGCTCCACATCAAGTAACAAATCATTGGAGATCTCTCTCAAGTTTCCCAAGTTCTCCACGAACTTGTTTCTCGTCTCAGGATCACGAATCAGTTCTTGGGCTGTTAATTGTCTGGTTGTACCATAGTTGAGCTGTTGATAGATCAGAACAGGATGCGACTCCAAATCAAGCTCCGTATCCATTGCAATACTCTCCACATTGGTTCCAAACAAATCTTTCAACAAGGTTCTTTGTTCCACCAAGTTATGGAAGTTCATCACCAACAATTCCCACATAGATTCTGTAGACATTAATCCCTTTACAGTTAAGTCAATTCTATTCCAATTCTTGTAATCTTCCACATCGGTGATCTTATCAATTTGGTCATAAACTGCTCCCAAGACCAAGTTCAAAACAAGGTACTCTTCTCTCGACTTGACCTTGGAGTTCTCTTGGTGTAACGAATAACCAAACATCTTCAAAATGAAGTCTTCCACGTTATCAGGTAATCCAACATCGTAATCCAAGCTGTGCTTCTCAATGATTCTGAAGAGGCGAATGAAGTACGAAGGCTTGGTTTGTAACAAATACACCAACTTCTCATACAGTTCGATTCTCTCCCTCAATGGTTTAGGATAATTCTTAGTACCGTGAGTCAATTCTGGCACTTCCTTCTTCCCATGTGAATGACCCAAATGAGCAGAAGACGAAGCCAACTCGTCAACGGATATCTTGTTCTTCATCAAAAGTTCAATCTTCAAATCCAAATTGTCCAATTCATCTTCAAGTTTCGTGATCAGAGACGTCAGTCTCTTAATCGACTCTTTCGTCTTGGCCAAATTGATACTCTGATCGAAATCAACTTCGCCCTCATTCAACAACCCAATGAACTTTTTCACCAGACTCAACGGTGGATTGTCCATCGTGGTCAACAATCTATAAGCATCTCCCTGTTTCTTCGTCTTGATGAGATTCTGAATCTTGACCACTCTTTGCAAGTTCTGAGGTTTGTTATAATAGACCCACTTCTCATCCAACAATCTTCTATGTTGTTGTCCTCTGATGATCGATTGTAATTCCACTATCGACTCCATTTGATCTTCGACGTCATCCAAAGTCGAATCTTGCTCAAATCTGGACAACACCCCTCTAACACTGGATTGGACCTTGATTATAGAATTGATCTCCTTCAGAAGCAACAGCTTCTGCAGTCTAATCTGTAAGCGACAAATCTTCCCTCTAGCAATAGAAGCAAACTTGTTGAGCTTCTCATCATCATAATACAAAACGTCCAACACGTCGTTCAAATGGTTTCTCGATAATCCTCCTCTGATAATGGCTTGGACTTCAGAGATCGTCTCCCTGTGAACATTCAAAGTATCGGCCAACTTGCCAAACATTCCCCTGACTCTGTTTCCTCTCACCATCGATTGGATCATCACCGTTGCCTCATCAGCTGAATAAACTCTCGTCAATGACTTTCTCGTCACTGTCCGAAACAATCTACTTCTAATCACAGATTGTAATCTCACAACAGAAGGTGTAATCATTCTGATCTGGTCCATCTCCAACGATGTCTGGTCCTTAATACTCTTGTATCTGATGTTACTCTGTAATTTGATGATATCATTCGTCACTCCAAGTAAACGATTTCTCATCGACTTGACTTCTCCTCTCAACAAAGCACCTCTAATGGCCGATTGTAAAGTGACGATCTCATCTTTATGAACTAACAAAGCTCCGTTTATCTTGAAAAACTTGGCATCTTCTTCACCAAACCCGATAAACGACTCCAATCTCTTACTTCCCAAATTCGACATGAACGTCTTTGGCTTTTCATTCAACTTATTACGCAGCAAAACTCCACGCAGTAAACCTTGGAATTGCGTTACTTGATCTTTAGCTGCCTTGAGCATGAACTTGTCGACAAACATTTGGTATCTGAGTAACGAACCCCTACTCAATGCTTGTAATTTGATGATCGTCTCTAAGTAAAGTGCAATTTCCACTCCATAACTCTCGTTCATTGGATGGTATCTTACTTTGGAATGGTTCAGACCGAAGCTGTAGGAACCGTAGGAGCTCTTGTAATCTTCGTTGATCAAAGTCTCATACTTTTCATGGATCTGATCAAGATTGTCGGTGGTGAATGAGATGTCTTTGTATTCGGATTCAGCATCCTCTCCATCAGATTCAAAGAGATCTTCTGATTGAACAACAGTGGTGATTACAGAACGGTCACCTCCATCAGTCACTTCCTCCTCTTCTTCCACTGTGACATCTCCCTCTATATCGTCAAAGTTATCAAAGTTAGGAATCTTCAATCCCCTTATATTCGACTCCGTCTTCTTTATTTCCTGCTCATCAAATACAATTTCATCTCTGATTGGAGCCAATGGCTTACACTTCTTTTGAGAAGCCAACATATATACCAACAGATGAAGACAGAAGATCACCTTTGGGAAGTTTTTCATGTCGTACAAGTCGGTCAATTCGAATCTGTAGTCCGTTGGTAATCTATAGTATTCCAACATTTGGAAGAAGTAATTGATATTTTCCGTGTATTTGAATTGGAAACCCGATTGTGTCTTATAATCCACCTCTGGAGTGGTTCCATAATAAATCTTCTTCACCAGAGACGGATAGAATTTCTTGGTCAATTCCAGTAATAAAATACCGTTTCTTAAGTATTGTGAGAATTCCACCACTATCTTATTCTCCTCCTTCTCTACAGAGTCTATGGAGACATCTAACGTGGATTCCAACCATCTCTTGATCTCCGTGATACGACAAAGATATTCATAAGTATTGGCGTTCTTCCTGCCTCTATCAATGGTCAGATTGGATTTCTTGATCTTTGTCTCGATGTTCTTTAATTTGTTCAAGTTTTTCAAGGATGGTGATTGAGACATGCCGCTGACAATACGGTTCAAGCGAGCTCGGTCTTCTTGTAAGGAGAGTTTTGGTGGGGCAATTGGGCGGGCCTTACTGTTGCCGCCAGTGCCAGCGCCGGTCAAGCTCTTGCTGAGCCCCATTTTCGTTGGCGACTTACTCAACGATCTCTTAATTGGCGACCCAAGCAGCGTCTTTGGTAAAAGATCCAGCAGCGTCACGTTCGAATTCAACCTCAGAGCCGCCTCCCGCTCCCTGATCATCCGCTTGACCGGGGAAAGGTTCTCGTAATCATCCGCGGGAATCTCCTTCGAGTCCACCCCTTTACCGCTAACATGAGCCAGAGCGCCGCTATTGAACCGGGAAGAAGACTTCAATGGAGGCGTGACACCACCAGTAGAACCCTTATCAAGAGCATCCAAGTATTGCGACTTACTGGGACTACTCATATCAACAAGTGTATATCGTTTCTCTCTGTTGTTTATACAAGTAAAAAGTGAGGAAGAAAAAAAAAAAAACAAAAACAAATCTCCATTTAAGGAATTGGGACAAAGTGCACGATAAGGGGAGATGGGCAGAGGGGGCAGAGAGGGACGATGGGACTATGAACAAGGGATAAATATTATTTGACCTCAGACATTTCAATTCTTTCCTATGCAGAGCGAGATTCTTTGAATAAGATCCAAGTAATCTTGGTCTGGGGCCAGAAGGAGATCACCCACTGTGGGGACCGAGCTTATAGACAGCCCGTCCAATTTGGTGATGATACTCCGTTGGAAGACATTGGGAGGGATTTGCTCGGAAATACGAGTCTCGAGACTTTGTGTCGAGGTGGAATTGGGTATATCTCGAAGGATAAGGTCTTCGATCCCGGGGATTGTTTTAATGTAGATGGTAACCATCAGCCTTGCCACTGTAGGTAAATGATGTTTTTCGCTCTGAATCTGCATTTACTTTTTCGCTTTTAAGCTCCTCCTAATTTTTAAGCTCCCCCTAACTTTTTCCCTGCCTTCCATCTTTCTCCTCCATCTAATTTTTCTATGTTTTTCTGTCTTTCACTTTTTCTGTGTCTTTCTGTTTCTCTATTTTTCTCTTTTTCTGTGTCTTTCTGTTTCTCTATTTTTCTCTTTTCTCTATTTTTCTCTTTTCTCTATTTTTCTCTTTTCTCTATTTTTCTCTCTTTTTCTCTCTTTTTCCACTCCTTTTCTCTCTTTTTCCACTCCTTTTCTCTTCCTCTTCCTCCCCATAGAACATTCTACAACCTTCCAACTCATCGATCAATTTTTTTTCAATACTATTTAAGGTGGAGCACATTTCCTACAATTAGGAAAAAGACAGCTTTAAAAAATCGTCGATTTTAATTAGAACAACCATGTCAGACAAATCGGAATCATTTGAGTTTCAAGCTGAGATCTCTCAGTTGATGTCCTTGTTCATCAACACCGTTTACTCCAACAAGGAGATCTTCTTGAGAGAGTTGATTTCTAACGCCTCCGATGCTTTGGACAAGATCAGATACGAGCTGCTTTCCGACGCTTCCAAGTTGGAGACCGAGCCTGAATTGTTCATCAGAATCACTCCAAAGCCAGAGCAAAAAGTTTTGGAGATTAGAGATTCTGGTATTGGTATGACCAAGGCTGATTTGATCAACAATTTGGGTACCATTGCCAAGTCTGGTACCAAGCTGTTCATGGAAGCTTTGAGCGCTGGTGCCGATGTTTCCATGATTGGTCAATTCGGTGTTGGTTTCTATTCCCTTTTCTTGGTTGCTGACCATGTTCAAGTTATTTCTAAGCATAACGATGATGAGCAATACATTTGGGAATCGAACGCCGGTGGTAAGTTCACCGTCACCTTGGATGAGACCAACGAAAGAATCGGTAGAGGTACCATCTTGAGAATGTTCTTGAAAGAGGACCAATTGGAATACTTGGAAGAGAAGAGAATCAAGGAAGTTGTCAAGCGTCACTCCGAATTCGTCTCTTACCCAATTCAATTGGTTGTAACCAAGGAAGTTGAGAAGGAAGTTCCAGAAGAAGAAGAAGAAGAAAAGAAGGAAGACGAAGATGACAAGAACCCAAAGATTGAAGAAGTCAAGGATGACGAAGAAGAGGGAGAAAAGAAGAAGAAGACCATCAAGGAAAACGTCACCGAAACCGAGGAATTGAACAAGACCAAGCCATTGTGGACCAGAAACCCATCTGAAGTCACCCAAGAGGAGTACAATGCCTTCTACAAGTCTATTTCTAACGATTGGGAAGACCCATTAGCTGTCAAGCACTTCTCCGTCGAGGGTCAATTGGAATTCAAGGCCATCTTGTTCGTTCCAAAGAGAGCCCCATTCGACTTGTTCGAATCCAAGAAGAAGAAGAACAACATCAAGTTGTATGTCCGTCGTGTCTTCATCACCGACGAGGCTGAAGAATTGATCCCAGAATGGTTATCCTTCGTCAAGGGTGTTGTCGACTCCGAAGACTTGCCATTGAACTTGTCCAGAGAAATGTTGCAACAAAACAAGATCTTGAAGGTCATCAGAAAGAACATCATCAAGAAGGTGATCGAGACCTTCAACGAAATTGCCGAGGACCAAGAACAATTCGACAAGTTCTACACTGCCTTCTCCAAGAACATCAAGTTGGGTATCCACGAGGACTCCTCCAACAGAAACGCTTTGGCCAAGTTGTTGAGATACAACTCGACCAAGTCCACCGAGGAATTGACTTCCTTGTCCGACTACGTCACCAGAATGCCAGAGCACCAAAAGAACATCTACTTCATCACTGGTGAGAGCATCAAGGCCGTTGAGAAGTCTCCATTCTTGGATGCTTTGAAGGCCAAGAACTTTGAAGTTTTGTTCTTGGTTGACCCAATTGATGAGTATGCCATGACCCAATTGAAGGAGTTCGAAGACAAGAAGTTGGTTGACATCACCAAGGACTTCGAGTTGGAGGAAACCGAAGAAGAGAAGACTCTCAGAGAAAAGGAAATCAAAGAATTCGAGCCATTGACCAAGGCTTTGAAGGAAATCTTGGGTGAGCAAGTCGAGAAGGTTGTTGTTTCCCACAAGTTGGTTGATGCTCCAGCTGCCATCAGAACCGGACAATTCGGTTGGTCTGCTAACATGGAGAGAATCATGAAACTGCAAGCCTTGAGAGACACCACCATGTCCTCTTACATGGCTTCCAAGAAGACCTTTGAGATCTCTCCAAAGTCTCCAATCATCAAGGAATTGAGAAAGAAGGTTGAGGCCGATGGTGCCGAGGACAGAACCGTCAAGGATTTGACCACCTTGTTGTTCGACACTGCCTTGTTGACCTCTGGTTTCACCTTGGATGAGCCAACTTCCTTCGCTACCAGAATCAACAGATTGATCTCTTTGGGATTGAACATTGATGAGGATGAAGAAGAAGCTGCTGCCGAGCCAGTTGCTGCTGAGGAGAAGGCTGATGACGAAGCTATCGCCGAATCTGCTATGGAGGAGGTTGATTAAAGTGATTCTATATATATGAAATTTTAATTAAAAATGTACATATGATTCGATCTTTGCTAGAACGGTTGTGTAAGTTTGGTTGTCCATGTCTTTGTAATTGGGGTTGACTTTCGATTTGTTCGGGTGTTGGAAGTCGTCGATGGGGACGGGTTGTAAAGTTTTCCAATTGGAGAATTGGAGGTCGGTACAATGTTCGATGACGACTCTGTCTTTAGAGCCGATGAAGTCGACTAAGATGTCAGAGTTGGTCGTGTCCAAGAGTCTCAATTGAAGGCACCGTGCCAGCACAGTGGTATAGGAGGTATGTTCGATGAAGACAGAGGTTTGGGAGTGTAGTATTAAGGTGGAATTTTGACAATGGGAGATGTGGAGATTGAACAGAGAAGGTGCTATTATGGTGGAGTTATTGATGTGAGAGAGGAAGACATTCTGGGGCAGATCTTTGTCGATGGTGAGGGTTTGGTTGGAAATGTTCTCTAGGTAAGGTTTTAAAGTCGCAATTGGGGGGAGGGGGTCCGTGGTTTGAGCCGGAGTGTCTTCTTTAAGAGGACGTTTCGACTTGAAGGAAAATTTTTTGCCCGAGGAATTAAGAGCCGACTTCTTCAGCTCGATCGAGTCTATAAGTTCGTCAATAGACAGACTGTATAATTTTTTGTCATAGGTGGAAAGATGATTTAGCACTTCCGGAGTAATGGAGGATTGAAGATCCTGGACCGAGGATCTTAATTTGGTCAATTGGAAAGACGTAGTCAGATCATTGATTTGGCATAAAAGATCTACTATAATTAGTCATCAGGACGTGTAAAGATGTAAAGATAGCCACTTACCTTTTTTGGTGAGATTAAATTTTTTGTAAAGTTGGGCCAAATCAGCCGCCTCACTCGGGTCCACTTTCAAATCTGTCATTTTACAGGAAAGATAAGCTTCACGATAAGTTCTTGGTTTTAAAGTTATCTCGTCTTTTTTTTCTCCTAATTTGGCTGCTGCCTTTTTTTTTCCCCTTACTTACGGAAATGGATCAGACAATATCCGTTATATTTAGGTCTATCAGTTACATAAAAATTATGGGATCAGGCGCTTTTTCACTAGTGAAGACAGCAAAAATAGACAGCTGTCGATCCCGAGTATGGGGGGAGGGTTACATTTTTTTCTTAGTAATTTGTACGCTTATCGCGAATCGCCCCCTTTCCAGTAGTAGATAAGATAAGAGATAAAAAATCAGTTGATCGGGGGATCCAATGGGCGTGCAACCCTTGACGTCGAAGCTGATAACAATTATGTGACATGGGAAAAGCGGAGAAGTGTTTCTGCATATTGATAAGCTTAAAATGTCTTGGACTGTCTTGCGGTAAAATCGGAATATTGGTATCGAAACCAGAATTGAGCACTCACTTGGTCTTATATAAGTCGAAGGGAAAGTAGCTACATTTCCTAAATCAAAGCATTCTTACCTCTATACTTAGTAATGTCTGAAAAGAAAACAGCTGTCGAGATTAATGCGGCAGAGGTGGTTGAGTCTAATGAGCAGGTCTCTAGCTCTCATTCCACATCACCTGAAATTGACCGTTCCAGAAACACCAACGTCATCTACTTGCCTTTTGAAAAGTGTTGGAGTTTATTCTGGACCAATGCCGATCCACCTAAACCACCAAAGAAACCTTTCTACTTCTGGTATCCACCGGGACAAACTGCTTATGAGAAGAAATTGGTCTTCAAGATCGACTGTGCTATCATGAGTTATGTCTGTTTGTCCTACTTTGTCCGTTATTTGGATGCTCAGAACGTCTCTTCGGCTTATGTCAGTGGTATGAAGGAAGACTTGAACTTGTCCGGTACCGATTACAATTGGTTGACCCAATTGTTTGGTGTAGCTTATTCTCTTGCCGGTCCTTTCAGTAACACTGCCTTGGGTAAGATCAAGGCTCATCACTTGCTTCCAACCTTGGAGATTCTTTGGGGTCTTATGTGTTTGTTGGTTTACAGAGCTAAAGACTTTAAGACTGTGGCTCTGTTAAGATTTGTTCAAGGTCTTTGTGAAGGTGCTGCTTGGCCAGCTATTCATTATATCTTAGGTTCTTGGTACACTCCTGGTGAGTTGGCCAAGAGAGTTTCGATTTTTACAGCCTCTGGTTCTCTTGGAACCTTGCTTTCGGGTTTAATTCAATCTGGTTTGAAGGCTCATATGGACGGTGTTGCAGGTTTAGCAGGTTGGAGATGGTTGTTCATTATCGATGCCATTGTCACCTTCCCAATTGCCTTTTATGGTTTCTTCATTTTCCCAGATGTTCCTAACAATGCTACTCCAAGATTCTTCTTGTCCGAGGACGACATTCAGTACTGTAGAAACAGAGTCAAGGTCAACGGAAGACACAGAGTCGAGAAATTGGACATGACTATCTTTAGACGTGTCTTTACCAGTTACAACTGGTACTTGTTCACCAGTTTGTGGGTCATTTGGGGTTTCGTTTGTACCAGTGGAGACTTCTTCGGTATTGCCTTGGAAGACTTGGGATACAACGTCTATGACAGAAACAACATTCCGACGGCCGTTAGAGGTGTCGGTATCTTCTCTTGTATTCTTTCTGGATTTATCATCGATATAAGAGGGAAGAGATGGGAAGTAGCCACCTTTGCGGCGTCCCTATGGATCGTGGGACTTTCGCTTATCTATGCGTGGGACGTTCCTAGATCGGCATTGATTGTCGGTTTCTGTCTCGGAGGTATGTCTAGTGTTATGTCGCCTTGTATTGTCGGTTGGTGTAACGAACAGGCTAAAGATGACGATCAATTAAGAGCCATCACCGTTGGTTCTTTGAACTTCGTCTCTGGTTTGATCAGTATTCCATACAACGTCTTGCTTTTCAACACCGACTACGGACCAAGATTCAAAAATGGTAACATGTGGGGAGTCATTTTCGGTGTTATCCAATTGTTTTATATGTTCTTAGTTTTGCATTTCGACCGGTACCAAAACAGAAAGAGAGCATACATTTCGAACATGCTCGAGGAGAAGGGTGAAATTATCGCCGAAGATGAAGAAAACGCGCCGATTTCGATGAAATGATAACTTTTCCTATTTAGTTCTTCAATACATTTTAATCTTAGAAAAAGGGGTTTTACCCCCCTCGGATCAAAATCATGCGGCTTAGAAAAAAAGAAGATAAGAATATTTCGGGTAGTTAAAATATGCAAGTCAGTATTTTTAGCCCCTACAAAGTGTAAATCTTTGCGCCAATCGTTAGTAAGCCGATAAGATAAGGCAAAAAAAGAAAAATAAAAGATCGGGGGAAGCAAACGGTGGGTTCTGGCCCTGAAGTCGAGGTAATGTTAAGCGTTAACATAAATTTATAATATGCACTGATAGGCCCCTTTAATTCTTAGCGGTCCCTGCCGTTATGATAATCTTAACTATTTCAGTTTCGAGATGTCTTGGCGGCTATGGGGCAAATATCTTCCGAGTATCTATATAAGTTTCCTTGTAAAGACTCTAATGTGAGCTCGTATTTCTCAAGTAACATCTCACTAAAAAAATGTCTGAAAAGATTGGTACTGTTGAGATCACTGCTGACGAGGTCGATTCCACTGAACAACCTTTCATCTCTGAAGAAGTCGAAGAGAAGAACACCAATGTGATTTATTTACCATTTGAAAAATGTTGGAGTTTATTCTGGACCAATGCTGATCCACCAAAGGAACCAAAGAAGCCTTTTTATTTTTGGTATCCACCGGGACAAAGTGCTTATGAAAAGAAATTAGTCTTCAAGCTTGACGTTGCCATTATGAGTTATGTCTGTTTGTCCTATTTCGTTCGTTACTTGGATCAACAAAACGTTGCCTCTGCTTATGTCAGTGGTATGAAGGAGGATTTGAACTTGGAGGGTGACGATTATAATTGGTTGACCCAATTATTCAGTGTTGCTTACTCTCTTTCCGGTCCTTTCAGTAACACTGTCTTGACCAAGGTCAAGGCCCATTACATGCTTCCAGTCTTGGAACTTATCTGGGGTCTTATGTGTTTGTTGGTTTACAGAGCCAAGGATTTCAAAACCGTTGCCGGTTTGAGATTTGTGCAAGGTCTTTGTGAAGGTGCTGCTTGGCCAGCTATTCATTATATCTTAGGTTCTTGGTACACTCCTGGTGAATTGGCCAAGAGGGTCTCTATCTTTACCGCTTCCGGTTTACTTGGTACTTTACTTTCTGGTTTGATTCAATCTGGTTTGAAGGCTCATATGGATGGTGTTAACGGTTTGGCAGGTTGGAGATGGTTGTTCATCATTGATGCCATTGTCACCTTCCCAGTTGCTTTCTACGGTTTTTTCATTTTCCCAGATGTTCCAAATAATGCCACTCCAAGATTCTACTTGTCTAAGGAGGATATCCAATACTGTAGAGAGAGAGTCAAGATCAACGGTAAGCACAGAATTGAGAAGTTGGACTCTACCGTTTTCAGACGTGTCTTTACCAGTTACAACTGGTACTTATTCGTTGCCTTGTGGGTTATCTGGGATTACGTTTGTACCGTTTCCGATTTCATGGGTATCACTTTGGAAGGTTTGGGATACAATGTCTACGACAGAAATAACATTCCAACCTCGATTAGAGGTGTCGGTATTTTCTCCTGTATTGTATCTGGATTCATCATCGATATCAGAGGCAAAAGATGGGAGGTTGCTGCGTTTGCCACTTCCCTTTGGATTGTCGGACTCTCCATTATTTACGCCTGGGACGTTTCTAGAGCAGCATTGATTGTTGGTTTCTGTTTCACTGGTATGTCGAGTGTTATGTCCCCTCTTATTGTTGGTTGGTGTAATGAATTATCCAAGGAAGATGATCAATTGAGAGCCATCACGATTGGTTCGTTGAACTTCTTTGGTGGATTACTTAATATTCCTTACAATGTCAAACTTTTCAACACTGATTATGGACCAAGGTTCAAAAAAGGTAACATGTTTGGTATTATCTTTGCTGTTATTCAATGGTTTTATATGTGGATGGTTTTGCACTTTGATCGTTATCAACGTAGAAAGAGAGCTTATATCGTGGAGATGGAAGCCGAAAAGGGTCAATATCCCGTCGGAGATGAAGAATCCGCCTCTCCTTCTATTCAATAATTTTAATCGAAATTTTCAATTCTTTTCTAAAAAAATTAGGGGTTTTACCCCCCAAATTAAGTTCGTGCGGCACAAAAGCAAGGGAAGAAAAAAAGAAGGAGTAAAAAAAATCGACAGCAAAATAAAGAAAAAAAGAGTAAAAATAAAGAAAAAAGAGCTCTCCATACATTAAACGCTAATAGAGGTGATATGACCCATGAAATGTACCACCCTGAGAAAGGAGAAAGATGTTGGATATGTTTAGGAGAAGGAGATGAGGTTCCTCCTATGGGTAAGCCCAAGGATCTGAAGGAATGGGTCAAACCGTGCTCTTGTTCCTTGGTGGCGCACAAGTCGTGTATGATCAATTGGATCCTCAGTGTGGACTTTGACGAGAGGCGGCGCATCATCGAGGAAGAGACGGCGGATCTGCTGGCTCAAGAGGCGCTCCCGGAAGAGTATCAATCGGTATCTTTCACGGTATTGAACACCATTGGCATCAACCTAAGGACGAGTCCCGCAGTAGGAAGAGTACGGCGTCAAGTCAGTGTCAAGTGTCCTCAATGCTCGAATGTTCTCTGTCTCAAGACGGAAGATGGGCTCTTTACGATACTTAATAACTTTGTCCAGAATTCTGTCACCCCGCTTGTGCGGATGGTGTTCTTTTCGAGTCTTATAACCACCTCCATTGCCTCGGTCATTGCCGGGTTGACAGCTACTTTGAGTAGCACCGGGATCCAGATGTTAGGCACTATTTGTCCTCAGAGTGTACAGATGCGGCTTCTCCACATTCCCCTGCGTAGTTTGCTGGACGCCTTGAACAAAAACGTATTGACGGGGCGGTTCTTTGCCGTCACTACTCTGCTTCCCCTTTACCTGTTACTGATCAGACAATCGCCTTTAAGGACTTCCAATCTCACCGAACTCTTCATCCAAGGGTTTCCTTTACTCTTCATGGGTAAGATCGACGATCTCACCTTATCTCCAAGGGCAAGTACTAGTTTGTTCTGGCTCAATCTGTTACGATTTGGATACCATTTCTTGTTCAGTATTACTTTGAATAGGGTTTATTATCGCATGGTGAGGTCGTGTCTGCCCAACTTCATTGCCGATACGTTGTCGTTGGAAGAATTGGATCGTATACAAAAGGAGAACGAGGAAGAATACGAAATTGAATTAGAGGAATTAAAAGATAAACCAAAGGGATTTTGGCTCAAACTCATACATTACATCCAATTCAATTTCAAATTAAGAAACGTCAAAAGCTCCAGATTGAGAAGAGAATTGGAAAATTGCATGAAATACGACTACAGTCACGTGTTCCATAAAGGATCAATCTTCTTGACTTTATTAACTACATTATTATGGCCTGTGGCAGGTGAAAGATTCAGCTCGTTAATTCTTTCCAAATCCTCGTATATACTCCGATTACTTAACAAAGTGGCCAAGACCCCAGATGAGCAATTGTTATTCCGGAATTTGTTAGGTTGTATTGCTGTGGTGATGTTGAAGGATTTGGTTAATTTGATCGTTGGGTGGAAAAAAGTGCAACAGATAAGGAACATAAGACTTGTGAAGATGGAGTCATAGATCCCCACCACCTTACATCTTCTTTCTCCTTCCGATTTGGGCTTGGAAACCACTCTTGATGGAGGTGACCGATCTGGTGGAACCACACAGTTTACAAACGATGAAATGCAATCTGTTGGCCGACTCTCTCTTCAACTCGGTGTTCATGGACTTACAAGTCTTACAAGTGACGTACTCCAAGACGTACTTTCTCAAGATCAGCTCGATTTGTTTAGGTTGGAATCTACCCTTGATGATCAATCTCTTTTGACCGTCGATGGATCCAGTGGTACCTAATTCGGCAAATAAATACTGAATCAAATGTTCTGGTGATCTTTGTAATACCTGTGAGATGTCCTGTACGTTGGCGAACATGGTTCTCTTTGCTCCTTCTCTTTGTACTACTGGAGGAGGGATTCTGAATTTCGGACCGGACCGTTCTCCAGCCAATTCAGGGTTATTTTCCTTCAAGATTTGGAAGAATCTCGACAACAACGATGGATATGTTAACAGAGGGTTGGATATCTGGGCCTCATTACTGTTTGTTTTCACCTCTGGAGTCAGTTCTTTACTCTCGCCATCTTCGAGCACTCCAGCCTTCTCCAATTGCTTCTCAAAATCGTCCACTACCAGTGGAGCACTCGACTTCTTCTTCTTCTTCTTCTTCAATGTCAACTCTTCCAATCCCTCGCTCAACTCATCGGCTGGCTCGGCACTGACTCCACTAGTGGCGCTCTTCTTCTTCTTCTTCTTCAACCCACTGAACATGTCATCCATCTCACTATTCAGTCCCTCTCCACTCTCCTCAACATCCTCACTAACAACCTTCTTCTTCTTCTTCTTCTTCAAACTAGGATCAAATCCTAAATCCTCAACAGTAGGCTCCGTTACGTCACTCATGGTCCTCTATTACTACTTTACTCTCTTTCTTCTTCTTTGATTTGAAGAAAAAAAATTTTCCTCCTAAAGTTGGTATGAAATACACGACAAAGTGTAGCAAAAAAGGAAAGGAGAACTAAGAGATACACCTACTCCTGCACTTGCTCCTGCACTTACCCCTACAATTCACCTAATTAATATCTTTTCTATATATTAAGTTCACTCGTGCCCTTCAGTACCTCCTCCATTTGTTTCTTAGCATCAATTGTGACTTGTTGAATTTCTGTTCCTTCCTTAAATGTGATCTCCTCTTCTTCTTCCTCCTCTTCCAGTTGCTCGTCGTTGAATCTCTTCAACAAGAAAGTTTCTGCTTCTTCTTGTTGGTTCGATTCTGCCTCGTAAATCGAGTCATGATGAGCCTTATTTTGGAGGAAAGGATCAGCTCCATGGTCACACAATACTTTCATCAGTTCTACATGACCATTCAAAGAAGCCCAATGAAGCAGGGTATTCCCACTTTCGTTCGGCTTATTGACTAGTATCTTGGCCTGGCTCTCTTCCAACAACCCCAATAAATACATCAACACTTCACTATGTCCATTGGCAGCTGCCATATGAATAGGTGTAGATAAACTATATTCATCTTTAATGGTCTCCACCAACAACTCCGCCTTGACCGTCTTGAAAGTCTCCTGTAAGGACTCCAAATCTCCTACTCTGGCATCGTAAATAATGTCATCTATCTGTTCCTCAGTCAATGTACTCATCTTGAACTGGTGTGTCTAAGTCTCTTCTTAGGTGAAGCTCATCTTTAAAATTTTTTTTTTTTTTTTTTTTTTTTTTCACTTTTTTTCTCTGCTTAGAAATTTCCTTAGTAAATCTTCAGAGATGGGGTCGGATAAAGGGTCTCGTCCAGGGCCTGATTTCAAGGCCATTCAAGAAAAGGTGAGTCTCAAAGAGAAACTTCTTCGACCACAAGTCAAAGCCACCAAACCTTTGGATCTTCTTTTTGAAGAGATTTCTCAATTCTTGGAGCAAGAGGTGGACTTAGTTGAGTATGAAGTGAGGAAGACACAGATTGAGAAGGCGGTGGAATATCTTCTTCGAGTGCAGAAAATTTCGAATGAGGAGAAGGCGAAGTTGAAGAACAAAGAATTGATCACTATTTCACTTCCGGATATGAAGATTTTGGGAGAGTTACTCAATTACGTCATTATTAATGGGTATTATCTGAGTCTTCCTAAGGGAGTAGGAATTCCTTTGGAGAGGCGTCGGTTGAACAATTTTCAGGAAAGTAAATTGACACCGAGTAAGATCAAGTCTTTGGGGGAATCGAAGGAGATGTTGGGTTATTTAGTACGACAATTCCGGAAAATTTTTGAAATTGGTGGAGATACGGCCAAATTATTGATGAGAGGTTCGGGGTATTCGGATTTGTTAATTGGGGCGATTTATCTTCTGTATGGGCCGGGGCAGGAATTTGAGGATAAGGAGCAGTTTAAGGAGGTGGAGAAGTTGTCTTCGACGTATGAGTTGTTCGGGATTTATACCTTGTTGATGCCTCTGTATTCGAGTCCATGGTTAAGACAATTTGCGTCTCAACGTCTTTCCTTATTGACGATAGAGAGACAGGATGGAGTGATGAGTTTGATCGAGTTTGTGGTGGGGATGAGGGAGGATGAGGATATTAATATAGAGAAGGTGGATCAGGTGAGTAGGATCTTGATCAGTAAACCGAGGGAGGTGGACTCGGTGGTGTATTTCGATAGAGTTGGGGAACAACTTTGTGACGTTTTGGGGATGATTAATAGACCTCTGTTGACCTCGATACTGACTCATATTGTGGAGTCGATTTTCGAGAGAAACGAGAACATTGTAAGGGATTTTGTGTTCAAGAGGATTTGGACTAAATGGGATCCTCCAATGGGAGTAACTGTCTCGGAGGGGGAGTTGAACAACTTCTTCAATATCGTACTTTCTCTTAGTAAAAAAACGTCCCCTCAACTCTTGAAGAGTCTCTTCTCAAAGTTGTTATTACCACTTTGGAGTTATTGGTTGTTCATTGAGAAACTGTCTCGTGATGTTGCTCCGGTGAAGGGTATTTTCACGTCCTATTTTTCACTCACCAATGACGTCAATCTGTTGGATCTTCTTCTGCAAAACATGCTTCAATTAAGTGGAGAAAATTGGGAGTTTGGGATTGGTGATAATAATTTGGTGGAAATTCGTGGTAAGGAGGTGGAGAAGGAGTTGTCGAATGAAGAGTTTTTTGATGTCTTGGAACGAGGAGTGGGAGTATATGGTTCTTTATTGAAGACTTTGGATAGTAAATTGGTGAGAGACGAATTTTCGATTGTTCTCAAGAGATGGCTTAAAGTGAAGGATGACGAAATAGAGACTCTTTCAGCTGACACCAATCCCTTCTTATTACTTATCGATCTCAAGTTGTTGGAGCTGATTGTTCTGGATTATAAGGAACAATTGTCAGAGTCTCCTGATGATATGTTAACCGTGGTGAAGACAGTACTTGAGAGTAAAAATGTGGTGAAAGTAGAAGAGGACGTGGATTCCGATGACGAAGATGAGGAACCTGAGATGAACGAGAGTTTGAAGGTGGTGTTGGAATTGCTCTCGGCTATCTTGAATGAAGCCACTAAATTCTCCAGTAATTCTGTCTCTTTATTAAGAGAAATGTTACCCCTTTTGAAGAAGGTGGACGCCGAATCTTTGACTACTCGAGTTCAGCAGATCCTTCAACAAGGACCAGAAGTAGTACTCAATGAGAATCAAGCTGACAAATCCACTTTAAATAGAGCACTTACCATGTTGGAAGATGCCTTAATTCCAATTAGAGCTCATGGGTTATTTTTACTCAGAGAATTGATCGTCAAGAAGTCTAAGATCATTTCGCTCAAATTTGTCATTGAACTCCATTTGATACAATTGAAGGATCTGGAACCTTACATTTACTTAAATGTGATCAAAAGTTTGGAAACAATGGCTCTCATCGACACCAAGGGAACGTTACCCCTTTTATTACTGGTTTATACGGGGAAAGAGTATACTTTGGATGAGAGATTGAGAATAGGAGAAGTGTTGATAAGATTTGTCAATAACTCTGGATTGAACTCCGATTTCGTCTCTCAATTGTGTCAACTGGCTTTATCCATAGTCAGACTCGGTGAAACACGACAAGACAATACCATCAGAATGTCTCTGATGTCTTTACTTGGAGTTTGTTGTCGTCAAACTCCAAGTGGGGTCTTGCCATACGTGACTGATTGTCTCGATTGTGTCTTTGGTATTCTCCAATTGGAAACGTCTAAAGAAGAACTGATAATGAGAAGATCGGCTATAGTGTTGGTGCACGATTTGATCTCCAGTCCAGACGGTTTGAACTCCATTCCAACTAACCAAAGACAAAAATGCTTGACCGTCCTCAGATACATTAATGACACAGATAATGACTTATTATGTAGAGAACAACTGAAAGATGTTCTCATTTATATAGAAGACTCCATCAAAGCCGTTCTTCAATCAAATGAACCAGCGGTGGAGACCTTGAAAATCGTATAATGCTCAACTTTTTCAGAGTCACTTTTAGTAAAATGCTGCCAATTTTACAGTAATTTTTCATCGATGACTCTTTTTTTCTAAGTCCTTTGGACGACTCATTAAGAACAGATGGATCGTGAATTACCACATTACTTTGGAGCAGGACCTGCCTTATTGCCTACTGAGGTGTTACAACAAGCTGCTCAGGACTTGATTTCGTATCAAGGAGCCGGATTGGGAGTTGGAGAGATTTCTCACAGATCCAAGTCTGCTATCAATATCATTGATAGTACCAAGGCTCACTTGAGTGAACTCTTGTCCATTCCAGACAATTACGAGGTTTTCTTCTTACAAGGAGGAGGAACTTCTGGGTTTTCGTCTCTTGCTTCTAATTTGTCTGCCAATTTTCTCAAGAGAACCGGTAAGGTTGGTAAGGCTGGTTACGTCATTACTGGTAGTTGGTCTAAGAAGGCGTATGAAGAGGCTTGTAGATTACAAGTCGATGCCGAGGTTGTTGTTGACTCGGAGAAGGAAAATGGCAAGTTTGGTGGGATTCCAGAAGAACTGAAATGGAAGACTTTGTCTGCACAAGAGACTTCTTATTTGTACTTCTGTGACAATGAGACAGTCAATGGAGTTGAGTTTGGCGAGTTTCCCTTTGACAAGTATGAGGGCATTCCTATTGTAGCTGACATGTCGTCCAACTTCTTGAGTAAGGAGATCGATGTCAGTAAATATGGGTGTATTATGGCCGGAGCTCAGAAGAACGTCGGACTTGCCGGGATCACCATTTACATCATTAGAAAGGATTTGATTCCTCAACCTAGTGACGAAGAGGTAGTGGAAGCCAAATTGCCAGTGACTCCAATTCTGTTCCATTATCCTTCCGTCATTGCTAACAATTCCGCTTACAACACCATTCCGATCTTCTCCGTTCACATTATTGACTTGGTCTTACGTAGACTCCTCGAGAGGGGGGGATTGAAACAACAACAGGAGGAGAACGAAAAGAAGCTGCTGATGTTGTACCTGGTGATCGACTCGTATCCGGAAAAATACGTTCAACCAGTGGAAAAAAATTGCAGAAGTAAGATGAACGTTGTCTTTACGATCAATGGAGACGACCTGGCCTTCTTAAGTGAGGCCGAATCGAAGTACAAACTCACCGGTTTGAAGGGTCATAGATCGGTGGGTGGTATGAGAGCTAGTATTTACAATGCAGTTCAATTGGAATCGGTGGAACTTTTGGTGAAGTTCATGAAGGAGTTTGCAAAGTAGCATCACTTATAGAGTTATAGTAAGTCGTAATAACTTCACCTTCTCTTTTTGTGTGGCTTTTTTTTCTAATTGATCTTTTTTATACGCGTTAAGACATGAAGCTTAAGATCGCTATAACGAACCCTGAGTCTTTGAGGAGTGAGTATCACAAGAGTGAGAGTTAAGTGACCTACTAACCATTAGATACCCTTGGAGCTATTGTGACGCTACGGAAGTTTTGCGTGCTACGATTTACGCCCACACATCTCCACATCATCTCTGCTGCTCTTAATGAGCCGCAAGTATGGTGCAAAATAGGAGTCGAACTGTTCGGTATATACGAGGTCAATTCTATACGAGACAACACGATTCTGATGGAGATCAATATCGAGCCTCTTTATCAGCTGCTTAAGAATTTTGACCGGGCGGAATCGGACTCTCTTTCGCTTCGATTGCAGAAGAAAACGGAAGGCTCTAGTAAGCAATTACTGACCTTGGCAGTGTTCTACAACGAACATGTCAGTCCCACGTCCATTGTTGCACATACGTTCAGGATCCCTATAAGATTACTTAAACGGGAAAGTGACCAAAGAATACGAGAACCGTCTTTGAATAGCGTCGATTTGTTCATGACCTTACGTAATGATATTGTGCCCTTCTTCAAGAGGGTGGAGAGATTCAGGAAATCCGATTATGTCACAGTTACAGGAGATAAAGATGGATATTTGGGATTGACTATAAGAGAAGAGATGAGGAATGTTACAATATCATGGAGAGGTAAATTGGTGGTTAAGAGTGATAATGTGGATAAGCATTCCGTTAATGTCGTTGTCAAGTTGAAAGACTGGAAAATGGGAGCTAAATTATGTGAATTGAGTGAGACAGTTACGATGGTGTTGGGAGAGATGGAACTGTTGGTGTTACATTGCAATCTAGATAGTCATTGCGAGGTGGTTTACTTCATAGCAGGTTTAAATATGTAAAGTTGGATAATTACAATGACACCACGTTGGTGCAATCGTACTCAAAAATCAACTTGTTGATCTGGCCCGTTACTTGATTAAGTATCCAGCTCAAGATATGGTGACTTCACTATATCGAGCGAGGCAGGGGGCGAAAGGAGGGACCGTTAGTAAACCGACAGTCAGTGGCTTTTACAGTGATGCAAAGATTAGTCGAGGTTGACATCCTCGGTCTTGTAGTTCTCTATAACGATTCGGTAGATGAAACTTGGAGAGAAACCACCACTAGAGGTTAGTTAGTATGCTGAAAAGGGAGGAAGGAAGGATGTGGCAGGACAGCTCGCAGCGAGACCGCAGCGAGACCGCAGCTGGGATTGCGGTAGCTGGGATTGTAGGTGTACTATGACTGTGATTGACTGTGTGACTTTTCTCTTCTGTGACTGTAGCGTGTTGTTCTGCCGTCCTTTGGTACAATACATACATGTTCGTGATATAAATATCAATATTCTCTGGGATCACGTAATCAAACAACGGGTTAATTACCTCGCAATTACCCACCAATTGACTATCCCCATACGGGATGACCTTACCCGAGTTGCCCACTTCGATCAAACTGTCTCTGTCGAACGGATAAAGGGGACTCAATTTGTACAATCCTGCTGTGACGAACACTGGGGTCTTGTGTTCTTTGGCACATTCCACACAGGCCAGGGCACCTGCGCTGGTGATACAACCACCGTTGGCAAACACCGACCTGGCACCTACAATGACCTTACCCACCCGGGACATCACTGCGAAGATGGTGGAATCCGGTATCACTACCGTTTCGATATTGGCTTCTGCTAAGACTTTGGCGAAATTGTGGGCGATTTCCGTCTCGTTGGGGAAGGATTCTGTCACCAAGACAGTGAAACGTCTCTTTTGTCTCAGTTTGATCAAGAAATTCAACACCGTTCTAGAACCTGGAGTCGGGGTCAATAACACTTCATTATCATGAATCAAATCAACACTCATGGTTTCAATGTTTTCACTGATGGAGGAGATTTCGTCCATCAAATCTCTGATTCCTTGGATGATGATGGACCTCAAATCCTGGTTCTTTTGTGAGGATTTCTCATGACTCTTGGAACTCTTTTCAGAGGTGGAAAGTAAACTGAACATCGAACTTATCATGGCGGTATTGTTACCGTTATTCGTGGGAGTGACTTCTTCTTGGTCGTCATTAATTTCGTCTCTAATCATAGAAAGTACCCGACGTACTACATTCCCGGAACTGAACTCCCGGGGTTGCAGCAGAATCAACTTCTTCCCGGTCTTTCGTACAACGTTCAATAACTCATCGGGATGATGCCACCTAGTAAGAGAGATCACCCTCATAAGTAATTGACACGTCTCTAACAGAACAGAATACGACCCATTGATCTGCCGACGCTTGAGTTTCGTCACAAGCGACCCGATCTGGATGTCGATATCTTGTGCTCGTTCTTTGGCTTGGAGTGACATGTTGATGAAGAGAATAAAAATTTTACTTTTTTTTTCTTAGTCATAGGAAGGGACACTGGAAAGGGAGTGGGAGGATAACGGAGGATAATAGGAGGATAACAGGAGAGAGTAGATTTTAGAGATTTTAGAGAGCAGATTGTAGAGTAGAGACTATTACACTGTTAGATTGCTATACTAGACTACCTACCACCCAGGCCGAACAACCCAAACAATCCCTTTGGTTTCTTGTCCTGTTTCTCCTTCTCGTACTTGATGTAATTGAACAGGATATCGAAGAGCACTGGCTTTTGGTGCACCATTTGAAATTCCCTAACGTTGACCAACTTATTGAAACTCGAAGGCACGTTGGACAAACTGTCCAGGTAATATTGGTCACTAAGTAAATTCTTGTGTGAATGGTATTCGGTAATCAGTTGTAAATTGATCAAGTCTTTATTAACAGTTTCCGTCAACTCCTTGACGTCATCTTGACTTGGTAAATTACCATTGGCCGTCAAAGCCACCTCCATATCAAAGTCCTCTGTCAATTCCTTCAGTTTGGTCATCAACAGTAAAGATTCCTTGAATTCGTTGGACATCAAATACGACTGGGAAATCTTGGTCACCTTGACGATTTGATAGTACAATTTATAACTCTCCAAGGTCTTCCAGATTTGTTCATCATTATAGACACCAGGCAATTCTTTTGTCGATTCCAAAGTATCCAAGATCATCCCCAACACCTTCAAAGACTTCTTGATGGCGTTTTTCGTCTTGATCTGATCCAAAGTGTCCACCAAAGTCAAATCTCTGGACACCTTCAACAAGTTCAACTCGTATTTGATGTACGTCAACAAGATCTGATTTTCCTGAACCTCCTCATCAGACAGTTGGTCAGCAATCTTCTCCATCTCTTGTTCATGGTGAACCAACAAATCTTGCCACAGTAATAACAGAGGATCGTAAGAAACTGTATTATTCTTGATGGTGTCGGTCTTCAGTCTCAGTTCAGTGAGTAAACGACAAGTGTCTTCATTGGAAATTGGCACACTGAATCTGGACCATTGGATTTCCTTGATCAAGTCCATCTCGTGATCCTCCAGTTGCAAAAAGCCCAGATCCATCAAAGTTAATCCTTTCTCTAAATAGGCAAACTTCTGACTAGACAGCACTTGTTTCCTCGAAATTTGACTCAAGTTCGGACTACTCGATTGAGTGGCATCCAGATTATATAAGGCCAACTTCAACATTGGATCCACCTGGTTCAGCATGACGTCAGAGGCAATCTCGTGAGATTCACTCAAATATTGTAATCCAAGTCTCAGTATGGAGAAACTTTGTAAAGCCTCGTCCCACTTTTGACGGAAGAAGGAACTGTTTCCTTGAATAATGGCCCCGTAAATGTAGGCCTGTAACTTGACCTCATCCTCCAGACTGTCAATCACCTCCAACAACTTCTTCACATTATCGATACATTTCTTGAACTTGGACTTGATGAACACCTCTTTGGACTTCGAACTTTGCACGGAAATAACCATCTTCACTTCCGATGTGTACAAGAAATCTCTTTCAATGGTCAACAAGAGCAACTCGGCAACTCTAGGGTCCGTCTCATAATCCTTACCGCTGATCTCCTTCTTCTTGTAATTCTTCGTGTTCTTGTTCTTCATCCTCAAAGTACCCCTCAATTTACTCAACCGTTTGTTGATCCGATGTCTCTCATTGTGATAATCATTGGCAGACGTCAACAGTCTGTCAATCCGATTCCCAAAGGTACTCTGCAATAACCTCTCCATGGTACTTGTCACAACGGAAGGTTGTATTTTTCGTCGAAGAAAAAAAAAATGATGAAAAATTGAACCTTGTTTTTTCGTAAAGTGCTCCCCTAACACAAAGACGAACATGTCGAAGAATATAGTTTACAATTTGACTAAAACCATGCAGGAGTTCCAATCTTAAAGGGTCTAGAATGGACCTCCATTGCATCTGACATAATATTTTTACGTCATCATTATATAAGTTATATAAATCAGAGATAGGAAATTATGTCAGTAGCAGATATTCCCAAAAGGGGAATGATACTATGCTTTTGAAATGTTACATAAAGTCAAACAAGGAAGCTTGGAAAGGGAAATAGGGCAGAGTATGAATCCACTGGATTGGTTGACTCCCTTTCTTGGGCTGGAACCTGAGTACATGGTTCCAGAGAGGGATTGGAGTAATAATATTATAGTGATGGAGGATGATTTCAATGTCTTTTTCCAGAATATGGTACCGGATCAGGAAGTTATCAAGATAAAGGATTTAGAGCCGACTCCTGTGATTGAGGCCATGAATCAGATTAGAATACCTAATCAGTTCCATGTGGATATGTTTAGTAAGGAGGATCCTATTTATACTTATGAAGAGAACAAGATCCGTTTTCTTAATAAGGAAGGACTCTTTACTTATCAACCACTGGTTAGAAGGATAGTGAAGAACAACAAGGAGACGGAAAATCTTCGGAGAAATTCGTCGATTGAATACAGCAAAGATCTATTTGGAAATTTCTTTCATCATCGGATCACTCCTTCGACGAAGAAACGATTTAAGGAGAAACAGAATAGTGAAGGATTGTGTCCTTATTGTAAAGAGGTGGTGTTTGCCGAGTTTAAAAATTCCACCTATTTGCACCACCTCAATAAACAACATGGTGTGTTCTCCAACGGAGAAATCGTGCCATCTCCCATCAATTTTGGCGTTTATAAAAGAGTGTCCGATGATGTCATTATGGATTGTGTCCAATGTATCGAATGCCATAAAATCATCCCTTGTAATGAAAACTCCAACAAACTGGGAAAACGGTTATTGGCTTATTTGAGACATTATAGTGACGACCATAAGAGGGGTTACAAATTGGACTACAAATTGAAAAACACCCAACCTCAAAATAATAACTTTACAACGTTTTAATTACCCCCTTTTTTCACTCCCCTTTTTTTTGACTCCCTTTTTATGTGGGTGCATGCCCCTCCCGATGCAAATTACGAAAAAATATCACATGCCAAACCATTTTTTTTTTTTCTCTATATAAAGGAAGAGATGACCCCCATTTTTTGATCACTTTAGTAGAAGCAATGACAGGAATTAAACAAGGACAGGTTGTTAAGTTTTATTTGAGGCATCGGAATTTGATATTGAATTCGTCGTATATTGGGTTGATATTGTATACGATACTCAATAACAACCGGGTAAGTAAGCCGCGGGAGAAGGTTAAGGAGGTTGTTAAGAGTGGGCCGCGGTTGACCAAAGCGCGGCTTCGGAAGCTTGCAAGGGCGATTTTATCTAAGGGCGTGGTGGAGAAGTTTGGGATGGAGATGATTTTGTTGGTGATAAGGGCACTTTTGACCTTGAAGGTGGCTTCCTTGGACGGGTTGATAGTGTCCAGTTTGATCAACCAGCAGTATCGGAACTTCTTCAAGCGGCTCGGATTGTGGATGGCGATCGGAGTTCCGGCGGGTTTAGTCAATTCGGCCTTGACGTTGACGGAGGAGTTGCTTTGTAAAAACGTGAGAGTCAATTTGACTCGCAAGTTGTTAGATGAGTATTTACCAGACGACGACAAGAGTACGTTGTACAAGTTGGTGAATAAGAAGGAGATCACGGATCCCAACCAGCGGATAACGACGGATGTGGAGAGATTTTCCAAGTCTTTGGCTTCGTTACCGTCACAGTTGTTGAAACCGACATTGGATTTGATTTTATGTGCTAATCAGTTGTCTTCCAGTGGAAGCAATTCCGCAGAGGGGGTGTTATTTTTGGGGTTGATTACTCATTTCTCGACTGTGTTGTTGAAGAATTTCACCCCGAATTTCATCAAATTGTCCAATAAGTCGAATGAGTTGGAAAACAAGTTCCACATGACTCATAGTAAAATCATAGATAACACCGAGGAAATTGCCTTTATGAAGGGACATAAGAGAGAATTGGATATTGTGGATATGAATTATTTTGAGCTCGAGAGTTTCAAGAAGCTCGAGTTTAGAAGACTTGCGATTTACGACTTTACGATGAACTTTATCGTCAAGTATTTTTGGGGAGCTTCGGGTTTGATTCTTTGTTCGATTCCGGTATTTACGGCGAATGACGTTGATAAGAGTTCGATTTCTTCGAATTTCATCACGAACAGAAGACTTCTTTTGAGTGCTTCGAACTCTTTGGGAAGACTTATTCAGAGTAAGAAGAATGTGCAGAATTTGATTGGATACACACATAAAATCACAGAGTTCCAAGAGACGTTGGAGGTGTTGAATGAAATAGACGAGGACCTGGAAAGTGTCAATGTCACTTTACAAGGAGAACTGCCTTTGATCAGTGGAAGTAACATTTCGTATGGTGATGAGATCACCTTTGATAAGATTCCGTTGATCACTCCAATGGGAAATGTGTTGACTCCTGAGTTGTCTTTCTCGATCAAGTCGGGTGACAATTTGTTAATCATTGGACCGAATGGATGTGGTAAGTCGTCTCTTTTCAGGGTCCTTGGAGGATTGTGGAAGGTGAACGATCCTGGAAGATTGACGATTCCTTATCTGAGAAAGGATTTGTTCTATCTTCCTCAAAAGGCTGTTCTCACTATTGGAACGTTGAGGGAACAGATCATTTACCCGGACTCGTTGGAGAAATACCAAGAGAATCCTAAGGATGACGAGGAGTTGATAAAGTTACTTCGCATCGTCAAGCTTGAACATTTGATAGAGGAGAATCAGAACATCATTGATAAGCTGGAATTCTCGGATTCTGAAGAGTCGACACCGTTGGATTTGGTTAGAAAATGGCCCGAGGTGTTATCGATAGGAGAGCAACAAAGACTTGCTTTAGCCAGATTGTATTATCACCAACCCAAATTTGCCGTTTTGGACGAATGTACTTCTTCGGTGTCACAAGAATTAGAACAAGAATGTTATAGATATGCTACAGAGACGTTGGGGATTACCGTGTTATCGGTGTGTCATAGGACATCTTTATGGAAGTTCCATCAATATTTGTTAAAGTTTGATGGAAAGGGAGGTGTCAAGTTTAGTAGTTTCGATCCTGTGGCAAGATTGAAGTATCATGATGAGAAGTTTGAGGTTGATAAGAAATTGAAGGAAATGAGTGGAATAGAAAAGAGATTACAAGATTTGAGTAAGATCCAAAAGGATCAGAAGAAGTTAAATAGTCAGATATGGATTAAATAAAGGTCAAGTCGATGTTATACCTTTGGACGATGACGGTCCAATCGAGGTCCAATTTCCAACTAAGTAAAAGCACCTCTTTGATCTTTTTACAGATGACGTTACCGAGATGGTATTGGTCGGTCAATCTGGTGAGGAAGAAGGTTCTCATTTCCGGTTCGGTCAGTTCCAGAGCTGCAGTGAAGATCCCGAACAGGGAACAGATCTCCAGGTTGGAACCGGGAAGGATCTTGTCCTTGAGGATCTTCATCATTTTGAAGCAAAGAGACTTGATCATGATATTATCTTTCGGGATCAAGAAGACTCTTCTGTAGAGGTGGATGGAGAGCAGGATGTAGAAGAATTCGTTGGTGTATTTCAAGATGCTCAACTGGTTGTCATCGGGAAGATTACTGTAAGTTTGTGTGGAACTGTTGAATACCTGACCCAAGTTCTCACAGATCATGATACCTTCTAAGATGATGTCGTTTGGGAGGCCGGTGACGTTGACGGTCTCGGCCTTGAATAAGTTGGTCTTTCGTATGAGGGCAATGAGTTCGGTGGAGATTTGTAAGAATCTGACGTCGAATCCCAGGAACATATCGATGCTTGCTCCTTCGTCATAATCGTAGTATTTCATAGATGTAGTGAAGGGAGACGAAGTTGGTTCAGAAGCTGTTGACTCGTCGGGGTTTAAAGGAGTGGCTAAAGTGCTGAGAATATCGATGTAGATGAACCATTTGACCAAGAATTGAGAGACGGTCAATTCTTGTTCTTTGAGGGTACTCGACACTGTAAGGGGAAGTTGGTCAATATCAGGGAACAGTCTTGAGCTCTTGTCGAGTAATTTTTTATCAAAGGGAGATTTGATACCTCTCTTCAGCATAATTTGTTTCAGTCCTTGTACATGAGTCCTCCAATTGTTCTTAATCGAGGAGAACAGATCAAAGGAAGCTATCATTAACACCAACAACAAGGTCAAATCACTCTTACAAGTCTCCTTGTCCTCCAACAAAATGACCAAATCCTTGAGAGACCTCGAAAGTAACTGGTCAAGCACTTCTTTCGGCTCTTCTTGCCCTAAGATGAAACTTCTATGGGTAATACCAAAGGCTATCAAAATCGACAAGACACTTTCATTGGCCATTGCCAACCGAGGTAAGATCACCTTGAAGGGATTCTCTTTATACACATTCAGTGGCAGGGGCACTAAGGTGGAACTGGTGACGTCACGATAGAAGTGGAAACACTCTAAGTAGTAGGGGACATTAAGTAATAAGTCTGGTAAGGGAGCGATGGTCTTTGGGATGTAAAGTCTTTCACTTGGACTCGAGGAGGAAGATGAGGGGGAGGACAGGATTTGTCTGATTTGGTTGTTGTATTCTCTGAGATCTTCTTCTTCGTCTTCTTCTTCGTCGTCTTTGAGTTCTCGTATACGACTGGTCTTATTGAGGTAGGAGGTGTTGTTGAGGAAGAGGTTATTATTGGGTCTTGATTCTGAGGAAGGCTGGAGCGTTTTATCGATTTTGATCAAATCTTCTTGGTAATTGTCGAATTCTAGAAGTAATTGGTCAATTGGCAGGGATGATTCCGGGATTGACATGTCTCCGAGATGAGTATTAAGTAAATCATTAGGACTTTCTATACTACTCGTATCGAAGTCTGGAAGGTGATGATTAAGACTATTGAGTAAGTCGATGTTATGGTTTTGACCCATGATGTTTTCCAATGCATTATTAAGGGATTGTATGGCCGGAGTCAACGGACGATCCGACTTGATCTCGGGTCTTTTGGAAATTGTCTCTTGTACGGACTTGGATATTTCTTGGTATGTTTGACCCAAATGCTCCAAAAAACTGCTCGATTCAGGTCGAGAATTGAAAGAATTGATCATATATTGATTGGGAACATCTTGTTCCTCCTCCTTGATGGCCTTGACTTGACCCGAATTCAGACCTTGCCAATTCAAAGTGACCGAATAATCACATGGCTTGCCTCGTCTCTCACATCTAGAACACAGCGGTTTTTTCTCATCACATTTCATTTTGAGTCGCTTACATTCCTGACACCCAAATCTACTCCGACGATGCTTGGGTTTACTCACTTTGTTGTCGTTATTCATGGTGTTTGTCATTATGTAGAAGATTTATGTAAAGTAAATTTTTTTTTTCACAGCAGCGATGGACAGCAGTTTAAGAAAGGGCCAAGGCAGGTTAGAGAGCTGATAGAGGTACTGTTATGTTGGGGAAAAATCAGTGATTCTACTATTTTCCACCACCGGATGACTATGGTCCATCCCTGGCCATGCACTGATCACCTTTTCATGACTACCACCCACTCCAATGAGCAAATCGTCCAAGTCTTCCACGTTCTCTTCTTGTAAGTTGATATGAGCATTACTCTTCAACAATTGGAGATCTGTTTCCAAATCTGAGCGGATTTCCTCGGAGAGAACTCCAGCCAATACCTGTTCGATCTTCTCTGTCACCAGCTTCTTCAAATGGAAGATCAATTTCAACCCAAACATCTTATCAACGGGCAAGTTCATGGACAACACGTTGAGGAGTTTCTTACACAATTTGACCAACTTACTGAACCTCCGGTTGGCCATTGGCGAGTTCAATGAAAGGAGAACCCCGTAATAAATAAGGACGTGAATGTGGGTGGGACAATATTTCAAAGATCCTTGCACGTCATCGTCAAATAACACTAATTGTAATATATTGAGTGCCGAAGTAGTGGCTATTTCAGACGCCACCACCCGGTCCTCTTCGGTCCGAGTGGCCAAATCTTTAGTCTCCTCTTGTTCCTCCCACAGGGGGAAAGTATCTCCATTGCCTATTTGCCCTCTAATGAACTTCGAATTGAGATGCATCTTGGCAAAATTGTAATATAATAAAGTGCTCTTTGTAGACCAAGCATTGGCATTATCGAACCCGGCAGTAGCTCCCAAGAACACTGTCCAATGGACCATCCATTTATCGAGTTCTAAGTTAGTTTTGAAGGGGATTCCGAACTGTGCCGGCTCCAACACGTCCCAGGAATCTCCTTCGAAAATCTCATTGGTGATCAAATTGTATTCCACCTGCGAGACCAACCGGATATCCTGGGTCAAAGCCCTTGGGGCCTGACTCATCCTCATCATCGGGGCTCTATTATACAGTAACAGTTGTTGTCCATCCAACAGGAACAACAAGAACCAGAGCCGCATCTTATCTTGAAGGGGAACTGACGAGTCTTTGGACCGACGATTGAGACCCCAACTTTTCAGTAATTGGACGGCAAGACCGGTATAATTAGGGCTCAACCAGAATCCGGCGATCGTGAGGGCCAAAACCAAGTAGAAAGGTTCCTTTGGAGGGGTATCGTTGGAGGTGACGAGCCGAGTAAAATTCAGTTCCACAATCAGTTTGAGTGGTTCATTGTACGACAGATGACGTAGACTATGACACGAACTGAGATAACAGACAACAGCAGCTAGGGGAGAATCTGATTCGTAAAGAGATTTGATATGAAGTTTTCCCATGAGAGAAAGTCCAAAGAGTTGCGGCAGAAGATGAAGTTGGAAGAACTTGAAGAGGTCGATACAATCGTCGAGTGAAAGACATCTTCGTAGTGAGCCAAAGACCGGGGTTCGTTTGGCTAAAGGTAATGTGACATCATCATCTGATCTCGGACGTTTCAGAAGGGAGAGTTCTGACGTGTCGTTCACGTTTTTGTAGTTCGTCACTTTGTATTCATAATAACATTCGATATTTTGTTTGGAACATCGTTTACACAGCACCGAGTAATCGCCATCATTGACACATCGTACTTTGGCCTGACGACACGAATAACACGCTTTGGACCGTTTCAGAGTCTTTTCGGGCTCTTTTTCTTTCCCGACCTTCCATGTCTTGGTCAAGGAGTCCATCGGTGATCACTAACTAGGCAAAGAAAATAGTGAAAAATAATAAAGTGCTAAAAGGCATTTAAAGAGAAAAAAAATCTATAAAATGCTTTCTCTCTTCTTCTCTTGACGCCATGGAGTTCCAATTAACACTTACGCTTACACAAGATCAGAGCCATCATTTACAGGAATTTCTTTATGGGATTGTCAATACCATATTCTTCAATCGGGTGTTCAGGCAGATTATTCCCAGTGACGAGCTCTTTTTAAACGCCGTTGAATTCCCCGTCTTGGACGATGATCCACTGTTGATGGCGTTACTCAAAGATAAGATCGATCTTATTGTTTCTTCGGTCCTAACGAATCCGAGTCCGATGTTAAGTCCGGTACAGACACTGAATTCCGTCGTGTCGAATCCCCCAAATCTGTATCATACTTCTGCCACCTTCAAGATCAAATTTTATGAGAAGAAGTCGCAGGATCAATTGGTCAATTGTTGGGAGATCTGGAACATCAAGGTGATCATTTTACATGACGTGAATCAAAAACCGCAGAAAATCTTGTCTTCTCAATCGACTGGTGGTGGATTTGTCACTAATAGTGGACACAATTCGACTGTCATTAATCAAGACGAGGAATTGATAGAATTGTTCGAGAACAATATTTACAACATCATTGAGATCATCGACTTAAACAAGACGCACATCCCACCAATTACCTCTTTTGAGGGATTTCCATATGAAATTGACGTCTCTAGTGCCGACAGACCAACCACACAACAACAGCCAAACTACGAAGAACTCTTGAAAAGCGGATTCAAATTCATCAAAAAGATGTTAACCGATTAACATAACTTATAACTATAAACAAGATCGACATCACTCGATAATTCTGGTGATCAAACCAGTACCGACAGTCTTACCACCTTCTCTGATGTTGAAACGTTGACCGACTTCCAAAGGAGTTGGGTGTAACAAGGAACATTGCATTTCAACGTTGTCACCTGGCAAGACTTGGGCAGAGTGGTCACCACCTTCTGGGAAGGTCAAAATAACAGTCTCATCGGCAGTTCTGACGAACATTTGAGGTCTGTAGTTCTCTCCGAATGGAGAGTGTCTTCCACCTTCCTCTTTGGTCAAAATATACAAGGAGGCCAAGAATTTGGTGTGCAGCTTGACGGATCCAGGCTTACACAAGATCATACCTCTCTTAACCTCGTCTCTCTTAATACCTCTCAACAAGATACCGTTGTTATCACCAGCCATAGCAGAATCCAATTCCTTCTTGAACATTTCAATACCGGTGACGGTGGTCTTCAAAGGTTGGGAGTTGAAACCGACAATCTCAACTTCTTCACCCTTCTTCAAAGAACCACGTTCAACTCTACCGGTGACAACAGTACCTCTACCAGAAATGGAGAAAGAATCTTCAATAGGCATCAAGAAAGGCTTTTCCAAGTCTCTTTCTGGAGTTGGAATGTGTTCATCGACGGCATCCAATAACTTGTTAATGGCTTCGACACCGATCTCTGGCTTACGTCCTTCCAAAGCACACAAAGCAGAACCCATGATGACTGGAGTGTTGTCACCATCAAAACCATAAGAACTCAACAATTCTCTCATTTCCATCTCGACCAATTCCAACATCTCTTCGTCATCGATGGTATCGACCTTGTTAACGAAGACGACCAAGTTTTGGACACCAACTTGTCTGGCCAACAACAAATGTTCTCTGGTTTGAGGCATTTGACCGTCGGAAGCAGCAACGACAATAATAGCACCGTCCATTTGAGCAGCACCAGTGATCATATTCTTGATATAATCGGCATGACCTGGACAGTCGACGTGAGAGTAATGTCTCTTTTCAGTCTCGTATTCAACGTGAGCAGTGGAGATGGTGATACCTCTGGCTCTTTCTTCTGGAGCACGGTCAATGGATCCATAATCCAAGAAATTGGCAGCACCTTTCTCAGAAAGAACCTTGGTAATGGCAGCAGTCAAAGTGGTCTTACCATGATCGACGTGGCCAATGGTTCCAATGTTGACGTGCGGCTTGGAACGGTCAAAAGTAGCAGCAGTTCTAAAACTGCTGACAAAGGCACTACGTTGACAAGCTGAACGTAATCCGGAAGAAACAAAGTTTCTTCTAACAATCAAGTTTCCGATACTTCTAGTACCGATCATCTCTTGTCTTATATAGGTGAAGCTCTCTCTTTTTTTTTGTCGACCTTTTTTTTTCCGTAATATGATTGGAAAATTTTTTGTGGTTATGAGCACTTTTTTGTGGTGCGCTGTGGCATAACTGGCATTAATCGGCATAAGCCAGTATAAAGAATTGCTTATGTAAGGCATAGAGAATATATATAGGGAGATAAAAGGTTGGGGGTTTTTAATTTTTTTTCTTTTTTTTCCTTATCAGTAGTTATGAGTACAAAGAGGGAGATAGAGAAGGTTGAGGAGTGTCAATTTTGTGGGAAGGAGTTTCGGCATCCTGGGTCATTGGGGAGACATTTAGATAGATATTGTGGGGATGAGCAACATCCGCTGGAGAAAGTGGAGCAATTGCGGACTGGAGTGAAGAGACGGCGGAAGGCACGAAAGGGGGTTAGTATGGAGGTTGATCTTCGGTATTATAATGATATTGGGAATTTGCTGCGGGTGCGGCTGTTTGAGGAATTTGAGGCTAAATTGGCGAAACCCCGGATCGAGGACGATTCGAATTTTGCTCGGATGTGTGTATTTTTCCTTCCTCCGGCTCAATGGCCGGGGATTTATCCGGAGAACACTGCATATACGGATTTGATAGGCAGGCTCAAGGGAAGGATGAGAGATTATAAGGAGAGACTGCTGGAACTTCGACGCAGTTTGGCAGATGATCAGATGGACGACGGACTTGATCTGTTGTATCTTTCGGTGGTTCAGAAGAAAATCCTGAAGATGGGCTTTTATATCCAAATGGCAGAGGAGAAATTCAAGGAATGGTTGGAGATGCCCGAGAGTCACCGTCTGGCCATTTGGCAAGCTGAACAAGCCCAGTGTCTGAAAGACGTCATAGGAGATCAGATGTGTATGTTCATGTTCTCGGACAGAAGGGAGTTGATCGAGAATCGTAACTCCCAAATCTTCAAACTGATGGTGGAACTGGGCAAGAAACTGCAAGCCTCAGCCTCTCCAGAGTAAAGTGTATAGTGTAATAAAGTGGCTGAGTAAGTAGCGGAGTGAGTAGTGACTGTTTAATGCCAATCTCTCTAAATACGGGTGTCGCCTGCGGCGGGCTTTTTCTGCCCAGCCTTCGGCTGGGGTGTGGGGGTTTTTCGTAAAATGCTCCTTCATATGCTAAAAGAGAAAAAAAAAGACGAGAGAGAAATCTTAGTGACATACTTAAAGACCGACGATGCCTGCGTTAGTTCACGAGCGACACCACGCCGAAAAAATGCTTGCCAAGCCCGTCTTGTCGCCATTGGTCTGTCAGATTAGCACACAATATCCCATGGATTACGTAAACATCTCTGGGGAATTGTATCAGCGGTTATTTGGCGCTGACGCCGAAGAGAGCCAACAACGGTACGTTCTGATCAAGCTCATTGGGGAAGTCGATTTCGGAGATTACCACATTTATCCCGTTCATATCAAGAATCTCAAGGCCGATCTCGTCGAATTGAATAACATGACCAATTTACTCCACTATAAAAATCAAATCACCATCCAATCTTGTCTTATCGTCCCTACTCCTAAACCTCAAGTGTTGAGTCACGTGATCATCTCATTTCCCGGAGAGGTGTATGAGATATTGAGGGGGATGAGGAGTGAGAATTTGTATGATGTTTTAAGGAGAGATATTGGGGAGAGAGTGATTAAGGTTGGGGATATAATTAGGACGTTAAATGGGAAAATTCAACAATGTGAGGGTCTTGACCAGGGATTTCTTGGACGGGAGACACAGGTGACTGTTGTTAGGAAGGATGACGTTGAGAACAGCAGGGGTTCGATTCCTGATGAGGGACTGATTTTGGGACTTTTTCCCAACTATTTTTCATTGGAGGAAGGACATGAGAGGGAGTACAAGGTGAGTACGTTGAGTAGTAAAGAGCATTGGTATTCTCCGATTCCCGGGATGAAGGATGACGATGAGATCTTTGCCTTTGTGAAGGTGAGTGAATTGGCCAAGTTGGGGATTTTCAGCGGTGATTTGATGAGTTCGGTGGTGGAGGGTAAGGTAAGACTCTTCCGGGTGTTTGGGTTCACGGATCCGAATGAATATCAAGCTGACACTCTTTATATGTCGCCGATGTATCGGTGGAATTTGGGGATGGTCACGAAAGTGGTACTAAAGCCGTATAGAGTGACGGTGGGAGTGCTGAATAAGGTGACGATAGCGAGAGTCAATTCTCCGATAACGTTGAACAGGACGTTTCAACATCTGTTCTTATCCAATTTGAAGAGTTATTTTGAAAGTAAGGAGAGAGTGGTGTTTGAAGGACAGATAATAGCGATACCATTGGACACGATTTTGGCTCTGAGTATCAGTAGTGAGGAGTCAGAGTTGCCCGAGATTATACCGGAGGGCAATTGTGATCTGATAGCGTGGTTTAAAGTGGTACTGATCGAGCTGGAGGGGGAAGAAGGGGGACAATTTGTCATTGATTCGACAGTGACGAAGATGATCCAATCGGGAGTGGAAGAGGCTCGAATCCCGGCTAATGAAGAGACGGCAATTTATGGGTATCTCGGGATTGGAGAGGTGTTTGAGTATGTGGAGGAGTTTAGTTATGCCAGGCAATTCGAGAAGATCTTGAGAGCCAGTTTAGTTCAACCTCAAGTACGGCCGTCGGTATTATTTCATTCTCAGGGACGTGGAATGGGCAAGTCGTTTATGGTGACCAACATTAGTATGTCCCTTGGGATTCATATGGTGGAGGTGGATGGATACGAGGTTTTGGTTCCGGGGGGAGATTTGAAGACCATCGGAACAATTAGAGGGAAACTCGATCGGATCGTGGATCATTGTAAGCCTCTTGTAGTGCATTTCCGACATTTGGAAGCCTTGGCTAAACTGAAAGATCATACGTTGAGTGTGAAACTTGTGGAATTGATGGAGGAGTATATGGAGAAGTCGGTGGTTATAGTTGGGTCTACCAATGACGTGGAGAGTTTGGATCCAATTGTAAGGAACAAGTTCAAATTTGAGTTGGAAATCAATGTTCCAACTCAAAAGGAGAGGAGTTTGATTATGACGTATTGTCTTAAACAGAAAGATGAATATGAGTATGTGCTTCGGAAGGATGTTTCTATGGAAACACTTGCCATTCAAAGTGCTGGTTTGACTCCACGTGATCTTGTAAGTATTGTTAATTCGGCTAAAGAATTGGCATTGGAAGGGTTTGAAGGGGATAAGTTTTGGCAACAATATTATCTCAATGGAGGTCACATGACACTTACTCCTGTTATCTTTGAGAAGGCCATTAATGAGGCTAGAGCTAGATTTAGTGATTCCATTGGAGCACCAAAGATTCCCGACGTTAAATGGGAAGATGTCGGAGGATTGGATTTGGTCAAAGATGAGATCTTGGATACCATTGATATGCCATTGAGACATCCTGAATTGTTTGCCAATGGGTTGAAGAAGAGATCTGGAATCTTGTTCTATGGACCTCCAGGAACGGGAAAGACCCTTTTACTGAAACTGATTCTGACCAATTTCTCCTTGAACTTCTTCAGTGTGAAGGGGCCGGAATTGTTGAATATGTACATTGGAGAATCGGAGGCCAATGTCCGGAAGGTGTTTCAAAAGCTGCGGGATTCCAAGCCATGTGTAGTGTTTTTTGATGAGTTGGATAGTGTAGCACCGAAGAGGGGGAATCAAGGTGATAGTGGAGGAGTTATGGATCGGATAGTGTCTCAATTGTTAGCTGAATTGGATGGTATGAGTTCCAATGGAGGAGATGGAGTGTTTGTGGTTGGGGCTACGAACAGACCGGATTTGTTAGACGATGCCTTATTGAGACCGGGAAGATTTGATAAGATGCTATATTTGGGTATTAGTGATACGAATGAGAAGCAACACAAGATTTTGCAAGCTTTGACGAGGAAGTTCAAGTTGTCTCCGGAATTGGATTTGGCCGAGATTGCAAAGAAGTGTGAGTTCACCTTTACGGGGGCAGATTTCTATGCCCTTTGTTCGGATCTGATTTTAAATGCAATGATAAGAGTAGCTGGGAAGGTTGATAAGAAGATTCTGGTATATAACAAGGAGAATCTGACGGAGATCAATCTGAGGTTCTTCTTTGATAAGTTGGCTACACCGGAAGATGTGGAGGTGGTTGTTGAGGGAGAGGATTTCATGAAACTGTTACAGGCATTGAATCCGTCAGTATCCCAGGAGGAGTTGGATCATTACTTGAGGATCAAACGTAGCTTTGAGGGAAGTTAGGAAGTAGGGATGAATCACTTATATAGTATGTATTCTGTTCAAGTCAATCTCAACGCACTTATTTTATCACTCAACCCCCTTTCCAATTGTGGTCTGACGTTATTGAGACTCAATTTGAGGTTGTTAATCTCCACATCCTTTGGAACCAACAACAGTTTGAGTTCCTTGAGTTCGTTCGTGAGATCCAGATTGAGGATATTCAAGGTTTTGATCTCTACTTTGAGGTCGTCCAGGAGTTTCCTCAGGGTTTTGTTCTTGGTCATTAACAGTTGTTCGTATTGCAAACGGTCGTTTTTGTATCTCTTGAACTCTTCCTTAAGTTGGTCCAAATTCTTAGTGAGAATCAGATTACGGTTTTGCAAGGCTTTAAAGTTGACAATGGACGCTTGACCAAGACGTACACTTTCCAGTTGGGCATTGGTCTGTTGGAGGAGTTGTTGAAGTTTCCGGTCGTTCAAGGATTTGAGATAGAGAGCGAACCGCATCTCGTTCCTCAGTAAGAAGAGTTCTCTCTTGTAGAACTCAATGTCAGGGTTGGTTGGCTCTGTTACAGAACCAACGTTACCGAGGAAGAGATCCTTTTGGGTCTCCTTGAGGGATGTTAAGTCCGTGTTGGACTCTGGTAGAAGAAGGAGATTCATGCACATATTAGCAAGGTCTTGAGGCGATTGTGGTTGTTTGAGGCGTTGGAACTCGGCATCCAAGGATTCTACCATGAAGAAATTGCGATGCGATTTCAAGGTGTCAAGTAATTGGAGCGAAATGTGTTTGATCTCGAAGAAATCGTACCGAGAATCCAGATAAAGAACTCTCTCTACAAAGTCAAGCCCATCGAAGAAGGTGGATGGAGTCCGAAGGAATTCCGCCAAATTCAAGGGAACCAACCCATAGAGAAAGACGAACAACCTCGAATAATCAATGACCTCACCGGCTGTAATCTCGACTTCCTCTTTAACCTCTTCTTCTTCTTCCAACGGAAGTGTTAACATGACTAATCTCAGATACACTACGAAGAGTTCCGCTACAATGGACTCCAAATCCCGGACTACATAAACGATGAGCATCGTACAACACGTCACTAACTGATTCAACACCACTGTATCCGTCTCCTCTCGTAAATCCTTCAATATAACTCTGAACATCTCTAGCAGGTCACGTGATGGAATTGAAGACCAGGACGAGCAGAGAGAGCAGAGTAAATCGAGGGGTAAGATTTTGGGTATTGGGGACAGGAGAAGGGAGGTGAGATGGGGAAGAATTAGAGTGGGTTTGATATGACTCAAGAAAGTCGTACAATTATAACGAATGAATCTTAATCTTTCGTTATCGTTTGAGATGAGGTCGATTTTCGCTGTGTAGACGTCCAATATGTAGGAGATGATGAAATTTGCTTGTGAGGGATTGGATTTGGTTACTTGGAGGAGCCATTTTTGGGCCAAGGTGCAGAGCTCGAGGTCGTAGCCGGCACTATCCAAGGTACATTTTAAGTACCGTTTGACGAAGGTTGATAGGGAGTCGTAATTCGAGAGAACGTCGCGGAGAAGAAGCAAAATTCGAAGGAACAGCACTTCTTTGGAGATGTCTGATTGGGTAATAAGCACTTTTTCGTAGATTTGGTAGAGTTTATCCACCACCTTCCGAGGATCTTCCTTTAATGGGAGATGGGACTCGGTAAGGCTTACGATGGGGAGGTGGCTGTTGTGGATGAAATATTGGTCCAATTGACTGACTAGAGACATGACGGGGTCTGGGATGTGATTTAAAGCGGGTCTTGTCTTACAATATTCTCACTTATACTAACCCTCTTGTATTTAGTTGTGGTAGTATTTATCATTTAATACTTCTTTTTCTGTCCCTGAAAAATTCACCATACCATGCCTTCGTTATTACAATTAGTGAACCAACAGAACTCCTTCCAGCCAAAGGAGGACATTTATGTGTTCGTGTCTCATGACTCTGTTGAAATTGGGTATATTTTACCCTTTGTTGCTCTGGAATTGGCTCGGTTCCCCGAGGTTGTCACAGTGGATCATCACAATAAGAAGGTCACTATTAGTTCACATCTCACGACGTTCGACCAGAGAAATGCCGCATTTGCTACGTTACTGTCTCAATTAAGAGAAGAGGAAACGTTTGATGCCCTCAAAGGTTGGAGAAACGAGTTGTACGTGATCTACAACCCGACTCATACACCTTATCTTATGGTGGAGAGATCCCTTAGTGGTTTACTCGGGGTAGTCACCTACGGAGTCCATATCAACGGATATCAAATCTCCGAAGATGGCGAATTCAAACTCTGGATCCCTCGTAGATCGTACTGCAAACCAACATGTCCAGGCCAATTGGACAACACTGTAGCTGGTGGCTTAGGTTATCCTTACGGTCCGTACGAAACTTGTATCAAAGAATGTGAGGAAGAACTGGGTCTTGATCTGACTTACACCAAGACAAACTTAACTTCCGTCGGAGTGGCTTCTTACATCTATCAGAAAACCCCCGACTTGTCCGTAGAAGATGCCATGGTGCAACCGGAGGTGGAATTTGTCTACGACTTGAAATTTGACACCACCACCATTCCGCAGCCTACTGATGGAGAAGTGCACGAATTCTACCTCTGGTCCGTTCCTAAAGTATTAGAGGAACTTCGTCTTGGTAATTTCAAGTACAATTGTGCCGGGATCGTCATCGATTTCTTAATTAGACACGGCCAATTAACCGACAAAGACGACCACGATTACGTCCACCTACAATCTGCCATTCATCGTCAATTACCTTTCCCAACTATATAACTTTTTACTTAGAGAAATGTAAGACCATATCTAACCATTGTCTGGCCAACACCTCCGACACGGTCAAACTTTGTGTTCCGTAGGTGATTGGAGCAAATAATTGGAAGTTCCATACGAGTAATGCTAACAAGGCCACCACCACCGACAAGAGAGGAAGAACCTTGACTCTGTTTTCCTTGGTGGTCTCTGGATCACGGAACTCCTTCGTTCTCACTTCCGTGAAATAGAATTCCATCATCAGACCACTGAACAAGGCCAGGATCAAATGGGCCGGCAAGTAATGATGTAAGAATTTCTGTCTATTCATCAAGAAGAAGGGGAAGTAATGGCAACTCCATCCGACGAAAAAGAATCCGATGGTGTTGTATAATCTGGATCTCAGTCTATCAGTCAAGATATAAACTTCTCTTCTTCTCGTAAGTTGATCCAGTAAGAGAACTCCCAAATAACTCAATAAGAAACAAACCTCAATCACCCATCCTACAATGGTTCCAATGAAATAGATCTGTTTCCTTTCAGTGTCCTTCGACCAGAAGGAAACTCCCTTCAATGACAACGGCCACGTTTCCGGGTCCGATGCAAACGGATGTTCCGAAGTTAATTTGTTATTTTGCTCAAACATCTGTCTTTGTAATTCGAACCATTTCTTCAAAAAAGGCATTGTTCCAACCTTCTTTGGTACATAAACCGATCTGGCATCGGACAATCCAATGATTTGATCAATGAACCACAAATTTTCTCCACTCAGTAAATTCTTATTACCGTTAATCTCTTGTTGATGGAACAGCCAATCAGGAAGCATTACGTCATTATGAGTCCACATAGCCACGACGGTAGGAACGTGAACGACCTTCACCAAAGAAGCCTTCGTTTGTAATACTGCATTCTTTCTCTTATCGAAGGGATCGAGACGGAAAAGAGTATCGTTGAATCTATCACCATCTCCTAATTCTGGTGGGATAACTACGAATTCCTCATTGGTCGGATAAAGAGGAGACAGAACGTCATGTGTGAGTAAATAACCTCCCGTGCTAACATGTTTCAATCTGATGACGTCACCTTGACTGACGGCTTGACCCATTCTACGTTGGTCTTGAGGTAAAGTCAGGGGTAAGATTTCCCAATGGTTGTAATCGTCTTCTCCGATGTAACCTGTTACTTGTTGACCTTGAGAAGAGACACGACCGTCTTCATAACGTAAGGGATACGCATATGGATGACTATGTAAGTACAGTTGGGTGTCTTTATGTTTGAAGGTGATGATGTCATAGTAATTGACTTGTTTGGCTTCTTTCAGTAAAGGTGAGTCTCCGAGGGTCTTTTGGAATTCCGGGGACATGAACAGATCACCTGGGCCGGATTTGGTGAGGATGGAGAAGTGGATATAGAACCAGGTGAGGTAAATGATGAAGGGAACGACAATTAAAGAGAAGAAACGGCTGGCGAAGTGTTTACCGAATTCTGGTAAAGAGAGTCCTTTCTTGACGTCGAGTAAATACCAAAGATCGAATAAGACGGCCACACCGATTGTGAAGAAGGTGAAGACACCTACGTATTTGGTGGAGATGACACAGGAGAGGGAGACTCCAGTGAGAAGGAGCCATTTCCACCAACTGTAGGAGAAGGATTTTGATCTTTGTTTAGTGAATTTGACGTAACAATACAAAGAGAGCAGGACGGAGAAGATCAAGGTGGAATCCAAGAGGATCAACCGAGTTTCACAGATGTGCAGTGTATCGAAGAGCACGAGACACAGGGCAAAGGAACACAGAGCGATGGAATAACCGCATTCTTTGAGAGTATTGAAGACAATTGGGATAGTGAGCGATCCTAAGATGGCCGACATCAGTCTAAGAGGGATGTAAGGCACGTGATTCTCTATATAAGAATCACCAATGTTATCGAACTTGAATTTACCGTCGAAACCACATAACCAACCAGCGAAGGCAATGAGTAATTTCAGGAACGGCGGATGAAGATCGAAGAAATAGGTGCGTTCAAGGTAATAAGCAGCAAATTTCCCGAAATGGACCTCGTCAAAGACAACTTCATTGGGATATCCAATCGAATAGAACCGCGTAATGAAGGCAATGGCGGTAAGACTCAAAAGCACCGAATTGTAAATCTTGTCGGAATCAGGATCAATGTACGAATTGGCAGATTCATCTACTTTCTCAGGTTCACTAGTTTTCTCATTGACACTTTTGGTCTTCTTCCCACGAGAAACAGCCATCTCGTTGTATGTGTGTCAAGTTTTACACGTAAGTCTGTTTGGTTGAAAGAAAAAAAAATCGCAGTGCCAATAAGGCGGGGCTTATGTAAGGGATGCAATGGGAGGAATAGTCTAAGGAGGGATATGAGGGGTCGGGGTGGGGTGAGTTGAGGGGTGAGGATGGAGTGTTTGGGTGCGGTTTCGCCGGCGGCGGGCTCTTTTTCTGGTCGGCCTTCGGCCGAGGTGGGAGGGGGTTAGACTGGATTGGGGGTTAGGGGGTTAGTGATAGCTGGAGGCTGGGTAGAAAAAGCTAGGGATGGGAGTAGTATTGTGTTGGGCGATAAATACTCTCCTGGCAATGACAGGGCTGTCACTGGCCCGTCACGGGCTTTTTTCGGTGTGTGTTCGGCGGAGGTGAGTGAGGGTTAGGCTGGGGGGTTAGCCCTGCCTTTAACTATGAGCAGACTTTAAGCTGTAGAGGATTTATTTTCTACTCAAGTCCCATAAAAACAGTCCCAGAACCTCTAAAATGCCCACTTCTCTGATCTGGATTCCTCTTTCCCTTCCATTCCTCCCAAACTTACCCCCAAAACTGACTGACCCAAGCGTGCGGCTCAGAAATTCCCCCCACCATATCCCCACCCCCAGCCGAAGGCTGGCCAGAAAAAAGGCCCGCCGCAGGCGAAATCCATATCTCGAGGGATCTGGACTCGCCTGCGGCGGGCCTTTTTTCTGGTCGGCCTGCGGCCGAAGCCCTATCCACAACATCCTTCCAACCATCATGGTCTTATTCACCCGTACTAATTAAATGACAGACCATCAAGAAAAAAAAACGGAAACAAGATGCGAATTGTACTATAAAGAGGTAAAATGATACGTTACAGTGCCGGTCAATTGGGCCGTTACAGGGTCATTTCACGTAATCAGAGATGGGCAAGTGATTGGAGCGTGATGGCGGAACTGTTTGTCGAGCCTGGACTGAAATTGGTGCGGCGTAATAGTGGCGTCGCTGGTGGCGCCAACGCGTCTAAGACGGTCCCGAAGAGCACGAGCGCGGCAGGTGCAAAGGCTAAAGAGGTGAAGGAGGTTAAGGAAGAGTCCGCCGGCGTTGCCGGCGGAGGCTCTCTGTCCATCTTTGGCCAGGCCAAGCTCAACGACTTCCCCGAGTCCCTTACCAGCCACGACTGGTCGGACTCCTTCCATGGACTTGGCTCGCAATCCTTCTCTGCCGAGATCCAGACCATTCTTGCCGAGCCCATTGATCCGGAGGACATTGAAATCACTCCCGATGGGTTACTTTACCTTCCTGAGATCAAGTATCGACGTGTACTCAACCGGGCCTTTGGAGCAGGTGGATGGGGACTTCTGCCCAGATCGGAGACGATGATCCAAAGTAGTTCGCTGACGGGGTCTACTGGGGCGGGGACATTGACTAGAGAGTATCTGTTGATTTGTCAGGGACGTTTGGTGGGGGTTCTGAGGGGAGAACAGGATTTTTTTAGTGAGAAGGGAATTCCAACTCTGACGGAGGGTTGCAAGTCCAATGCTTTGATGAGATGTTGTAAGGATTTGGGGATTGCGTCGGAGTTATGGGACCCGAAGTTTATTAGGAAGTTTAAGAAACTGCAATGTGAGGAGGTGTTTGTGGAGCATGTGGTGAATAAGAGGAAGAAGAAGATTTGGAAGAGGAAGGATGGGTTTGTGGAGTATCCGTTTAGAAAGACATAGACAGGAGGCCGAAGGCCTTCTGTCGGTGAGGGATACACCTGTTCTACACCTTGAGAGTGCTCAGTAGGACTGAGCTGACGTCAGCTGCCACTGAGGGCCACTAAGGGCCACTCCACTGACCACTACATAGACAAGAAGACTCTTCGACCGCTGGTATTAGATAGAGCGCCTCTGCCTCCGGCCTTCGCAGCCGGAGGCCCTGTACATAACTATACATACTTCTTCCTCACCATCTCAAACGACGGCATTGACACCGATCTCTTGGCATTTTCCAGCCAACTAGTCGATCTACTTCCCGATCTACTTCCCGATTTACTTTCCGGCCGGCTCGTAGCCCTGCTCTGGCTCCTCGAATGTCCAGCCCTCACCTTCTTGACCCCGATCTCTCCAGCCGATGTCGGCCCGATATCGGCCGACCCGATCCCACATTTATAAACCATCATACTTAAAAAACTAGCATTGAACTCCTGTTGTAATCTCCATTCAAATCCCTTCCACCATTCTCGTACCCCATAAACCGGAACCCTGTCGATGTAATTCCGCAGTCGGAGGATTAATTCGTAAATTGCTAAGTCGAGATATTCGACGAGGCCCAAAACGGGGCCGTTCCCCACTCGGATTTTGAATTGACCGATTCGGTGAAAGATCTGGGACAGACCGTGTGTTTGAGGGAGCCATAACCAAAGACAGGTGAGGAGAAGGAGAACTTCCCGAAAGGGAAGGAGTTGCCATAGTTGTTTGAGTAGGGGCAAATTAATACTCGTTAAAAGGGCACAATAACAGGGCCAATATTGAAACCAGGGCAAAATCATGGGGAAGGCCGCAGTGTTGGACCGAATGTCCCCATTGGGCACGAGCTGGAAACTACGTAAGGTAAGTGCAAGCGGTATCAAAAGGCCAAATATGAAGCTAGGTGTTAGTCGTGAAAAATAAAGGCAGGGGCAAACAAAGCTAGGGCAAAGCTAGGGGCAGATTTTAAGTGCCAGAGCTACTTAACCACCACAATCATATCCCTCTTATTTACTTACGTCAACATCGAGATGAGCATCACTTACGTCTTATGCGATGGGTTACACTTTTATAGAAAAAAAACAAACCGATCTTTATTATGTATGGACCCGCCTCCGCCTTAATTAAGGCTTAGCTCTTCCCCTAATAGGCAAGATCGCGGCCCGGCTCGTAAGAAAAAAAAAACATCCGAGGGTCACTAGGAGTTGGCTGGGACGTAGTTGGGACTTGACTGGGACTTAGCTGGGTCGAGAAATTGCAGAAGGGTAGGTTGGGCAGAAAAAGGCCCGCCGCAGCCGAGCACCGGTATCTCGGGTGATGCAGGTTACGCCTGCGGCGGGCCTTTTTCTGGTCGGCCTGCGGCCGAGTGTCGGGCCAGAATCTGACTGCACTGACTAGTGAACACCCCCCCTCCAGCCGAAGGCTGGGCAGAAAAAGGCCCGCCGCAGGCGATGCCAGTATCTCGAGGGATGCAGGTTACGCCTGCGGCGGGCTCTTTCCTGCTCGGCCTGCGGCCGAAGGTGGGAAACGGCTTAAAGCACTTGCCGGGGGGTTACAGGAAGGACACCGACAGAAAGACAGACAGGACCGGCAGCGCCCCCCAAACACCACCCAGCTAACCTCAGACAAAGAACAGATACTAACAAACACACATCACCCCCTCCACTCCTCTCATTCACCCCTACTCTTACCCCTTAATCTCATCTCTTAGGAAAAGTCGTGCATTTACCAAATTACCCAATTGGGCTTAAATTAGTAGAGACGTAACACACCATCAAACACCCTTCCCCAAGCCAGTCCAAACCAGTCCAAACCAGCAAAATCCGAACCCAAATCCGATCCCATCACCCTCCTCAACTACGTCCCACCAAAATGAGTCACTCCGCTGAGATCACTCAGATCACTCAGATCACCCATCTACTCCCATACTTAATCTACGTTAGTCAATATACTTTTTCTCATCTCTCAGTCTCCGCCCATCTCCGCCCGATCTCTGCCCATTTTTTTTTCTCTCCACCTAACCTCCCACCTAGATAAAAAAAAAGTAAAGGGAAGAAAAATTTTCAGCCAAAATTTTTCAGCTAAATTTTTCAGCCTGCCTTCACTCCTACAAACCCTTAATACAATTCATTTGCTATACAACTTACAAACCATTGTTAGCTCTTCTTCTGTCTCTCTCTTCAGCAATGGTCAACTTAATACCCTTACCCTTTGGCAAGGAGATCCAAGGCTTACCTGGTTCTCCGATGATGAAGACGTTACCCAATCTGGTGACAAAGTCGTTGTCCAAGGAATCCTTGATGTGGACCAAGTCGAAACCTCCCTCGTGTCTCTCTCTGTGAGTGATAACACCGACTCTTCCCAAGTTACGACCACCGGTAACCATGACCAATTTACCCGTGTCGAACTTGATGTAGTCACTGACCTTACCAGTGGCCAAGTCGATCTTGACGGTGTCGTTTACCTTGATATTTGGGTCTGGATATCTGATGGTTCTACCGTCGTGGGTGACAATGTATGGAATACCCTTCTTACCTAATTGGACACGCTTGACCTTACCCAATTTGTAACTGGCTTCCTCCTCGGTGATTCTGTGGACGGCAAATCTTCCCTTGACGTCGTAAACCAATCTGAAGTTTTCGTTGGTCAGTTCCAAACCAATGACATCCATGAACCCGGCTGGGAAAGTGGTGTCGGTTCTAACCTTACCGTCAACCTTGACGTGACGTTGCATCAAGATAGCCTTAACCTCACGACCGTTCAAAGCATACTTTAAACGGTTTCTAAGGAAGACAACAAGTGGCAAGGACTCACGTAACTTGTGTGGTCCAGCAGATGGTCTTGGTGCATAGACTCCGCTCAACTTGTCAAGCATCCAATGCGATGGTGCTGCCAAACGTTTAAGGTGCTTCTTTGGTCCTCTAGCCATGTTCGTTACTTTATCTGTTGGAAGAAAGTAATTTGAAATTTTTTTTTTCTTAAACAAAAATTTGAAGAGAAAAGGTAGTGCAGAGGCAGGGAAAAGCAGGAAAAGCAGTCACAAGAAATGCAGAAAGAAGTCAGAAAGACAATTTCGCTTCGCGAAATTGAAGAAAAATGTACTGAAGTTAGATCAACAATAAACACACCTATACATCTCAGTCGGTCTATTCTTACTGACTTAGTCTGACTTAATCTGACTTAATCTGACTTAGTCTGTCTTACACTATCAGTCCCTCTTAATCTCTTACTCCTATTTACTACTTTTTTTACTCTTTTTCCTTTCCCAAATCACGTGACCTTCCTTAGGTCATTACTTGCATCGGAATATCCAACCACGGTCTCACGTCATCACTTACCACTGAGAGGATATTTTGTAATTCTCTCTTCAACATCACTTTACTGATCAATGTCTTGTTGAAGAAGTTTGTTTCTGGTTCTACCAAACAACGGAGAAGGAGCAAATAATACAGCATCACCACGAGAGCCCGCTCGTCTTGTCTGTCCAACAACACGGCGAACCCCTCGGTCAAGGTCATTGGCCATCGGAGGAAGAACTTAAGCGTGTCCTTCTCCTGATTGGTGTCGTTGTGATAGAACAATTGGTATTCTCTCTTGAGACTCATCACCAGGTGGTGAATGTCATAAGAAGGTTCGCTATATTTACAAGACTCAATGGCCCAATCACTTCCCGATTCACTTGTCAGTGGTGTATATAAGTCGCTGGACCCCGACGCCGATCCCGACCCCGAAGTGTCCACTGACAGTCCCGGACTTAATTCCGTAATCCGACATCCTTGATAACCCGGGATTTCCTTTCCCTGAACATCGATCGGAAGTCGACTCAACGAAAAGAGCCATTCGGGGAACCAACATTCCGGAAGCTCTTCCAATGCAGGTAAGTCCGTAAGCGAATAATAATCGAGTGGAATCCCGTCTGTAGTCGGACATGACGATCTTAATAAGGGCATCACTTCCGAGGTCAAGACACAGGTATTAATTGACTTCCTTACAAAAACCGGATCACAGATCGTCAACGACGTCGAAAGAAAGAATGCAAGTAATTCCAAGATCGACAGCAGCATGTCCGTGACCAATTCAAACGGTTCCGTCTTTGGTCGATGATCTTCATTCTTCAGTTCTTCAATATACGCTTCAAAATTGGCTCTAGCCAACATTGTATAATCATTGACGTCATCTAATTCTAGATAATTCTGACCAAAATTCAAATGGTCATTATCCATTGAACAGAAGAGCACCGATAAGACTAAATGGTTGATTTTGGGACTCTCAAAACAAATGTGGGGAAGTTCTCCCCACGGTTTACTGTAAGTGTAAATAGGGGAAATCCGCCTATAAAAGGCCTTGGTGAAATAGTACATCAGTTGGTTGTTCATCTTGGTGTAATTCAAGTAATTGGGAAACCTCACATGAGGATTCGTAGAGGCGAGTCGGAGATTAAGTCCGCCGTCATATTTAGGTAACGCCGCCGCCATCTGAGGAACATGTTTAAGAGTCGCCTCCAGAACCTTCTCATTAATACCCAACCGCAGGGCGGGACATGTCGGAAGTGGATCGTTAGTTAAAAGAGCATTCCCGGGACTCGGAAGAGGTTGTCCATCTTCATCTTTATAAGTAATGTCCGCCTCCGGCGGCGGGCGGATCTTGGAGTAAATACAATCCTCATTCCGCTTGAGACACCGGTCACAAATGGGAAACGCCTCATCACACTAAAAGTTAGTACGAACTCTATCTCTATCTCTTCTCCGTACTCACCTTCACCTTCCGCTTCTTACAATTGTCACACCCAAACTTGGACTTCGATACGTTACGCTTACTCTTATCAACCTTCATATCGTTTGATTACTAAATTAAATTAACTTTTTTTTGTATTTAATTTGATTACTTAAAAGGGTAATTCTAGGGAGGTCAATTAGGTCTAGGTTGTTTAATACGTTGGGCAATAGAAGGAGAGGAAGGTCGTTTGGATGGGTTCAGGTCTTCTTCCTGCTTAGCCACTTTCTCTTCCTGCTTTACCTCCTGCTTTACCTCCTGCTTTACCTCCTGCTTTACCTCCTGCTTTGCCTCCTGCTTTACCTCCTGCTTTACCTCCTGCTTAGCCACTTTCCCTTCCTCTTCCCGCTTAGCCCCCAGACCCTGCTTAGCCACAAAATACCCATCGATACCCCTCGTCTTTGGTATCCTCCTCACCAACTTCGATCCCACATTCGTCACCTTATTCACATCTTTCAGCACTTCATACCACTCCAATCCCTCCTTATCATACAGTTCCAAACAATCACTCACCTCTCCATCGAAGTCCTCCAACGTCCGATCCATCCACTTGTCAAAACCCCTCGTACCCGGATCAAGTACAAAGGGCATTCTTTCGTGTAACCATGACAACTGTTTCGGGGCAGGTCCTGTAATAATACTGAAACTATAAAACAGATCTGCCCCTTCTTCTTCAAACTTGCATTCATCGTAAAGGGCAGCTACATACATCAAACTGTTATCCTTCCGATGGATGTAATACGGAATTCTCTCCTTGCCCTTATGTTTCCATTCATAATACCCTTGCATTGGAACGACACATCGTTTACGATTCGCACTCAGTTTCCATAATCGACCGCCACTTTGAAGCGTCTCCTTCTTCGTATTGAATCGCCTGCCCGGTTGCAGTTCTGCCCTCGTTTTGGTCCAAAAGGGCACAAACCCAAAGTGCAGAAATTGTACCACTTTTTTGCCCTCTCGGGAATTGAAATAAATAGGGGCAAGTCGAGTGGGGCAGATGTTGTACCCGATGTCGGTATCATAATCTTCCCCTCCTTGAACACTGTCAACACTTAACTGATCCCTCCCTAACCAAGATGGTAACTCCAGGGCATTCTAATAGTTAGTACTTAAATCTTACTTCCCCTTTTCTTACTTACTACCGCCATTGCGTATCTCCCACACATTGTTCCTGCCCTCTTCACTTTTGCCCTCTTTTGACTTCCTTTTATATTTTTCCTTCCTTGCTAGTGAGGTGACGATGTAAAAAAAAATGAAAAAAAAATTAAAAATCCACTGCCACTGATTCGCTTCTAAGTATGTTCAGAATTGTACGTCAATTACAACCAATTGGTTGTCGTTTCAGTCGTCAATTGATTCGCAGCTCAAGTACTCTCAATTACTTCCAAAATGGGACACCTCCCAAACCAGGAATCAACCCACAAAACCCGCAATATGCCCATTACTACAGACGGCCCGGTCCTCGATGGGGCAGGCTTTTGCTCTACACTGCCGGGTTTATCGCCGTCTCCGGAGTGCTTCTGTGGGAATTCTTCATTCCTAAACACACCTTCCCCTCTTCAGTGGCGAAAATCCTTCGTAAACTGCTCTGGGCCGAGTCGGAGAAGGAGGATCACAATTATGATAAACTGCTCCTGTTGTACCAACAACTGTTAGAACAAGGGCATAAAGAGGGGCTTGATCCGATTTCGGACGAGATGACTGGTATTCAGATCAAAATAGCGGAGATGTACGAACGAATGGGCAAATTGGACCTGGCTGTCGACATTTATTATGACGTCAGTAAACTCTATTACGACTTCCTCCAAGCCCATGTTCATGATCCTCCACATGAAGATACTCGTCATGTGGTTCAAAAGGATCTCCGGATCATCATCAAAATAGCCGAGTTGTCCCGTGGAGAGAATCACGTGACTTTTCTTGTGCCCCTCTTAAGTGTACATTTGGATATTGCCCTTCATGAGGTTGTTAAGAGATTGATACTGAGAGGGCATGCTTATGAGGATTTGATTGGAGAGACTGCCTTTGTTGATACCAAGTTGGTGATCAATCTGGACGGTACCATTTATGATCCTCTGACGTCATTGGATAAGGAGATTTGGGAACCTTTTAGAGACGAATTTTTCAATGCCCGTGACCTACTTTCTGCCCTTTATCTTGCCCTTAAAGGTCCCGGTTTTGCCAGGGAATACAAAAGTGATACGCTTTTGTGGATGATTGCCCTGCAATGTCCGCTTTCGGATGTGCTCATGAATATGTGTAATGTCGCCTCATTACTGTATCTTCAACTGGAAGTGATGGAACTGAATCAATTGAAGTCACGTGACCAAGAATTTAACAGACGACTGGAAGAGATGAGACAGGTTTTATTGGGGCAACTGGAGAAGTTGTATCAACAGACCATACAAATTAGTAAGGATGTGATTCAGAGGAATCGGACGGGGGAATTGGAGGAGAGTGTTGTTTTGGCAACTTATGGATTGGGGGTGATTCGATTACATAAGGGAGAATATGATGAGCTGGAGAAGTATTTGAAGGAGCTGATATTGAGACTGAAGGGGTCGGGCAATGAGTTCGAATTGAAGGAGCTGGAAAGGGAGTTGGGTAAGTTGAATTTGGAGAGAGAGAGACTCAAGCTGGGAAGACCAAGTAATAGGCAATTGAAGGAAATGAGACCTCTGGACACGACGGTGGATATTCATTTTGAGGAGAGTAAGTAGGGGTATAGGACAGTAGTAGTATGAGTGAGTGAGTTGTAGAATGAGATTGGTGTATTAGGGGTGATATTAGGGTGATAGGGGTGATAGGGGTGATAGGGGTGATAGGGGTGATATGTTGGGGCAAAAAAGGGCAAATTCACTTTCGCAGGCCCCGAAATTTGCACTTCGAGAAAATCAAAAGTATGTGCAATTGATAAGATAAAGACCTCCAACAGGATGAGACAAGTTGTGGGAATGATGATTGGATGTTTGTTTTGGATGGGGTGGGATTTTGGGGGTGTAAAGTGGGGTATTGTGAAAAAAGAAAAGGGGGTGTTTTGGGAGGTGAGTGGGGTGGAGCTATTGGAAGTGAGTGGGATGGAAGAGAAGGTTGTGGGAGGAATGGGATGGGTGGGGTGCAGTTTATGAGGGTAAATGGGGTCGATTTTGGGGGTTGGTGCGGCTGAGGGTGGGGTTGTAATTAGAGCAGGAATTGGATGGAGGTGGATCTGCAGGTCCGGGGGCAGGGTGGGCAGAAAAGAGGATGCCGCTGGCGAGTGCGAGGTCCCTGGAGTTGGGTTGCGCCTGCGGCGGGCTTTTTTGGTGGTCGCCCTGCGGGCGAGGTGGGGTTGTAATTAATTACCCAAAAAGACGTAATCAGATCCCGACACTCCAGCCGCAGGCTGGTCCGAAAAAGGCCCGCCGCAGGCGCAACCCAATCACTGGGATTACTCTGCATAGTGGGTGATAGTCAGACTGCTCCTAAAGGTGGGCCATAGCTAAATAGAAATTATACTCAAACAAAGCCCGACACTCCAGCCGCAGGCTGGGCAGAAAAAGGCCCGCCGCAGGCGAAGCCAGAGATCAGACTACATTATAAGCCAAAGCCTAGGACTGACTTGGCTCATCTACAATTAAATAAGTTGAGACTTCGCTATATAGAACCACTATCTAAGTCATATAACTTAGTTAGCAGTCATAACTTGCCAGACTCTGATGACGTTATCGGTGTAACCAGAGAACAAGACTTGACCGTCAGCAGACCAAGCCAAGGAGATACATTGAGGGTCCTTGACGTGGGAGTTGGTGGAGGCGAACTCCGGCTTCAACTCTTCCATCAAGCTCTTGGCTTCCAAGTCGAAGATCTTGATAGAGGAAGAGGTGGCAGCAACCAACCAGAATCTGTTTGGAGAGAAGGCCAAAGCGTGGATCTCGTCAGCAGCGTTCAAAGTGAACAAGGTTTGCTTCTTGGTCAAGTCCCACAAGATAATGACACCGTCCTTACCACCGGAGGCAGCCAAGGTTCCGTCTGGGGAGATGGTCAAAGCACTGACGTAACCGGTGTGACCAATGAAATCGGCGTTCAAAGAGTAATCCTTGATGTCCCAAGACTAAAAAGAGTTGTTAGTAAAAAAGTCACGTGACTAAAAGTAGATTATTCATTCTGGATCAGAGATCTTGGTGATATTATTATGTCTCATTCGAGGTAGATACTCCTCGTCTGAAGTAGCAAATAAATTGAACATCATCTCAGAATGAACAAGAGGTGGAATAGGTTAATAATACTTACTTTGACGACCTTGTCCCAACCGGCGGAGACGATGGTGTCGGCGTTGTCCTCATGAGGAGAGAATCTAACGGTGGAGACCCAGTCGGAGTGGGATTCCAAGGTGGCGGCACATTCACCGACGGTGTTCCAGACCTTGATGGTCTTATCTCTGGAAGCAGAGACGACCATTCTCGAGTCCAAGGAAAGAGAGACGGACATGACATCACCCTTGTGACCGACAAATCTCTTTTGAGAGACACCAGTGTTCAAGTTCCACAATCTCAAGGTATGATCCCAAGAAGCAGAGAAGGCATATTGTCCATCTGGAGCAATGACAACGTCTTGAACGATGTGAGAATGTCCCTTAAGAGACTTCTTAGCAACACCGTAAGCGTGGTCATCTCTGGTCAATTGCCAGGTGATCAAAGTCTTGTCTCTGGAAGCAGAGACAAGCAAATCTGGGTTAGCTGGGGTGGTGGCCAAGGCAGTGACCCAACCGTTGTGACCTTCCAAGGTTCCTCTTAATACCAATACTTCTCTAGACATGTTTGTAGTGTATAGTGGAGAGAAAATTTTTCAATGAAAAAAAATATTTGTGTGAAAAATTATTAGTGGCACGGAAGGAGGGATGGCAGAGAAGGAAATGAGAAAAGCAATGGCAGAGAAAAAGCAGTAAAAAACAGTAAAAAGGCAGAGAAAAATGGCAGACAAAGCTAGAAAAAAGCAGTGAAAAGGCAGAGAAAAATGGCAGAGAAAGCAGTAAAAAATCAGAGCCAGAAATGGCAGAAAAATCAGACAGAACCAAAGGGCAGCAGCCCTTTGGTTATTGACACAGAAAATTCACCTGGTGTCACGATGTTAACAAAAAAAACAATCTTAACTCCTTCTCCACTAGGACATGTCCAACCTTGAGTACATCCGAGAACGGCTCGAGTCGCTCCATTCGATCGATTCCAAGCTTGTCGAGTCCCTTGACAATCTCTCCGAAGTCATTTCCACCTTCCATAAAGGCAAGACGGAGGGCGAGACCCGCGAATTGACGACCGAGTACGAGGCCAAATTGGGGCTGTTTTACGGCAATTTGAGTCAGGCTCTGGTGGGCTTACGTAAGGAAATCAAGTCCTTGGACGACAAGATCTCGAATAACGACGGGGCAGAGGGCAATTTCAGTATTTTACCTATAAATATCAATAAAAAGGCAGTATGGACGGGTAACCATAAGATGTCCCAACAGGTGGAGGCAGTCACAAAATTAGTGACGTCAGAAGCAGAATCAGAGCCATGATAATGCCGATAGAGAAGAACATATAATTAGGGGTGTCGACATTTCCCGAGCGGGGTAAGCGGAGCGGGGCATCCATCACCAAATGAAGGATCTTTTTTTTCCACCCCTCGTACGGAGGATACCGGGCTTGGAGTAAGAGTTCATTGTAGAACGGTTGTACCACGACGGGCCGTTGATGAGTGAAGGTGTCGATAGAATACTTGCCATGGTAATGACCATACCCGGAATTGCCCGTGCCCCCAAAGGGCAAAGAATTGATCCCAACCTGGATCACATTGTCGTTGATCACTAACCCCCCGGACCGGATCCGGCTTTTTACGTACTCGATCTCCGATTGCCTATTCGAGTAAATGTATAGCAGTAATGGACAATCAAGTAAAGGTGAGGTGATGATGTTGCTGACAACTGACTCCAAATCTGTATAGGTGATTATAGGTAAAATAGGTCCGAATAATTCCGATTGCATCGTCGAATCGTCCCAATCACAATCCCTAATTATCGTAGGATCAAAGTACCGACTCTTTTCATCATATTTAGTCCCATACACGACTTTTCCCTTTGTTGTCATGACAATCTTACGTAAGCCGTCAAAAGAGGGGTCCGAAATAATATGCGACATTTCGTGAGCGGGGAAATCGCGTACCAATTTTAGCATGTGCTTAATCAAATCCTCCACTTTCGATTCATGACAAAGAAGGTAATCCACCGCGACGCACGTCTGGCCTGCATTAGCGAATTTCCCCCATAAAATCCGCTTCAGAATGATCTCGAGATTCGTAGAATGCTCAGTCACTATCAGAGGTGATTTCCCTCCCAATTCGAGCACGCATGGAGTCAAAAATTTGGCCAGTTCAGTCGCAACGATCTTACCCACTTTGGTACTACCGGTAAAGAAGATAAGATCGAATCGATATCTCAAAATCTCGGTCATCTGTTTTGAGTCTCCTTGCACGACCTTGAATACTGTAGTGGGCCACAGCTTACGTAAGACATCAGCTAAGAGCGAGCTGAAGATGGGGGTCAATTCTGAAGGTTTCCAAAGGATACAATTACCACCAGCGATAGCACCGATGATCGGACAAAGACTCAATTGAAGAGGATAATTAAAGGGACTCACGATAAGAACGACACCTTTCGGAATGCGCTCGATCCGAAGTTTGCTACTCAGGTGGACGACGGGAATTTGCGCTGGTTTTTCCGGTTTGAGCCATGCCCGGAGATTACGGATCGTGTCTGCTAACTCCGTCCGCACAATATAATACTCCATCACCATGAATTCCATCTCGGACTTGTGCAAGTCCTGCGCAAGCGCACGCTGGAGCTCCTCCACATGATCCTCCAACGCAAAATACAAATCCCGCAACAAATTGAGTCGTGTCTGCACGTCCAAAACGACCCCAGCCCTAAAAGAACCATGGAGCTCTTGAATTTGACCCTCAATTGTGGCTATCTCGGTATACTCCATCTCTGGTCTTGACTGCTTTCTCGGCTTCTTTCGCTTTTTTTTTTTCTAAATAAACCGAAGGGATTTTGATTGCCTAAAAGGGTAACTACTGTCTTAGTAAGGGATGGGTCTGGTAGTGGCCTTCGACTAACCAGCCGAAGGCTAGGCAGAAAAAGCCCGCCATAGGCGTCGTTAGGATGTCTATGGTTATGGTTACGCCTGCGGCGGGCTTTTTTGGTGGCCAGCCTTCGGCTGGGGTCGGGTGTTGGGGGAAATGAGTGATGTTTTGTGTTAACTATGTAAGGGAGTAAGTATAGAGATGGGGATTACAAGGCGGGGTTGGAGTGTGGTTGGAGATTGCTATAGTCTTTTTCTCCGCATTTCCTTTCATCTGAGCCCCTTTTTGGGTATCCTTGCCTCGCAAAAGTAGCCCCATTTCAGCCCACTTAAGCGTGCGATTTAAAATGCCGGTAAATGAGGTTACGCCAATCTCGGTCTCGCCCGAAGGGCGACCAGAAAAAGAGCCCGCCGCAGGCGTAGTCACAACCCAAGAGATCCTAACGACGCCTGTGGCGGGCCTTTTTCTGCCCAGTCTTCGGCTGGAGGGTGGAGTTGGGTATAACCCCCTTTAGTACAACTAAGGCTCTTCCCTCTCCCCTCAGCCAGCCACACCGGCCTTCCGTCCCGCCTACAAATTCGTTCAATTCCATTCAATTACTCTCATTACATAAAATCTTCTGGCCTGTTCTGTTCCGTATAAGCCTTCTTCCCCTTATGTTGTAAACTCTTATAGCCCTTAATATTCTCCTTCACATGATCCGAACTAGAACTCTTTGGTGGATCCGTAGCTAACAAATCCTCCTCTGTCAGTGTCGAAGACCCGAAATTCTTCAAATCCTGCTCAGCCGAACTGTATTCAGCCGCAGCCTCTTTAGCCTTCTCAAACGTATCTTCCAGCTTTCTCTCCAATTTCTCCTTTGCTTGCTTCATATCACCCAGAACATCCCTAATCAGCTCCTTCCCACTCTCATGGGTCTCTTTAGCCGATTCCTTGGCATCTTCCAGAACACTCTCGGCTGTTCCTTTCATACTTTTGACTCCACTTTGAGTGACGTCAATCAGTTCAGAAGCAGCTTTACCGGTCTTTTTGTTTACGTAATCAGCCGCTTGTTTCAGTTTATTGGTGACATCATCGAATTCAACGTTTTTCGTTGCATGTTCGACATTTTCGATACCGGAAGCGGCCAGTTTGCCGACGGTTTTATTGACCGAATCCAAACTTTGTTTGGCTTGTTCGGCCAATTCTTGTTCCTTCAATTTGACAGCTTCAGTGGCATCTTCGGCTTTTTCAAGACCGGAAGCGGCAACTTGACCAATTTTCTTATTAAGAGAACTCAAAGTTTCCTTGGCAGAGTCAACAATCGAATAATACCGTGGATTACCGACGATGACGACATTGGAGCCGACAACACGACGAGATGTGATTAAAGTGGTATGACGTAATATGGTGCTTCTTAACATGATGAGTGATGAGAGACAGAAGATAAGAATAGAGCAGGCGCAGGAGTATTTATATTGCGGTGACAGCAATCGGTCTGGCTCGCTTAATTGCTATGTATCCCTTTTGAGTGTTTGCTTGCATGGAAGGTCGTGTACTTACAAAAAAGGGAGAGCAAAAAAGGAGAAAAAAAAGGGCAGAGAAAAGGTAGTGTAAAAAAGCACAAATAAAAGGGATAGATTGGAGTAAAGATAGAGAGAGAGGGATAAGATAGTAGTGGATTCCCACCTCCAGCCGAAGGCTGGGCAGGAAAAGGCCCGCCGCAGGCGAATGCCATATCCCAGGGATACTGACTACGCCTGCGGCGGGCTTTTTTGGTGGTCGCCCTCCGGGCGAGGAAGTAGTTTTAGGCAGGGCAGTGCAGGTGGGAGTGGGCGGAGTGGGCGGAGTCAGGCAGAGCCGTGGGCGGGGCTTCCGCCCATTTCTCCAGGTGGCGCAGGCAAAAGCTGTTTTAGATTATTTTCGTGCGGCTCAAAAAAAACCTGTCCAAGACAAAGTCGTGTATTTAAGTGCAAAAATTAGAGCAAAAAAAAGTCGTGAAAAAAAAGTTAAAGCTTCTCAGTGTCCATGAGTCGAGTCGCTTACCAGAGCGTCAAGCTGGGGCTTTCGCACCATCTTTCGGTGAGTGAGAAGCTTTCGTCGCATTTATTTGTGAGTGAGCCTCGGAAGGTCGGAGTTGGTCTTCCGACACACGAGCTTTTACAACGGTTGGGATATATACGACAACCACAGGCTGGGCTCGTCCATTGGTTGCCCTTGGGATTGCGAGTATTACGTAATGTCGAGAGGATCATCAGCCACCGGATGGAGGAAATTGGTGGCTTGGAAGTGGCGTTAAGTTCGCTTTCAGAACAGCTGCTTTGGGAACGTTCTGGAAGATGGGAAGGCGGAGAACTTTTTAAGGTTCGTGATCTGAAGGAGAAGAATTATTTGCTTGTTCCGACGTGTGAGGAGGAGATTACTGCCTTGGTTCGGAATGAGACACTTTCCTATAAGAATTTCCCGCTATTATTTTTTCAGATCGGTCGCAAATATCGGGACGAGAAACGGCCGAGGGCCGGGTTATTGAGGGGCCGAGAGTTTATTATGAAGGATCTGTATTCATTTTGTGAGAGTGATTCGGATGCGATGATGGTATTTGAGAGGGTGAATTCACTGTATAGACGGATCTTCACCGATTTGGGTGTTGATTTCGTTCTGCTGAAGCTGGACTCGGGTTCAATTGGAGGTGATTTGTCGTTGGAATGGCACTATTTGCATCAGAACGGAGAAGATACCTTGTTCCGATGCGACACTTGTGATCTTGTTCTGAATAGTGAAAAGTGTCTCAGTTTTTCGGATCAAAAACTGGATGTTCTGAAAGTGAAATATTTCACCAACGTCACAAAAGATCAACTCATCTGTTTGTATTACCCCGAAGGACGTCAATTGAGGCCTTCATTCCTGAAAGATGTCGTCAATGACATCGACTTGGACTGCGATTTGAGCCAAAATCAACTTCTCCAACTCTTCTCCGGAGAAGATTTCCTCTCCAAATCGATCGTCAGAATAATTGATACCCGGTTGCACGACCGATCCGAATTCCCCGATTTGGAAGTGCCTTATCATAGGGGCAATTTTTCCACCATCACCGACGTGCCCCTTGTCGAACTGGTCGATGGGGAAATTTGTGGCGAATGCGAAAGAGGAACTTTACAAGCACATCGACTGATCGAGGTCGGTCATACTTTCCATTTGGGGACACGTTATTCTGAACCTTTGGATCTGAAATTGATCGATCGGAACGGTCTGAAAGTTACTTTACAAATGGGATGTTATGGAATCGGTGTTTCGCGGTTGATTGCCGCCATTGTCGAAATGACGCGTGATGAAGAAGGGTTACGGTGGCCTGTAAATATTGCCCCCTACCACGTGACCCTCATTCTGGCTCCATGTCCCGATATCGATCGTCATATTGGGATCTTGGATGTCATTGGAAATGCCTTGCTGGAGGTGGATGGTGTTAAAGTACAGAAGGATATTAGACCCGATGTCGGATTTGGTCGTAAATTGAAAGAGAGTAAAATGAATGGAATTCCATTACAAGTGATTCTCGGTAAGAGTTACCCAATGTGTGAGATTGAAATAAGAGGCAAGAGAAAATTTGGGTCCCTTTTACACGACTTTTATGAACTACACAGAAAAGTTTATCAATGGGAAATGAACCTGGATCAAACCAAACACGTCCTTCATATTGATGGATTAAGTGATGTCATCAAGATTTTATTAGACGATTTAAAATAATTTACCAGTAATCTTAGCAAACACGTGTAACATGACGACACTGACGACGAAACCGACGGCGAGGACCAAGATCACGATCGGGTCCACTTTGAAACCTTGAGCCTCGTCGGTGAACAATTTCAACATGGTGGAGGAAGATCCGCCAGCGCCAGCGGCTCTTGTCGAGGTGGGAGTTTGGCTTTGGGCCAGCAACTTCTTCTCGGCAGCGGTCTTTCTTTTTTGTAAGGTTCTTTGTCCTCCAGGTACTTGTGACTGATAGGGTTAGTATGAGTTAATGGGGGGACAGGGTGGGGAGGCTCTTTAGAGGTGTACTTACCATTTGTGACTTGTTGATTGTGCTGGTTTTTTTGATGAAAAAAAAAGTGAATTATTTGGCGGTGCACGACAGGGCAGGGAAAGATAGAAAGGGAGGGAAGGGCAAAAAGAGACACAAAGGGAAAAGATAGAAAGGGAGGGAAGGGCAAAAAAGATAGAAAAGGGCAAAAAAGACAGAGAAAAGGGCAAAAAAGATAGAGAAAGGCCAGAAAGGCCAGAGAGAACAAGACAAGACCAAGACAGGCAATAGGCAACAGAAGGTGAGAGTGACAGGCAGAGACTGGAGTCGTCTGGCTCTCAGGTCTTGTAGTGTAGTGTGTTGGTGTAGTTTAGTGTACTTAAGTGTACTTTGGTGTAGTTTCGCACGCGCTGCGCACACGCTGCGCACAGCGCAGCGTTCGCCGTATTGAAGAAAAAGCTAGCGCTTTTTCTTCTTTTCCTTCCTTTCCAATCCCAAAAATCTCACTGGACAAAAAAATTTTCTGACAGCCAACATCCACCACCACACAAACTCGACATTCTTACCATCGATTTGTCCAATCACCACCCAAAAAACCCATCTAAAAAATCCCACCATTGGAATCAGCTCGATTCCCACTTCACGATCTTCTGTTTTATTCCTTTTTTTAACGAGCTCACGACCGACTTCTAATAGATCATATTATAGAAACCTTTTATCACGACTTTAACGATTAACCGATGGATTTGAGACAATTTTCCCAGACACCCTCGCAAGATAATAATAGAAGACCCTCGATCTCTTCTCTTTCCTCCGCTTCAGGTTATGCTAGTTCAACGTATGGTGGCGTAAGTGCCGCTGGTGGCGCTGGAGGTGGAGGTGCTAACGCTGGAGGTGGCGGCGGCGGCGGCGGTGGACCAGCGGGCGGTACTGGAACCAGTTCCGTCAACGCGATCCACCCTAACATTACGGGGAACTCTTTACTTAGTGCTCGGATCACGCAATCGAGACATTTCGGCAACACTGCTCCACTGACTCCGACAGCTAATGGTAGTGCCAATTTACTCAATAATCAGAATTTACTGTTCCAGACCTCGACGTGGTTACCTCAGCAGAACACCACGACGAACAGTCTTTTGAATGTGACTCCCTGGATCGAACAACAGGCGCAAGTTTCCCCGTTATCGGGAGGAGGCAATGGACCGATGTCGATGCAAGGACTCAGTATGACATCATTGGAAAGTAATTCCAATTATGGCCTGGAGAAGAAAACTGAAACATCGAAGGATTCGGAAGATGAAGACGATTTGATTCCGACGGCTATTGTTATTAAGAACATTCCTTTTGCCATTAAGAAGGAGCAATTGTTGGAGGTGATGACGAAATTGAATTTGCCTTTACCGTATCTGTTCAATTACCATTTTGACAACGGAGTGTTCCGTGGATTGGCCTTTGCCAATTTCACCTCGACGGATGAGACGACGATGGTGGTGAACCAATTGAACGGCCGCGAGATTGGCGGACGGAAATTGAGAGTCGAATACAAAAAGATGTTACCGGTTCAAGAACGCGAGAGAATCGAGAGAGAAAAGAGAGAAAAGAGAGGTCAATTGGAAGAACAACACAGATCGGGCTCGAATCTGTCCTTGGCCTCGTTGTATTCGGTACAATCGACTCAAAAGGCAACGTCGACGGTGGGTGCACCACAACAACCTTCGACAACTCCAATGCAAGCTCCTGCTGCCACTGTGGCTTCCAATGATAGAATGATGATGTCATTGGTTGGAATTACACCACCGTGGAATTTGGATTTCAATGACCCGGACGTTTTGGAGTTGTACACGCAATTTTTGTTGTTCAGAGAGGATAAGGAAAGACTTTGTTCGGAGTTGGTTTATCCACAGACATTGACACTGAACCAACGGAAAGTCATTCCGGTGTTACTGAATTTCATGAGATTGGTGGAATCGTATGAAAATGGTCAGATCATTTTAAGACGTCGGGCCGTGGGGAGTCCAGCACCAGTTGGAGGGATGCCGAACCCGTTATATCGGTCTCAATCTCAAAATTCGATCAGATTCAGACCGACACTGACTCCACAACCACAACAGAACCAGGCTCCTCCACCACAATCGCCACAACAACTGAAGAATTTCATGAACAAGTCGTCGTCCAATTTGGCCTCGTTGAGAAACCCGGGTCAACAACAACCACCGACTCAACCACAACAACAGCAGCCACAGAGTTTCATGTACGGCAACTTCGCTCAGTATAACCAGCAGAAGGCCTTCCTCGACGAGAGTTTGATTGCAAGTGTGGAAAATTTAACGTTTAATTGATTGTATAGTGATTTTATGAATTGTATGTTAAGGATTGTAGGATCAGTTCAGCCGGCAAGCTGAGCGTGCGGGACCTGGCAGGGCTCTATTGCTGAGACGGGTGGCAAGTCCTGCGTACGGGTTGCGCCTGCGGCGGGCTCTTTTTCTGCCCAGCCTGCGGCTGGAGTGTGGGTGTTGGTTAAAGTGTTGTTTCTGGGGGGTTAGGAAGTGCATCGCGTCCTTCGCCCGCAGGGCGACCACCAAAAAAGCCCGCCGCAGGCGAAAGGCATTCCCCAGGCGTTTGATATCCCTGGGGACCCACTACGCCTGCGGCGGGCTCTTTTGCTGGCCAGCCTTCGGCTGGAGGTCGGGCAATGGCTGCATGTCTTATCTCTGGGGGTTAGACTTAACTATGTACTCTATACCAAACTACACCTCCCAACCCCCCTCTTCCCCGATTCAATTCCCTCACAATCACTCCTTTATCCTATCCCACTCCTTTCCCACCACTTGCACCTCCCAATGTTACCTCAAAACTGACCGACCCAAGCGTGCGGCTCAGAAAATAACCCCCTTTATCAACCCCCACCTTCGCCCGCAGGGCGACCAGAAAGAAAGCCCGCCGCAGGCGTAAGCCATACCCCAGATCTTAGATCCCTCGAGATACGGGTGTCGCCTGCGGCGGGCTTTTTTCTGCCCAGCCTTCGGCTGGTGAGTCGGATCTGCGGCTGGTAACTCTTCGTGCGGCTCAGACTCTTTTGCCGTCTTTTTTTTTTTCTCCAAACGCGAAACCAAACCAAACCAAACACCACCAAACATGTCCAGTTCAGAGAGCGAGAGTGAGGTTGATCCGCTCCGACTTGCGCGTGCGCGGCAACTGGTGACCTCTTACAGGGCCACTGTCAACGGATACAAACGATTTGTCGTGAAAATCCGGTATCGCCGTCCCCTCGACGGCGTCTATAAATTGGAGACGAGAGGAAGGCGGAAGAAAGAGGGCAGACGTCGCGGCGCCAAGAAGAAACGGCTGCGTGTGATCAAGATCAAATCAACAACAATCGACCAAGAACTCCCCTTCGGCGGTATCTTGTCCTACCCCCACCTGAACACCTGGCTTACCCTGCCCACGGAATCCGATCGTCTACTCTTCCTTCAACTGTACGACCAATCACAACCGCCAACAGATGACAAACGTCTAGAAAGCATCTATATCGGCGGTCACGTGATTGAAACATGGTTCAGTGCGCCCTTTCCGGAGGAATTCGTCCATAGTGACCGACTCTACATCTGTCAAGGTTGTATGAAATATATGAGGAACGAATTCAGTTACCAACGTCACGTGACCAAATGTGGAGAAGAGGCGTTACCACCTGGGAGGGAGATATATCGGGATGAGGAGGTGCTGATATTTGAGATTGACGGGAGGAAAAGTGTTGAGTATTGTCAGAACTTGTGTTTGTTGGGGAAGTTGTTCTTGAACAGCAAGACGTTGTACTATGACGTTGATCCGTTCATGTTTTATGTGATGGTGGAGAGGGAAGGGGGGCAATTGGTTGGGTATTTTTCCAAGGAGAAGCTCAATTCGACCAATTATAACGTTTCGTGTATATTGACGTTACCTATTTATCAACGACGTGGATATGGACATTTACTCATTGATTTTAGTTATTTGCTCAGCAGGAGAGAATTCAAGGTGGGGACTCCGGAGAAGCCGTTGAGTCGATTGGGACTGGTGAGTTATCGGAATTATTGGTGTGTGACATTGTGTTATACGTTGAGAGAGATATTGGAGAGGGGGGTTGGGGAGGTGAGTGTGAACGATTTGAGTAATTTGACGGGGATAATGCAGAATGATGTGGTGACTCTGTTGGAAGTGTTGGGGATGTTGTGGAGAAGTAAGAAAGGGGGAAGGGAGAAAGAGGGAAGGGAGAAAGAGGGAAGTGATCTGAAGTATCTGATAGCAATTAATGAAGAAAGAATAGACGAGGTGATAAGTAAGTGGGAATCCAGGGGATATCATAAATTAGACCCTGAGAGACTTTTGTTCAAGCCTGTGATATTAGGACCCAGTGGGGGGATCAATACGACGACGACGATGGTATTGACGGGGGAGAAGAAGTTGATGAGGGGAATCGGGATGATCACGAGTTTTCTTAAAGATGACTTTGATGACGAGAGGGAGATGGAAGTTCAGCTGTGGGATGAACTAGGCGAGGGTGGGGTTGAGTGGGTGGAGGGAGATTGGGAGATGTGTGGACCTAAGCAGGAAGGTGACGGGATAGAGGATAGAGAGGGGAAGGTGACGGAGGAGCTGTCACTGCTGTCCCTGGCAGAGCTTTCGCAGCCAGAGCAGTCCCTGCTGTCGTCTGAGGTGGACTCCGACTTTGAGTCGGCAGTTGAACATGAGTCGGAAGAGTCAGAGCTGGAATCTGGCTCTGCTTCAGCTTCACCTTCAGGCTCTGGCTCTGACTCTGACTCTGACTCTGCTTCAGACTCTGAACCTGAGTCGCCTCCCCGTGCTCCTCCAGCACCTATACGGAACCTCCGTCGTCGGCCTCCATCTCCTCCATCTCCTCCAAGACACACCAGAGTGACCAGGTCGAGGGGGGCATGAGTATGTAAATTAGTTTGTGTAAATAGTATGTACTTAATTTGGAGATAAGCGGGAATGTGCTGTATGAGCAGCAGCTGCAGGAGCAGTGATAGCTGTATGAGCAGCTGTAAGAGAAGCAATTAGCTGAAAGAGCAGCAGCTAGCTGCGACTGTGTAGACTTTACTCTGCCACTGTAGGTACTATCACTGTACGCTTACGGTCTAGAATTACAGTGCCTACTGCCTGCTACTACTGCCACTTCTACAATTATTAAGAACTGAAAGACAACTTTTAGTATAAGAACATCATATAGCGTATAATTACTGAGCGCGGCTCAAGTGAATAGTCGAAGGGCCTAGGCGGACCTAGGTCGGCCTAAGTGAGGCAGCTGAATAGTCAAAAAGTGGGGTAAGGACCTTGGTGAAGCTGATCCCTGACTGACAAGCAGTCAGGATTAGTCAGTTAGAAGTTATTCAAGATACTTCCCAAGCTCGGCAACTTGATCGACCTTTTCTTCAGCTCTGGCAAGGGCAACTCCGACTCGAAGACGTCATTATTTTGGTGACCAATAGAGTTTTCTCTACTGGCCAGTAACAAGCCGTGTAACCCCGACAAATGAGGAGGATGAGGGCCTGAAGGAGGGGCTCCTGACAGTTGACTGATCGAGGAACTGATACTCAAGGAACGGTTCAATTGAGGTTTACCCCTGACGCTTTCCAAGAACTCGATTCTTTGCCAGATGTCGTTCTCGGACTTGGCGGGAAGCAAAATACTCAATTCGGTGAAGCTGAGTTCACGTTCACGACGGGTAAGTAACAAATCGTCCTCGTCCTCGTCCCAGTATTGGGATTGACGATGATATTGATAATATCTACCCGAGTTGGAAGATGAGGTGGAGCTTCCGCCCAAGGGTCTTAAATGGACTGGATGATGGGCAAGTTGCGAGATGGCCGGTACCGAGGAGGATAAGGGGTCTTCGGATTGGTAGATTGACAGGGAGGTGAGTGAGGTGGTGGTTGAGTAGGATCTTTGACGGGAGGTGGCTGGAAGACGGGAAGAGGAGGCCAGGGCGGACTCGTTACTGGAGGTTGATTGAAGATCGGTAAAGGAGCCCGAGCGGGAGGAAGAGGAGATTACCGGGGTTGTTGTCGTGGAAGACAATAAGGAATGACGTCTAATGGTCGTTTTGGGTTGAATTTTTTGTTCCTCTTGAGCAGTTGGAAGGGAGGAGGTGGGAGAATTCTTAAGACTACCCGACCTTAATCTTCTCCAACGAAATTGACACAGATTGGGAGTCCGATTGGTGAAATGAGACAGGATCTCCTTCCAGCCCAATTTTTGTTGTTCCTTAAGCTTTCTAAGCAAAAGATCATCTTGGGGATCCCAAGAAGATGGCGTACGAGCAAAGGCTCTCATTTTGATATCTCCTTCTGACATGGTTCGGCGGGTGGTGTGAAAGATTGGTTGTGCAACTTTTTTTGGACAATTTTTTTTTCTCCAAATTTAATCAACGAATCGAGGCAAATCGCGCTGCGCGACATATCGATGGGCACAAGAAGGCGGAGAAAGAGGCAGGGATTTAAGTGGACGAGATAGGGTGCTTTCTTACTAACATCATAACACTATCAAGCTACACACCATAAACATCTACATCTATATACTATACTCTCTATACACTTCCATCCCTCGTAGTCTCTCCCCCCATCCCCTCTTTTATCATCTTTTTCTCGGAGAAATAAGGAAAATCTGCCCCTGCCCGAGGCAAATCGACTCGGCGGAAATAGGGCAGGGACAAATTATGAAACATTTACGATGATCAAAAGGGACTACTCTGGAGTAAAAGTAGAGGCCCTCAAAGTAGGACCAAAAATAAAATCTCACTATACTTCTTATGTAGTCCTATTCACATCACCCTATTCCACTAAACTTTCTTCCATCTCTCTATTCCTCCCTTTCTTCCCTTCTTTTCTTCCATCACACCATTTTCTTACCCGATGGGATGCTCATCTTGCCCTTTTTTTTCTGCCCCTGCCCCTCAATTCACTGTCACACTGCCACAAAAAGTGAAGTGATAACGATAACGAAAAATATCGGCATTAAAAATGCCTCGTACTAATTGGGCAGTTCAATTCGGCATCCAAACCTGATCTGATAGTAGATAATTAAAGGGTTCGAAGACACTCTCTAACAGTTCTTTGCCCATTCTTTACCCTCGCTTATCCTCGTTACACGTAGCAATCATCCTCTGCATATCCTCATCACTCTTGTTTCCTCCTCGTCGACCGCCTATTTTTGGCTGCATTTTTTTCCCTTCGCTTGCTCCATTTTCGGCATTTTGGAAAATCCACGACTTTTTCATCCCCCCCATCTGTTTTTCTTTTGCTTGCTAACCCCTTTTTTTATTTTATTTTTTTTTGCTATTGGAAGAAGATTCCATGCATAAAGCTGAAATCGGATATGACGTTAGAGCGCAATCGAGTCTTCAGCAATTGTTGCTTATTTCAGGATACACCATCTGTTGAAGTTAATGAGATGGTATATATAGTCACAGTAAACGAACTTCAATCTTTTATCCTCTTCAGTAAACATGTCCAATCAAATTTCACCTGAACAAGTTATTAAGCAAGGAAGCAATAGTACCAATGAACCAGTTGGTTCTACTACCACTTCCCAACCATCTGAAGGATATCTCAGTAAGACTCAACAAGGCATTTCCAATGTCATTGGAAGTGTCACGGGAGCCAACTCAAACGTGTCGGGTAATTATGTAAAACTGTCCGATTATAAAGGGGGTGATGCTAATTACACCGAGGGTAATGTTGTCGATGCCAATGACAACAGAAATATGAAATATTCTTCAATGGTCGACAGTGTCATTGAACCTGGTGAAGTTGATACGAGACATCATCAAAGTTCTATTGCCGCTAAAGAATCAGCTATGGGAGCTGGAAAAGTCGAGACCGATCCTTTGGGTTCTACCACCACCACCACTTCGAACACCACCGGATCCTCTTCGATTCCAAAAGCTGCTCAACCAATTGGGGCTCAAAATGTCATGAAAGATTCCACCACCATGCCAAAGCCTCAAGGAGCCAGAGTTGAAGTTGATAAGAGTAAATTGCCTTCCACTGACAAATCCCACCACAGTCAGTATGCTGAAGAAGATGCTGCAACTTCCACCACGACCAAATCTGCCGCTGGCGGCGGAATCTTGGGCGGTATCTTGGGTGCTGTCACAGGAAGAACTTCTTCAAACACCTCTAGTGCTTATTCTGATAAGCAAACTGGTGTTGCTCCAATGAGTAAGGAGAGAGAAACCACCACTTCTTCCTCTTCTTCTGCTTCTTCGGCTTCTGATTTGAGAGATGCTGAAGATTTGAGAGCTCCACATAACACTAGAAATACTGCTGCTACTGGTGCTGCCGCTGGAGGTGTTGCTGGAGGTATGTCTAGTGGTTATTCTGGAACTGCTGCCAACACCACCAATTCCTCTGAATTCGGTAACCAACAACCTCACGTTCCAGGTACTTTCCCTGGTCTGACTGTACCAGATTCCAACTATGCCGGTAAGTCATTGGATCCTAAGGCTGCTTCTACCTCTTACGATGAGACGACTCATATTCCAGGTACAAAGAGTGGTTCTACCGGTACTGCTGGTAAGACTGCAGCTGGTGCCGGTGCTGGAGGTATCATTGGAGGTTTGATGTCAAAGTTCACTGGTTCTTCTCCAGAGACCAAGACTCGTGTCGGTGAAGGTGCTTATGAAAGAGAAGGTTTGGAAACCACCGATGTCAACTCGACTGGTAATCCAAACTACTCAGCCACCACTGCCGGTCCTACTCCTGGAGCCAAACCAATTCATGACGAATCGGTAGTTGATTCCGATGCCAGTGTCGCTTCGTTGAAGGGATCTGGAACCAACACTCCTGCTCATGGCCACACTGGAGCCAAGACGGCTTTGGGTGGAGGAGCCTTGGGAGCTGCTGCTGCTTCTCTGATCCATAACAAGAACCACAAGGGTGATCACATCCAGCACAAGTCAGAGTATGGTGAAGGTGCTTATGCTGGTGGTATTGTTGAGGGATCTGGAACTAGAGGTACTTTAAGTACCGAGGATCAAATCCTCAACCTTGACCGTGAGATTTCTCTTATTGAGGAGAAGATCAGTCATCTCGAGACGGGTATTGAAGGTGATCGTACTTCGGCCCAAAGTCAAATCAATGCCAGAGAACACCAGTATTCCGACTCCAACTACGGTGGAGGAGCTCTGCTTGCCGGTGAGAAGAAGGCCATTGATGCTGCGGACACCAAATTGTACGGAACTAAGGAGAAGGAACTTGGCGATATCAGGGCCAAGCAAACCCAATCCTCGTACAAGTTGAAGGACTTGGAGTCAGAGAAGAAGAGTATCCTTTCCAGAACCCTGGAATTGGACAACGAACTCAACCGTATCCAACGTTCCATCACCACTACTGAGGACACTGGTTATGCCAAGGGTGAACAACAGAAGACCATGGGTTTGGTCAACACCAAGAAACTGTCCAGTAAGAGACAATTGGAAGTTGATCTGTTGGAAGACCGTTTGGCCAGAGTCAGAGTCAGAGGTCAAGGTTTGGGTTCTACTGGAAAGATGGAGAGAGGTTATGAAGATGCTTCGACTACTGGTAAGATGGAGAGAGGCTGTGACGATGGCTCTAACACCAAATCTGCTGCTAAGACTGGTGGTTTGGGTGCCATTATCGGTGCCGTTGCTGGTGGTGCCATGGGATCCAACAAGTCAAAGTCGACCGAGACTGGTAGAGACTCTGACTACGACACCACCAGAGGAGGTGCTATGGGCTCGACCAAGTCAAAGTCTACTGACTATGACACGGTTAGAGCTGGTCAGGGATCGAGTAGATTGGGTCCGAACGATCCTCAACCTGTCTCTCAATCTCACACCCACTCCGGCAAAGGAACTGCTGCTCTGGCTGCTGCTACTGCCGCTGCTGGTGGTGCTGGTTATGCCCATCACAAGAAGCACGGTGATTCAGTAGAAAGTTCTGCACCACATTCTGCCAAGGCCAACAAGGATCTTCACTCCAACTACAAGTCCGAGAACAGTGTCTATCCAGATCATCTGACTCATCCAAAGGACACTTTGGTCACTGGTTCCGGTGTTACTCTGACCCAAGGAAGAACTCCTTACGGTACTGTTGGTAACACTGAGAACACTACGGGTAACACTAAGACCACTGGTAAGGATGCTTCTGTTGTTGGTGCTTACGAGACTTCGACGACTTCTCCATCTGCCGATACTTCTCAAAGTAAGGCTCCTGGTTCTGGATATCCATCTGCCAAGAGTCAACAAGCCGGTAACAAGGCCCAGAAGATCTTGGAGAAGATCCCAGGTATCAGTTCCAAGAAGGCTGCTGCCGGTGGTGCTGCTGTAGCCGCTGGAGGTGTTGCTGCTGAATCTGCTATGAGTGGTCAATCCAAGTCGAGTGCTACTCAACAAGGTCAACAACTGGCTCAACATTCTACTGGTGCTACTCAAGAAGGACAATATCTGTCGCAACAACAAGGTTCCTATGCCAACCCAGGAACTACTGCTGATTCCAGTGCTGCTATCGGTACCGGTACTGGATCCGGTTCAGCTGCTGGTGGTGCCAATTACGGTTCCAACTATGCTGCTGAGCAACAACAACAGCAACAAGGAGGTGTTGTTACCAACTCCAAGGGTAAGCCAATCGATGTCGACCGTGCTGGAACCCAACTGCAAAAGTATGCTGAAAAGGTTCCTGGTATGGATAAGACCAAGGCTGCTGGGGTCGGTGCTGCTGTCACTGCTGGTGGTATGGCTGCTGCTTCTGCTTTACACAGTGACCACAAGCAAACTGCTAACACGAACACTGCTACTTCTGGTCCAGCTGGTGCTCCTTATGATGAAGGTTACACTACTGGATCCCAACCAACTAGTGCTCAACCTAGAACGAACCATGTTGGTCCAGCAGGTGCTCCTAACGATGAAGCCTTTGTAACTGGAGGTCAAACTCATCCAAAGGGAGTTAGTGCCCATCAAACTGGACCAGCTGGAGCTCCTCATGACAGCTCTTACGCTACTGGAGAAGCTCAACATAAACGTCATAACGACGTTGGTCCAGCTGGTGCTCCTCATGACCAATCAATGGTCACTGGAGAAGGTCGTGATTATCACCAAACGGCAGCTACCGACTCGGAAGCCAACCGTTTGCAAGGTAAGCACCAAGCCTCGGCTTATCCTGCTAACACCGATACTCACGATCACACTGGTGCTTATGGTGCTGCTGCTGTTGGTGGTATTGGTGGTGCTTCAGCCGTTGCTCTGGCTTCCAACAGATCTTCGTCCGATGAACCTTCCTCTCCTTCAATCAAGAAGAAAATCCAAAATGCCTTCAAGATTGGTGGAAAGAATAAGGACAAGTCGGGCAATGAATTGCACGGAACCACTTACCACGACCCAACTTACAACGAGCAAGGATTCCTGAACCGTGGAGATAAGACTTACAACACCGGAGATGAGAATTTGGGTGATGCTCAACATCCTCTGACCCATAACATGGGAGCCACTTCTGGTACCGGTAAATTCTTATCTGCCGAAGATCGTGAACGTTATCAAACCGGTCAGAGAGAAAACCTCGGCCTTGCTGGTACTACCAGATTAGGTGATGACGATTACAATGCAGCTACCAATGCCAACAGAAAACCAGGTCATGCTGTCGGTACCAAGAAGGACCCAAGGACCGGTAAAGATGTCACTGGTTCCGCTGAACAAGCTGAGAACTTGAACAGACAACTGGAGTTGGGTAAAGGTACAACGGGAGCTGAAGCTGGCTTAGCTGGTGTTGTAGGTGCCGGTGCCGGTGCCGGTGGAGCTGCTGCTGCTAAGCACGGCTCTGACAAGCACAGTTCTGACGACTTCATTGACATCAAAGTCGTTGGAGCTCACGATAAAAAGGAGGCTGCAGCCATTGCACTGGCTGTGGTCAAAGAGAACAGATCTCGTCAAACTGGCTCTTTCGCTTCCAACGAAGTGATTGTCAATGCTGACGAGTTCAAACAAACCCACGGAAGAGATTTCCTCAAGGCCTTTAATGACAATGATAAGGCTGTAGTTGAACAAATGGAACACGCAGCCAACCAACAACTGGCTCATTAAGCTGAGGATCCTTCCTACATTCTTTATAGTATTTGCTTTTAGGACAGACTTTACTGTGGTGGGAAAGTCAATGTTGTGGTGGCATGTCCGTAATGTTATGATTATGATTTAAATGGTGTAGCAGGTCTCATCGCCTCTCTCTACGCTCCTAATACTATCCCGAATGCACTAATCTACTCTAGTCTACTCTCTATTACTCTTCTCCCTCTACTGATCTCTCTACAACTCTATTACTTTCTCTACTACTCTCTGCTCTCTATCACTCTCTCTCTCTCTCTCTCTACTCTCTCTCTCTCTCTCTCTCTCTCTCTCTCTCTACTGATTTCTACTGATCTCTCCACTGCTCCCTCCACTACTCTCTCTCTCTCTCTCTCTGATCTACTCTATCCCTCTCTCCATCCCTCTACTTCATTATCCTATCCTCTGCTCCCCTTTATCTACTTCCCAGCCACACTAACCCCTCAGCCACCTTAGCCACACTTAATCCCAGAGAGGAAAAAGATCAAAAAAAAAAATCAAACAAACTCAATTAAAGTCCACCATAGTTAAGAGATAACCATGTCGTTCAAGTTTCCTGACTTCAGCAATTTACAGCAACAATTGGCTGCTACATCGCAACAACTTGGTCAACAATTACAAACTGGGTTGGAGCAAGTTACGAAGGAGCTGAATTCGTTGAATGAGAACTTACAACCGTTCATCAAGCGGACTCAGAGAATGGCTCAAGAGCGCTTAGGGAATGTTAGTGATATCAGTGAATTGCCTAAGGAATACGTTGAATTGGAGAAGAAGACGGATTTGTTGAAGAAATTGTATGGGCGTATCGTTGATATCACGGATCAATACGCCATTGAGAGTTATGATTACCCGCCTAATCTTAAGGAGAACTTCCAAGAAGTGACAAAAACCTTGACGGAGCGTGTTCAAAGTCTTGCTCTGGCTGGTACTCCAGCGGAAGTAGAACTGATTTTAACGGGTGAAGAAGGCAAGAAATCCGTTCCTAAGACGTTCCATCATCAATTGGGTAAAGTCTTACTTCATGAGTCGGAATTACAAGGTGACGAGACGGAAGTGCTGGCTTTGGCTCAACTGTTGAAGTATTTTGGCGAGTCAGAAACCTCGCTCGGTGATCTCCGTTTGGACCATGATAAGCAGGTCATTGCTGAGTTCAATAACAAGATCAAGAATGTTCTTTCGAACTCCTTTCTGACGACTTCGAATTACCGTCGTAATGTGGAGAATGCCAGAATCACGTTCGATGTGTTGAGATCTGAGGCAAAGAAGTATGCTGACGAGTCGCAAATTCCGGAGTCTTTACAGGGGAAATTGGATTCCCTGGAAGACGATTTGGTCAATGCCACGGAGATCGCCGTCGAGTCAATGAAGAAGTTGATCAGTCCACTGGACACGATTGCATTGTTCAAGGTTTACAACAAGATCCAATTGGCCCATCATAAACTGGTCATTGCGGAGTTGACCGAGTTGGAGGGGAAGTTGAACACGATCGTGGTAGAAGATGAGTGATATAGTTAAGATGGACAGAAAGTAAAGAGTTGTAGAGAAGGAGAGAAGGAGAAGTAGAGACGTAGAGACGTAGAGACTGTAGGCAGGGCACTAGGCACTAGGCAAGGACTAGGCAAGGACTAGGCAAGGACTAGGCACTAGGCAAGGACTAGGCACTAGGCAAGGACTAGGCACTAGGCAAGGACTAGGCACTAGGCAAGGACTAGGCACTAGGCAAGGACTAGGCAAGGACTGGGACTGAAGGACCTGACGGTCCTCAGCTTACTTAAATCACACACATTACTATACACGTTACATCAGCCACACACTAACTGACCCAACTAATGAAGACTCGAACAAAGCGAGCTATTCTTATTTACTCCCGAGACAATGGCCAAGCGATTGAAGAACACCTCTCCGAAAGCAATACCCAATACGACGGCGAAGAAATACAACACCACGTACGACATCAGGGCGATCATTAAGACGTATCCAATCATGGCCGTGACGAACAGTAATACCAATCTTACTGCGTCTTTCAGGAGTTCCAGTCCGCCCGGGAAGAAGAATTGTCTGAATGCGCTTGGCAGAGGTCTTGTTCTGCTCCGGCCCGAGGAACCATGGGAACTTTGTTCCGTTTTTGGCTCGTCATCACACTCACAATTGTCCTCGATCTCCACTATCACACTATTTTGGAGATTATGGAACACTTTTTGTTCGATGTACAGTGACAGGAAACTCAATCCCCGGAACAAAAACCCGAGAACGAATAACAAGACAAAGATCCCGAACAGTTTTCCGGCACTGTTCAGTTGGAGTCCCTCGAAAATGACCGGATAATCTGTCCATGTCGTAGTGAAGTACGAGTTCATACTCATATCCATGTCCATACTGGAGCTGGCTGTGGCTGTTGCAGTAGCTGATCCACTCACTACAGTAGCCGTCTCCGTCATCGTCATAAGCATACCATCCATAGTCATGGTGGTAAGATATGTAGAGAGAGAAGTCATGGTTGAGTTGGCTACAGTCCAGGGAGGGCTAAGCGGATTTTATATAGTGAAAAATAATTTGCTCATATGAGCAAAAAAAAGACTGAAAAATGTGATAGGGCAGAAATGGCAGACCAGGGCAAGTTAAAAGGGAGTGGTTAAGGTGTAATTTGCTCGTGGTAGGAGAGAGCAGGAGGCAGATTAGGTAGCTAAGACAGCTAAGACAGGTAAGACAGCTAATACAGGTGCTGCTCTGCTGCTCTGCTGCTTTGGGCTAAAGGGCAGATAGGCAGATGGGGCAGATTAGCTATATGAGCATTTAAAAGCATTTAAGAGTGTAGCTCGGCTCGGTTGGAAGAAAAATGAGCAAATATGTAGTTGACTGTAGTAATCCCTCTCCCTCTATCCTTATCCTTTCATCCCTATCCCTATCCTATCCCTATCCCTCTCCCTATCCTATCCCTATCTCTATCCCTATCCCTATCCACTTCCTGCCCTCTCCTTCCCCTTTCGTACATTGATCCCACACGACCTTCTACTTAAAAAAAATCTCTTAGATCTTAACTCTTAACTCTACTCTAACTACCATGTCCAACCAAAGCTTAGTCAAACACGCCAAGACCCAGCGCGTTGTGCAGAATCTGTACCTGGACACCGTTGGGAGTCGATCACAGATGACGTCATCACAATTAGAGAGACCTTCCGAGGAGGAGGTGATAGAGGAGAGTGAGAGGACTGGGGCGGCGCTTCAGAAGTTGGTTGAGCTGAAGCTTCAGAAGCCCAGTGTTACGCAGGAAGGGGGGGTGACGTATGTGCGGTACATGTCGCATTCTTTATTGGGGTCCGTTGGGGTGCCCAAAGAGCGGGTAATTAAGATAGTTGACAAGAAGGTGGATCCGATGCTTCCTGCCAAATTTGCGCTTACCAAGACTCCGCAGCGGCCGAAGTCTCCACCGCCGCCGATTCTTCACGATATCAGTGATACCAAGTTGAGTGCACAGGAGCGGAAGGATTGGGAGATCCCACTGCTGGTGTCCAATTGGAAGAACCAGAAGGGATTCACCATTCTGCTTGATAAGCGGATGGCGTATCTTAAGTCCGGTGGGACTGAGGAGATCAACGAGGGGTTCCTGGATTTGAGTGAACTGTTGTTGAAGCTGGAACTGACGGCAAGGGAGGAGATCAGGTTGAAGAATGAAGTGCAAAGGAAACTCAAGGAGAAGGAACTTAATGAGAGAGAAGAACGGTTGAGGTCGCTTACGTCATCGAGAAGCAGAGAAACACATACAGATGTGTCGGCAAGACAGAGAGAAATAGCGAGGGAGGAGAGACGGAGGAAGGCGGAGAGGGAAAGGAAGGGAAGGGACCGGGACCGCACTGAGCCTGAGGTGGATTCTAGACTTTATTACGAGAACCAGAAGGGCCAGTCGGGGCAACCCGACGATGACGTCAACTTCGACAAGCCCGTGCAATTTGAAAGAGAGACCAAGAAGGCCCGTACTGAGTGACTGTATACTATATAAGTTCATCTGCCTCCATGATGAGGCGTTCGTTTCTATTTTTCAGCAGGATTTCGCACTTTTTGATTGTTCCACTGACTTTGACTACTCTGATGGAGCATTTGGAGCCTTCTATTTGAGTCACCATCAGTAACAGAGCACAGATGAGACGGTAGTAATCACGACTACATCGGATGATCCCGGTGCTTGTCAGGTTGTTGAAATATTTCAAGACCAAATTTCCGGCGGTGACTCCGGTTCCGTAAGTACCGAAATGATCTTCGATGGAGGATCGTATGAGTTTGAGGAGCGTTTTGGTGTTGATGCTTTGAGGAGATGATTGGTAAGTGTGAAGGAGGGAATGAGTGGAGTCGAGGGGAAGGGACGAAGGAGGGTAGAGGATTTCAAAGAGGAGATAACGGGTTTTGAGACGCACCATGACGAGAGTATGTTAAAGGTTGGTGGCAGTAGCAGTGCTTAAGGGTATTGGTAAGTAAAGTATTTAAATAAAGTATTTTTTAGTATTTTTTCTTTAATACTTTACTTAGTTAAGCTACTGGTATTTTTGTTAGTACTTAGTTAAGCTACTAGTATTTTTCTTAGTATTTTTCTTAGTATTTTTTCTAGTATTTTTACTAGTATTTTTTCTTTAGTACTTTACTAGTATTTTTCCTAGTACTTTACTAGTATTTTTCTTAGTACTTTACTAGTACTTTACTAGTATTTTTTACTTAGTTAAGTACTACTAGCTTTTCTTTACTTTACTTTTTTTTCTCTTCAAATTTTTCATCTCACCTCATCATGTCAACTCAGGTCATTACCAAGAGCAAACCCAAGACTGCTCCTGAAAAAGAGAGATTTCTCCAATGTTGTGGAGACATTTCTCTTGAACTTGTTGCTTCTCTCAAGAACTCCTCCAAAGATATCAACTTAAATGGCTTAATTACCCGTTACTCCAAGAAGTATAAGCTTCGGCAACAACCTCGTTTGACGGACATTATCGGGTCCATTCCAGATCAATATAAGAAATATTTGTTACCCAAATTGAAGCTGAAACCCGTAAGAACCGCTTCCGGTATCGCTGTTGTCGCTGTCATGTGCAAACCTCATAGATGTCCTCATATTGCCTATACTGGTAATATCTGTGTCTATTGCCCTGGAGGTCCTGATTCGGACTTTGAATACTCGACTCAATCGTATACGGGATACGAACCAACATCGATGAGACTGATAAGAGCCAGATACGATCCTTACGAACAAAGTAGAGGAAGAATCGAGCAATTAAGACAGTTGGGTCATAGTATAGATAAGGTGGAATATATCATTATGGGAGGAACCTTCATGAGTTTGCCCATAGACTACAGAGAAGATTTCATTGCTCAATTACATAATGCTCTTACCGGGTTCAATGGTAAGAATCTTGACGAACTGATCAGTTATTCTCAACAATCTCTTACTAAATGTGTGGGTATCACCATCGAAACGAGACCCGATTATTGTACGGAGACTCATTTGAGTGATATGTTGAAGTACGGTTGTACGAGATTGGAAATCGGAGTCCAAAGTGTCTATGAAGACGTGGCACGTGACACGAATCGTGGTCATACGGTGAAGGCTGTTTGTAAGACGTTTGCAGTACTGAAAGATGCCGGTTATAAAGTAGTTTCTCATATGATGCCTGATTTACCTAACGTTGGTATGGAAAGAGATCTCGAGCAATTTAAAGAATACTTCGAGAATCCTGCCTTCCGTACCGATGGGTTGAAATTGTACCCGACCTTGGTCATCAGAGGTACCGGATTGTACGAGTTGTGGAAGACGGGCAGATACAAGTCTTACAATGCCAATCTGTTAATCGACTTGGTACTGCGTATTTTGCTGATGGTGCCACCTTGGACCAGAATTTACCGTGTGCAACGTGACATTCCAATGCCCCTCGTCACTTCGGGAGTGGAGAACGGAAATTTGCGTGAATTGGCTTTACTGAGAATGAAGGATTTCGGTACCACTTGTAGAGATGTAAGAACCAGAGAAGTCGGAATTCAAGAGGTTCATCATAAGATCCAACCAGATCAGGTGGAATTGATCAGAAGAGATTATTACGCCAACGACGGTTGGGAAACGTTCTTAAGTTACGAAGATCCAAAGAAGGATATCTTGATTGGGTTATTGAGATTACGTAAACTGTCCAAGAAGCACACCTATCGGAAGGAGTTCAAAGAACAACAGACCTCGATCGTACGAGAATTGCATGTCTATGGTTCGGTGGTTCCATTGCATTCGCGTGATCCTAGAAAGTTCCAACATCAAGGTTTTGGTACCTTGTTGATGGAGGAACTGTATAGAATCGCCAAGGAGGAACACGGATCGAAGAAGATCAGTGTTATTAGTGGTGTGGGAGTGAGGAATTATTATGCCAAGTTGGGTTACTGGCTTGATGGTCCGTACATGTCGAAGTGGATAGAGTGATTAGTGACGAAGTCACTAATAGTCATCACCAGTCATCACCTCACTTACAGATACCACCTCCTCACTCGCTATCACCACTCAGCTATCACTACTCAGCTATCACTACTCAGCTATCACTACTCAGCTGTCATTAGCCAGCTATCGCTAACTCACTGCCGACTCCCTCACCTTCATATATTCATCCCATATAGTCGAACATATCTTCATAAACTTCGCCTTATCTCCCTCCTTTACCGAGTAACAATAAATATCATTATCCAATTTCACCTCTCCCATAATGTTCTTCTCCTTGAGATCGAATTTACTCAGTTGAGCCGATAATGGTTGCAGTCTTTCCGGAGCTGGTTTCGATATCCCCCCAGCATAAACGTCCACCACTGGCATTTGTTTTGGATTGGTGTATTTACCGGTCTTGGTTTGGAAATGAACCCGATGACGTTGTGTTGGTGCGGGTTGCACGTGACCTACTGGACTTATAGGATAAAGAGCAGCAGGACCGAAAGGAGTCGCCACATAGGTCAGGGCCGGCATTGGACGATAGTACATCAAGGGTTGTCTGAATCTCTTGGTGAAAGCCGGGGCGGAGGCCAAAGGTCTTGGATGAGGGTGTTGCATCGAAGCGCGGTCCAAATTGAGGGGAGTCGGCAATTTATCACGTTTGAGTCTCTTCATTGGCGGGATGATGGTTTGCTTGATGTTGAGTGTAGGACTCGTATTGACCGAGATTGGGTCCTTGGACAGACTCTTCGAGCTCGACATTTCGTCTTCAGAGTCCTCTGTCACGTCGTCGGGCTCCTCCGTGCGGAACTTGACTCCGCGTCTCTTCTTAATTAACTGCCGCTGATGAGCTTGGATGTCTTTACTCTTCTCCACCATCTCACTCATTTTAGAACTTAATTGTGGTAAACCTGGTGATACGATACGTACTGCAATATCGGCCATATCAACGGCTTGTCTAGTGATCCGTTCCTCTCCCATGGTATTGAGGTAAATTCTGAAACACTCGCTTGGGGGATTTTTAAATCTTAAAAAAAAGAACCTCAAAAAGTCTGAAACAAACTGGGGCGGTCTGAAAGGGAGGAAGAGAAAAAGAGAGAGAGACACACACACACACAGAGAAAAAGAGAGAGAGAGAGAAGAAGAGAGAGACACAGACAGATAAAGAGAAGTAGGAGAGACACGACACAGACAAGGCATCTACGTCACCACACAGTACACTCCGCCCACAGACTGCACAGCCCTACAGTTAGAAACACACTCTTAAATTGACTAATTGTAGTACTGCTTACTGACTTACCCTCCTTCCAATCCCTCCTACTTACCCTTCCTATACCTCTTTCCATCCCTACACGACCTTTTCCATACAAAAAAAGCTGGTGAAATTTTTTCTTCCATAAAGTTAAGAGTAACTGTAACTCAGTAGCTCTACAGTACTGGTGGTACTGACAGTATTGACAGTATTTCAATACTTCAGTACTACCACTCTGTATATCCATTGATCTCCTTCATAGGAATGAAATGATTAATGACTTCAATGATGAGACACATTATCATATTAAAACAGTTATCCCTGTCTTAATAAATCATGTCGAGAATAAATTCGAATCTGAAAGAAGTTGTTGGTCGTTCATTAGGGAAGTAGTATTTGGATGGTGTTTGGATGTGTTTTTTTACCGTAGCATCAATGTAGTAATCTGTAGTAAGCCATAGTACGCCACAGTCTGGCCATACTATTCCCTAGTCCCTCTCTCTTTCTTAGCAACTTTTTTTCTGAAAAATTTTCAAATTACATCCACCACCAACACAATATGTCTCAAGGAACTTTGTTTGTTACCCCCCAAATCCGTGGAGTCTTGGCCGAAGCTTTGATCAAGCACTTCGACTTGGATATCACCATCTCTTCTAAAGAAGATCCAGCTTATACTGCTGCCTTCCCATTGAACAAGATTCCTCTGTTCATTGGTCCTAAAGGTTTCAAGTTGACTGAGGTCATTGCCATTGTCTACTACTTGGTCTCTTTAGTCGATGCCGAATCTCCTTTACTTGGTAAGACTGCTAAAGACCGTCTGTTGGTCATGAAATGGGTCTCTTTTGCCAACTCGGAACTCCTTCCTTATGCCGTAAGAGCCTTTGGTCCTTTATTGGGTCAAAGTCCTTATAACAAGAAGGAAGTTGATTTCGGCCTTTCCAAGACTCTTGAACATGCTGCCATTTTGGAAGCCAGACTTTCGGAATTCACCTACCTCGTAGGTGAAAGATTGACCTTGGCTGATTTGTTCACTGCTGTTATGTGTGGTAGAATCTTCGAGACCATCTGGGCTAAGGAGTTCATCCAATCCCACCCAGCCATCACCAGATGGTTCAAATTGATCACCAGTCACCCAATCTTGTCCTCGACGAGATTCAGTGCCTCTTCCTTTGAATTCAGAGAAACCCCAGTCGAATTCGTCCCTCCAAAGAAGGAGAAGAAGGAGAAGAAGAAGGAAGCTAAGCCAGCTGCTGCTGCTGCTCCAAAGGCCGCTCCAGCTGCTTCTGATGAACCAGTTGAGGAGAAGAAGCCAAAGCATCCATTGGAACTGTTAGGTAAGCCAAAGATGGTTTTGGATGAGTGGAAACGTGTCTACTCCAACGAGGAGACCAGAGAGGTTGCTTTGCCATGGTTATGGGAGCACTTCGATGCTTCTGAATGGTCTTTGTACAAGGTTGGTTACAAGTACAACGACGAGTTGACCTTGACCTTCATGTCCAACAACTTGGTTGGAGGTTTCTTCAACAGATTGTCTGCTTCCACCAAGTACTTGTTCGGTTGTTTGGTTGTCTACGGAGAGAACAACAACAACGGTATCATTGGAGCTTTCTTGGTCAGAGGCCAAGATTACGTTCCAGCCTTTGACGTTGCCCCAGATTGGGAATCGTACGAATACACCAAGTTGGACCCAACCAACGAGGCCGACAAGGAGTTTGTCAACGACATGTTCGCCTGGGACAAGCCAGTCGTGGTTGGAGGTGAGTCGAAGGAGATTGCTGATGGTAAGGTATTTAAATGATACGTAGGTAAGCGATAAGGCTGTAGCGCGCTAGCGCTACAGTTTCTGTAGTAGGATGTAGTTAGGCTGGATAGCGGTAGTAAGACTCTAGGCTGTAGTAAGACTAGGCTGGATAGCGATAGCGATAGCGCTAAGCGCTAGCTCAGCGTTCAGCGGTCAGTCGTTAAGTAGGCATTTAAATTCACCTTTGGCATATCTACATACACCTTGACTGTGTAATTAGCCTTAGTATTAACTATGATTTTCTTACTCTTACTATGGCACCTTCCATACTATTTTAACTATGACAAACTTCCCTTATTTTTCTTCTTAACTATGACAAACTTCCTATTTTCCTTCTTAACTATGACAAACTTATTTTCCTTCTTAACTATGACAAACTTATTTTCCTTCTTAACTATGACAAACTTATTTTCCTTACTATTTTCTATTTGCACCTTCCTTCTGGCGCTTTATTTTTTCCTTTTTTTTCTCAATTCTTCCAACACACTACACGTAGTACCAAGTCATGTTATCCAGCAAACACGGACTCATTCGTCAGATACGAAGGAAACCTGTGTCGTTACTCTTTCCTATCGGTGTTATCTTATTGGTGGTGTACTTATTTGGGTCCAGTGGGAAGAAAAAGTCCAAGTATTCTTACAATACGTTGAATCATAATTTCTGGAATAAACAACGGAATGTGTTCCCGCGGAACCTTCCTCTGGATCACATCTCGCATTATGATTTGAACAAGTTACTGTCTACTCCCATGGCGCTGTATAACAAGGAGCGGGTCTTGATCTTAACTCCGATGTCGCGCTTCTATGACGAATATTGGTCCAACTTGTTGAAGCTTACGTATCCAAAGGAGTTGATCGAGCTTGGCTTCATCGTTCCCCGCACTCCCGATGGTGATATTCTGTTGAAGAAGTTGGAGAAACTGGTCAAACAAGTACAATCCAACAAGAACAAAGAGAGCAGATTCCAGAAGATCACTATATTGAGACAAGATTCGGACTCGCTTGAATCGCAGTTGGAAAAGGACAGACATCTGTTGAAAGTGCAGAAACTGAGAAGGGCCAATATGCTGTTACTGAGAAACTCGCTTTTGTTCACCACAATCGGACCTTACACGTCCTGGGTTCTTTGGTTGGATGCCGATATTGTAGAAACACCTCCAACGTTGATCCAGGATTTGGTCAGTCACGATAAACCAGTCATTTCGCTGAATTGTTACCAAAGATATTTCGATACCGAGAAGAAAGAACAAGCTATTAGACCTTATGATTATAACAATTGGGCTGAATCACAACAAGGTTTGGATTTGGCTGCCAATTTACCAGAAGATGAGATCATTGTCGAAGGTTATAGTGAAATAGCCACTTTCAGACCTTTGATGCTGCATTATTACGACGAAAAGGGAGACGTCAACGTGGAAATGCCCTTGGACGGTGTCGGAGGTGCTGCTGTCATGGTGAAGCTGGACGTCCATAGAGACGGTGCAATGTTCCCAAGCTTCCCATTCTATCACTTGATTGAAACGGAGGGATTCCTGAAAATGCTGAAAAGATTGGGCTACGAAGTGTTCGGTTTGCCAAACTACTTGGTCTTCCATTACAACGAATGAAGGGGGGTTTATATATAAAGTCAGATTTTTTTAACTATATGTACTAGTCCATAAAGAATTGTGTCTCTTGATTTTGGGGGGTCTGGTTCAACCCGAAGATGTGACTGTTACCCAACTGGCCAGCCAATGGGTTGAAGTTACTTTGGGCAGTGGTGGTGGTGGTGGTGTTCCACGGGGGAGATGTGAAACTGTTACCTCTTAAAGAACCGAGACTGAATGGGGGGTTAGAGTTAGGGTTAGGGTTAGGATAGCCTGGGGAATTTGAGAGGAGGAAGTTCAGATGTTGACCTGAGACACCACCGGAACTTGAGCCTGGTCTAGAAGAGTTTCTTCTTTGAAGTTCTTGTGGAGTTAAGAGATCACTTAAGGAGGAAGGTACGAAATCCTCTTCCTTCGTTTCGTCATCTTCGTCTTCTATCAGAGATCCCTGGATTGTGGTTCTTTGATACCAAATAGAAGAGCCAGAACCAGATTGACTACCGAAACTGGACCTCAAAAATGGGGGTGAAACATGCTCATTTTGACTCCCAAAGGATCCTCTATTTTGTCTAAAGTTGATCGGTATTTGGGGGCTGCCGTTGGAAAGTCCAGGGTGACTGTGGCTTTGGCTTTGGCTATGCTGCATCGCTTGACCACCTTGCAGTCCTTGGACTGCCTGAGCTTGAGCCTGTGGCTGTTGTGGCTGTTGTGGCTGTTGCTGTCCTTGGCTCTGCTGATACAGCTGCTGTAAACTCCTTGGATTCACGCGTCTTCCGTCCGGAAGAATATGCAGAAGAGCACACTTGACACCGAATTTACAGTTTCCCTTTTGAAAATACTTGCATGGGGCCGTTTCCAACTTCGAATCCTGCGAATGGGAGAACGGACATGAATTACCCAGTTGACAAGCTCCTTGTTTAAAGAACTTACATGGGACATGTGACAAATTTTTATTCCCTGGAGGCGACTTACCACCTGCACCACTACCGTTACGGCCATTTTTCTCCCCTTGCTTACCTCCCGATCTCATCTTTCGCTCTTCCATCGTGTATATCACTTTTAATTTAATTTAAACTGCACACTTCTATCTTTTATTTTTTTCCTTATCTTATCTCAAACCACAATTTCAAGCTGCTGCTGTGCTGCTGCACACTCACTTATTTTCTAAGGCATTTTTACACGACTGCTTAACAAAAAATATCTTCTTTTTTTTTTCTTTCTCTTATATATTTTAACGGAAATCAGTCGAACCGATACCTCTCTTACCACTGTACAAATGCTTTGGTAAGGCCAGAGTTTCATGTCTATCACCTTCACCCTTTCTTGCGTTTCTATTTCTTTCACGTCTATGCAATTTCAGTAATCTTTCCAGTTGAGATCTTTGCGAGCTGTCCAGGACACCGTCGTTCAATCTGTCTGATTGGTTGGCCATTGATCTTGTGAATTTCTTGGACGATTGTTCCGATCCGCTCAGTAAGACGTCTCTACCGTTAGTAGCACGTGCGGAAGAACGTTTCTTGGAAAGCTTGGAAACGTCGTGTCCGATCTTGTACATGTGATCTTCCAACTCTTCAAAGCCCTTAACTTGTCTTGATCTAGGTAATATCAGTTTGTTCTTCAACGACCTCTTCATTCTGGCATCGTGGATCATCATCTTTTGTTTATTTCTGATCCATTGCAGTTTCTCCTTAATATCTTCAACTTCTTCGTCTTCCAATTCCGAATCTGAGTCGTAGAATCCCTCCAGATCCAATCTCTCTTCCTCCTCTTCTAACAGTTGTAATTTCAGCAGAATATCAGGATCATAAAAGTCCAACACGTTCTTACCGTTCAAGATTTCAGGAATGATATCGTTCTTCCATTCTTCGTCTTCCAACAAATAATTATCCTTCAAGTTAACATTGAAGACACCGGCACCTCCATTCTCCAGTTCGACATCTCTCATCAATTGACGACGGTTAGGATCATTGATATCGAATTTAGGTAACAACTTGACCAGTTCTGGAATAAACAGATCTCTCTTGAGATCGTCTCTCAGTTGTGGTTGCAGAACATGGATCTTGTTCAATACATTGTTCACTCTACCAGAACCCTTCAACTTCTGCTCGATTCTCAGAGTCAATAATTTCTCACACAGCTTATTTCTAACTTGCATAACGTTATCTTCTTCATAACAAGAGGTTTGCATGATCTCGACCCCCGGTTCATCGGCAACGGTCTTCAAAAGCAGTTGATTCGTCTCTTCCAAATCCTCGATCTTAATAATATCCGTCTTGTTGATCACCACAAGAACAGATTTATTGACAAACAACTTCTTCAAAGTATGGAACAACTTGACTTGAGCCTCGATACTGAAACCACATTGTTCAGACAAATCCATGAAATACAAGATACATGACCTCAAATGCAGAATCAGATACATACTTTGCATCTCGATGTTATTCATTTCCTCAGCTGGTCTATCCAAGATACCTGGGGTGTCAATGGCTTGGAATCTCAAGTACTTGTAGTCGAAATGACCCACATACAAGGATTTCGTGGTGAATGCATATGGTTGGACCTCCACATCCAGCTTGGTGATACAACGTAAGAAACTGGACTTACCCACGTTTGGATAACCACAGACAACCAAGGTTCTGGTATTAGGATCGATGGAAGGCAATCTTCCCAAATGTTGTCTGACATGTTCCAAATAAAGTAATGGCTCTTTCAATTTCTTGACAATGGTAGCCATTCTACCCAAAGCAGCTCTCTTCAATTGCTTACATTGGAACAAGGATTGACCAAACTTCAACAATCTATTGTAATCTCTGGAGACTTGATCGATCAATGTTTTCAGCTTGTTAACAGCAGCCAAGGACAATTTATAATGATTCTTATCATACAAAGTATCCATCAAATCCCTATGGAATGGGTGGATATCATCAATCTTGGGGAAACCACTCAAAAGATCGGTGAACTTCTCATCAAAACCTTCGGCGGTAAATTTGACCTTTCTCATATAAAAGGCTCTGATTCTGCTGATCTTGAAACCAGCACGAATCACAGTAGGGGTCTTTCTTTGTGTACGATTAAGAACAACATCCAATAAGTCATTGGATGTAGGAACGGTAGGTATATCTTTCCACGATAATTGCATCTTCTCTTAACGCTACTGTTTAATTAGAAGAAAATTTTTTTTAAGAAAAAAAAATTTTATCTCATCGCATCAAAAGAAATGGGAAGTGTAAGGAAAGCGTTAGCACAAAGCTAAGGAAAAATACTAAGAAAAAATGCTAACAAAGCTGGGAAAATGCTAACAAAGCTAAGGAAAAAACACTAACAAATCTAATAGGGAAAATTAGTGCATAGTAAGCGGAGAAGCAGCCGTAATAGGCTTACAATTGTTGGGACAGAAAAGCTCTGAAAGTGATTTAGAAGAAGGAAGAGGGGAAGGTAGAGATGGTGTGACGATGCTAGAAGTAGGAGAATTTCTGTTTATTGCCAAAGGGGACTGTAGTCTGTGAGTATCTCTTATCTATCTTATAAGTATCACTATATCTGCCAAACTATACGTGCCACTATCACATTCTGGTATAAAAAAATCCCATCATACAATCTCATCCCGATAAGCAATGTCATTAGCTGGACTAAAACAAGACATTGATGGGTTGTCGAACAACCATCTGATGGACTCCTGTTTAAAGGAGTCTCAGAAACTTCTTTCCAAATTGAAGAAGATCCAATTGGAGCTCGAGACGACGGAACATCCGGATGTGGTGCTTAGTAAAGCCCAGAAGGAGATCAAGCCGTGGAACGATAAGAGTGCTAAAGAGTTGAAAGGAGTCAATAAAGAGGTGAAGAAATTGGATAAGACGATGGAGAAGTATTTTAGTGGGTTTGAATTGGATCAGATTTACCGTAATAAGATCGATATCGAGGCGGATGACGTCAATGATAAGGTGATCAAGAGAGCCATATTGATACATTTATTGCGGAATGGGGATTTTGAGCATGCGACACGACTTTCGCGGGAGTTTGGAATTGAGATTCCGCTTGGATTTAAGGACAAATTTGAGGAACTTTACTTGATATTGACTGATCTTGAAGAAAGACATGATTTGGATAGTGCTATAGAATGGTGTCATAGAAACAAAGAACAGATCATGTCCGTTGGATCGGACATTGAATTTCAATTGTACAGAATGAAGTTCATTCAAATTAGTAAGAATGACCGATTCCTGGGATTGAAATTCGTGCAGAATTCGTTTGCCAATAAATTCGGATTCAATCACTTGGATTTGGTGTCTAAATTGTTCTCCGATATCAACGTGTACAACAAATTAGACATTTCCAAGGAATCCTTCCAGACGGTGGGATTAAAATTCCTGCAGGTATTTAACTCTATACAAGGTTTGTCGCCTTCTTCCCCACTTTATGAGGTCATCATCGCAAGCTATTTATCAATACCCACCTTTGTGAAATTCGATAAATTAATCACACTACAGAAATTGGACTGGACAACAACGGAGGAACTTCCCTTCGAAATCAATTTGCCCGCATATTTCAAATTCCATTCGGTCTTCATTTGTCCCGTCTCAAAGGAAGAAACCACACTTAATAACCCCCCAAGAGCCTTACCATGTCAACACATCCTTAGTGAGTCGACAGTAACCAGTCTTTCTAAAAATAACCTCAATAGCAGCTTCAAATGCCCCTATTGCCCAAAGATAACAAGAAGATCAGAAACAAAATTAGTCAAATTCGTCAATCTATAACAAAACCTGTCATCCCATAGAGCGGAACCTTTACCCACAATTAACTATCCACCTCTGTTTTTTTGCCCTATGCATGGTCATGCAATGTAATGCATCTCTATAATTTTAAAGTTTGGCTTATTATTTAAGTGTCGGCACCTCCCAATCGGGAATCTTTGGGTCAAGCTTCGCCCTCTTCTCCTCCATACGGTGTAACCTTTGAACTCATGCACAATCCTAAATTCATGTAACATCTCTTTTCGCAATCAATTTTGCCCCTCGTAATCTCTTCTTCTCTGTCATCCCAATTTTTTTTTTTTCTCTACCCCTGTAAATCCAAAATTTTATAGTAAGGGGGATCAACGAGAACGTTTCAAAATGAACAAAAGACTAAGCACAAAAAAAATTTAAGGTCTTCTGTGATGCAACACATTTTCACAACTTCTTTCTTGGTAATTGATAATTTCCTATGCACGGTGGATCACTGTTATTACCGATACAATTCACAATAGAATGTAGAGACCACTCTACGTCCGACCCAATAACGGTGTAGACGTAAAGGTTTCGGCCAGCTTTTATCGTGCCGAGGGCATATACCTCAAAATAATTTTGACACCTACCACTAACACTCACGAAAATCAATTCGAATACAAAGAGGATCGTCGAGTATTATAAACTTCAACTTACATGCCCATAAGAGATGTCAATAGTGGAATCTCAAATCTTAATCTTTAAGCGACTCTACCTACTTTATCACACTCCTCTCTCTCTCTCCATCTTCCGTCTGTACTTATTTTTTTATCTCCTCGGCATGGTGAAAACAAAAACCTCAAGTGATGCACCAACACTTAAATTTTTCGGTAGGGACGTAACAAGAGGAATCTGAAGATCAACTGGGGAAAAAGTTGATACTTCGCCTTGGTTTAAGGTTTCTTTTCTTATCGTGGAGTTTTTTTGTGCTTTGCTTAAACCGCCTAAAGTTGTCTAATGTTAGTAATTGGGGACAACCCTTGGATTAAAAAATAATCTCTTTGGTTTATGCACGACTAGAATGCATATTAGCAAAAAGGACAAGATGCAAAGAATGCGAAAAGTTTGCCTTTTTTTGCTTAAAAAAAATTTGGCAAATGCCCTTCAATAAAATGTACGGAGGTTGGTACGTAAAAACAAAATAAAAAAAAAAAAGTTAACCAATTGAGGTCAATTGAAGATTTGCCAATTACTGATCCAATGGAAGATTCTATTTTGTTCAGGAATCCGGAGGATGATCGACGATCCAAGAAGCTTAGTAATGAAGTGGGGACATTTTTTTTTTTTTATGAAGTGATTAAGGTTGCTGTAGATACCGAATACGCCGGGCCGAACCCAATACCTTGAGTTGTTGCAGTGCTTATGCATATTTAAACCTTATTGTGCATTTAAACAAAGAACAATTATTTGCTGAGGTCGGAAGTGTGCATGAAGTATTCTGTTCCTAGAATTAAAAAGCATGTGCTTCCAGGCTTGTGATGTGGCCAATGAAAAGGTCATTGACCTTCAATTGCATGTACCGTGTCTTTGACTTGAAATTTGTGTTATCCAATCCTGGAGTAGAATTCATGTTTTTACGATAAAGAATCCAAAAAAAAAAAGAAAAGAAGTAAGGGGGAAAAGAAGTATGCGTGAGTTTAAAAATAAAAAAAAGGTTAAAGCTGCCGCTGTAGTGACTTAATGTTTAATAAGAGGGGCTCTACCAGAACCCTTCGTAATAAAAGAAAGGAAAAAAAATAATAATCAAGAGAAATACGAAGATATAATAATAATGAAAAAAAGTTAGTTAAGCAATCACGATGAGCTAAGTAATAGTGACAGATCTGTAGAGATTGGTAGCAAGGAGAGTGATTAAGCATAAAAAAAAAGAGTACAAAAAGAATACGATTTTGAGAGCATTGAGATTATATGCCTAATGAGTTAAAGAGAGAGTGGAGAGGGAGATATCTAAGATCTGCCGCAGAAGGTAATAAAAAAAAAAAAAAAAGTTCCGGTGGGATAATATAGAGGAAATAATATTTATATGCAAGAATATGCAATATGTAAGTGAGTTGGTAAGTTTCAGGAACCATATATGGTATATGAAAAAGAAAAGGGCACAACATGCATGGTTAATGTAGTAAGTATTGTTGTTTGACTTAATTTTGATTGATGTATTATTCAGATAAGTTCAAAGTGTTTTTGTTTTCTCAACGACACATATATAGGACAATAACCAAGGTCTGAAATTATAAAAAAAAAAAAATTGCAAAAACTTTATAATAATAGTTGGACATTTGGAGTGATTGAAGGTTGGATCCGTATTACAACTAGAGTTTTTAGCAGTTTGAATTTGGTCTTTGGTTAATACTAAGATTTTTTCCCCTTACCAAATTTTAAGCCGTGGTACATTTTTTTAAGCGCCGATACAGACACACATGGATTATCAACTATATAACAACTACCAACAGCAGCATCCGGCCAACAATCATTTGGCGTATTCTCTGGCATCTCAACAACAGACTCAACTGTCTCCGCAACAACTGCTGAATTTCCAAAAAACCGCCAATGCCCAACGGCTGATGCTGACTCAACAACTGCAATTACAACAACAAATGGCGTATGTTTATCATGACTACTATCAAATGCCGCAACAACAGCAGCAGCAGCAAATCCCTCTTCGGTATCAATATCAACAACTGCAAGTTCAACAGCAGCAGCAACAACAACAACAACAAGTCCAACAAGTGCAACAACAACAGCAGCAAGCGCAGTTTTGGAATAGTAAATTTATGAGTGGGGCTGGGACTGAACCGGTTCAGATACCACAACCGCCATATCCACAACAGGTGATTGGGATAGAGGAGGAGAATGTTTCTGCGCATCTTAGCCGGTCGGCTTCGATGTCGTCATCTCAATATCAGAAGAAGAGTATGGGGAATGTGTCACCGTATTCTCATTATCAATCGTTACTGATACCTGCTAGTGGAGCAGGAGCAGTAGTGCCTCCTCATTATCAGGACGAATATGCCTTGAATTTTTCTTCTAGAATGCCCCAACAATTAGAGCAAGTTGGGACTTCTACTTCTAGTTTACCACCACTTCGTGGTGGTCACGACGGATACAATTCTCCACCGGATTTGAACAGTATGAATTACGGACTTGGGGGGAAGAAACATTTGTCCTCGGGATCTCTCAATCAACAACAACAACTGCAACAACTGCTGCTGATGAGAAGGAGAGAAAAGAAGAGAAGAAACACCATCGACGGGATGTCAATTGAAACTCTGGCTAGAAATCGTTGTTCAACCTGTCAAAAACAATTCAAGAGACCGTCCTCTTTGAGAACCCACATGTATTCCCACACGGGGGAGAAACCCTTTGTATGTTTATGGGAGGGATGTAATAAGTTATTCAGTGTCAGAAGCAATATGGTGAGACATTTGAGACTTCATGAGAAAAGAACCTCGGTTTCTGGATCTCTGTCGTCTGCCGATATGAATCGCAGATTCGACTTTGATCGTCTGGGATCCTCCGAAACGGCAGCCAGTTCTGCAACATCGGCAACATCGGCCCCAGACTTGAGTAAGACGGACGTGTCCATGAAATTGGGCTACGGCTCAGTACCAACAGAACTGCAGGTCCAGAACGAAATCAAACTCGAGTTATAATAGCATAGAGATTATAGAATCTGTCAAGTGAGGATTTTATGTATAGCTTGTAATGATGTCAATTTCAGTGAAAAAGGAAAAAGATGTAACTTAAGTAAGACTGTAGTCTTAGTAAGACTGTGACCTAAGTAAGACTATTGAACAGAACATAGTGAGTGTAATGGGCCTCAATGAACTAGAATTGTACTTTGGCGAAAAGGTGAGAAGCCTTTTGAGTGATGTTGAGGTGAAGGTGCGAGATGTGAGTTCCCTCAGTAAGACCGACCTTGGATCGTGTCTTCAACTTCTAGATCTGAATTTACAGGCATTTTACATAGCACGACAAGGTAAGAATTGGAAGGTGGCAAAGTTGGATGAAATGCAGGAAGAGGGACTCATTTATCTTACCATTGAACAACAGGGACTTCTTCTGTTCATGTCGTTCATGGCATGTGAGGAGGATGAAAAATTGGTGATTTACGTTTACGAGCTCCAGATCTCGGAGTTTCTTAGGGGACATGGATTGGGGTCTATTTTGTTGAATGGACTTAGAGAGAAAGCAGGGGAGATCGAATCGGGGGTGGAATCGGTCATGTTGACCTGTTTTAATGATAATGTGAGACTGTTGAACTTCTACCGTAAGAACGGGTTTGATTTGCTGGATCACAGTCCAAAAGATCGGAAGTTGCGGCTAGGAAAGGTCATTCAGCCGGAATATTATATAATGGAAAGGAAAGTGATCTAAAGTCGGGAGAGGTTTAGTTGAGGTCTTCTGTAAGATCCTCTATTTAGTGATTTATATGAGATATATTTAATACCGGTCTTCTAAGAGAGGGCAAGACTTACCAGAGAAATAGTGGAAAGAAGGAAATTGTACAAAAATAGCACTTGAATAAGACTCGTCTGACCCACCACATGCCCAATTCCCAACCACTTTTCCCTCCTTCCCCCCCTCTCCTCATTACTTCCTCCTCTTCCCAACCATCTTTCCTTCTCATTCTTCGTAAACTGCTTTCCTACTTTTTTTTTCTCAAATTATACCCCACTCAATTATAAAGCCTACCACCAATCAGCACCAACGACCATGAGTGACCACCACCACGAGTTCAAATACATCAGACATGGGCCACCACCGATGCCTAAAGTTCCATTTGGATATAGAATGACTCTGAAACTGCTTGGAGGACTCATGACCTTCTGGTTCCTCTATAGACTGAAACAAGACTGGAAAGTATGGTGTGGAGTCAAGCTTCCATTCGAGCATTGAGGGAGGCACTTATTTATTCTATTTATTTAATTTATCTTATTTATGATGACAGTGTAGATTAGAGGTAATTGAAACAAAGAAGTGTGTATGAGTAGTATTACGTACTGTACAGGTTATCCACCTTTCTTAGCGCTTAGTTTGTGTTTTTTTTTTAACAAAAATAAAACAGAGACACTTTTCAGTTACAGGTGTAGCGCAATGTACAACAACGTTCCTTCGACGCCGACTCGGGAGTCGCGATCTCGGGAGCGTGAAGAGGTTGGGGTGAGTCTTCAATCGCCGGTGAAGCTCGATAACATTCCCGCCCTTCAATTTGAGGACATGGCGCCTCCTTCGGCTCATCATAAGAGGAACTCGTTTTCGAGTCCGAACTCTTCACTTTATCGTCATGCCAATTCCTCGAATGGGTCTCTCAGTCTGAAACGGTATGTTCCCTCCCTTGTTCTGCCTCCTCCACCATCTCTGCATCATTCTCATTCGGGTTCCCAGTCCAGTATAAAGAGGTCTAGATCCCCCATAAGGTCCAAGTCTCCAGTGAGGTCTCCTTCTCCAATAAGAGGAGCCTCACCGACACGATACAATCCGTTCAATTTCCAATCCACGACATTCACCCAAGGAAATGGCGGAACGTCTTTGACCGTGCCTCTTCTGCTGAATAAGAGACGTGGACATCGATACAAACACTCCAGTGTTTCCATGAACTTGTTCCAAGAGCCGCCAAAGAGAGCGCCGCTCAATATTCTGCAAACTTTTAGTATACCCACCACCAAGGAAATGCTCTTTTCACTCAGATTCATGCAGAAAATCAAACTGTTGTGGTGTATCATACACGTTGGTTTGGTACTAGTCAATTTCGCTACTGGAATCTCCACCAACAATTCCGTCTTACTCACCTTGAGTCATCTCTGTTTCTATGACGTCTTGAGTAATGCCATTGCGATGATCGTTGATGTGATGACGAACTTTGAATGTTGGAACAACTCATCTTTGCAGTATCCGTTTGGACTCGGAAGAATCGAAGTCCTTATCGGGTTTGGATTGAGTGTTTCTTTGATCTTTGTAGGTGGAGATTTGTTTTCCCATATCATTGAAGAAGTGATAGTGAGTCTCATTATGGGAGAACAAGGAGAAGGAGAAGATAGAGTTCATCATAGTCATTCTCAACACTCGGAGTTCTCGGCTCTCTATTTGGAAGCATTGGTGATCATAACGATGGTGTTCACCGTGATCAGTTCTAATCTCTTCTCGGGAGAGTCCACCATTAAACTTGTTCATACCAACCATTTGGTCAAGACGTCCACAAACGTACTTACCTTGGCTTATGGTTCTTATCTGATGGTGTATCCATTGTTGGAGATGATTACGGATCATTGTGAAATGATCAACGACTTGGCAACGTTGGTGATAGCGTCGTTGATTTGTTCGATGGCTTGGAAATTGATCAAGTCCTTGAGTTACATCTTGTTGGTATCGTATCCACGTGATGATAAGTCGTTCAAGAAACTGACGTTGGAGGTGGGAGAACAAATCAGAGGATTGGATTTTTATAGAGAGACGTTCAAGTTGGAAAAAGTGGCTATAGCCAAGGTCAATTATAAACTCATGATTGTCATTATACAGATGATTATGCCAGGATGTTCAGACGAAGAAGAATCGAGAATGCGGTTCTATATCTCCAAGGTGGTGGAAAAGGTGTTGGAAGAGGAGAAGTCGGAACAAAACGACGAGAAGGTGGAATTGACAATTGAAATAAATAGCAAAGAACATTAAAGGATATTAACTAATTTCAACACCACGTAGAACTGGTCTTCCTCGAATCGGTAGGTCAGTCTGGACTCCTCCAAGTATTGCCAATACTTCTCTGACATATGAGGTAATCTTTCGGTCTTGGGATCCCAGAGATGTTTGGCATTACCAAAGCAATTCTCCACTTTGGGAAGACACTTTCTTTTGAAGTTGAAGATGTCTTCAAAGACACGGTTGTTGAAGTCTTGGGTGTACCAAATGATAATGTTACCGTATAAGACCAATAAATCCATATTAACGTATCTCTTTTGGGGGTCGAACAACTCTGAGCTAAAGGTGCTCAACACTTTATACAGGTCCGAGCCCTCATCGAAGATATCTCTAAGGTATGAATCTTGTTCTCCACTGAGATACGAAGGGGCTTTGAGGGCCATGATGCAACAGATTTTGTGGAATTCGGCAGCTTGTTCGGTGTTGAATAAGGCCGAATTCAAGATGAGAATCTCCATCAACTTTTCAAGTTTGGGAGACAGTTTCAACAGGACATCTTTGACAATGGTGCTGTTCAATTCCAGAACGACCAACTCTTCTATTTGGTAAGTTCTGGTGGTATGTTCAGCATAGTAATCAGGGTTATTGGTAAGAAGAGCCTTGGATGTGATTTTGGGTTTGGTTGGTTTGGCTGGTTTGGACTTCTTCTTGGGATTAGTTCCGATGTCGTACTTCTTAGCCAACTCATTAAGTTCTTCTTTCGACTGGCATCTGATTTGGTACTTGTTAAGTAAGATGTTGAACTTTTCAGTCTCTTTACGAGAGAGTTGAGACTCAAAGGGGGCCTCCAGTGGTGACTGAGATTTGTCCTTTTGATTCAGTCTCTTCAGCCGTGTTCTGCTTCTTGGCTTCTTCAGCTCATCGTCCGAGGACAAGTCCAAGTCTTTGAGATCCTCCAACACGTCTTTGATGATCGATTTGTGTTGTTTCGTTCCAATCACCACTTTGGCCTTCCCTGGCACTTTTTTCGACTCTTCTACCACCTTGTCAGGCTTCCGAGATCGTACTCGCTCTTTTTTAGTATCTCCATTGATCAAAAACAGTAAATCGTCATCAAACGTATCACTCATCTTGATGTTAAGAGGAAGGATTTAGATTTTTTTTCATAGTTAAATCTCCATAGTTAAGACGTTCTTAGTGAAGGAGTTCTTAGTGAAGGCCATAGTTAAGGCCATACTTAAGGAGATTTGTTAGGAATATTTATTCTTACTATGCTATGCTATTTCTTACCCATCTTGAACCACTTCGGTACCTTCTTTTCTGTCTTCGGAACAGGCACCACCACCTCTTCCTCCACTACTGACTGATCATCAATTGGGTCATCTCCACTATCTCTATCATCCACTGTATAACTTAAAGAACCCACCAGGACATCTGCCTTTAAGTAAGGAGGAGCCAGTTTAGTCACCAACACCAACACTGTCTTTGGTCCTACGACATTCAAAAGAGTCACTTCGCCCGACTCGAGAATCAACCGACGTGGATAACTTTGATACAAGTCAAACTTCATCTCACTGTCTACCAAATACGATCTCAATACTTGGAACAATTCACTGACGGCATCTTCCACCCCGAAGGACAACTCCAAAATACTCCGATCAGGCATTCTTACCCTCACAGACACCGACGTAGGTGCCAGAGCTGGCTTCACAATGTTCAATTTGCGTCTCGTACGTTCATTGAGTCCACGATTGGTGATCATCTTATGGTACAATTTGGCCTGATCCACCGACATTTCATAAGCCTTATCTTCCTCCTTCACAATCTCCACTTTATCAACCAGTGGATTGAATAATTTAGGAAGAGATTCTTCCTCCTGAAGCTCTCGTGGTTCTCCAGCCTCCACCATTATCGAATCATCAGCCATACTCGAATCGTCAACTTCGTATTTTGCTTCTCTCATCTCCAAGATCTCCCGATCGACCATATCATTCAATTGAGTCAGTTCCTCTCTAATGATCTCTTCCTCGGTAACGGCAACCTCCGCCTGTCCTATCGTCTTCTCCTGTACCATATGATACGTCACTCTAATCACAATATTTGATTGTATCCCATAATCACTCAATTTCTTACCCAACTCCTCATTAGGAACTACCGTAGTAAAGAATTGAAGCGACGGAACAAACTCTTGCTCCACCACCAGTCCCAATTTGGTAATCTGCTCTTTGTGATTCAAGATCGCGACTTTATTTTGAACCTCAAATTGGCTCAACATCGCCGCCATCGTCTCATTGGGATCCACTTGTCCTATATAACTGGTATCATTGACTTGTAATTTGACCGTCACTTGCACGGGTCCTTGGCTGGATTCAGACTCCAATTGCAATTTACACCCTTGAGGAAGATTGGCCAACCGCATGGGAAGCGTCAAATCCAACTTGTTCTTACCTTTACTACGATTGTTAGTTAATCATGGTGGCGCCGATGCGATACTCTTATACTTACACCAACAGATACGCTCCAGCAGGTAACTTGAAATGATCAACGGCTTTATAACAAACATCCTTCAATGACATTGCAGGTGTCGTCTTGATCTTGAAGGTCTTGACCCCATATTGAATGGCCAAGTTAGTAGACATTGATTTTGGTAGCAGGTGCTCTTTTTGTAATGTCTATTTTTTTTTCCATCGAAGAAAATTAAATTGAAAGCCAAACATTACACCGACGGAGAATGATGTTGAGAAACACTAGAAATGCCGGGTTCTTATTAAAGAACAGTCGGATGTTGACAATGAGATCATCACTTAGACTTCCTAGTTCCACCAGATACTACTCTTCTGGCTCCGGCAAATCCGACAACACTTTCAGATTCGTCACCATCGGAGCACTTACTCTTGCCGGGTTGGGTCTTTGGGCTTTGAACAGTAATGGCAAGCCACCAAAGAGTTACTTAGAACCAAGTAAAACTGCCTTCCAACCAGGAGAAGTCTCTGTTATCTTTGTCCTTGGAGGTCCAGGTGCTGGTAAGGGGACTCAATGTAGTAATATGGTGAAAGATTACGGATTCATCCACTTGAGTGCTGGTGATTTATTGAGAGCCGAACAGGCCAGACCAGGTTCCAAATACGGAGAAATGATTGCTCAGTATATCAAGGAGGGATTAATTGTGCCACAAGAGGTGACAATTGCCTTGTTGGAACAAGCCATGAAAGAACAGGTTGCCAAGGATAATACACGATTCTTGATCGATGGATTTCCTAGAAAGATGGACCAAGCATTGACTTTTGAGGAACAGGTGGCCAAGAGTTCGTTCACTCTTTTCTTCAATTGTCCTGAACAAGTCATGTTGTCCAGATTGTTGGAACGTGGTAAGACCAGTGGAAGAGCGGACGATAACATCGAGAGTATCAAGAAGAGATTCAAGACTTTTATCGAGACCAGTATGCCAGTAGTTGAGTACTTTGACAAGCAAGGAAAGACAGTCAAGGTCAATTGTGATTCCCCAGTAGATGAGGTCTACAACGAGGTCAAGGCTGCTCTTAAGGATAAATTAGATATTTAGGTCAATACTATCTTATTTCTAGTTTTAGCGATCTCCAGCAACTCCGAGCTGGATACGAAGGGGATCATCAAATCTCCACACAAACTTTCGATCCGACTGTCCAATTCCCCCGCATCATTGACCCAGAACAGCCGGTAGAAATTGTATACCATGTAATAGACCAAGTCCAGCTCGTAACTCTGAGATTGAGTCTGTAAGGTTGGCTTCTTCTTGGTCAACAACAGTTTCCTATTTTCAGTCAACAAGTCTAACATGATCTTCTGAGTCTGGGAAGCTTCATTGAAAGTCATGTCAGGTTTACGTGAGACTCCCAATAACATCTTGTGTAATTTGAGATACCCAGCTTGGTCCAACTTGACTCCATAGTCTTTCAAACATTGGATATAAGCCAACAACAACTCGAAATTGCGGGTCAGGATCAATGTCTCAATGACCAAAGAAGCTCCTGAACTGCTTGGTGGATTCAATCGATAACAATGTAAGGAAAACTCTAACAATTGCCGGAGATCCGTCGGAGATAATCTCACTCTTTCAAAAGAGTTACTCCGATTAGAGTCCCTATAAATTGTCCAAATCGTATCGAGTAACACGTAACTATGGAAGGGCAGTTTGCGATCGAGGAAGTTGCTCTTGATGTAGTCGAAACATTCATTGAATCGTTTCTTACGATACAAGGTGAGTAACAATTGCGTGTGGAAAAACTTACTTCGACTCACTCCGAGTTTCTTCAACAAAGAGAGTAACACTTCCACTCTTCTCACCACCTCCTCCGACTTGTGTCGACCCAATTTTTGAAGAATTGGTATATAATGAGTAGACGTCACTGGAGGGAGAACATATTTCCTCGTATCTCCCTCATCTTTGGCCTTCTTTACTTCTTGCATGTAATTTAACAATTCGTTCACCTCGTCATTCATACCTCTATTGATGAAATTACGGATCATGGCATAACAATCTTCCGAGCTGATAACCAGATCGGGATCTTCCGAATCCACCAATGGAGATTTTCTTTGTAAAACCCTCTTGAACACAAGTTGTTTCAATTCAAGTTCGGATTTCTCCGAGATGTCCAACACCAGTTCCAATTTATCCTTCAAGACATGGTCGTTCACCTTCAGATAATGGTACAACCCTGCCTGGATAGGCTCCGAAAGCAGTGTCTGGATCTTGAAAAGCAAGAAATTCTCCACCTCGGGCAGCCATTTGGTATACTTGATGACCAAGGCAAGACTGAGATCGTAATGTCCTGCCTCGATGAAGGCTCCTACAAGGGCCCAGATATCGTCGAAGGAGATCGGGTCAATGGTATTCAACTTCGAAAATGCACTCTCATTATCCTCGTCATCGGCAAGTTGAACTTCCGATTGTTTTTGCCGGTATTCTTGATCGACTCCAAACTCTTGACAAAGTTGATCGAAAATTCCTACCCATTCCACCAGTTTCTTCTTTCCAAGATCCAGTAAAAGGTACAGTTTACACAACTCGACTATCGATTCTGGTTGAATGGACCCATGGGTCAGTATGATATCCCTCGCCAAGGATTCCAGCTTCGTCACGTTCTTCAGAGAGATGTAGATCAAGATCCCCAATTGGTCCCAGAACCTCTGCCCCTTCACATCCTTCTCCCTTCTCGAACTCCAGAGATACTCCAGCTCTACCAAAGAACCTCTCTTGCACAGCACCGTTATAAATCTGGCCTCGTTGAAGGGGTCGGCTCGAAGTCCAACGTTCATATAAAGGATCTTGCACATGATGAACAAACACAAGTCCTGGTCTGGCCCCGGATTCATGCGTATCACACAGTTGAAAAGCCTCTCTTGCAATGATAATGGGACATCTTTGTTCGACCGGCGGAGATTGACACCCAATGATTTGATGAGCAGTACTAAATCGTCTTCTGGAGTAGGCTGTACTGCTTCCAGAGCCACGTCTGTAATGGCCTCCATATTTTCTGCTGGTTTATTCAACAAAGAACTGATCTTATCGAGCCATCCAGACTCCTCATTCGGCTCTTCCCGGCTCATTTGTTCTTCAAACGCCGTCGTCATAGACTCAACATACTCAAGGAAACTGTCCTTGTCTTCCAGTTGGAATTTCTCCAGATCGAAGGACCCGTCCTCGCGAATATGTTTCTTCATATCCTCCTCAAACTGCTGCGATTCCGCGATCATGTCATTGATGAACTTGTCCGACACTTTGTCCCCATATTGTTCTCGTATCTCTCTTCGTATCACTTCTGGCGCCTTCACAAATTTGAAGCTCTGGAACCGCGAGGGCGCCCGCAATCGTCCGCGCGTGGCAAATGATCTATTGCTAATCACAACCACCTTAGTGATATGACTGCTTCTAACAAGTGTCTGACGACACCATGTACTCCACCTGTACATACTAAGATGAGATGAGCGAGCTGAGCGAGCTGAGCTGAATTTTTTTTACAAATTTTTCAGATGAGGAAAGGGAGAGGCTACAACAGACTACAACAGACTACAACAGACCCAGCTTCCAGCGCCATCCACTACATCCAGGCAACTATGCCCACATATCGTTAGGTCCATGCATTACTTCCTACCTGATTTTATTCTACCCTCGAAGCCCAGTCTCTTACCTGGCTTCACAATTCCCGAGAACTTCTTCTTCATCTTGACTTGTTTCTTCGATCTCTTGCCCTTGTTCTCCTTTCTCAACAGCAAATTTTCCTCTCTTCTCTTTTGTCTGGCCAGAATTGTCTGTTCCACCGTATCCTTTCTCTCCTTCCATTCTCTCTCGGACTTCATCTTCCTCTTCTCCTTTCTCTTCAACAGTTTCTTCAACAACTTCTCATCGTCCTTCAACTTGACTCCCTCAATATTGGAGATCACTCTATTCCACTTATTCTTCTCTTCATATTGCAGTCTCTTGTCCTCGTCCATCTCCAGCAATTTCAGTTTCTCCGCTTGTAATTTAGCTAAATGTCCTTTGATATCATTATTGGATGGTCCCTTCTTTCCCCTCAGTTTTCTGATCGTACTCAAATCTGACGTCACTCTATCTCCGTCTTGGAATACAATATTCTGAAACAACACCTGATCTTCTCCCTCCTCCTTCTCTCCCTCCTCATCGTCCTCCTCTTCCTCTTCCTCTTCATCTCCCTCTCCAACTTCCTCCAACTTCCTCTTTCTCTGTTCAAGCTTGAGCTTTCTTTGCTCCAAGATCTGTTGTCTACTAGCAGGAGCTCCATTCACCTTTGTCCCAGGCGCCTTTCTCTTCTCTCTCATAGCTGAGATCTTACTGGATAACTTCTCTCTTAACTGTGCAAGCTTCAGCTCCTTCTCCAGCTGTTCTTCAGGTGTGAGTTGTTTCTTGCCTTTCCCTTTGGCCTTCACTTCAGTCTTTACCTCCTTTACCTCCTCCTCTTTCTCCTCCTCCTCCTTCTCCTCAAACACCAAATCCTTCGCTATCAGATTAAACTCGACATCCGAGTCGAGTTCACTTTCATCCACTTCAGGGACATCCGAGTCGTCTTCCTGCAACACCATCTTCTTCAGGGCACTCCCTGGGATCTTGACTGGTTCCAGAACCTTCAGTTTCTGCTCCAAGATCTCCTTCAGAGTGGCATTCTGCACATCTTTGACCTCTGGATCCAACTTCAGCTTCTTGTTCTTCTTCAATTCCTCCTTGGTCTTCTTCTTCAGATTCCACTGATTTTGCGTGGCTTCATCATAGTAATATTTAGCCGGGATCAAGGACAATAACCCGTCAAATGCACTGGAATGCGTCTTGAGACGCTCCTCTAATGAATCGGACATGCTCCTGTATCTCTTCTCTATCGGTCTAAAAATTTTTCTGAGATGAGAAGAAAAAATTTAAGCAAAGCATTTTACGAAGGCAAGGGGGATAAGTTAGGGAGAGATGGACAGGAAAGACAACAGACTTAGCGAAGATACGGAAAAGAGAGAAATAGACGACAGACACAGTATAGAGACAGACACTACAAGACTCAAATAGCCAGGAAAACCAATTAAGTACATGACTTAACTAACCCCTCCGTCCCCTTTTACCCCTTTCCTTATTGACACAGCATTTTTCATCTGCCTTTGCCGAAAATAATTTGCAACACAGAAAAAGAACAAAAAGAGCCAGCATAGTAAGATAAGTAAAATGAGTGACGGAGTTGAGGGGAACTATCTCGTTATATCATTACCTGAATCTGTTTCAGGGAGTGATCAGATGTTGCAGCAGACTTTGGGAGGCAAATTGGGTGGAGACGCTCAATTGATTCGCTTCAAGTTGCCTAATTTCAAGATTGGTACTTTGGACAGTTTGGTTCAACAGAGTGAGGATTTGGTCAAGTTGGACACTCAATTGGACAACTCGATCAGTAAGATCTTGGACATTTTGAGTTCCATCTTCGATAATAATACCGCGCAGATCCGTAGCTCCAAGTTCGTCAATGATAAGCCGGTCTTGAAATACATTGAAAGCTTCCAATGGAACACTTCCAAATTCCGTTTGGACAAGTCTTTAGGAGACTTGATCGATCTCATTAGTTCCGAACTGATCAATTTAGATAATGACGTCAGAAATAGTTACACCAATTACAACGTTGCCAAGTCCAACTTGTTACAACTGGAGAGGAAGAAGACTGGGGACTTGACGGTGAGATCGTTACATGATTTGGTGAAGAAGGAGGATTTTATATTGGATTCGGAGCATTTGGTGACTGTTTTGGTGGCAGTTCCGACATCGCAGAAGCTGGAATTCATGTCCAATTATGAGACATTGACACAGTTTGTCATTCCTAGATCTGCCAATATCATTGCTCAAGAGTCGGAGTTTGTACTTTACAGCGTTGTTGTGTTCAAGAAATTCCAACTGGAGTTTGTGCAAAAGGCCCGGGAACGCAAATGGACCCCAAGAGAGTTCCAGTATTCGCAAGAGTTAATCGACAATCTCAGACAAGAATTGTCCACTCTGGCCAAGCAGGAATTGCAATTGAAGAAGGAATTGATCATCTTACTGAAAACGTCATACTCGGAGATCATCTCCAGTTGGTACCATTTGAAGATCATCAAGATCTTTGTCGAAAGTGTCTTGAGATACGGTTTACCTCCAAACTTCTACACTTACTTAATCAAGTTACCTCAGGCTCAAATCGCCAAGCTGAAGCTGGCCTTGGTCGACCAATTCGGGTACTTGGGTGGGAACCTGTTCGCAAAGGATAAGAAGGGTAAGATCAGTAACGACTCGAAATTACACGAATACCTGTCTTTGGTGGACACGGACTACCAACCTTTCGTATTGTACGATATTGAAATTAGTTAGATCAGTATAGAAAGAAAAAGCCTAACGCAGTAAAGGAAGTAAGAAAAGTAAGGAAAAGTAAAGGAAGTAAAGCAAAAGAAAAGCCAAATGCACTACAGCCAAAATTCTATAAAGCCCCTAAATTGTACGCGGCTCAAATTTTAACGCGAAACAAAAAAAGGGAATAAAAAGGGAATACAAAGGGACATATAAATAGTCCCGGGTAGGTTACGACAAACGACCGATGGAGAGTATGGAGAATAGTAAGAATGAGAGTCCCGTTGGGGAGATGCTCGATAGTACGACGCTGGAATTGGGGATGTTTTTGGAGAGTCTTGGGGAGAAGTGTGAGTCGTCAGTGGTTTCATTATCAGATGATACATTAGTCGAGGATAAAGAGATGGCGATGTTGAAGCTTCGAAATGCGGAGCTTTTGACGGAGAACGAGACGTTGAAGAATGATCTCAAGATTCAATTGGAGGAGAAAATCGAGAGGCAATTGCAACGGTTGGAAGAGGAGGAGATGGAGAGTACCAAGAGTTGGAAATCAATGTACAAACAATTACTAGCAGATTATCAAGAAATGGCGGAGAGAAACCAACAATTACAAGCACAAATCAACGAAATGCAAACACTTAATCATAAATCGATATATAGAAGGAGAGCTGGTCTCAATTTGCGAGTGTTATAACTTGGACAGGACTCCTACCAAATGGTTACCCCCGTCGATGGGGATGACCAAGCCGTTAAGAAAGTTACTCTTTTGATCGCACAAGAACAATACCACGTTTTGGAGGTCTTCCTTCTCGCCCATTCTTCTTCTTGGCGTGTTATCGGTGACGAAGTCTCCAATCATAGTCAAGAGTCCATGTGACATTTTGGTGTCGAAGAATCCTGGACACAAGATGTTGACGTTGATGTTCTGGAATCCCAATTCGACTGCCAAGGTCTTTCCCAAATGGTTGAGGGCCAGTTTGGACATACTGTAGCCGTAGGTTCCCTGTTGAGGGAAGGTAGTGACCATACCGGCGACGGAGGACATGAGCAAAATACGAGAGGGGGATGATTGAGTCAGTTTCAGGGATAATAAGGGTTTGAACAGTTGAATTGTGGTGAACAAACCAATCACATTAAGATCAATGACTTTATGAAGAGCTTCTTCTGGATGTTTCTCTAAAGGAGAACCCCAAGAGGCACCAGAGTTAAGGATAAGAATGTCGATATGATCCGTGATAGCCGAGACTTGTTTAAAGAAGTTATAAACTCCGACTTTGTTGGACAAATTGTTAGGAAAGACGTGGATTTGACAAGACAATCCTTCCTTCTTGACAAGAGCTTCCAAGGAGGCTTTAGCCTCTAATAATTGCTTCTCATTACGAGAGGCAATGAAAAGATTGTCAAGACCATGTTGAACAAGGATCTCGGAACAATAATAACCTAAACCACGAGCTCCACCAGTAACAACGGCATTTTTGCCTTTGACATCGTAAGTGAAAGTCATGTTGGATAGTAATAGAAGTAGGATTGGATTAGGTTTTTATCTACTTTTTTTCCTCGGCTCTATTTTCCCCTCTCCCACATATGGGACAAAGGAGTAATAGAAATCCACAGCACAGAAGCACACGACAGGACAGAAGCACACAGCACAACACAACACAACTCCACACTACACATTATAGATCTACATAAGCTAAAACTAAAATAATATACATAATATACCGTTACCTTGTTATCTGAATAAGTCTGCTCATACATAGTTCTGCCCTATTTTTTCTGCCATACAAATCTGCCATACATTAATCCCTTTTTCCTTACACTTTTTCCTTACTTTTCCTTACTTTTCCTTACTCTCCTTACATTACTCCCTACCTTCTTTCCACACATTTTCCTTCTCAACAGTATTTACGTGCATTTGCACAACATTTTTTTTCCTAACTGTACGAGGTGATGAGCCATTGATAGAGCACCGGGACCATGAATTCGTTACACTTGATTCTGAGTACTGTAGATAAGCTGTTATCTATCAACAAGGATCCCCTTGAGGAGGTCATTGATGACGATCTGATAGTGACGCGGCAGGAGGAGCCCGTGATGATGCCTCGGGACGATGACGAGTTTTACGATGAGGAGCCCACGTTGGGTGAGACGTATTGGTGGCAACGGGTGTTGTATGTGCTATTCTTTCTTCCAAATGTCCTTATTTGGAAGCCGATCACGGCATTACTTTATTTGGTGACGGCGCCTCTCCGTTGGATGCTCTCTCTCTTCTATAAGGAGAGACCAATAGAATCACCGCCATCATCGGCGGTAGAACCAAACGAGGACGAGGAAGTGGAAGACTTGGAATTCGAGTTGACAGATACACTCAAATCACCAACACTGACTATTTTAGAAGAAAATGACGACGACGATTTACAACTTCGACACCGCAAACCACAACGTCAACAACAACCCAAAAAGAAGAAACAACGATTGGTATTTCCACGACTCTTGATCAACAACAACTTCAATCTCTTTAAGCCACCGGCCAATCTCCCGAAAAAGACCTTAATATTGGACTTGGACGAGACCTTGATCCATTCCTTATCGAGACACAATTCCTCGGTACTTAGTAAAGCCAAGGGTCAGGTGATCGAGATCAAGCTCAACAACCAATTGGCCACCTTGTATTATATTTATAAACGGCCCTTTGTCGACGAGTTCTTCAACATTGTACGACAATGGTACGATTTGATCTGTTTCACACTGTCGATCAAGGAGTATGCGGATCCGGTGATCAATTTCCTCGAAGAGGACTTTCTCAACCACAAAGGCTTGAGTTCTCAAGAGAGTGAGCCGTTATTTAAGCAACGGTTCTACAGAACAGACTGTATTTGGCAGCAAGGAGTTGGTTACATCAAGGATCTCTCGGTTGTTACTGGAGAACGGTCGATGGACGATGTGATAGAGGAGACTCCGACGAGGGCCCAGTCGCGTGGACGGGGATCGTCGGATGAATCTGAATCGGAACTGTCTTCACGGTCAAATAGTGTCAAGCCGAAATTGGCTCAGGATTACGTCGATTCGTCTAAAGTGATCATCATTGATAATTCTCCAATTAGTTACAGCCAAAACAAGTCGAATGGAATTATGATCGAGGGGTGGATTAACGACCCGAACGACTCGGAATTGATGAATTTGTTGCCGTTACTCAACAGTTTGAGATTCACTCCGGATGTAAGAATGATCTTGGGATTGAAAGAGGGAGAAGCTGCATTTAACGAAAAGGGACTCTTGTAATTATATAGGGCTAATAGAATAAAGACCGAATGAGCAAGTTGAGGAAGTAAAGAACTAATTCGAAGTAGATGTGCGAGGCCTCAGTGGTTCTGATACTAATGAATAAGATGAACAGGAAGATACTGAGAACTACAGTTCCTAATAAGACCTGCCAAATGAGTGGATTTATCCTCTTTGGAGTAAGCACCAGTTCATAGTCAACTTGCTCAAACCAATACTTGAACTGGGCAAAAGTCTGGAATTGCTCCAATTTGCCAAAATTGTCATTGAGCCATTGCAATTGCCGACTGTTGTGGTGGTGGGTCACGTGATACAAGGATAAAATGACTTTATCCATTTCGATGTGCGAGATTTCGGTTTGGAGTTTATCTTGGATTTCGAACATCAATAAAGATCGTTCGACTTGGTTGGAGATGAAGTCGTAGAAGCGGAATTTGTCGAATAAGGACTTGCTTTTCCAACGGGTGGTGACGGGGGTTTCCAATAAGTGAGTGTCTAGTTTGGTGGGGGATTTCATGGGACTGGGTTCGATCTGAAGGGTCTCAGTCTCCAGGGTCTCTACAATCTCCACCACTTTGGCAGGCAGAGGTTCTTCCCTTCTAACGAGGGGTACACTTTCATAGGAAGTGATCTCGGAATCGTGAGGAGAGCCAGTTGCTTTGGTTGGTTTAGATTTTTTGGGAGCCATGGTTATAATTACATGCATGCTTCTGTTACCCCCTTTTATATTAATTATATATGAGTTATCATAAGACAGAGTTTTAGTGAATAGTTTTATGATTTGATATTTCCTATTGGGGGAAGTGCCATTCCACTATGTCACTTTGTTATCCCTTCGTTATCCCCTCTGATGTTTACTTGACCTACCGTTATGACACATCACCTCCGTCTGAGCCGCACCATGCAGGAAAAATCTCATCGGCAGAGCGAGACGAGGCACATTAAGAAAAAAATTTTCTCTAAAAAAAATATAAAAGGACGTTAATATAAGTGGCGCTACTTAGAGTTAGTCATCGATATGTGTTGTTGCTTTTGTGATTGTATATTGGTATTAATTGCCGTTATTTTCCCGCCATTACCGGTCTGGATTAAGAGAGGATTATGTTCTGTTGATTCGTTGATCAATATCTTGTTATGTTGTCTCGGATATTTCCCCGGATTAATCCACTCCTGGTACATCATCTCCCGGTACCCTGAAGACGAGTATTTCATTGTCGATGAGGAGCTGCAAATCTACGTTTCCCCAAGAGAACATCACCACCACCATCATCATTACGTCTCCTCCCCAACTCCATCCTCCCCAGCCTTACAAACAGCCAACAATAACCAACCTAACTACGGTGCTGTCGAAGAAGAAATTCCTTCGGAAGCCCCACCCGCTTATGATAACGTAATCGCCGACCTGGAACCTCACGACACTAAATAGACTAATAATAATCTGGAGTTTTGTTTTGAAACATCTCTGTAACGACTTCTCTGTAACGACCTCTCTATATAAGGAAAGCATCGCCTAAATCACTCTAAATCACTATCATGATCGTCTCTAATTACCTCGTATTCATTCTATCTCTTCTCACCTCAATTATTAATTATTCCAATTGGATAACTGGCCGGCTCGAACCCCTGCCTGAGCAAAATACGAATATGGAATATGAAGAGTTGTGGGATGAAGAGATTGATTATTACGTCATTGGGTTGGGGGTTATTGTATTGATTTGTGTGGTTAATATGGTTAACACTATTGTTTCATATTTGTTTCGGAAGAGCAATGATTTGAGTCAATTACAAGAGATCAATCGTAGGTTGGATAAGATTTTTCAGAGCCTCACAGCACATTACGAAGAAATTGATAAGTTAATTAAGGCAGGGATCGATTTGAAGTACAATTCTTTGGTGAAGGAGTTCAATGAGTTGAGATTGGATAGGATTGAGGAGTTGGAGAGGGAGATCGAGAGTTTGAAATTAGACGAAATTCCGCAACCTCGATTGAAGTCCCTCTCTGAGATGTCGGCCTCGGATCTCGATTAGCGTCGCCTATTTTCTTTATTAGTTAACTACCGCGCGCCGGTTTCCTGCGTTCTCTGCCATAGTTAATTTTTTTTTTTTCGCCATAGTTTGGCCATTGTTTGCCATAGTTAAGGATTTTTTTTTCAATGAAAAACTTTTGAATCATCCTTTTTCATACCCGAGTCATCATGTTTAGAAGAGTTGGATATGGGAGTTTGACTCGATTTTCGAGTCTTTTAAGATCACGTCAGGTTAGTTTGATGCGTGTTGGTGTTAGGATGAGTTCTACCAAGGTAGTGCCACTCACTAAGGAGACTTATCCTTATGTGAAGAGATTCGACTACAAGAAGTTGAGTGAGGAAGATATGGGAGTATTCAAGAGCATTTTGGGTGGTGACAGCGGGATTGTTACGGATCTGGATGATTTGTTGTTCTTCAATGAGGACTGGATGCGTAAATATCGTGGAGAGTCTAGTGTGGTGTTGAAGCCCAAGACCGTTGAACAGGTGTCTCTGATTATGAAGTATTGTAATGAGCAGAACTTGGCCGTTGTTCCTCAAGGAGGTAACACCGGTTTGGTCGGGGGTTCGATCCCGGTTTTCGATGAGGTCATTTTATGTTTGTCCAACATGAACAAGATCCGTTCCTTCGACAACGTGAGTGGTATCTTGAAGGCCGATGCCGGTTTGATTTTGGAGAATGCCGATATATTTTTGGCTGAACAAGGTTACATTTTCCCCTTGGATTTAGGGGCCAAGGGTTCCTGTCATATTGGAGGTAATGTTGCCACGAATGCTGGTGGGTTGAGATTACTTAGATATGGATCCTTACATGGTTCTGTTTTGGGATTGGAAGTTGTCTTGGCCGACGGTACTGTAATGGACTCGATGCATTCCTTGAGAAAGGATAACACCGGTTACGATTTGAAACAAGCTTTCATTGGATCGGAAGGTACTTTGGGTGTCATTACCGGTGTTTCCATCTTATGTCCTGCCAGACCTAAACTGTTCAACGTTGCCTTCCTTGGTCTTTCCTCTTACGAGGCTGTTCAAAAGACCTTTGTCCATCTGAGAAGTGAGTTATCGGAGATTTTGTCGGCTTTCGAGTTCATGGACCGTAACTCTCAAGTACTTGCCGAAGAACATTTGAAGATGGACCATCCTTTGGAAGAACCTTATCCATTCTACGTGTTAATCGAGACTTCTGGTTCTTCTAAAGAGCACGACGATGCTAAATTGGAGACCTTTTTGGAGACTCTGATGGAGGAAGGTTTAGTTGAGGATGGTATTGTAGCTCAAGACGAAACTCAGTTGAAGACCTTATGGCAATGGAGAGAACAAGTACCAGAAGCTTCTACTATTGGAGGTGGTGTCTACAAGTACGATGTCTCCTTACCATTGAAGGATTTGTATGGGTTGGTAGAAGATGTCAGAGCCAGATTGACGGAGAAAAACTTGATTGGAGATTCCGAGGAGTTTCCAGTGGTTGATGCCGTTGGATATGGACACATTGGAGATGGTAACTTACATTTGAACGTTGCCGTTAGAAGATATACCAAAGAGGTGGAGAAGGTTTTGGAGCCTTTTGTCTATGAATGGATCAGTGAGAAGAAGGGTTCTATCAGTGCCGAACATGGATTGGGATTCCAGAAGAAGAACTACGTCCATTACAGTAAGAGTGAGACCGAAATCAAGATGATCAAGGACTTGAAGAAACACTACGATCCAAAGAACATCTTGAATCCTTATAAATATGTCTAGAACTAATTTAAATCTATTTAACCAACCCGGCTTTCTTGAGGCATTCTACGGACACTTTGGTGATGTCCCTGAATCTGGCAGGTCCCAATGGAGTACCTCCATACCATCGAGAGACCACCACTAGTACGTTTGTCAATTTCAGTCGTTCAAGTAACCCCAAGATCCGGTTCCCAGCACCGGACTCTCCATTGTCATTGGACCCTTGGGTCTGTGGTAATCTCCATCCGTACATCAAGGGATGAGAGGCAGATTGTAAGGATTTGTCCAGTCGGAGTTGGTCCAACAAGGGATTGATATCATTGATAGAGTTAATTTGTGTACATCGACCTTGAAATCGAGACCTCTTATCCACCAACACCTCTGAAAGATGCCATATCACTGAGCCCTTCCTTTGTGACATTAGTTGAGTGAAAAAAAATGAAAAAAAATTTACAAATTAACTTCAACTTACCTTAAGGACCATGCCTAGAGATCCATTGATTGGGATCGTTGGAAAGCCCAGTTCTGGGAAATCGACCACGTTGAACAGTTTGACCGATGCTGATGCCAAAGTAGGACTGTTTCCCTTTTGTACTATCGAGCCCAATAGAGCTACAGGGTACCTCAAAGTGAAGTGTGCCTGTTCTCGATTTGGGAAGCAGGAATTTTGTAAGCCCAATTATGGATGGTGTACTGGGGGAAGTCGACACATTCCGATCCAATTATTGGATGTTGCCGGATTGGTGCCTGGACTGAGTACGGGGAGAGGGTTGGGAAATAAGTTTTTGGACGACTTGAGACAAGCCGATGCCTTGATTCATGTGGTGGATGTGAGTGGGACTACGGACGAAGAGGGCAAGAATACGCGGGGTTATGACCCATTGAATGATATCGACTGGTTACAAGATGAAATTAGATTGTGGATCGAGAACAATTTGTTGAAGAGATGGGGTTCCATTGTAAGGAGACATACTCTGACCAAGTCATCTCTGCTGGAGACGTTAAGGGCACAATTTGGGGGTTATGGAGCCACGGGTAAAATGGTGCTGGAAGCCTTGGATAAGATCAAGGATTTGCCCAAATTGGAAGATTGGGATCAGCTGTGGATCACCAAGGTGGTGACGTCATTCATGAGTGTCAAGTTTCCTACGGTGTTACTGTTGAATAAGATCGATCATCCCGATGCGGATAAGAATGTGAGTAAGATCATGTTGAAGCACCCTGGGACGAAGCTGGTGTTGACGAGTGCTATCACGGAGGTGTTTTTGAGGAAGTTACTGAAACAGAATTATATCAAATATGAGGAGGGGACGGAGTTTGTAGATACGATGGAGGATTTGGGGGAAGATAGTGGGTTGAAGCCCTTGGATGAACGGTTGGCTCTGCGGATCGAGAACATCCGTGATTTGGTTCTTTATAGGTTTGGTAGTACGGGAGTAGTGCAAGTATTGCAACTGGCTGCGGAAGTGTTGGATTTGATCCCTGTTTATACGGTGAGAAACATCCATTCTTTCACTGGAGCCTCGGGTCAATACGTCTTTAGAGATTGTACCTTAATTAAGAGAGGAACTCCGGTGGGGTCTGTCCTGAGACATATTATGGGTGAGGTGACTATTCTGCTGATCGAGGGCGTGGGAGGAATTAGAGTAAGTGAAGATGACCTTATTCAACCAGGGAAGAATGATATCCTCTCTTTTAAGATTGTTCCGCATTCGGCTAATTAGGTGTACACGACTATATAGAAAAAGTCAAGTGAGAGAAGGAAAAAGTGAAGACGAAAAAAAAAAGTGAGTTCCAAAAAAGTCTTTCCATCAGCGTCAATGTGGAGTATTAGTAGAGCCGTTATTAGACGGCGAGGATTAGGATTCGGAAGTAGAGGATTTCATGGGGGATTAATTAGATATCAGAAGAAGGACGAATACAAGTCGATACTTAATGAGGATTTATTGAGTAAGGCCGGCGTTGAGAGTGAGCTCAAGCTGCTGCCTGAGGTTGACGATGAGATTAGTGAGGAGTTGAAGAAGAAGTACGAGCAACAGAGACAGCAACAAAAGCTGAGAAGACATACTACTCAGACCGATATCAAGAGGGAGAGATATGCCAATTTCTTCTATTCGGCCTCTTTGTTGGGACTCGTTGGGTTCAGTGCTTACTTGACTCGTGATTGGGATCAGGAGATGGAACCGGAACTTTATAACGCCGAGGAAAACGGATTCACCCCAGGTTTGATGTATCTGAGATTCAAGAAGAGAATCGGGACCTGGTTCAATTTGTTTACCGAACCTCTGTTCAACGATTTGTTACCTCCACCGCCACCGGAACCTTATAGACGTCCATTGACCTTGGTTGTCACCTTGGACGATTTGTTAGTCCACAGTGAATGGAGTAGTAAGAAGGGATGGAAGACTGCCAAGAGACCGGGATTGGACTATTTCTTGGGATATTTGTCGCAATACTACGAGATCGTCGTATTTAGCTCGAATTACATGCAATTCGGAGAACTGATGGTGCAAAAATTGGATCCGTTCCACCTGTACATCTCGCACTCGTTGTTCAAAGAAGCTTGTAGATACGTCGATGGTAAGAATGTGAAGGATTTGAGTTTGATGAACAGAGATTTGAATAAGATGATCATCATCGACACGGATCCAGACTCGTATTCTTTACAACCAGACAACGGTATCCCAATGGAGCCATGGGATGGTAAGCCAGATGACAAGTTGGTGAAGTTGATCCCATTCTTGGAGTATTTGGCTACTCAACCGATCAAAGATGTCAGACCGATCTTGAATTCGTTCTCGGATAAGACCAAGATTCCAGAGGAATTCTTGCAAAGAGAACTGATTTTGAGAAAGAAGTTCGAAGAGGAGTTCTATCTGAAACACCAACCGGGTTCCAATTGGGCACTGTCTCTTTTGGGATTGCCACAACTGAAACCAAAAACCCCAAAGATGCCTTTGGATGTTATTAGAGAAGAAGGTCAGAAGCAATACTTGCACTTCCAAAACTACTTGAAGGAACATGGAGCTAAGATCTTGGAGGAGGAGAAACAGAGAGAGAAGGAGTTCTTGCTGGAGAACAAGTTCACGTTGGAGAAGATTTTGGTGGAGGGTATGCCAACGGCCGAGGAGGTGGCTAGACAACAAGCTGCCAAGGCTGCGGAGCAGAAGTAGGAAGTAGAAGCTAGAACTGGACTGTGGCTGTAGCTGCCAGCTATTAGAGCTGCTGCTGTTACTGTTACTGTACTGTTACTGTTACTGTTACTGTTACTGTTACTGTTACTGTCACTGTTACTGTTACTGTTACTGTCACTGTTACTGCTACTGTCACTGTTACTGTTACTGTTACTACCTTGCTGCTGCGCTGCCCGGTGCCATGTAATGACCTATGGCTTATAGTATATACTATTTACAAGAGTTTTCTTGGATCAGACCTGTAGATGTCTCCACACAGGACCATTGTCTCGATAGTCTTCTTCTGAGAGACGGAGGCGTTTCTGTCCATGACTGGGTCGGTCGGGTCGCTTTCAAAGGTGGATCCGGCTAACAGTATATCGTTGGAGTAAGGATCGATATTGAAGACGGGATATTCCACAAGGTCTCTGTCTTGTTGAGAGACCTTTCCGTCCTTAACAGAGATCAATCTCTGTTTGGTATCGAAACGGTAAGTCAATTGAAGACAGAGCACGGAGCCGTCTTCGTTGGGGAAGGAGTTGAAGGAGACGAGCTTCGGTACGGAGTTGAATTTGAGTAATTTCCAATCAAACTCGACATCCTTAGGAAGTGTGGTACTACGTTTGGTAAGGGCATTCTTAACAAAGGTAGAACTGACATCTCCAAGAGCTTTATGATCTCTATGGGCAAACAGTTTGTTGACCTTGGCATAGCATTCAATAGCCTGATTACGCCATAAAACGAAATCCGGTTTCAAACTCCGACGGAAATTGACCACTTGAAGCGTGTTATAACCCAATGCAACGATCCTCTTCAGTATACATTTGATCACCAAAATAGGGTTCGAGAACGGCAAGTTCTTGAAACTGATAGGAACGAAAATCCGAATAGGTACCCCAAGTTGCTTGACACTGACAGCACTATTGGTATTGGACAGGTATCTTCTGGAAGAAAACCGTATTATTTGTCCAGGAGTTCTAATAATGGCTCTACTAAACATACTCTATGGTGCTTACTGGTGGCCTAGAGAAATTTTTCACTCCATTTACAAAGGTTTTAATTGCCTAAACAGGAAATTCCGAAAGAAGAGATTTTTCATCAAGAGGTAAGTAAAGACAGTTCGTATCAACGTAAGTAATGATGAACGGAGAGGAAAGACGGAAGGGAAAAAGCGGAGAACAAAGGAGATAGATAGCATTGAGGTTGTCGTGGGTTAAGTAAAGTGGGTATCGTGGGTATTTCGTATACCGAAGATCGGAATTATAGTTACATCAGATGATCATACCTTAACTAAGAGAAAAGAGTACAGACAATCGGTACTGCGATAGAAAGACGGTACAAGCCGAGGAGGAAGAGAAAAAAGACCGGAAACGGAGCAAACAAAAAGGGCAAGGAAGTTTTTCCTTAGTTAAGGCTTTTTTCGCCCTTAACGGCAATGCGGAAAATTTTTTTTCTTTGCCCCTTCGGCGATTTGAAGGAGGGCATTTGAGCGACGAAAATATGCAACTATTGAGACATCACTAAATTCTGTTTGGTCTGAGATTACAATTTGCAGTATTAAGTCATCCAATTGCGAATTTTTCACAGTCATTTTTTTTTTTATCAATTCGATCTGAGGCTGCATGAAAAAAAAGGGCAGGCCCGATTCAGGAGATGAGTCAGAATGGGTTGAGCATAGGGGCAGTACGTTTTTTAAGACACTCGAAAAATCGGGAGTGATTTGATGATATTGATTCAAGATAAGGAATTGAAAAATTTTAATTAGCAGGCTCGGTATAAATAACCCTGAAGATTTCCCCAGACGTAGTATTAAGTAATTAATTAAAACTAGTAAACTAATACAATGGTCCAACCACACGAACCAGAATTCGAGCAAGCTTACAACGAATTGTTGTCTACTTTACAAGACTCCACTTTGTTTGAGAAGCACCCGGAATATAAGAAGGTTATTCCAGTCATTTCTATTCCAGAGAGAATTATTCAATTCAGAGTCGTCTGGGAGAATGACAAGGGAGAATTGGAAGTTAACAGAGGTTACAGAGTCCAATTCAACTCCGCTTTGGGTCCATACAAGGGTGGTTTGAGATTCCACCCATCTGTCAATCTTTCCATCTTGAAGTTCTTGGGTTATGAACAAATCTTCAAGAATGCCTTGACCGGTTTGAACATCGGTGGTGGTAAGGGTGGTTCCGACTTCAACCCTAAGGGTAGATCTGACAATGAGATCAGAAGATTCTGTACCTCTTTCATCAGACAATTGGCTCGTCACATCGGTCAATTCACCGATGTTCCAGCCGGTGATATCGGTGTCGGAGGTAGAGAAATCGGATTCATGTTCGGTGCCTACAAGCAAATGCAAAACTCCTGGGAAGGTGTTTTGACCGGTAAGGGTTTGACCTGGGGTGGATCTTTGATCAGACCTGAGGCCACCGGTTACGGTTTGGTTTACTACGTTGAGAAGATGATTGAGCACGCCACTGGTGGTAAGGAATCCTTCCAAGGTAAGAGAGTTGCCATTTCCGGTTCCGGTAATGTTGCCCAATACGCTGCCTTGAAGGTTATCGAGTTGGGAGGTACCGTTGTCTCTTTGTCCGACTCCAAGGGTTGTATCATTTCCGAGTCCGGTATTACTCCAGCTCAAGTTGAGGCCATTGCTGCTGCCAAGTTGAAGTTCAAGAGTTTGGAAGAGATCATCGGTGAGGCTTCTGCCTTCTCCAAGGATTCCGTCAAGTACGTTTCCGGTGCCAGACCATGGACTTTGGTCGGTCAAGTTGACGTTGCCTTACCATCTGCCACTCAAAACGAGATCTCCGGTGAGGAGGCCAAGGCTTTGGTCGCTGCTGGATGTAAGTTCGTCGCCGAAGGTTCCAACATGGGTTCTACTCAAGAAGCCATCGACGTCTTCGAAGGTGAAAGAGTCTCCACCGCTTCCCTGTCCGCCCCAGCCATCTGGTACGCCCCAGGTAAGGCTGCCAACGCCGGTGGTGTCGCTGTCTCCGGTTTGGAAATGGCCCAAAACTCTCAAAGAGTCTCCTGGACCAGAGAGGAGGTCGACGCCAAGTTGAAGGACATCATGGTCACCTGTTTCAACAACTGTTTGGAAACTGCCCAATCTTACTCCTCCGAGGGTAACAAGGAGGCTTTGCCATCCTTGGTCAAGGGTGCTAACATTGCCGGTTTCGTAAAGGTCGCCAACGCCATGTTCGACCACGGTGACGTATTTTAATCTAAATTTATATAATGAATGATATTAGCTATGATAGAAGTAAAGTGGGCTCGAGTGGGCTCCACCTAAATATTTTTTTTCCCGCCCACTTTCCGGCCTGCTTTCTGGCTTACTTACTTACTTAACTACCCTCCACTTTTTCTGTGCTTATTTTCTCACTTCTCTTTTTCACTACCAAGAGCCAGTGTGTCAATGACCGTTGAACAAACAGGGTACGATCCCGAGATTGGCCAGAATGGAAAGTGAGTATCCCATGATATGATCCTAATTAGGTGGGAAGTACTAACATTTGACTCAGAAAAGTGTCCTGGTCTCGCTTTGGCTTCATAGCGTATGCCTCAGAAGATAATACCCACAATTTGAACCTCACTTATATGGAATGTATTGATGGGTATCGATGGCAATTGGCGCCTCCCAAAGCGTTCAATATCACGAATTTGAACCGCAATATCCAACTTGTGTCGTACGGACCCAATTGTTCCGACTTGGCTGTGGCTGATACAATGGGAAATTTCACCATTATGATTGGAGGTGTACGTAAACCGACGGAGCCCAACTCAAAGGTCCCCCTCATCCTGGGCAGTTTCAATGAACTAGAACCGATCTACTCGGACGTAGTCACGGAACTGAACCCTCTTCTTCTGTTTAGTTGGCTCTCATTGGACAAACCAGTGATTGCTAATGGGGCACTGACAAAGATGTCGACTGCCACTACAACGCTCTCCAACGGCTGTGCCTCTCCCTTTGGTGCCCTGTATGATGACGCAATGAACCAGCTGTACCAATACAATGTCTCTCAACATAAACCTCTCGGCCCAACCCACCCTTTCAATGCCAAACAAGCAGCCATCGGACTCAGAGCCAACGGAGAACTCTCCTTCTGGTTCCAAGGAGAACACGGAGTGGACTACACCAAGATCGTGACCAAGTTGGAAAACCATACCCGTCTTAGTTATCTGTCCTTTGGCTTCACAAGAGACGGGAGAATCTTGTTGGTGCTGTACGACTCTATGGAACACAGTTTACATGTGTACTACGTTTCAGTGGATTGGGGCTACTTGACGGCTTCTCTGCAAATGCAGAAGAAAATGCCAGGTTTCGCCACCCCTGAAACCAGGAAAGTCAGTCCCTCACTCAAAGTTAGTCGTGTCGTCAAGCAAAAGATCGACTTCCAAATCGGGGAATACCAATTGTTAAAACATTTGGAGGTGATTTCACCTGAATTCCATTCCGATTCCGATGTCGTCATATTGGTCGGGATCGAGTCCAAGAACAACGACCACTTCTTCACTTCCTTAATACTGTACAAGATCGACACTAATCCCGTAGCCAAGTTGTTCAACCAGTCACCAGAGACTCCTTATAACGGGACATGTCTCACGTCCATTACCCAATTACAGATTCCGGAACTCCTTCTCTCCATCCAGATGACCAACAACAACAACTTCATCCTGTTGAGTTACCAAAGTGGGAAAGTGGAGATCTTGGAGCGGGCCACGTTACACAAAGTACATAATCGGTTCGTCGACTCGGAGATCACTTTTGCCAATCCCGGCTCGGACCAGACAATATTGGATCTTCCCCTGCAATTCAAGTCTTTACTCGATGCCGGATTCGCCTTCCCAGCAGCGGACTTCAAACCGTCCATGGTGTGTTTCTCTCCTAGTTTCTGTTCCTATATACTGATGGATCCAGAAAGTCATCAACTAGTATGGAAGAACCTCGTACGAGACAATTGTCTCAACATCAGAGACTCGAAACTGCTCAAGAAAGGTAGTATCATGTTGACTCTGTCTCTGATACTGTTCACTCACACCTCGGCCTGTTTCAGTCAATCCTTTACTGGAGACATTGTCACTACAGTGCAAATAGAAATGCAACGTATCAAAGCCCTTCTGGGTGAAGAGGTGGCCAATAAATTGATGATCTCCATCCTTGAAGAGTCCCAAAGATCTATCAACTTCCAATTGGATTACACCAGAGAAAATGCCGAGAAACTTCTCAATCATCCTCCCTTCCAAAAGCTTTTGTCCCTTCAAATTTCCCTTGGTTTGAGTACCAATTGGAGGAAGAACAAAAGTTCCCGTATGGCTTATTATCTCTGCCATATCCGTCTCTGTGCTTTAGTAATCACCCTTAGTCTTCGTGCCATCTACCACCAGATCCAGAGGGAGACTGCCGGTAACCGTCCAACCACTTTAGACGACTCCCAGAACAAGGCCAATACCTTGGTGACTCTGATAGGGTTCGTCAATTGGGTCGTTGATTTCTGTGTTCTTCTCAATCAGGAATTGGTGGAGATTGGCGACAGACTCTCCCATGAACCTAGTCTGTACCATCAGATCTTGGACCAGTACATGGTGGCTCCTTTACTCCTCAATACCGTCTCCAGATCACTCTTGTTGTACGTCATTGCTGGGATTCGTAAATTGCAGGAATTCTCCAAAAAATCCGTCGAAAGTATCGACGTCAAGAACATGAAGAACTTCCCGATCTTGGAAAGTTTCGAAAGACTCAACTCGATCTTGACGGGTGTACCTTTTAGTATGAATCTGTTTGAGAAGTTTCTTAGTGACACAGATACCTCTATCAGGGGAATCAAAAACGACAAAGCTACGTCGATTAAAGTAGAGACCCAGTTGTTTTGTCAGGCCAAGATCCCGACTGTTTATCTGGAACCAATGGCAAAGTTGTGTTCTATGTATCACAGAGCGGATAACGATTACGATCTTTATCTGTTGTACAACTACGACTGTGACTGGTTGAACTTGACAAGGAGCTCTCCGGTCTCTGAAGTGGGTGACGTTATCATTCCCACCTCTGCACACCTCCACCAATCCCTCCTCGATTACAAAACCACCCACAACTCCTTATACATTGATGAGTTACGTAAGACACTTATTGTGTCTACTGGGTTACGGAGATGTATCATATGCGGGGCCTTGAGCAGTTGTCATGACAATAATGTGTATTACAGTGACTTTGCCAGTCCCATCATGATATCGTTTCAGAGAAGCTGTTTTTGCGGGGGTTATTGGGTTACTTTATAGTGTTATATAGAGATAAAAGTAGATATAGCAAAATATCACATAGGAAAATGGACAATTCATAGCCACAAATGACCACGATTCGTGACAGCAATTGAAGCTCACGTTTCATAATTTCAGCTTGACAGGATTAGTACTCTTAAATATGGTCTCGATACTGGCCAGTTTCATCACGTTACCCTTGATTTTCAACTTTCCACTCATGAACAATTTCTGAGCATTGGCCTTGCCTAAGATCAATTTTTTGAAGTCCAAGTCGGAGGCACTGATACTGATATCTGGGTCCAATGATTTGGGGTCGCTAACCTCGCTCAATTTTCCACTTTCTTTGAGATCCAAAAGGAACGATTTGCTCTCACCAGCCTTGTTCTTGACGTTGAATAAAATAGTGGCGGAAGTCTTATGAAGTTAGTAAGAAACGTAGTACTGACAGCAATCCACTTACCTTCTTTATTGTTTCTTCCTTCAATTTGGGATTCGATTCAAGAACCGACCCGATTTGCTTGATATATGGCTCCGATTTAAATGACATGTGCTACTGTTAATTATGTGACCAAAATGTGTGGGCAAGGAATCCCTTTTAAATAATTCTTTTTTTTTTTTTGCATGTGAAAGTCCGGCTAAATAAACTTTCCAGTGACAGACAGCATATGACTGTGGAGAAGCAGGAGTCAGCGAAACCCCTCTGGGTCTTAGGATATGGCAGTCTTATATTCAAACCTCCTCCATATACACAGTATAAGATCTCCGGATACATCCATGGGTTTATCCGTCGGTTCTGGCAATCGTCATCGGATCATCGAGGTACGCCGACGAGTCCAGGAAGAGTGCTGACGTTAGTCAGTTTGTCGGACTTAAAAGCCCACCCGGATTTACAATGCGATCTCGCTAAATACGAGAGTCCCGAGCTGCTAACCGAGCAAGATTTGAAGATCTGGGGGTCCATTTATTACATTCCCCCAGAACATTCGCTGCAGGTGATCGAATACTTGGACGTCAGAGAACAAGACGGATATACCCCGCACCAGGTCAAATTCCACGTGGAACTCCATCCGGAACAATTGCAAGATGCTAAGCTCATGCATATTGTCGATTCGACACTCAATAAAACGGACAAAGGTTATGACATCACCTGTATGGTCTATATTGGTACCTTAGATAACGAGTCCTTTATCGGACCTGAACCTGTTCTGGACACTCTGAAGATCGTCCTGACCAATGAAGGGCCAAGTGGTCCTAATTTGGAATATCTTTCCTTATTAGTACATTCCTTACGTCATTTGGACCACAAGGGAAGATCACATGATCCGTACTTGGAAGATTTGTTACACACAGCTGAGAATATTAAAGCCCTAAATAGAGTTACATAAGCATACCAAATACAAAGGCAATCAAGAAGGCGACATTCGACGTGAAGGACGTTGCTTTGTTTTCTGTTTCCCATTGTAAGCGACTTGCGGTGGAGTTACTCGAGTTGGAATGGTTATGTTTGACTTCCATTATTGGCACATCCGAGTCCAAATAATGTTTCTTAACCATTTCACCCAACGGGATCAAGTTCTCTTCTTCATCAATGTCCTCTCCTAAAGAGTTGACTTTTCCTTTGTAGACATTGATGTTACCACAGGCAAATTTAGTCATGTCGGCTTTGTGGAATACCACCGACCTACCAACGATGTAGGCTGGATTGGACGGATTCAAGGACAAATATGGATCGTAATACTTTACTTGATAACAGGTGGTGTTGATCCAACCATGTTTACCCGATAAGTCGCCGACTTGACAGAAACTGTCGTCCGGTTGTGAATTACAATCAGGAGAGGCAGAATAAGGATTCAAGTGCTCTCCAGCAGCTTCACAATCCCCATTGGGTGGGATAGGATTGTTGTGTACATGATAATAGAACGGACCTCCTTCTCTTGGTAAGCCAGTGATGTCGAGTCTTACTCTGACTGTACCATTTTTGGCATCAAATTTAACAACTCCATGCAAATTTCCAGAGTCGAAATCAGCCCGGGCTTTCAAATTCTTGGGAGAATCGACATTCAGAGGTGCTTGTGAGGCATTGACAAAGCCTAAGAGTAATAAAATGGTGATAAATACTTGGGGAATCATACTGTGTGTGTGTATGTGTTATGAGTAAAAAGGGGGTTTTGTGTAGGGATTTTTATGCAGGTGAGCGCAGTAGGGTAAGTGGCAGAGAGCGCAGCGAGTAGCTCCAGTAGCTGACATAATCTAAACATGTCACGCCTTCACACTGTTATTCATACACAATACGATCTCTGCCACTCCATCCTAACTGAGACTGCCGTCTCCTTACTTACTGCCGTCTCCCTACTTACTTACGTCTCCTTACTTATTTACTTCCTTACTCACGTCTCCATACCCACTCTACATCCACTTATCATCCCTCATTACAATAAATACCTATAAATACCATTACACCATAAAACTCTCTCCGCAACCGCAGGTTCCCTTCGAGTTCGGGTTCTTAAAGACAAATTTCGACGACAACTTATCATCGATCCAGTCCATTTCCGAGCCCACGATACTGAACAACAGCTTCGAGTCGATCAATACCTTGACTCCGTCTTGTTCCACCGTTTCGTCAAACTTTCCCGGCTCCGTGACGTACTCCAAATGGTACGTCAACCCGGAACAACCTCTGTTTCTGACTCCGATTCTGATCATCTTCGGAGTCGGTTGGTCCAACAATTGCCGCAAATGGAAAACTGCATTCGGAGATAACGTGATCAATGCCTTACGTGGTTTCAATTGCCTCCTTCTCTTCTTCTCTGGGGTCTTCTTCTGTGTCACTTGTCTCTCTTGGTTCAACAAATCCTTGAGGGACTTGCCCTCCGGAAGTGAATGTTTCGACCATTTATTGCCACTTTGATCCTCGTTCAATTGCGACTTGATCATCGTCTGATTCGTCGAAAGTGACGACGACGTCCGAATCACCTTGCTCACATTCACTGTTTGTATGTATCTTCTAGGCACCTGTCTCAGTAGTATCCTAAGCCCGTTCATCGTCTGTATAATCTATCGTAATTCGCTCGTCTATCCCTGTATATTCAATTTCTCAAATGGATTGTCCCTATCAACACTTCCTCTCAACTGTTGATTGCTACTTGTTATTAATAAAGTGTTGGCTTTTATTAAGTCACTTTATTTAATTTTTTTTTTTCTCTCTCCTTTTTTTTTCCTTTTAACCTCACAGAAATCCGAGTGATGACCTTCTACTGTAAAGTGATTGGTTAAATAAAAAAATTGTTCTTTTTTACACGATCTTTTAAATAGTCTTTTTACTTTTAAATATCAAATCAGATTTTAGTACATTCCTTCTTCAACCACAGGTATTCGACACTATTTTTAGTCAAGTTTGGGCTGATTTCGTCCCAGACCGTTTGATGATACTTGTTGATCCAATCCTTCTCCTCATTGGTCAACAAGTCCACGTTGATCAACTTTCTACAGAAAGGAACTCTCGTGATGGTGTCGAACTCGTAGAACTTCTTATCTCCGTAACTTATCTCCAGGTCCTTGACGTACATGACGTTCTCGATTCTGATTCCGTATTGGCCATCTTTGTAGAATCCCGGCTCATTCGAGAGCAAATTACCAGGCTTCAACGTCAGCTTATTAGTAGAAGGTCTGAAACTGATTCCTATTGGTCCCTCATGAACATTCAAATACAGTCCGATCCCATGACCAGTTCCATGTCTATAATCCAACCCATACTTCCAAAGATATTGACGGGCAATGGAGTCGATCATAAACCCGGTAGTGCCCTCAGGAAACTTCAACGTCAGTAACAGAATGTTCCCCTTAAGCACTAAAGTGTAATTATCCACCTCTTCTTGAGATGGAACAGAAAAGTGTAAAGTTCTCGTCGTGTCCGTGGTACCTTCCAAAAATTGCGAACCCGAATCGTTCAAATAAATCTTGTTAGGATCAATCACCGAACAATCGTCTCTCTTTGGAGCATAATGAATAATCAGAGCATTGGCTCCAGTAGAGGAAATCGTCTCGAAGGACAACCCAATGAAGTTCTCTTGTTCTTGTCTAAGCAGTTCTAACTTATCACTGGCTTCCACTTCGTCAATCAACTCACATTTCTCTCCCACCTCGGATTCCAACCAGGCAAAGAATTTACACAAGGCAATACCGTCTTTATAATGAGCCACTTTAGCTCCTTCGATCTCCTCTGGAGTCTTCAACAGTTTCAATTCGTCAATAGGAGAAGTGATGACTTGGTATTGGGACAAGGAATCGACAATAGCCCACGAAGCCGTCTCAGGAACCAACACCTTTTCCGTCTTCAGTTTCAAGTCAGAAAAGATCCCGTCATAAGGCTTGACAACGACGTTGTTCTCTTTGAAGTAAGTTTCCAACAGAGCAAATCTTTCTGGTCTATCCGAGTACAAGACCAAATGATCACCGTCAATCAATAAATAAGAGAAGAAGACCGGGTTGAACTCGATATCGTTACCTCTCAAATTCAAGAACCAGGCGATCTCATCCAAGGCAGTGACGACGAAGACAGAGGATTTGTATTGCGTGAGTTGTTCTTTGACCATGGCCAATTTCTGTTTCGTTGTGAAACCGGTCAATTTTTTATCCAAGAACCCAACACCGTTCAAAACTCTCGGTGGAACAGGTTCAAAATCCAGCCAAATCTTATCTACCAAGTTTTCAGAGACAGGGACAATCGTGACTTTAGCCTGAGGTTTTGTGAGTTCTGTAATTTTCTTCTCAAAACCCCGGAAAGCCGAGTAGGTGATCAATTTAGGATCGATACCAATCTTCACCTCCTTACCACTATCCAAGGACATTTCTTCCAGTTGTTTGATACTCCATTCTTCCCAAGAAGGTTCACCTTTAGTGAACTGTTTCAACAATCTCCAATTGAAATCCAACTCATTATTCAGTTGGTTGAAATAACGGCCGTCCGTAGACAAGGCTGAAAGACCATCTGGGACTTCGTTCAAAGAGGTGACATCTCTGGTGACCACGGCAATACCGGCAGAACCACTGAAACCTGAAATGAAGGCACGTCTTTGATCCGAGGGACAAGTATATTCCGATTGGTGAGCATCTTCTGAGGGGATGACGTAAACGCCCAAGTCATGGTCAGCCATTTGACCTCTCAATCTTTCCAATCTCAGAGAGGTGTTAATTTCCTTGACGGAGGTATCACAGTTGGAGGCATCGATCGTGTAAAGCGAATTCTGTCTTCTTGGAGATGACGTCGGGGTTTGAATACGACCAGAGGAGGACCGTCTCAAGGATAACCGACGTTGGTATTGATTGCTTAAACGCCCTTGTCTAGTAAGAAGCCCTGGAGAACAAGTACAGTTGTTACAAGGTCTGAAACTGGACGAGGTACGACGTTGAACCAGCGGTCTAGAGTTTAATGAGAACATCGATGGGCGGGTAGTGACCCCGGCATGTGAAGTCATAGTGGTTGAGGCAACTGTAATGGAGAGAAGTGAGAAATTTACTTTTTTTTTTTCTTAGTAAAATGAGCTGATGGGAGGCTGAAAAAGAAGGATACGAAGAGAGAATGAAGAGAAGCACGCAGTGCTTCTCTGGAGTTAGATAGAAAGCAGCATGGAAGAATAGCACGGAAGTGTTGAAACCTACTAAAGAGATCTATTTAGTGTCTCTTTCTTAACTTTCAGTCTTTAAGTCTTTTACAGTCTCTTGCTCTCTCACTGTCTCTTAGTTAAGATCGAGAGTTAGTGTAAGGTAGTGTGAGTTAGTGCAAGTGAGTACGTATATAGGTAAATGAGTGCAGTAATTAGTGTATATTATCTTCTATCTATATACTCTCCAGGGCTACTTCCTCCACCGATGGACAGGTACACATCAAGTTCATGTCACCGTAAGTGTCATCGACTCTGGCCACCGTTGGCCAGCACTTGGCCTCTCTCAAGAATGGCAAAGGATACAGAGCTTGTTCTCTTGTGTAGTCTCTGGCAGACCAATCGGATTCAATGATATCCTTAAGATTATGTGGAGCATTGTGTAAGATGTCACCTGACCATTCTCCACGTTCCACCTTGGCAATTTCCTCTCTGATGGAGATCAAAGAGTCGACGAATCTGTTCAACTCCTCGATGTTCTCCGACTCGGTAGGTTCGATCATCAAAGTACCTGGAACAGGGAAAGACATCGTAGGAGCATGGAATCCGTAATCTTGTAATCTTTTAGCTACGTCAATGGCCTCGATACCAATAGACTTGAAGTTACGAATATCCAAGATGAATTCGTGACCACAATGTTTGAGTCCGGATTCAGTAGAAGCATTGGTCTCGACGAACAAGATTTTGTAATGTTCCTTCAATCTATGCATCATGTAATTGGCATTCAAGATGGCAATGGTGGAAGCGAAAGGCAAAGACTTGGCTCCCATCATCTTGATGTAGGCATACGAAATAGTCAAGATGGAAGCGGAACCGAAAGTGGCAGCAGAGACGGGTTTAATGGAGACGTCGGTGTTATGAGTAGTTGGAATGACAGGGTGAGAAGGTAAGAACTCCTTCAAGTGTTCCTTGACACAGATTGGTCCAACACCTGGACCTCCTCCACCATGAGGAATGGCAAAGGTCTTGTGTAAGTTCAAATGACATACGTCGGCTCCCAAGTCACCTGGAGAGGTCAAACCGACTTGGGCATTCATATTGGCACCGTCCAAGTAAACTTGACCTCCGTATTTGTGGATGATATCAATGGCAGATCTGATACCAGGTTCGAACAAACCGTAGGTGGAAGGATAGGTAATCATGACAGCAGCCAAAGTGTCCAGATGTTTCTTGGACTTCAGTTCCAAGTCGACCAAATCCAAAGAACCATCGGCATTACACTTGACAGGAACGACTTTCAAACCAGCCATCAGAGCAGAAGCCGGGTTGGTACCGTGAGCACTGACAGGGATAAGACAGATGTTTCTATGACTTTGACCATTCTTCTCGAAGTATTGCTTGATGACACTCAAACCAGTGTATTCACCTTGAGCACCAGAGTTTGGTTGTAAGGTAGTAGCATCGAATCCGGTGATGTCGGCAAGATCAGCTTCCAATTCCTCGATCAATTCATGGTATCCAGCAGCTTGGTCGACAGGGACAAAGGGATGAATGGAGCCGAACTCCTTCCAGGTAAGAGGGATCATCTCAACCGTCGAGTTCAATTTCATCGTACACGAACCCAATGGGATCATAGAATGTACCAACGAAACGTCCTTGCTTTGTAAGTTGTTCAAGTATCTCAACATGGCAGTTTCGGAGTGGTGGGTGTTGAAGACCGGGTGAGTGAGAATGGCATCGGTTCTCAGGTATTGTGGGTAGAATTGGGGTAAATGTTTGACCTCGTCAAGGGAGGTTTGTTTGGAAGTGAAAACCTCAACCAATTGGACTAATTCTTGTTTAGTAACTGTTTCGTCTAACGACAATTGAACCGTAGTCTCGTCAACCTTGAACAAGTTGATGTTGTAGTTCGTCAAAGCCTTGCTCAAGATCTCATCAGAACTGACACCAGATAACTTTACAGTGATCGTGTCGAACCATTCAGAATTTACAATTTCATGTGCACTGTTCTCGTTGATCAACTGAGCCAACAACGAAGTCATACCAAAGATTCTATTGGCAATCTCCTTCAATCCTTGACTACCATGATAAACCACGTAATTAGCAGCAATGTTGGCCAACAAAGCTTGGGCAGTACAGATATTGGAAGTGGCTCTTTCTCTCTTGATATGTTGTTCTCTCGTTTGTAAGGCCAATCTTAACAGTTCACCTCCCAAACGGTCCTTGGAGACACCGACCAATCTACCAGGCATCTTTCTTTGCAACTTTTCAGTAACACCAAAGAAGGCAGCGTGTGGTCCTCCATAGCCTTGAGGAACACCAAATCTTTGAGAAGATCCCAAAACGATATCGGCTCCAAAAGTGGAAGGAGGTTTCAACAAAGTCAAGGCCATCAAATCAGAGGCAACACTGAATAATCCCTTGTTACTATGAACCAGATCGGCGATCTTTTGGAAGTTTTCCAACGATCCCAAAGATCCATCCGTAGCTGGATATTGGATCAAGACACCACAGACATCACTGGTGACAATCAGCTCACCTTCCGTGATATCGGCAATCACCAACTCAATACCCAAGGTCTTGGCTCTACTTTCAAGCACACCGATCGTTTGAGGATGCAATTTCGAATCCAGTAAGTAGTTTGGTTTCTTTCCCTTTAAGGAAGTATAAGACATGATCATCAGTTCAGCTGCCGCAGAACCTTCGTCCAACAAAGAGGCGTTCGAAACAGGTAACCCTGTCAAGTCACTGATCACCGTTTGGAAGTTCAACAAACTTTGTAATCTACCTTGAGACACTTCTGGTTGATAAGGAGTATACGAGGTGTACCAGCCCGGGTTCTCCAACAAGTTCCGTTGGATCACAGGCGGAAGAATGGTTCCATAATAACCTTTACCGATCAAACTCTTAACGACTTTGTTCTTCTTGGCAATGGCAGCCAATCTGTCCAACATCTCCGATTCGGTGTAACCTTGAGATGGGGTGATTTGTAAGGGTCTTTGTACCAAGACATTTTCAGGCACCACTGAGGAGATGAACTGATCCAAGTCTTTGTAACCCAAAGTGGAAAGCATTTCATCGACATTGGCAGGAGTAGGACCCAAATGACGACGGGCAAAGGTATCCAAACTGTCCAAACCTCCATTTGTCGTATAAAGCTGCTCATATACTGCAGATGAGATGTCAGCTTTGGTGTGACTCAGTCTAACCAATAATGGCTGACTTCTCAGCAAAATCCGTCCGAACTTGATCATATGGAAGATTTACAGGGAAAGACAGAGAATCAACGTTACGCTGAATATGGGAATGGTGGTTCTATTTATTTGACTCTAAACTTTTTAAACGCGGTCTCTCTATAATTGACTCCGTCTAAGTACGGAGTCACTTTTTTTTTTAACAGAGTTACGATCCGAGTCAAATCAGAGTCACTTAAAAAATCTCATGCATAGATTATAGATCAGTCCGAGAGGTCTACTATTTGGAGACCTTTACCAGCCACTAGACCTATCCAATTACCGTCTGGACTCCAGCAGCCGTTGTTGATTTCTAGGTCTTCATTATATGCCATTATAGGGAGGTCGGAGCATTGGGTGGAGGTTGGTTTGTGGGGTTGTTGTTTGACGGTTTCTAGGTTATTGAGATCGTAGATGAGCAGTTGACAGTCGTCGGAGGTGGAGAGGAGGAGGTCTTTGGTCGGGTGCCATTTGATGGAGTTGATCGGGGCCTGGTGGTGGTCCAAGATTTTGACGGGGACTCCGGGGTATCGAAGGTCTAGAACGAGGATTCGATTACTATCGGCTTCCACCAGCAGGACATGATTGAGGTTGGTTGTGGACAGGGCAAGTTTGAGGAGTGGTTGTGGTCTTGAATAGGTTTGGGAGGTTGATGCTGCGGCAAGTTGTGGTTCGTAGACGATGGTACTATGTTCTAAAGAGCGGAGATCAAAGACACGAATAGAACCGTCATTACCACAACTGATGAAGAGATACTTTGAGCCATGGAGGAATTTGACGTCGAACACTTCCGAGTCATGGGCTATTAATTGTGTTTTGGCCATACTTGGACTACCTTTGGTGAGATCCCAAAGAGTACAAGTCGTATCTATCGAGCCAGTGATGATTTCATTCGAGTCGACTTTGTTCCAATCGAAGGAGGTAAGGGGTGGGAGCAGGTTGAAATTATTGGTTTTCGAGTTGGTGAGGGTGAGTTTTTCCAGGAGCTTCGATTCTCCAGAGACGAGATCGGTCTCAACTTCGTAAATACGAAGACATTCAGAAGAGGTGGCTAATCTTTCGACAGAACACGAGTTCAGTACCATGGAGGGATCCCATTGTAAATTGGTGATCGGATAATTGACGTTGGCTTCACTGACCTTGTATAAATTGTAACCCGAGACTTGTCTATTTTTACTTGGGACTCCGTCCATGACGATGTCATCATCATCGACAAAATCGTGGGGCGACGAGGATCCTTTGTTTGTGTAGTTGGGGAACAGATGTAATACCTGGAGTTTATTGAGGGAGTCTTCTCTGTAGGTGGAGACCAGGATGCTTTGGACCTCGACGTCGGAGAGGCGCGACCATTCACAGTGGTAGAGCGGGTAGTGGGTTTCGTAATAGGAGGAGCGCTCCGTTTGGGTGTTGGAGGAGGCCGTCATCATCAGATGCAGCAGCTGCAGTTGTGCACGTAATTGATGCTGGTAGTAATCGTTGACCAGGGAGAACGCCGTCCCACCAGAGACGGACGACCGTTTCGCCCGCTGTTGTTGCCAGTATTGACTGTCCATGTTGTGTCTTGGTCAGGTATTTGTCTTTTTTTGAGCAAATGATGAAGGAAAAAGAGAGGGAAAATAGTAAGAGAGTAAGATTTAGTAAGGAAAAATAGGAGGAGACTCAGTAAAGAAATAGTACGTAGGGAGACTAATGGCAAATAGCACCCAGAGAGACAAAGAAATAGTACATAGAGATTCATAGTAGGCAGAAAGAGAAAGCAGCTCTCTTAAGATAGTTTTTCATACCTAAGAAAGCCTACTTAAGCCCTACTTAAGTAGCATAGTAAGAAAAAGTCCATACTTAAGAAAAGTCCATACTTAAGAAAAGTCCATAGTTAAGAAAAAGTCCATACTTAAGAAACTCTCATCTTAGGAAAAAGCTCTTATTGCTAACATGGCTAGTAGAAAAAGGGTACTAAGAGAACTACAACAGATCGAGAGGGATCTACCTAAAGGTAAGCAAATAGAAGTAATCCAGTTGCATCATACTAACTTTCTAGACATCACGTTCCAGCAGGTGGACGAATCACTCAAAACGTTCTACTTTGACATGAGCGTCAGGGGAAATGCAATTTATCCGGAAGCGGAAGTATATCGTCTCCGGTTCATATTGAGTGACGATTACCCCTTTGAGAGTCCCCTGGTGCAATTCATCAAGGAAAAAAACCATCCGATTCCGATCCATCCTCATATTTACAGCAATGGCCACATTTGTCTAGATATATTAGGAGACAATTGGGTTCCGGTGCAGAATTTATTGAGCACCACTTTGAGTGTCCATAGTTTGTTGGTGTCCAACACCCGAAATGAACGACCTCCAGATGATAATACCTACCACTCAAAAGACCCGAAAAAGTCAAGATTCGTCTACCATGACGATAATGTATGAAGCGGAAAACGCCTTGCATCGGACTGGCTAACTTTAACCGATAAGCAGCCACTAATTACCGGATCCGGCATATCGTGGCGTTTCACTCGTAAATGCTGAGGCTCATTTTTTTTCTACACAGCCTCGACACTGATGCTGCAATGGGAAGAGCCAAGATTTCGGCCAGTGTATATAGACCAGGTATAGGAAAGGTATTACTACTCTTACGGACACATACACCTACTGAGACTTACTGGTAACTACCACTACCACTACTACTAGTCACTTACTGCTCATTGCTTAGTTACTACTTCTTACTTACTGTTACTTTCCACGCAGGTGAAAACTTAAAACAGTACAGAGAAGAAAAAAAAAAAGTAAGAAATTTGACTAAAGGAGTAGCTCATTTCATCGCGGTTGCACAGATACAATTGAAAGATGAGTACTGGAGGGACGATGAGTATTAGTATTCCTGATTATCAGGAGCTTCACGATCCCAAGTCGTTGGTTAAGTTACAAGAGTTGGGCGGAGTGGAGCTGATTTGTCAAGACTTGCGGTCCGATGTTCACAGTGGTTTGGCGCCTGAAGTGCCAGACATGGAGGAGAGAAAGCAAGTCTATGGGGAGAACAGAATCCCTGCCAAACCTGCCAAAACCTTCTTACAGCTTTGTTGGGAGCTGATGCATGATAAGGTGTTGATCATGTTGTCTGTTGCCGCTGTAGTTTCGTTGGCGTTAGGGTTGTATGAGACCTTTGGACAACCAACGGAGTACGACGACGAGGGTAAACCTAAACCTAAGGTTGATTGGGTAGAAGGTGTTGCCATTATTGTTGCTATTTTGATTGTTGTGATTGTCGGTGCTGCCAATGATTATCAAAAGGAGAGACAATTCGCCAAGTTGAACTCGAAGAAGGAGGACAGAACGGTCATTGTTTATAGAGGCGGAGACAAGGAAGTTATTTCCGTCTACGATTTGGTTGTAGGTGATATCTTGGCCCTTGAAACTGGTGACATCATTCCTGCGGATGCAATTTTGACTGAAGGTCGGATCGAGTGTGACGAATCCCTGTTAACGGGTGAAACAAACACGATCAAGAAAGTGCCTGCTCATGAAGCTCTTAAGTCGTTTAAGGAAGAGTTTGGTGACACCACAGGTCAAGAAATCGATATCGGTACTAAGGGAGTTCCAGACCCAATGATGATCAGTGGTTCGAAGGTTCTTTCCGGTGTCGGTAGAGCTTTGGTTACTGCTGTTGGTCCTAATTCGATGCACGGAAGAACTTTACTTTCTTTGAAGGGAGACCCAGAAGAAACTCCATTACAAAGCAGATTGAGTGCATTGGCCGATGGTATTGCCAAGTTCGGATTCCTTGCCCTGCTTCTCTTGTTTGTCGTGTTATTTATCAGATTCTTGTGTTTGTTACCAGCTGGTCATTCATACCATCACTTGACTCCAAGTGAGAAGGGTACCAAGTTTTTGAACATCATCATTACTGCTATTACGATTATCGTTGTTGCTGTCCCAGAGGGTTTGCCATTGGCCGTCACGTTGGCTTTGCTGTTTGCTACTACTAGAATGAGTAAAGATGGTAATTTGGTTAGACATTTGAGAGCTTGTGAGACGATGGGAGGTGCTACTGCTGTTTGTTCGGATAAGACTGGTACCTTGACGGAGAACAGAATGAGAGTTGTGAAGGGTATCTTTGGAGATGAGGAATTTGATAACACTGTCACGTCGGCTGTTACTTCGGATGAGATTGTCGAACAAGACAAATTGAACTCTGAATTGAACACTCTGATCGTCGATAACATTATTATTAACTCCTCGGCCTTTGAGAACAAGCAAATGGATGCCGAATTGGACCAAGATCAATTGGATATTTTACATCCTCCAGTGAGAAAGCATTGGTACAGTCTTACCAAGACCAGACCAGACTCTCAATCGCTGCCTCAAGAATTGGCCGAGCCTTTCGTCGGTTCCAAGACTGAGACTGCTTTGTTGATTTTGATGAAGGACTCGTTCAAGACCTTTGACTCTGCTACTTTGGAGCAACTCAGAACTCAACACAAGTCTAACATTGTACAAGTCATTCCATTTGAAAGTTCTAGAAAATGGGGTGGTGTCATTGTTAAGCATGGCTCTGGTTATAGATTCTACATCAAGGGAGCTTCTGAATTGGTGTTCTCCCGTTGTGATTCCAAGTCCACTACTTCTGGTGAAGTTGTTGCTGTAGATGCCGAATTGAGATCTAGAATTGATGACAGAATCGAAGGTTACGCCAAGCAACTGTTAAGAACCTTGTCCATTGCCCATAGAGATTACCCTAACATGACTTCATGGCCTCCTAAGAAGTTGGCTGGAGAGGAAGATCCACATCTTCTGGACCCAACCAAGATCTTTGGCGAGCCAGTTGCCGGTAAGATGCAATCTGCTGGAACCGATCTGGTACCACAGATCGTCGTCGAGTCCGACGTCGATGTCAAGGGATCCACTGGTATGATTCTTGATGCCATTGTCGGTATTCAGGATCCTTTGAGAAAGGGTGTTCCAGAAGCCGTGTTGAAATGTCAACGTGCCGGTGTCACCGTTAGAATGGTCACTGGTGATAACTTGACCACGGCCAAGCTGATTTCGATGGGTTGTAACATCTTGACCGAGGAAGATTTGAAAGATGACAGACTGTACATGGAAGGACCAAAGTTCAGAAAGTTGACCGAACTGCAAAGATATGACGTTGTTCCTCATTTGAGAGTTCTTGCCAGATCGTCTCCAGATGACAAGAGAATCTTGGTCAAGACTTTGAAGGATATGGGAGAGGTTGTTGCCGTTACCGGTGACGGTACCAACGATGCTCCAGCTTTGAAGTTGGCCGATGTCGGATTCTCCATGGGTATTGCCGGTACTGAAGTTGCTAGAGAACTGTCCGATATCATTTTGATGACCGACGATTTCACAGCTATTGTCAATGCTATTAAATGGGGTAGAACTATTGCCATCTCCATTAGAAAGTTCATCCAATTCCAATTGACTGTGAACGTTACTGCTGTTGTGTTAACCTTTGTCTCTGCCGTTGCTTCTAGTGAGGGAACCTCTGTGTTAACTGCCGTCCAATTGTTGTGGGTCAACTTGATCATGGATACCTTGGCTGCCTTGGCTTTAGCCACCGACAAGCCAGATGAAAGTTTCTTATCTATGAAACCAGCTGGAAGACATAGACCTTTGATCACTGTCTCGATGTGGAAGATGATCATGGGTCAAGCCGTCATCCAACTTATCATCACCTTTGTCTTACATTTTGCCGGAGATATGATCTTCTACGGAACTAAGGACATTACCGATCACCAATCCACCAAATTGTCTGCCATGACCTTCAACACTTTTGTCTGGTTACAATTCTTCTGTATGCTCGTTGCCAGAAAGTTGGACGAGGGAGACGGAATCAAGTCCTGGAGAGAAAGAATCAGCTTCAACAACTTGAACTTCTTCCTGCACTTGTTCAGAAACGTCTACTTCGTCATCATCATGGCCATCATTGCAGGTTTCCAAGTGTTGATCATGTTCATTGGAGGTAGTGCCTTTTCTATTTCTCGTTCCACTGGAGCCATGTGGGCCGTTGCCATTATCTGTGGTTTACTCTCCATTCCAGCTGGTTGGATGATCAGAATCATTCCAGACCATTTGGTGGTCAGATTCTTCCCAACGAGACTTTACAACATTCTTATCAATACCTTGACTTTACAATTCTTGAGAAAGAAGAAGTCCACGGATGTTGACGATGATCTCATTGAGATGTCTCCATTATTCGAGTTCTCTCCATTCTTGAGAGCCCGTAGTGAGATCATCGACATGAAGAAAGAGAACCTGCCTTCTCACAACCCAATGAAACTGTACCGTGAATGGAGAACGAGATCGTCTTCCTCCATTGACAGCTCGAATGCTTCTACGCTCGTACACAACGACCAGAAGAAACAAAGCGGAGGTGAGAGCTTCGAAGACGAGAATGGAAGATTACTGCCCGTCGGTATCTCTCTGTTGGCCATGGTACCGACTGTCGTTGTAGGTGCCGTCGGTGGTTGGCACAAACTGAAGAAATCCGACTCCGATACGGAGGACGTGTGAAAAGCTAAAAAAGCCGAGATTTTTATACTGAATTTTTATACACTTATTGCATGTTGAAGTTTATCTAGGAAGGAGGCGTAGGCGGAGTGGAACTCTGGTAAGTTGGAGAACAAGGGAAGGAGAGAGGTGAGGTTGTCCACCTTGTGTAGTATGACTTGTTGGTCATCTTTTGTCTTGAGTTCGTCTTCTACGGCCAATTGGAGGAAGTAAAGGGATTTGGTGAAGGAGTCCAAGTCGATATTGATCTGTTGCAGACCACGACTGTTGGTAGGAGCAGCGGCAGAAGGAGTGGAGTCGTCTTCTAATTGAGAAGTGGTGGCTACCAGCTTGGCAGTTTCGAAGATTTTGAGTACCAGTAACATTCTTTGTTTGACGAGTTTGAGATCGCGCAATTGTTTCAATATCGCCAGGTCTTCTTCCGAGATCTCCAATTTGGTGATTTGGGCATTGTAGATGGCAATATCATCGTTGAGAGAGGAGATGGTGTTGGACAAGTTGTCAATATAATGGGCAAGTTTAGGCGAGTCGTCGATGACATTGGTGGAGGATTGAAGTTTCTTGATCTTGAGTTCGAGATCCAGATTGAGTTCTTTGGTGTAGTAGTCAAGGTGCGCTAACAAATTGGAACATTTGGTCTGGAGTAATTGTAAGGTGGGGATACTCTCTAATTTGGATCTCATTTGTGCTTTTGTTAAAGGAGTAGTGGATAAAGTGGACTCAAAAAGAGCATCTAAATAGGCATGTGGAACAAAATCCTCATTGAAGAACATGGAAAGGGCTTCCGACCCATTGTCAGACATACTAGCTGGCTATCTTAAGTGTTCTTAAGTGTTCTTAAGTTTTTGTTAAGTTTTACTTTTTTTCAAACCCCTTATAGTAATTACCACATTAAGAAGTCTACACCAAACCAAAACAACGCGTTAAAATTAATTTTTTTCTCATCTTTTGAATTCTATATATTGCCACTAGTTGAATATGACCATGTCATTGAGTAGCGGATGTTTATATGGGTTATTCAGTAAGAGTAAGAGTTTTTCGGAGAGTCAGCCGCTGATATTACAGATCACCAACATCAAGGTGATTGGTACTGAGCAAGGTAACAGGGCCAGATGTATCTTATTGGATGGTGACTATACCGTCAATGGTGTCATTAACATTGCCTGTTATGACTCTGCCATTCTGCAAGGTGTTCAAAAGGGAAGTATTGTCAAATTGTTGAACTACAACTGTCAAAAGATGTCCACCAAGAGGGTCATCATCATCGACGAATTGCAAGTTTTGGAGCCTACCGCTCAAAGACTGACCGATAAGCAAGCGGTGATCATCGACCAATATTTCAAGGATCATCCAGAAGAAGATGGAATGAGCGGTTCCGGACTGGAACTGCCTCCACAAGAGTCGACTCCGATCCAACAATCCGTCCCAAAGAAGAGAGAAACCCGTGCTAATTTGTACGCCATTGACCAATTGTCTCCCTACCAAAACAACTGGACTATCAAGGCCAGAGTCAGTTACAAGTCGGAAATCAAGACCTGGACGAATCAAAGAGGTGAGGGTAAATTGTTCAACATCAATTTGTTGGACGAAACGAACGAAATCAGAGCTACAGGGTTCAATGATGTCGCCGACAAGTATTACGATTTGTTAGTAGAAGGTAAGGTTTATTACATTAGTAAGGCCAGAATCCAACAATCGAAACCCCAATTCTCCGGCTTGAGTCATCCGTATGAATTGCAACTTGACAGAGACACAGAGATCGAAGAATGTGAAGATGCTTCCGACGTTCCTAAATTGCACTTCAACTTTGTCAAGTTGAACAAAATGCAAGACTTGGAACTGAATGCGATTGTCGATGTTGTTGGTGTCTTGAAGGAAGTCAATCCTCTGTTCCAAATCGTAGCCAAGGCTACTGGTAGACCTTTTGATAGACGTGATGTCACTATCGTTGACGAGTCTCAATTTGCAATCAATGTCGGTTTGTGGAATAAGACGGCTTTGGATTTCAACTTACCGGTCGGTTCTATCATTGCCGTTAAAGGAGCCAAGGTTCAAGATTTTGGTGGACGTAGTTTGTCTTTGACTCAATCGGCCACGATTGTCCCTAATCCGGATATTCCAGAACTGTACCAATTGAAGGGATGGTATGACAAGCAAGGTATTCATGAACAATTCAAGTCCTTAAAGGTCGACTCTGGAGCTGGTGGAGCCAGTATCAATCTCAGAGAGAGAAAGACCATTGCCGAGGCCCAGAACGAGAACTTGGGTCTGAGTGATAAACCAGATTATTTCACTGTCAAGGGTCGTGTCAGTTTCGTCAAGACAGAGAACTGGAGTTATCCTGCTTGTCCTAGCGAGGGATGTAATAAGAAGGTGTTGGAACAACCAGACGGGTCTTGGAGATGTGAGAAGGATGATAAGAACTTCCCTGCTCCTAAACATAGATTTGTTACGTCCCTTACAGTCATGGACGAGACCGGACAACTTTGGTTGACCGTTTTCAACGACGAGATGGAAAAGATGTTGGACGGTGTTAGTGCCAATGACATCTATGCCAGTGGAAAGACCGGGTCGCATTTCTTCCAAAAGTTGCAACTGCAGGAATACAATTTCAGAATCAGAGCCAGACAAGAAAACTATAACGGTAACGTCAGAACCAGATACTCTGCTGCCGGTGTGGAGAAGGTGAACTACAACGAGGAGATTACCTACTTGTCCGAGAAATTGAATAGTATGTTGCCATGAAGTTGTTATTTTTCTACTTGAGTTTTTGTATAAGTTTATTTTAGTAATCGATTAAGCCGTTAGTTTGCAACCAGAACTCTTTGACCAGAGCCACCAACGGGTGTCCTCTTCCCCTAGTGGCTAACAACTTCTTGATGAAGAAGTCGGGTTTTTGTAAGGGTGGTTTCTGTTGAGTCAGACGTTGGCTCTGGATCTCATTGAATGTAGTCTCGAGCCATGTCTTTACCTGTAAAGGGTATTTGGCTATCAAGACCTTGAGTATTTCTTGATATGAGTCGAGATTGGACCGGGCCAGGTTGAGGAGGTTGGCAATGGTTTCTCTAGTTACTGATAAGCCTAAAGTCTGGGTGATGAATAAGTCAGAGACCAAGTCGTGATCGGCTTTGGTTCCTCTTTTAAGAGTGATAACTCTACACCAAAATTTGGATGTCAGTTTGAGGAGAAACTTTTCGGTAGAGGCAAGACCAGAAAGACAGAGTTGGAGAATCTGAATGAGCCTGCCATTGTTGAGGAGTAATTCAGGTCTTTTCTCCATCACCACACTGAGCATTGAAATAGTGGCTTCTTTGAGATCGGGATCTGAATTGATAAAATCAGTGAGAAGAACCGAGAGAACCAGATCGAGTTGGGCAACACTCAACTCTCTGTAATTGACAAACACCAAGGCCTCTAATAAATTGAAGAGATGTATTTGGGAGTCGGCATTGTTACTTGTTTTGGAAGTGATGAAATTGAGAATGTCTTGGGTGGCCAATTTGAACGGGCCATTGACGGTTTCGGGAAGACCTCTTTTGAGAATGGTACAACATGAGGCAAGGATTTCGGTATGAGGAATTTGGCAGGCCGTTTCTACTATGGAGGCAATGAGTTGATGGATGTTGTGAGGGTCTTGTGACCAGAAGACGTTCATCGCTTGGATCTCGGCTTCGTTATAGAAGTCCTCATCTTCTTCCGGTTGTTGCATTCCTTTTCCAACTTCGCTCACACAATTGAGTAAGGAAAGAAGGTAGTCGAGGTGCTGCGTTCCAAGAAGATCTAGTTTCGATTTCACCAAATCGAGAAGCACTTTGAGATTGTCACTCTGGACTTGGGGATTCTTCGTTCCTTGTATAATGGAAGCATAAGCTTTGGTGATTCTTTCACGAACAATATTTTCCACCAGGGGGTTATTGATCATCTCTACAAGAATGCTCTTGAAGTTGGGGAGGAAACTGACTAATGACAATCTACAATCGTCGGAGATCTTGGCAATGGCCTTGGAAGCAGAGAGTTGGAAAGTTTGGGATTGTAAGATGCAACTGAAGAGGAAGTCCAAGATGGAGGGAAGGTAGGGGATACCGACAGGACTCTTATAGAAGAAGTCGATACCAGATAAGAATTTGATGATTGTATCGAGGGCGTATCGGATATCAGACACAGCTAAAGAGTCTTTGAAGATAGTCAAGAACCTCGTTTGGAGAAGATCAGCCAAAGACGTTAACAATTCCGGCTTGACGTTTTGGTCAGTGAAGTTCAAACAAATCAGATCCAAAAGATAGAGAGACAGTTCGACATCGTCGATGTGGATTTGGTCAGGTGATTCCATAGATGAACTGACCATTTGAAGAAGATTGGTGTACAACATTTCTCCACAAAGAGGATAAATGAGGTCGTAGAAATCGGCCACGTCTCTTCTGAAGGAGAGAAACAGCGAATTCCCCACTTGCAGACCAGACATGTGTATTTTCTTCCAATAAATAATAGCCACTTTCTCGAACAACTTCAAGGCTTCACTTTTGAGCAGAGCCAACTTTGCAGGGTCTTCTTTCAACATCACCGTCAATCTCTCTTCATCTTCAATGACAATCTCCGCAAGCTCCGACCAGAATTCCAAGAAATCCTTCGACAAAAGTTCTTCTTCTACTGGTTTAGCTGGGAACTGAGTAAGACTAAGTAAGAACTCAAATTTGTCCTCATTCGAAGGAAGTAAAGACATGGCAAATTGTAAGACGTTACTCTCCAAATCCAAAGTGATCAACCTCGAGAAAGCATTCACCTTATCGAAATTCTCCTCCTCTCGAGCCTCCTTCAAGTATTCAATCGCCCATTGACTGAACAAAATATCATCCAATTTCATCTTGAGTTCCCTCCTAAATAAAGCCGGCTTCGTCTCCAAAATCTCACTCGCCACCTCCATCGCTCTCTCCCCCACTTCATCTCCCGATCCGATCAAATCCAACATCGTACTCAAACTCTCATTCAAATCATACCTCTCTATCGAATGATACTCCGCCATAGCGACGTACTGTATCCACCCATTCAAACACTCCAACGACTCGAGATGTTTACCCCTACGGAACAAAATCTCTTTCGCCGTCACCGGGAAAACCTCCAGATGTATCGATTGGTACATCTCCGTCAGTTGTGCCGGCTGTTCCTTCCTCAAGGCCTCTTCCGCTATTATCTGCGAAAACAACAAAAGAACTCCAAAATCAGCCTCCGTCATCAGGGCCAAGGAAACACTCCCAAAACTCAGACTTCCCTCATAAAGAGAACTCGCCACATTGTACAATGGTGACTTCCAGATCTGGAAGTATCGCAAGTACAACACCGCCAAATTGGAAAGCATCTTCCTCACTAACATCCCCACCGTCCTGTTCTCTACAAGGAACTGTAACAACTCCCTCAACAACTCCACCAACCTCGGCTCATCAAATTCTCGTACATTGATATTCACCGTATACGTCAACAGTCCAAAGAACTTACAATTCAAGGACTCGAGCCTCAACAACAGCAGCGCGAGCTCCAACCCATCCTCAGACTTCTGTACCTGTTGGAGTTCCCGTTGGATCTCTAGCACCGTCCCAGGCTCCTTAGAAGAATATAATAACTCAATGAGCTATTCAAGTTAGTATACAATCTCAATCCCTCACCAAATCATTACTCACTTCAACTACCCTCGTCAAGTCGTACCTCATCGGTCTGTCCAATATAACTCCAACTACAAAACTAAGAAAAAATTATTCACAAACCAAAACAGAGCACTCTACGAAAAAAACACTTAGATAATAATACCAAACGGCTTAAACTATAAAGATATAATAAAAACTAAGAAGCTTATTTCTTAGCAGCCTTTTGAGCAGCCTTGGTGACCTTACCGGCCTTGTCGGACTTCTCGACGGACTTGATGACACCGACGGCAACGGTTTGTCTCATGTCTCTGACAGCGAATCTACCTAATGGTGGGTAGTCGGTGAAAGCCTCAACACACATTGGCTTGGTTGGGACCATCTTGACGATAGCAGCATCACCAGACTTGACGAACTTAGGGTTCTCTTCCAACTTCTTACCGGTTCTTCTGTCGATCTTGTCGATCAAGGTGTCGAACTTACAAGCAATGTGGGCGGTGTGACAATCCAAGACTGGAGAGTAACCGGAGGAGATTTGACCTGGGTGGTTCAAGACAATAACTTGAGCGGTGAAAGAGTCACAACCCTTTGGTGGGTCGTTCTTGGAGTCACCACAGACGTTACCTCTTCTGATTTCCTTGACGGAAACGTTCTTGACGTTGAAACCAACGTTGTCACCTGGGACACCCTCGACCAATTGTTCGTGGTGCATCTCAACGGACTTGACTTCGGTGGTGACACCAGCTGGGGCGAAGGTGACAACCATACCGGCCTTGATGATACCGGTCTCAACTCTACCGACTGGCACAGTACCAATACCACCGATCTTGTAGACATCTTGCAATGGCAATCTCAATGGCTTGTCAGTTGGTCTTTGTGGTGGTTGACAAGCGTCAATGGCCTCCAACAAGGTCTTACCCTTGACGACTTGACCGTTGACCTCCTTGGACCAACCCTTGTACCATGGACAGTTAGAAGAAGCCTCAATCATGTTGTCACCGTTCCAACCAGAGATTGGGACGAAAGCAACAGTCTTTGGGTTGTAACCAACCTTCTTGATGAAGTTAGAGGTTTCCTTAACAATTTCCTCGTATCTTTGCTCAGACCACTTGACGGAGTCCATCTTGTTGATGGCAACAATCAATTGTCTAACACCCAAGGTGTAAGCCAACAAAGCGTGCTCTCTGGTTTGACCATCCTTGGAGATACCAGCTTCGAACTCACCAGTTCCACCAGCGATAATCAAAATAGCACAATCAGCTTGGGAAGTACCAGTGATCATGTTCTTGATGAAATCTCTGTGACCTGGAGCGTCAATGACGGTAACGTGGTACTTTGGAGTCTCGAACTTCCACAAAGCGATATCAATGGTGATACCTCTTTCTCTTTCAGCCTTTAACTTGTCCAAAACCCAAGCGTACTTGAAAGAACCCTTACCTAATTCGGCGGCTTCCTTTTCAAACTTCTCGATGGTTCTCTTGTCGATACCACCACACTTGAAAATCAAGTGACCGGTGGTAGTGGACTTACCGGAATCGACGTGACCGATGACGACGACGTTAATGTGAGACTTTTCTTTACCCATGTTTAATAGATTACTTTAGTTAACTCAGATGGAAATGCTTGATTTCTGGTGTGAGACGACGAAGAAAGAAAAATTTTCAATCAGCTCAGCGCGGCATCCTTTTTATATCACAAAAAAATTTTTTCTCCATTCTGCACAAAATTTCCCTCATTTTAGGGTTAAATTGCCTGCCCTTTTAAAGCCGGGTAAGTGATCAGGCACTAGTGATAAACCCTGCCTAAATTGACTTTATTTCGGTTATTGAAGGTCAATTAGAAACGAGTGACTCTAACTTAGTCATATCATATCAATTGCCACCCGAGCTTCTCACTTTATGACTCATTGTCGAGTGCAATTAACCTTCAAGATCATCTCATCGGAGGCGAAAAGGGCAGAAAAAAATTTCAGAAAAGGGCACAAAAAGATAACTGAATAGAGGTTATTGGTAGCAACAGGAAGCGAGGATCGCTAAGTCCGTGATCTAAAGTGTGTCATTCCTCGCAATGGACTGCCATCTGTAGCCAAAAGCTATCAAAATTGCCCCTAACTCTGACTCACTTGAATTCAAGGTCTGCCTGGATCTAGATCGTGGGGACAAATTAGCTTGCGTTAGTTTCAAACGCACGACTTTTTCCCATCTGGCACAGCCCACATGATAGGGGTTATGGGCTGAGACGAAATAGTGAGGAAGATTATAGTCTGATCTAAGGTGTGCTTAGATGTTTATAGATGTAGGTGGTGATCTAATTTATGTAATTTATTGTCAAAATTGTCTTTGTGTCACCCCCAATTCCTTCCGTATATGAAGTCCGAAGACCGACCAAAATCCAAATCGTTGGGTTCGCTCCGACTTGCAGATCTACCTCCTAATGACACCATTGATGAACTTTTGAGGAGTATTGGGGAGCCGGCACGGCCCACTTCCGAGGGCCAGGACCAATTGTCTCTTCATTCTTTGGGGGAACTTTACTTGACGTACCATCAACAGCTTGAAGGGGATTCCGAGTCATTTTATTCGGTAGAGTTGAAAGAGCCACCACCAAAACCACGAACCGCTTCAGCCGGTTCAAGTATAAAGGAACTCTTACAGGAATCCATTCATCCCTCGTCATCGAAACCAGAATCCCCAACAGAAGAACAAAGTAAGTAAATGCAATTAACAGTCACAATCACATACTAACGATCAGAACTTGCTGAGAAGGTGTTTGAACCTCCACATAGTTCCTCCGTGCAGGACTTGCAAAGTATCAACTTGCTTAGTTCCGAGCCCGGAAGTTCGCTTTCCAGTCCCTTGCGAGTCAGAGAGATGCTTTCAGCTACCAAGAGACGACTCAAGGGGATTTACAGATCACTGACTACCAAAACGTCTCATTCATGTGAAGATTGCGAGGATTGCTGTTATATAGTTGGATCGGCAAGATCTCTGCAATTGAAATCTGCTAGCACCGGAACCGCTTCTCCTTTATCTCCGGAAGTCGTTGCACATATCCTCAGGAACAACCCTTCATAGTCTCTATATAAACCGATTCATGTAAGGTATGAAGCCAACAGGTCTTTGTAGCGGTGAAGTGTTGGTGTAATTTGGTGAAGAATTGCATCTCACCCACTGGTTCTCTCACTTTATGAGCTATTACTATGTAAGTATTAGGAGTCGACTCTCTTCGAAGTACATTGATTAGATCGTCATAATAAGCCGGATTGTATGTACAGTCAGTGATGAGGATGAGATCCCAGGAAACGTTAGTTCCCACCTCCCCAGACCATTCCAATTCTTGGAAGTCAACTTGTTTTTGAAGCCCATTGAGCTCAATATTTTGCTCACACACTTCTCTTGCACTTTCCAAGTCCGTAGCACAGATCTTTGCCAAGGGAAACCTCCGGGCCACCGACATGGATACAATGCCGACTCCTGCACCCAATTCCAAAATCTTCAGGTCTTTCTTTACAAGACCCAGTAAGAATGTGTCAGCCAAGAAACAAAAGTGTATACCCGCATTCCAAAGATGCCTTTCGATACCATTACCCAAATCTTCTAGCACCACCAAACTCTCTTTGGAGGTGGACGGTTTGACGTTGTACAGTGAACTTGAAAGGGGTAGTACTCTTGTACAGACCCGTTCAGCTGAGATTGGTTGGTTCGTGTAGAAGGCCGAGTTCAGGACAATGCTTGTCGGATCACTGGTCACACTGAGCAATTGTAAAGAGCTCGAGGTGAGAAGAAGATCTGGGGTGGAGGGTAATGGGGGACAATTGGTGTAGGTCTCGGTAGTTGCATCTTCGAGATCAACATTGAGACCGTCTATCACTGTCGATGCTTGGGAGATCTCTAGTACGGCATAGAGATCTTTGTGGTTGGGGAGACGAGAGGCTGGGACTTGGATATCGATGGGGATACTTCGAGCTCCTGGGGACCATTCAAGGGGTTGTTCGGCTACCAAGATATAGGGTGATATGAGAGAACTGTTTGAGGCGACTCGAAGATTCACTTTAAGAGTTACTGAGCCGTAAAGAAATTCCTCACCAAGATCATTTGAGATAGTCAGAAGAGATTTGCAGTGTAAAATCGAGTCTGAGGATCTCGAGATTGAAAGTTTGATCGAATCTGACTTGGACTTCTTCAGGTTTAGAAATTGGTAGGAGGGAGCCTTGAGAAACCTTATATGGTACATGGTATTGATTTTTTTTGATTTTTAAAGAATTACGAGAAACAAAGAGGGAAGGAGGAGATATTTAAATGAAGAGAAATTGTATCAGACTTCAGGTCATCACCATTTCATGGATCAACCAATAAAGGGACCTCCAACGGCGATGGTTTTAGAGCTGAAAGGGATATAAATATCCTGGAATTCGTTCTCTGAACGTGGAGTCGAGGTACAACGGATCAATTCAAGTGATCAGATCAGGTGAATCTCGGCTGTTGTTGTACTCGAATCCTGTTCATGGTTTGTTAAGGAAAGAAGTTGAAAATTTTTCTATAAAAAAATAAGTAGAACGAAATGCGTTAGCATTTCGTTACTTAGCTTAAGTATGGGAAAGAAAAAGGGAAAAGGCCTGTGAGCTTTTAAAAAGACAGAAGAAATAAAAAAAAAAAAAAAAACTAACACAATCACTTCCTTCCTTGATTGTATTACCATGTCTGACTTACAGAAATCGTTGAGTCTGTTCAAGCAAAGAATTCGGAATAGTTCTACGTTACCTAGTCAGAAACGGGTTGCTAATACGATTCCGTCTCCCACGCGAGTCAAGCCTGCGAGTGTTCTTAAGCAACACCAGGATTCTCTCAAGCGGAAGTATGAGGAAGATAGTGGCGTCAATGGGATGAATCTGCCTCAATTGCAAGTGTCGGGCTCGCATTTGTCCACCCAATTGCATTTACTGGTGGAATATATCAAGAATAAAGATCGTCCTGTCAGTGTTGGGGAGATGTCGGGATACTTTTCGGAAGGAGTGATGGCCAATTTGTTACCCTTATTGAGTACGATTAATCGTATTCATTACGATTCGAAGGCCAAGACATTGGAGTACATGTCGTTCCAGAACATCAAATCCGATCAAGATTTGTTGCTGTATTTGAGATCCCAACCGACTTTTAAGGGAACTTTGGTCAAGGACTTGAAAGACGGATGGAATGGATGTTTAGAACTGATCGACGAATTGGAGAAGAAGGGAGAAATCATTGTGCTAAGAACAAAGAAGGAAAACGCGCCAAGATTGGTATGGCCTAATTTGGGAGGTGACGTCAATAGTATAGAGGAGGAATTTGTCAAGATGTGGGCCAAGATCAAATTACCGGAAGGAGACGAATTGCAACTGAAGTTACTGGAGAACGGACTTAAACCAACCAGTTATGACCCAACAAGAGTAGCCAAACTGCTGCCAGCACTGGAACCAAAGAAAAAGAAACCAAGAAGAAGTAAAATCACCAACCAACATATGAAGGGTGTGTTGAGAGATTATAGTATGATGTAATGATATAGAATTAACCGTTAAAGTTGACAGCGATTTACGAAGTTCTCGGGTTTTTTTTCAGCGCGTAAGTCAAAAAGAAGACAGAAGGTATACAGTGACCATGTCCAGAAGAGTTGCTTTCTTAGGGATTGGGGTTCTTTTCCACCTCTTCTACTTATGGTCGATCTTTGATATATACTTTGTTTCGCCATTGGTTCATGGGATGGCGCAGGTGCGGTCCACTGAGACGCCTCCGCTGAAGAGGTTATTCTTAATAGTGGGAGATGGACTCAGAGCTGACACGACATTTGACACGATCACACATCCACGTACGGGGAAAACAGGGCATTTGGCACCATATATCCGTAATATTGTACTCAATGAAGGTACTTATGGAATTTCTCATACCAGAATGCCCACGGAATCGAGACCTGGCCACGTCGCTATGATTGCAGGGTTCTACGAAGATGTCAGCGCTGTCACGAAAGGTTGGAAGGAAAACCCGGTCGATTTTGATAGTACGTTGAATCAGTCGAGTCATACGTATTCTTTCGGGTCACCAGACATCTTACCAATGTTCTCTACGGGAGCCAGTGACGTCAATAAGGTCGACACGTGGATGTATGGACATGAATTCGAGGACTTTTCGAAGTCCTCGATTGAATTGGACAAGTTTGTATTTGATCACTTAGATGATCTTTTAGAAAGGTCGACTCAGAATGACACTTTGAACGAGCAGATCCATCTGGAAGGTACTATTTTCTTTCTCCATTTGTTAGGTATGGACACTGCTGGTCATAGTTATAGACCTTATTCCGCAGAGTATTACGACAACCTCAAATACATCGACGGCAAGATTCTGGAACTTGTTCCAAAAATCCACGAATTCTTCGGTGATGACGACACTCTGTTCATCTTTACTGCCGACCATGGAATGAGTGCCTTCGGGTCCCATGGTGATGGTCATCCTAATAACACCAGAACTCCCTTGGTTTGTTGGGGTGCCGGTATAAATAAACCTGTCAAACTTGAAGAAGCAGTCTTTGACGATTACACGGAAGGTTGGGATTTGGCCCACATCCAACGCAATGACGTCAACCAAGCAGATATCGCTTCGTTGATGTCTTACTTGGTGGGGATCAATTATGCTGCCAATTCGGTAGGAGAATTACCACTTCTGTTCATCTCGGCTTCGGAGGAACAAAAGCTTAAAGCCTTGTATAACAATGCCAAGCTGATAGTGGAACAGTATTATGTGAAGGAGCTGGAATTGAAACTGACTCAGTTTAATTTCAAGCCGTTTGAGAGATTTGAAAGGATTCCAATTGCACAACAACAGGCGGAAATCGAGCTGTTGATTGCCTTAGTGGAAGCTGGGAAGGAGGAATATGAAGCTCAGCTGATCGAGTTAGTGGAGGATCTCATGAAGGCCACCCTTGACGGATTGGACTACCTCACTAAGTACAATTGGCTCTTACTTAGAACTATTGTCACTCTGGGATTCGTAGGTTGGATTCTTTATTCGTTCATCAACTTTTTGGAGCTCTTCATTCTTCACAAGTCAGACCCAATTGTCGCCTCCACCTCCACCAACATCTTCTTCATCTTGGTGGCCATCGGAATGAACTACTTGTTATATTACCAACAATCGCCCTTCAATTACTACGTCTACTTGAACTTCCCGATCTACTTCTTCCACCAGATCGTCACCAACGTCTCGAAACTTCGTTCCGGTCTCGGCTTACTCTTCCAAGACATCTCTATCCTCGGAAGACTTACGATCTTCTTGACCATCCTTATCACATATGAAGGTATTGTCTACGGATTCTTTGATAGAATCATCTTCACGGTCTTCTTCATCATCTTAGGATTCTATCCCTTCCTCATCCCGGTTAAAATTGGTCAACGTGTGCTGTGGTTCCTTACTTGTTGTGTCATGAGCACCTTCACTACTTATGATGCCGTCAAGATCGAAAACCTCACCGAAATCAATCTTGGTGCTCTGATGATGCTCCTGATCTCGATTCTTGGATTCACCAAACTTCGTAAACATCTCAATCTGCAATCACAACTGTTCATTCTTTGTCAGATCGTTCTTTTGATACTTAGTATTGTCGGAACTAACAGTGCTGTCATTTCCTTACAACTGAAGACTGGTTTGCCAAGAGCCACTCAGATTCTCAATTGGCTCATCTTGGCTATTTCCGTGATTGCCATGCCAACATACCAATACACAAAATTACATTTGTCCAACTTTTACAAGGTCAAAATGTTGGTGGTGTTCTTAACCTTTGCCCCGTTCTTCAACATCCTCACCATCTCATTTGAGAACATTTTCTACGCTACATTCTGTCTCTTACTTTACCAATTCGTACAACTTGAGACCCAAGGCGGTGGAAACCTTCAATTGATCAGAATCAGTACCATCAGTTTCTTCTTATTGGAGGTTTGTTTCTTCGGAACCGGTAACATCTCTTCCATCAGTGCTTTCTCCTTGGACAGTGTCTACAGATTGATCCCAATCTTCTCTCCATTCTTAATGGGCGCTTTGTTAATGGTCAAGTTGATCGTGCCGTACTTACTCTTGAGTATCGAATTAGGAGTCATGAACGAAAAGTTGAAGATGGGTAAATATGCCATCAGTTCTTTGCTCATCAGTACGAACGAAATCCTCAGTTTGAACTTCTTTTACTTGGTCAAGACCTCCGGAAGTTGGTTGGATATCGGTGTGACTATCTCCAACTTCGTCATCGGAGTCCTTTCGTCCCTTTTCATGATCATCATTGAGGTGCTGTCCAACTTGATCTTGGGCTACGTTCAAATAGAAGAAGTCAACGATAAAAAGAAAACTAAATAGATTCTAAAAAACACTTTATTCATCATCTTCATACAGGTCATCACTCTCTGCCTCTTCGAAAGAGTCAGACTCCTCTAAAACATCGGAATCCTCCGATTCTATGTAGGCTACTTTCTTTGGTCTCAGTCTCAGGGAACGTTGAGATTGCGATTGCGATTGTGACAGTTGCGTAGTTTGAGTATCAATCATCTCAATGTCACTGTCGTCACTAAAGATGGACTTGGATTTCAGGGCCTTCTTCAGAGTCTTCTTTACAGGCTTCTTAATCTCCTCGTCGCTGTCACTGAAATCAAAGACAGATTTCTTCTTTGACAACGTCAGAGCAGCATTTTGTAAAGAAGTATTGGCTTCGTCATCACTGACAGGTTTAGGCAGTCTAGTCACACTAGGCTTGATATCAAACTCATCATCACTCGAGTCAAGACTGAACACACTCTTTTGTTCAACCTTCTTCGACTTTGGAGACGAACTTTTGGACTTACCAAAGATCGAAGGGAATCGAGGTTTAGTCTCCTCTTGTTTAACAACAGTTGAGAATGGAAGTTTCGACTGTTTGTTAAAACTATTGGACTTGGAAACTGCTGGTGTTGGTTTACTGGAGGTGATTACCTTGGTCTTCTTATTGGCAATTGGAATAGACTCCTTTGTCTTTCTCTTGGTAGATTTCTTACCAGGCTTGGCCAAGACATCGTTTTGTCTCTTCTCCTCATCCAATTGTAAGAACTTGGCATAAGCCTCTTCGAAGGCATCCAAATCTTCCAACCACAAATCCTTGGAAGATTTCTTCAACAAGGTGTTCAATTGCAGTTCGACACCTTGTTCCTCTTGTAACAACTTTTGATACTTTTCAAAGGTCAAGCTGTAGATAGGCATATTCAACAAGTAGTCGTAGGCAGATAAGACGGATCTCTTGTTGATGACAACACCTTCCGTGTCATGCAATTCATCTTCCACCTTCTCGTCTTCCTCGGCAATTTCAATCTCTTCTTGAGTGATCTCAGCTGAACCTTCACTGACAGGAATCATTCTACCATTGGCACCAACCTTAGGGAACTTGAAACTGATCAAATCTTCAACAATATCAACCTTCTTTCTGTTGCTGACATTCAATTGTCTGTCGATGATCATTTTTATGAATCTAGCTTGAGCCGATAACTTCATCAATTGATTGTTCATCTTATCCGACAAATGATCCTTTCTCTTTTGGTAGTACTCCAATCTCACGTAATAGTAGTCGATCAAGATCTGTTCAGCAGTCTCGTACTTCTTGATTCTACCATTTGGATCAAAGGCAACCATATTACTCAAGTTGATCGACTGAACCAATTTAAACCGGTCATGGAAGCCCATCTTTCTCGTCTTCTCCATCTCTTCAGCAGTCAAGTTCACTTCGAACTTAATACCTACTCCGTGTTGCTCTTTCATATCTTTGATCCAAGGCTTCACTTTCTCAGTACCGGCTAAACCTGCCAATAAATGCTCTTTCATATTGTTGATCCACATCTTCACAGGCAACTCGGTGATCTCCACCGTGTTCTCTCCTTCAACCTCCGAGATCGTACCAGTCACTTTAAACTTATCATTATCCGATCTTTCAATACTTCCCGTCCAACCTCTATACCATGGAATCATCTCGTCCAAAGGCTCGTTATTGAGTAAATGTCTGATGTTCTTCACAAGATCCAAAGGATTGTAATTAGGAATATTGGTACTCCACCCAGTTCCAATACCTTCAGCTCCATTGACCAAGATCATCGGAATGACAGGTAAGTACCATTCCGGTTCCACGGTCTGTTCATCGTCTTGAACATAAGAATACAAAGCATCATCCGAAGGATTGAAGATGAGAGGAGTCAAGTTGTTCAACTCGGTGAAAATATATCTCGCAGCAGAGGCATCTTTTCCTCCAGTAGTTCTAGTACCGAAACATCCATTCGGATTAAGTAAGTAGATGTTGTTGGATCCAATGAAATCCTGAGCAAGGCCAATGATGGTTTGGACTAAAGATTGTTCTCCATGATGATACCCAGTCTTTTCAGAGACGTAACCGGCCAATTGAGCTACCTTGATCTCGGTCTTCAAATTTCTCTTGAAACAGGCATACAACACCTTTCTCTGTCCCGGTTTAAAACCGTCCAAAACAGAAGGTATAGATCTGATGTTATCAGCCATCGAGAACAAAATCAACTCCTTATGAATGAAGTCCGAAATAGGAATCTCCTTAATAGCAGGATCCAAATGAGTCCCCGGTTGGTATCCCCTCAACCATTCCTTTCTATCATCAGCTCTCTTCTTACTAAAGGCCAAGTCGATATTCACATGATCATCTCCTTGTAAGGCATGGAAGTTCTTCAAGTGACGATCAAGATTAGAGAAATACTCTCTTCCCTCTTGTTGAGAAGACGTACCCAAACCCTTGTAATACTTTTGCTTCCAAGAACACGTCTGACCTTCTGTTTCTCTCCACTTCTCATATTCTGGCATGGAGTAGAAACTCAACGTTTTCTTCTGTCTACCTGTAATTGTCACCTTCACAATTGGAGTAATGAACTCCAACAAAAAGCCAGGAACTTGTAACAAACCCTTGAAAGTGGTCAAGAAGTTGATGATCAAACCCTTGATATGAGACCCATCGGTATCTTGATCAGTCATGATCATAATATGCCCATACCGTAAACTCTTCACCGTCTCCGAGTTATACGTCACCGTCTGTTTAAGACCCATGATCTCCTTAATAGCTTGAATCTCTGCATTCTTGGTGATCTGATCAATACTGGCATCTCTCACATTAAGCATTTTACCACGTAAAGGATAACATCCGTAATAATCTCTCCCAACAACAGCCAATCCTGCCACAGCCAACAGCTTAGCAGAATCTCCCTCGGTCAAGATCAACGTACTTCTATATCCATCCTTCGTTCCTGCTCTATTGGCATCTTCCAACTTGACATACTTGGTAATTCTACTCTTCTTAGACCCATCGGACTTTGCTAAAGCCCTCTCCAGATTCAGGGCTGCCATATCCAACACATTGGCTATAATCTCGGTCTTCAATACCTTCTTAATGAAATCTTCTGGAATTTGTAACTTCTTACCCCCAAATTGACTCGGTCTAGTCGTCATTTGTTCTTTAGTTTGAGACGTGAAACTAGGATTCTCAATAAGACAGTTGATGAACAAAAACATACTGTTTCTGATCTGGAACGGCTTGATCAATGCCTTCTTATTCTTCTTCTTGATACTCTCCGTAATCTCCTTAACCAACATATCGGCAACAAAAGTCACATGAGTCCCTCCAGAAGTCGTGGCAATGGAATTGACAAAAGAGACTTGCTTGAATTGGTCATTCGTAACAGCAAAGGCAATTTCCCATCTTTCATTGACAATTTCATGTACAATCGTCGGAGTCTGAATAGGCACTGTACTACCATCTTCCAGCTTTACCGTGGTTCCCCTCTTTTCCGCTTCCAATGCCTTAACATACATTTCCACATACTGTTTAAAGTTGTTTATCTTCAATCTCTTACCATTCAAATAGACATTGACTCCACGGACTGACCCCGCAATATCATAGACACGTCTTCTCATGACTCCTAAAATATCCGGTTCCAACTCCGTCATGTTGAATTTAGCCAAGTCCGGGTTGAAGGAGATTTTCGTGTATTCCTGTGGTCGCAGAATGTCCTTTATAGTGGGCTTCCCACAAACAGACATATTATTCTTCCACACCTGTTTATAACTATGTTTCTTATCAGCTGTTTCCACGGTGAATTGTGTCGAGAAAATGTTGGCCAATTTGGCTCCGTACCCATTTCTACCACCAACCACTTTCTTCTCATCATCGTCGTAATTAGAAGAGGTCAACAAGTTACCGAAGATCAATTGAGGAATGTACATCTTCTCCTTATCGTGCAATTCGATCGGGATTCCTTTTCCGTCGTTCTTGACCTCGATCAAGTTCTTCAACGGATCTATTGTCACCTCGATCTTGGACATTTTCGGGTCTCTGATCTTGTTATCGGCGGCATTGACCAAGATCTCATCGAAGATCTTGAACAACCCCGGCACGATATTCACTGTTTGTAACTTCATTTGTTCCGCCTCTTCATCGTAAATCCATTGTTGACTGGCGTCTTTCTCAACAGACCCAATATACGTGTCAGGACGCTTCAAAATATGCTCCAATGGGGATAACTTCTGATACTGCTCAGAAGCAGACTTCTTCCCATTGGTCTTCTTGACATTCGTCAGATCCTTGAGTGGTTGCTTCTTCTGACTGAACCCTTCATCATCACTAGGCACGAAATCACTCAAATCACTCATCTTTCGTATACGAAGTGGTGTTATGAATGATCGGTATGGAATGGTACGAATCAAAATATTCATAAACGCGTAAAAAAAGTGCTTTATTTTCTTAGGCATTAAAAAGCTCACTTTCTAGTTAGGCTTTACTTTTTTCTTAGGCATTGAGGCTCACTTAAGCAGGCAATTTTTTTGTTAGCTACTTAGCTATACTTAGCTCTACTTAATATTCATACTTCTTCGAAAGTTTTGACTTAATTTCCGACTTCTTTGCCTTATAATCATCCTGAGTCAGATTATAAGCAAGACTTTCTTGGTTGAACGGATTGTCTGGATGCTTTTTGAACTCGTCATGTAAAATCTTCTCTCTTTGACTAAGGGTCAAACCTGGATGTTCCTGCTTCAACCTGTCCATATTGTTCTCCTTGTACAGGGCAAATGCCAGCTTGAATCTTCTCTCTGGATGTCTATCGATCTTCCCCTTACTATTATCAGAACTAGCAAGTGATAACAGCTCCAAAGCGTTGTCAATTCCACTGGCACTGATCTCACTAGTTGCTCCTCCACCGAACTCTCTCAAAGAGGCATCCAATTTAGCTGATCTCTTAGCTGCAATCTTCTCAGCTCCACGCTTGGCATTCTTCGTAGGTTTCAGTGGCATCGAGGCTTCTTCCAGCAGAAGCAACTCGTCCCTCTCCAGTTTCTTTCTAGCCGCCTCCGCCTTCTTCTCTTCCTCTAACAGTTTCTTCTTATTCCCCTTCTTGGCTCCAGCATCCCATTCGGCATCCTCAATAGCTGCCATCCGGGAATCCTCTTCCTGTTTCTTCTTATTAGCGGCCTCAGCCTTACGTGCATTTCCAGCGGCCTTCTTGGAGTTCTCTCCTCCTCCTCTTGATTTACCCATAGTCACCTCACTTGACGTTAAAGTTTAAACTTCTCCTTTTTTTTCTCTTCAAGAGACAAAAAAATCCCGTTGGACAATCCTTAACTTCATTCAATCTAATTAATATATAACTGGCTCTAATCCCTTACCTGCTTCACACACCTCGATATTCTGCACCCACTTACTTCTCCAAATTTCTTTCAATCTAATTCTAGATTCTGGATCAGGGTCCAACATCAGGTACAACACCTTTCTCTTGTTCACCTTGTTCTTCCCCACCATCTCTTCTATTATGGCATACGATCCCTTCTCCCCGATCTCCTCCAGTCTACTTTCTAAATAATGCAGGTACAGGGAATCCACCTTTGCATTGGCCACTTTCCAAACGTAACCTCCGTTCATCATCACCAAATATATCACTCCCAATGACCAAATATCCAGCATCCGTGGATCGTAATCCTCCTTACCAAACATCTCCGGTCCACAGTACGGTTCCGATCCCTGAGGTCCGTTCAATCTGGAACATATCCTTTCCCATGAACACTTCACCGGTGTCGATGTTCCGAAATCGATAATCTTGATCTGACCCGTCAGAGTCAAGAGTAAATTCTCCACCTTCAAATCGTTATGTGAAATCCCGACGGAATGCAAATAACTCACGGCATTCAAAATCTGCTTGAAGAAACAATCCAGCTCCACCGGATGTAATCCCTCTCCATGATTGGACTGAACCAAAGAAAACAAATCTCCACATGGAACATAGTCCATCACTTGTAAATAAGTATGGGTATTTAAATCAACCATGAGATCGTAGGTGTTGATGATCGACTGATGCGTCAACGACGAACTGATCATGAACTCCGACGTGAGTCGATTACTGAAATGATGGATACTTTCGTTCAGTTTCTGTCGAAGCTCTTTAATGGCAAAAATCCGTTGGTCCTTATTGGGTAAATTCTTCACTGCAAGTTTCACCAACCCAAAGGACCCCTTCCCAACAACACCTTGGATCTTTCCGTACTTCTCTATAAGTCTCAACTTGTTCATCGTCTGTATTTTCTCTTTATATTTGTCGATATGTTCGATCTTCTCCACCAATCTATTAATAATGTCCAATTGAGTATCACCGATAATAGGGTCGATATCGTCATCTGAATCGTAATCACTATCAGATTCATAATCCGAGTCGTTCTCAATGAAATCCTCAAAGTTGTACCTGAAATTCTCCGGCTTTGACTTGAACAGAATCAACTCCTCAGAATAATTATCGGGCAAAAGACTGACAGCTGCCTCCAACTTCAGATCGTGTAAATGATCCTGCAGAGACATCTCTCTCTTCTTTACACCCCACATTGACGAAAAAATCCCGCTCGGTGACGTCTGAATGGGCTCCTTCTTCACTTTGGTAAAATCATGTATATGAGGGATGAGCCCCTCATCGAAGAGGATCAAATTCCCCACTTTATGATGTTTCACCTGTTTGAGCTTATCAAGCACTTCTTTAGGCAAATCCGAGCGCTGTTTAGGCACTCTCGAACTCGATCTGGACCGCGACCCGGACCGCGAGGTCTCCCTGCTCATACGACTACTCCTCTCGCCTTCCTCCAAAGCCAGATCCAAATCGTTCTCCATCACCGGCGGCATCAGCATCTTCAATTTGTTCAAATTCAAAGGTTCCACCCGTTCAGGTTCGCTGCTGGCCAATGGCGGCGTAAGCGGGAGATTCGTAGTGCTGCTCTGGGGAGACTTGTGGAAGAGATTCTTCAACTTCAGCGAAACGGAATTGGACCGCGAAAGCGTCAGCCGCTTCGATCCATCACCATCGTTCAAAGAAGAATATGAACTAGTTGTAGAAAGCGCCACCGGTTCAATCCCAGGACTCACCTTCTCACGTTTAACACTTCCTCCTCCCATTGATGACGCCGTAATCCAAGTGGCTAAATTAAAGAAAAATTACTAAAAAAATTTCATGCGGCTGAAAAATTCAGTAAGGCAGGAAGTCAGTCAGTCAAGTCAAGTCAAGTCAAGCTTTTTTTTCTATGTCTTTTTTACGTCTTTTATACGTCTTTTTTTCTATGTCTTTTCTAAGGTGCTAAAGATCACGACCTCCCATATGTCTATGATAATCTTCTGCATGGTCTTCTTCTTCTAAGATATCAATGACCAATTGCTCTTTAAGCATTCCATCTAATTGGTCGGAATGTCTCGTTGAACGGACCTTTTCCGTGACGGCATCCAAATCCGCATCCAGCCATTTCAGCATGAAAGCTCCGATCTCGGTGTTTTCGTGGTTTCCTCCTAACAGTTCCAACAATTCCCATTTCAAGTCCTTGTTGTTGGCATGGGCGTAAATGTTGACATCGACAGCTGAATGGCCGTGAGTCGACCATCCCGTCTGCGATCTGAGCGACACCATATTGTTACAAACTTCCAAGGCATTTCCATGTAAGATCTTAACAACGTCCTTCTGGGTATAATCGGTAATTCCAAGATCCTTCTCGAGAATTTCCTTGGCAATGAACTCCTCAATGTTCTTACCATCGTATTCGGCAATCTTCTTCAGAACATATTCTCCAGAATGTTGGGCCTTGAGTAACAGTTCTGGATACCAGATGTAATCTGGATAAGAAGGACTGATCTGTCTAGCAGTGGCCAAACCTCCAGTTTCGTGGTCAGAAGTAGAAATGACAATAGTCTCGTCATCGGTATTCTCCAAGAACTCCAAGACGGCTTCAAAAGCCTTGTCATAAGCCAAGACTTCTCTCACTTGGGCCAGAGGATCGTTCAAATGACCAGCATGGTCAATTCTGGAACCTTCCACCAACAAGAAGAAACCCTTATCGGAATCCTTCGTGGCGTCCGACAACAGTTTCAAGGCGACTTTGGTCTGTTCTTCAAGAGGAGGATACACAGAGGAATCTCTGTCGAGGTCGAAGGGAATATCCGTTTCCAGAAGTAAAGCCAATAAGGGCAAGGAAACATTAGCACCGAGTTCAAGTTGATCAAAGGCGGCTCTGTCACCGACATAAGACCAACCGTCATTTTGCAGTTCGTCGATCAAATTCCGATGGTCTTTTCTACAACCGCCGTCGGCCAAGGGATGGAAGTGGCAACGACCTCCACCGATCATCAAGTCCACCATTCTACCTAAAGGATATTCACCAAGTTGTTGTTCTGCAATCAAATCCTCTTGGAATCTGTAATCGACATGAGACGAGAACAGCAGTGGAGTCAGATCCGTGATTCTCGTCGTGACAACCAATCCAGTCATATAACCTTGTAATTTTAACAGTTCCAATATCGTACCACATGGGACTTGTTCTGGGTCAACACCGATGGCATTATTATAAGATTTCAATGCACAACTGAAAGCCGTGGCTCCTGCAGCGGAATCCGTGATCAACGAGGATGAAGACCGAGTTCTAGAACTACCAATAAGAAACTTATCAAGTGTCAAGATATCATCAATAGATAACTTGTCACGATATTGTCTAAACGAACGAGCAAGCGATAAGGAAGCCGGTCCCATACCATCACTCACCATAAATATAATGTTCTTCTTACACTCGACAAGGCCGAGCAATACAAGGAAGAGAACGAACAACATCTTAAGTAATGTTATCTTGTATGGTTGACTTGAGAAACTTTTCTATTTTTTTTTTTTACACAAACAAAGTACAAACAAAGTATGGCACATGCCACATGCCTGGCGTCTCATCTCAATTTACCCAAAAAAAAATAATAAAAAAAAATACTTGAAATTAAGGGATAAAGCAAAGACATCGAGAGACGATGGGGGACGTTGATACGACTGAGAATGTTAGTAATTCATCATCTGAGTTTTCGTTGGTTGAGGTTGAGAATACTGGGCTTCGGCGGACGTCATCGCTGGCGTCATCGTTGAACAATGGGTACGTTGAACTGTCCAGTGTGTTTGAGTTATTGAATCCATCGCACGCGGAGCTCTCCTTTAAGAAGACCTATGACAAGGTGAAGAACCTTCAGACGGCGCGGAGTTTGACTCAATTCACCCTGAAACAGAGAGCCAAGTTCTTGGAAACCACTCAAGAGATGGAGTTCGATAAACTCAAAGGCAAAGTACTCAAAAGACTCGATACCGCCAATGACAAATTCGCCGCCACTTTGGTGCAATCCAAGACGGAGAAACTGTTCTATTCCTTCTCGATTTATATGATATTTCTTTGCGGATTTGTCATTGGGAAATATCCCGAATATTTCCACCTCTTTTATACCCTGCTTTGTGCAGTACTCTTGCCTATTCGGTACCTCAATTATTGGCAGAGAGGTTATCAATACTTCTTGGTGGATATCTGTTATTATGTCAATGTGTTATTACTTGCCTATATCTGGATTTTCCCCGACTCGAAACACTTATTTATGGTATGTTTCGCCTTCACCTTTGGTACTCTTTCCTGGGCTGTAGTGACCTGGAGAAATTCCTTGGTTCTTCACTCAGTAGAGAAAACCACTTCTCTGTTCATCCACGTGACACCTCCAGTGGTGGTGTATACGATCACCCACCAACTCCCAGAAGATTTCAAAGCCCAAAGATTCCCTCTGCTGGCGCAAGTGGAAAATTGGAACCTTGTCAGTGGTATATTATGGACCTCTTTGTACTACTTGGTATGGCAATCCCTTTACCATTACTTCATCACCATCAAGAGAGCCGACAAGATCAAACTGGGAAGAGTCACGTCGTTCTCCTGGCTCCGGAAATCGTACTCCAATAAACCACTTGGAAAATTTGTCAATTCGCTTCCGGAACCCTTCCCAGTATTACTGTTCGCTTTGATCCAATACTGCTACCAATTACTCACCATGCTCTTGTGTCCGATCTGGTTCAAGTACCGCAAACTGCTGGGCTTGTTCTTAAGCTTCATCTTTATATGGGCTAGTTATAACGGAGCTACGTATTATGTGGACATCTTTGGTAAGAAGTTCGAAAAGGAAGTGTTCAAATTGAGAGAGGAAATCGCTCAATTACACGAAAGAGACGAGAAAGAAACGAAACAAGATTAATACTGACTATTTATTGAATATACTTTAAGCTTACTACTTTTTTCGTAATTTGCTATTTTCCATTTTTTTCAGTGAAAAAAAAAAAAATTCTTCAACTTTTGTTTCAACGAACGACATCAAGTATGAGTTTTATTAGTCGGAGTCGGATACTTTTTGGACGTGGGATTAGTCGTTCATTTAGTAGTTCTGTATTGAGGTATTCAGCCGATGCCCAAAAGAAGGAGCACCTTGAGTTTCTTTCCAAATATTATACACAAGACTTCATTGATTCCATTACACAGGCGGAACAAGTTGTTGATCCTGCCAAATGGGAGGAGAGGAAGTTGAATCATTTGGAGTTTGCTCCACCATATATGGATGATTTGACGAAAATCGATCCATTTTGGGATTACAAGACCACGCCACAACTCGACTTTACCAGAGCACATCAACCAGTACCAAAGATTGTACCACCGGGTATTGCTCTGCAGAGTTCGAGTACCATGAGTGCTAAGAGAAAGCTTCTGAAGGATTTGAGTTTACTTACGGGTTTGAACGAGAGATACATTTCTCAATTAGAATTCAAGACCATAGTGGTTAAGATGGTATCGAACCAGACCAAGAACGGTAAGGTGCCGACTTTCTACAGTTTGGTAGCCGTTGGAGATAAGAATGGTATGATTGGTATTGGAGAGGGTAAGGACAAGATCGAGGTAGCCTTGCTGATCAAGAAACTGCATTGGAACGCCATCAAGAACTTGACTTACGTGCCAAGATTGGAAGATAGAACCATCTTCGGAGACTTGAAGTACAAGTTCCATTCGACTTTGGTCCATTTGAGATCGGCTCCTTCAGGGTTCGGTTTGAGAGTCAATCATGTAATATACGAGATTTGTGAGTTGCTGGGTATCAAGGATTTGGGAGGAAAGGTTTACAGATCGAGAAACCAAATGAACGTACTGAAACTGACATTCGAAATGTTGACCAGAAACCAAAGAACCATCGAAGAATTGCTGAAGGAAAGAGGTAAGAAGATTGTAGATTTGAGAAAGGTTTATTATTCCATCTGATGTATATAGTTATCTATTATAAGAAACTCACTTCTTTCTTGTCTTTGCGTCTGCCACCAACTCCTCGAACACTCTCACCTCCTCGTCTTCCAGTTCTGTTCTCTCGGTCTCCAAAAACACTTTACCTATGAGTTTTAACAGTCTCAGTCTTTCTTGACGTTTACTTACTGGGACGGTGTCGTCTCCCAATACGAGATCACATACACTTTTCAAAGTGGATGTGATTTCAAATCGAGAAGCGTTCCATGCCGATGAAAGAATCTGGCCAATGAGCTGTTGCTCCATCAGAGCAATCTCTTCCTCGGTAGGTAAAGGATGTTTCAGGTCTTCCTCAGCAAGCTTCTGCAATGCTAATTCTTCTTCGGTAAGTGGTCCTTGTACCGGTTCAGTGGCCTCTGGTTCAGGTGCAGCCCCAGATACAGGCTCCGCTACCGGCTCAGACACAGGCTCTGATGCAGACTCTGGTTCAGGCTCTCCCTCTGCCTTCAGATCCGATTCCTTCTTCAACATCCTCTCCCTCCTCTCCTTCAACTTGTCCAACTCTTCCAAGGTTCTCTGCAGATCCAAGGCACTACTGATCGTCTTGAAAGTATCGCCCACCACGTTCATCTTCAACTTCATACTTCCCCAAAGACCTCCGACACCCAAATACTTGGAGTTCTTCAAGTAAATATCTCCCTTATTATAATAAACATGACCTATTGTGCGCAAGATCTCCAACCCGAAACTTTGCATCTTCAAGTCGTTCAGTTGTTCTTGTAAGATCCTCATGAAACTCTCCGTCACATCCTGTTGTTTATCTGTCTCTGTCCAAAGTGATATCCGTGTCACCAATTTTTCCAGTAATTGTCTTTCTCTCTCCTTCTTCTCCAGTAACATTTCCTCGTTATACTTTTCGATCTCCTCTTGTTTCCGCAGCTCGATCTCCAAGTCGTGTTTCTTCTGAATCTCCTCTGCACTCAATTCTTGTTCCTGGTCACCATTCAGAATCCTCAAATTCTTCAAATCCACTTCAGCAGACTCGACTCCTTCTGCTGGAGTCTCGAACTTCTCATGGATCTCACTTGCTTTACTCAACTCCTTCAACATGGTCAACTCCCCTATGTAATCCAAGAACAGTTCCCCACCAAAGATCAAGGCGAAAAACTCATTTGGATCCTCAAACCCTTCCTTAGGAATCAGATCCTCCTTACCATATTGATCGTATCTCTTCCTTAACAGCTCGTCACTAAGTACCTGATACAGCTCGCCAATCAACTTGAACCGATCAGCAGCCTCGGGATCGTCGGGATTCTTATCAGGATGATGAATAATCAGCTTCTTACGATACAGTTTCTTGATCTCGGCAGAAGTCAGATCAACTCCCACCCCAAGGGTGTCATAGTATGTGGTATCTACTACCATTCCCGCTGTTGCGTAATTCCACACACAAAGTTTTTTTTTCTAGGCGAGATGCCTTGGATTTTGGTGCACGACAAAGGAGATAAAGAGGATGGAAGAGATCTACACAAGTAGGGGAAGATATCATAAATTTCATATATGTGTAATGTGATTTAATTCATCACATGTTTATTTCACCCCTTCTGAGTTTTTGCGACTTGACCAGCTCTTCGCCCTTCTTAATATCCTCAGCAACCAACTCATCAGCTCTCCTCCGTCTTGGAATATAACTCATGATCGAGTTGAACGTCTCGTCGTCGATTCCCTTATACGGTAATCTGACACATCCATTTTCGTCTGCCACAATAAAATCTCCCGGTTCAATAATTTCCTCGTAATTTTCCGGATACCCGAGACATGTGATATGGAGAGGGACGTTGATTCCGACCACCTTCACGACCGGTTTAGGGGCCAGAGTCAGTAATCCGTAGCTCATAACAGGGTAATTCAACAGTCTATGTTCGTCAATGTCTCTGATATTGCCCAAGACGATCGAACCCAGACATTTCAAGTACTGTGCCCTGGTAGACATGAGACCTCCATATAAGGCATTGGTCACTCTGGAGTACGGGGCAGTGGTCAATTGCAATTCCTTGGTCAATGCTATGACAAGAACGGAACCCAGAGGGATGTTATCGATGTAACTCTGCTTTACTGCTGGCCTGGGGTCGTCAATGGGGGCGTACAACACAGTATAAGCATTGCCTACTATACTATGTTTGATGGGAGTTTGAAGCTTGACATTGGGAATACAACCTCCATGGGGGTAACCATGTTTAACGAGAGAATCGGAGATATCACATGGAGAATATTCCTTAAGAAGTTCGGTGATTATTTGAAGCGAATTGTGATCCATCGTACGAAAGGGAGTGAAATTATGTCACACTTACTTTTTTGTAGGCGTAACGTGGTTCTTATCGTACATCGTACATCGTTACACCAACCAAACATAAAGACATCGTAACTACTCACTAAATCACTCACTGAATCATTCACTAAATCACTCACTAAATTACTCACTAATACAACTACTTACCTACCACTTAACTCAGTTTATTTCTCCCTTCCTTTTCACTGACCGTTATAGCTATTTTTTGCGCCGCACATGATCAGTACTTAATTAAGGTGAGCCGCAGCAAAATATAAAAAGGTCATCTCCAATGGGATTAAATCAGAAGAACTAAAGACCTCAGACTTCGGTCATAGCAACTGAAATGCTATGAGACGAAAGCTCCAGATCAAAGCCCCATCCCTTTTAAGTCTAATGACCCTCTTCTATAAGCCTATCCCTAGGACTTGTGCCTACTTTCCTAATTACTTTATCTGCCGATCCGCGCCAAGACCATCTTAGAGTTATTTATGTTTTTTTTTCTCTCCCTTTATATAAAGGAGCTTTGCTCTGCCTCTTTTGGGGTTAAATAAAAAATCGCACGACACGAATGGAAGTGCTATCACATGGGGAGACATCTAAATATACGTTACCTCCGTATCGATCACTTTTGAATCCCGATGTCAAGTATGATTATCAGTTGCATCGATTCGTTGCCATAGGCGCTGATGAGCCCTTGCCCCTGACATCCGCGGCACCCCCTATTCTGTTTCAAGACTCGAACAACAATAAGGCCCAGAAGATCAAGATGAAGTATCGGTCGATGCTTACGGACACGCGGAAGAAGTTGTTTAGTTCCGATTTGTTCTCACTTTCGAGTAATGTCTCGATTTCTCGCAAGTCTTCGGTCTACGGCGTTAAGCGCAGACTGACCTTTAGTTCACTTCCAGTGGAATTGGTGGAGAAAGTGTTGTCTAATTTTATCGGCACGGATCAACACACCTTGGTGAACTGCCTTTATGTGAGTCACACCTTTTATGAGGCGCTGATCCCATGTCTCTATGACTCCCCCTTTTTCACCTCCACTTATCGGGTGGGTCAATTCGTCACCTCCGTACAATTGAATACCAAATTACTGCTCCATGTAAAGACACTTGATTTGAGTCATTTGGAGCCTGGTGTTGACTTGGAAACGAACAACGACATCGACATCTTTGAATTGGTCTTGAATACAGAACCAGAAAGATTGGAACAACTGTTGAATTTTAACAATGAATTCCCACTGCAATATAAAGAGGAATTGGCTCGTGCAGGGTGGAGAGATTGGAAATTGAGAGACAGTCCCTTGTATGGAAGAAGACCATCACATACCCCTAGTACTAAACCAGGTCTTACCAGACAACATACCAACACCACCTTAGTCTCCAATGGCTCGTTCAAATACCATCACAAGGCCCGGGCTTTATCGGACGCCACTTTGACCCAACCCGATGACGATTTCTTCCTGTTGGTACCGTACAATTCGACTGGAAGATCCAAGTTCAGAAGTAAGGTGAGACAATTGTTGGCCAGACCACCTTCTAAAGAGACAATGTATTATCGTCGTGTGAAGAAGAAACCAAAGACGGTGACTTTGGATTTGGGAAGAGTGGAAAGAGTGCCATTTTACAAGCCATTTACTGAACAACATCCTTTCACCAACAAGTTTTTGAACAAGTATGCGGTGACGAAGGATCTTCCAATCGGGTATCTCATACATTTATTGACCCTTTGTGTGAACTTGAGAGAGCTCGACTTGAGCAATTTATCGATCTCCCTGGATCTCAGAGTGATACCGGGCGATTGCGATTTACTGGCTACGGAGACCCAACAGTTGGAGGAGCTCATAGAGTATTCCATCCAGTCTTTGATTCCCAAACAGGAGATGCCCGATTTGAGTGGATTGAAAGAATGGCAACAACCGCATTACAAAACAAAGAGTCTCAAGGATATGACGAGACTGGAGTTGGCTTCAGGATTGGTGTTCTTGAGTGATTTGGGTGTCAACCACATCGACCAAGGAACCGATTGGAGCAAGACTTATTTGAGAGGAAGAAGTAAGAAGACTGTGAAGGTGACTCCCGTCGATGTCATCGAACAATTGGCTCGACTCGGCAATTTGAAGAGAGTCAGTTTACAAAACTGTGTTTGGTTGGATAAGAAGTTGACGATAAAGCTTTTACAACTCTTAAGACGATCCAAAAGAAGTCACATGGCGATCAACTTGATCGACTCGGGAATGATGAAAGACTCCACCTGGTGTATCAAGGGCACCTTGGAAGATTTGATCGCCCTGGTAAGAGTAGACGAGATCAGACACAGAAATTGGGAGTCAATGTACAGTCTCATAAGGAGAATAGGAGAAAATTATTGATATGCTTTACCCAGGCTGGTCCTGATGATATGACAAGAAAACCGCTTTGCTTCTATCACTATTTTTTTTATGTATTATAAAGTTTTATAAATCGCTACGAGGCCTTCAAAAAGAGAGAGAGAGAGAAAAAAAAATTTTTTGTAAAAAAAAAAAAAAAAGTTCATCTCTGAAATATAAAGAAGAGGGAAAGATGAGTTCACTTTCTAAGGAGTATATATATGATTCCGATTCTGATTTAGAGCCACAGGAGGTTGAATATCAACCACCACGTCATTATCATGAGATAAAGGGGAAGAGTGTCAAGCCGTTACAGAAGATCAAGCATAAGGAGATTTGGTTATACAAGTTACCAAAGTCATTGGAGATGAAGGATGTTAAGGAGATACCGAAGGAGGATGGGGCTATTTTCAAGCATTCCAATGGTAAGACATACAAGATTTCCCAGGAGATGTTCAAGCAGCAATACAGTTTGTTAATTCCGAACGAGAAGAAGACATTCCAAGTCGATCCTCAATTGACTGTGAAGAGAGTATTGACCGTATGTGAGACTGTGGCGATTCCAGAGATCGATTTGGAGAAGGTCAAGATCGCCAGATCGGATGTTCCAAAGGAGGAGAATTTGAGAATGAGACATTTCCCAACCGGTTATGGAGCCCAGGACTTCGACGAGCTGAAACCAACGGGTGAGGTCAAATCACCAAAGAAGAGAAAGTCCAACGATGACAAGGAGAAGAAGAAGCATAAGAAGCATAAAAAATCCAAGAACTAGACATGTTTATGACCTGGCAAGTCTGTAGTCAAGGCGCAAGGTAAGGCATAGACGGGGTCGATGGGGAGTAAGTTGTCGAATCCCATCAAACTGAGACCGGCTATACCGAAATAGGTATGGTAAACGTCGACCTGGTTATCTTCTCTGTCCGCTATTCCACCTGATTCCAGATCTTGCAGTTTATATATAAACGTTTTTAAACGATCGTGGTCGATCACATCTAATGAATCCAATATTGCCAAAGAACTTAATACCCACCATGAGTAACAAACGTCTGGTAATTTCTCCGGTCTTCCGTTCAATCCTCCGTTGGCCACCTGTCTTTCTCGTAAGTATTGAACCAAGACGGGTTTATCTACCAAGTCCAATCTCTCACAAATCAGTAATGTCGCTAAACAAACGAAGATCTGAGCGCTATGACTTTCCGCTCCGGGGACCATTCCATAACCACCGTCAAAGTTCAGACATAAGGAGACGAAATGGGCCGCTTTCTCCGAGATGTCGGGAGTCAATTGACCTAATAAGCTTAAGATATTGACACCAATGTAGACGAATCTGGTGTCGACTTCCCCGAAACGGTCGCCTTGGAAACTTCCATCTTCCAATTGATTACTTTTAGTGAAAGAGGCGATGGCGTTGATTTGATCCGGTGTTAAGACGTCCCAGGCGCAGATAATCTTGAGGATTTGTAAGGCACTGAGTGTACTAGTAAGATGGGAATCATGTTGGGGGAAGGCGCCGAAGCCTCCGTCGGTATTATAACAACTCTGCACAAAGTCTATGAGACCTTGACGATCGAGAGCGTCTGGTTTATTAAGGAGGGTGACAGCCATAAGACCCCAATAAGTACCGTTCATACGTAAATGTTCAGTAAGCCAGTATTCTAATTGCGATTGTTGATCATTGAGACCAACCACATACTTTATATGAAGGTCCTTGAGTAACGATGTCATGGTCTTAAGCGCTTAAGAAGCTTGACTTTTTTTTCGATGAGCCAAAAAGAAAAAAGACAAAAACAAATATAACGCGGTCAAGTGAGTAACGATGGCAGTTCCAGATCACTATGGGGTGTTGGATATACCGCGGTATTCCAGTATAGACGAGGTGAAAAGATCATATAGGAAGCTTCTGCTTAAGTATCATCCGGATAAGAACAAGACCGCTGGGGCGGAGGAGAAGTTCAAGCAGATCCATGAGAGTTATAAAGTGTTGACTGATACGCAGTCGAAGGTGATGTATGACAGTAAATTGAGGGGCGGGGTAGTGCGACCAGGGTCGTCATCGGCAGCAGGTTCTACTGCTGCGTCTTCTGCGGCTCAATCGAGGGCAGGAGCCACCAAGGCGTCCTTTCAACCAAAGGCCAATGGGTTCCAATCTCCTAGTTCACTGCATGCTGCTAGTTATAAATACCGGAACTTCGACCATCTTTTCACGAAGACGAACACACCGAAGGAATCACCAAAGTCGAAATTCCATTATTCGAACTTCCAGAAACAGACCTATCCTAGTAAGAAGGAGCCTCTTGCGAGTCCGAAATCGGACGAAGACTCAGAAGAATACACGGGACAAGGAGAAGAAGAGGATCCGATCATCATTGAAGAGAGTGATGCACCTGATCTGGGCTCCAAGAGTAGTGACGAAGTGCTCGTGGATGCGGAGCAAGAGTTCCCAGAAGTGCAGACTCCTCGTAGGGACCCTTATAAGAGGAATGCCACTTCCACTACTTATAGTCTGAAGAAGAGAAGAACGGTGCCTGAAAATACGCGGGGATTCAGTGGAAGGCCAAGTCGGACATTGCTTGAAGATGAGATGGAAGCTGTGGAGGACTTTCCGTCCTTTGATCCCGTACTGAATGTTCCTCCATTTACACAGAGGAATGGAGATTTCAAGTTGAACGAGTTGAACGAAAACTTGACAGGAATGGAGGGATTGAAAAGGAAGGTGAGAGCTACATCGACTAGTTTCCTGTACCAGGAGGGGAAGAGATTGAAGAGGGACAAGACTGAAAGCGATAGGTTGGCACATGAACCGGTCAATAAATTTGCACATCGGTTTGGACATCAACCTTCACAGAGGGAGTTTGTCAATAACCATGAGGTGTTCCATTGTCGTCTTCCGATATCTTCCAATCTGAGACAGATCATTCAACCACTTACAGCTGAAGATTTAGCTGTGGAGTTCAATCTTGAACCACCACCTTTGCCTCTGATAGAGCCACAGATCTTGACTAGAGAATCTTACAAACAACTACTCAGGAATTTCCACAAATACGAATACGATTTCAAGGTGTATCAGACCAGTTATTTATCTTATATGAAGATCAGAACAGAGATGGATATCTTCCAAATGAAGAACATCTGCGGTTACAATCACGAGATGGAAAATGCTAATATTCCCGTACAAAACTTGATCAACGGAGCCAACGTCAATCTTTATCGAAAGGCCATTTTACACGATCAACAATTGGCCAGTATATATTCCAAGCTGATGATGGACCATGGCTTTGTGTTGGACCAATTCCAGCTGGTTTGTGAGGGGGCTCGGAAACAATTTGCCATGGGGTTTGTTTAGTCAAGTTCCAGTGTGTATTGTTTACTCAACAAATGAGCAGCATAGGGAGATAATTTGAAACTGGTATTCAGTTCACTATTGAACTCGAATCTTTGTTCTTCTAATGTTTTAGAGCTACTTCCTCCATAAGCCTTTGGCACTTCTTTACCCAAATACTTGGCCACCTCTTGACCATCTCCGAGGACTTTGAACTTCTTTCTGGTCTCGTCACTGACAAAACGTGATGCAAAACTAAACACCCACGAAAGAATCTTTGGAATATTGACGAAGAACTTCTCACTAAGTACTTCAGGGTAATAATCTTGGAACAATTTGATTGTCGATTTGGATCCCTTCTTGACGTCGGGGTCCAAACGTAAGAAAGACAATTTCTTATAGTCATGGATTTGAACCATATAATCATTCGTTGGGTCCTTGAAATTCAACAATTGGATTCCCTTTTCCATGACACCAACTCTCCAACGTAAGAAAGCATCCAAATCACCGAAGATCTTCAGTGGTTCCGTCACATTACCATACACATTGAAAGTGACCACTTTCTCGTTGGTTGGATTCGCCGGATAAAGAGTGATGAAACTGATGACGTCAAACTTGGAGTCATGTTTCTCTTGAAATCCTGCACTAAGTGGATTGAATTCCTTTCTCCATTCCAAGGTTTTGGTCAATTGAGTCTTGGCTGCGGTCAAGTCGAAATTATTGGCCTTCAGAAACTTCTGGACAACAGCTTTGGCTGTGATGACATCATAATACTCGCCAGTCGGATCAAGTTGGTATCCGTAGATCTCATCATATTCGGCTTCTTTACAAATACCGGGGATCTCCTCGAGCAACTTATCAACGATCTTGCTTTGGTCAGGGGTGAGTGGCATCCTTGTTTGGCGATGGGGTTTGTTGTATGATTTTTTTGATTAGAAAAAAATTAAATGCGAAGAAAGAATGCGAGGGCCGAGAAACTATGCGAGGGTCGAGAAAATATGCAGGCTCGAGTGCAAGGGCAAGCCATTGTGTATGGGGACTAAATATATGGTAGTTAGGTAATGAAAGTTATGAATCACAATTCACTGTAGAGTGCTTTTAGTAAAATAGAGTGCTCTCTCTTTTGGGGGTGTGCTATGACTCTTGCTATCGTTGAAAAAAACAATGAAAAATTCTCGATAACGATAAGGTTAAACATGTCCAATTGTCTTTTGTAAGTGATTAAGTTGTGATTTCGCTCCCTTCATACTAATTGTTAGCTCCTATGGTACGCTCATGAATGAGCAGATCTTCCAAAAAGTGATCAAGAAGATCCCTGAGGAAGAACATTCGTCTACCTTAACTCCGGCTACTCTCTCTAAGTACAAGAGAACCAAAGTCGTTGGAGTTAAATATCCAGCTGCTTTCAAGTCCGAGGGAGACGAGGTTAAGGGAAAGTACATTACTGGTGTTACTGATAAGGACTTGAAATTCTTGGATTGGTTCGAAGGTGACCAATATGAAAGAATTACTGTCACTGTCACTTTAGAAGATGGGTCACAAAAAGACCTGTTTTTTTATCTCTGGCTCGACCCAAGTACTAACATTCTTGACGAGCCTTGGGATGCCTCTTGGCTCGAGGACAAAGAGGTCGTTACCAAGTGGATCCATGAGGAAATAGACGATTTATCCAATGTAACTATACAACGTGTAACTGAATAGACTCAAGCTTTTTCTTCCACATCTTCCATAACTCTGGTTTCTTCTGCTTCTAAATCTTCTTCTTCCTTTAATTCTTTAGCTTCTTCTTTACCAAAGACTCTGAATCTGAGTAACCAGATACCTTGACTGATGAAGATTCCCAATTCCAAGACACCTACAATGGCATATAAAATGACACCCATGATGTCGATTTCTCCGGAGACTCCAAGAGACAGAGCACTGAAGACGGCTCCACTGAAATCCATAGTTAAGAACATGAAATTGATACCAACGACTCTACCTTGTCTTTTGGCCAATTCGAAATAAGGTGGAATTAAACCTATGGCAAGTAAGAACGAGGCAATACCTCCAAATATCAAGGTAGGCCATTCAATACCTTTGTTGATGTAAAGATGCTTTAATGGTATGATGAATGCAATTTCTAATGCAAGGGAAATGACTAAAAATGCTCCTCCAAGTATGTAAATCTTACGTTTGTCCATGGCAACTGGAGGATAGTATAATGACTGCATCCATGAGACGAAGCACAAGGATGTGAATAATTGTGGTTGTAATTGTAATGCAATAGCTGAATCTGTGGAACATAAGTAGATGGAAAATGGTACTCCACATGCGGACCATAAAAACAACATTAAAGGTGGTAAACCCTCGCAGTCCTTCCTTCTATAGTTATGAATGATCTGTGGAATTAACTGAATCGACCAACATACTGTTCCAATAGTACTTAACACATTTACAAGTACCGAGTTGTCTCCCATTTTTTAATATTTTGCTCAATATGGTATCCCCTTTTTCCTAATGCAGGTTGAAACGAAAGTATCAGCTTCAAGTTAAAAAAAGTTATGAAGCAATAATGCGGACTGGTGATGTTATGACTGACTTCGGAACCAAGGAAGTCCTCGTTTTATATGTCATCAGCTCATCGCGTCGGCTTTTGACGCCTTTTGAAAAATTTTCACTCCACACCTATTGAGGGTATTTGCGTTGGCATAGAGAAAAAAATCTTTTTCTGTGTTGGGGTGAGTACCCTCATTTCCGCAAGCGACTTCCTAATAGGGAAGGACAAAACGAGGGCGAGGGAATGAGTTCTAGACCGGTTCGATAAATAGCTATATAGGGGACTAGTCACGAATATGAAGACGAAGTATGGATAAGATCAGACCACATATTACGATGATACCTATCTCGATCAACAAGAAGGCTCTTGGGGTTGATTGAACAGTCATCGAGTAAATATAAGAGAAGAAGGGAGGACCGACAAGGTTGTTTAGCCCCTCTACAGCAGAAACTGCACCTAACATAGCACCTGCCGAGGACTTAGGGGCGTATTTGACCATAGAATTTCTGGCAGCAGGGGTGTAAAGACAATTGAACAGGATTATACACCCTGCAACGGTGAATTCGAAAATGGAGACTCCAAAATAAGTAAGGAGAAGACCTACCAATTCGAAGCCAAAGGCCAAAGTCAAAGTAGTCCAATCCACGAGATCAATTTTGGATTGGTGGATCCGGAATTTGAGTTTAATGTAGTGCAATATCCGCGGGGAGAGCACAATAAGAACGAGCAGTTTGGTGGCTCCAGTGATTGACATGAAGTAACCCAAACTAATCAGGTCAAGGTCCAACTTGAAGGTGATGTACAAGGCGAAAGTTGCCATAGGAGCAAGAGTACCAAGACTCCAGAACAAGTCTCCTATCAATAATAAGAGGAAGTTGATTCTGGCAGAGTAATCGTACTTACCGTTCTCGAGTCTCTCCAGTGCCGGCCACAATAACTTCCAAGGATCAAAGAAACTCTTGATATTGACCATGACGGTCTTGAAGTATTTATCCTTGCCTTCAAACTCGGCAATCTGTGACTCTCTCCGTCTTTGAGAGGAAATGGACTCATCTCTGGATCTCTTTCTGAACCTTTCGGATCTCGACTCAGGTAAGACGAAACCGGTGAATAACACCAGCAAAAGAGCCAAGAGGGAAGAACAATAGAAGATAGAGATTGGCTGAGCAAAGACGTATTTGATCAATGGTGAAGCCACAGCTGGACCAAGGGAAATACCAATACTTACAGCCAGATAAAGAATTCCCATAGAATAGATCCTCTCCTCTTCCTCCACTGTATCTACGATGTAAGAGAACCCCAAGGCAAAAATCCCATGAAGTTGACCACCGAAAGAGTGAATAGAAGCTATGGCAATATACCATGGCACTGAAAACCGGTCAGCTCTTGGGTCTATTATAAGTGTTTCTCCTATAATCGAAAGGAAGAAGAGAAACACATTGAAGAGCAATACTGGTTTCCTACCATAGTGATCTGAAAGCTCACCCAATTTCCCGGAAAGACTCATTGAGATCACTCCAGAAGTGAACGAAAACACTCCCATCACCTGCGACATCAACAGTTGGGCTTTCAGTCTGTCACATTTGGAAGAGTCTTGCATCTTACAAAAATGATAAAGAAGCAACTCAATCTTCGAAGGAGCTGAGAACGAAATGGAGAAAGCCACAAGAAACAGCACCATTGATACCATCCACAAAGAAGGTCTTCTTGCCCAATGCATTGTTTTGTGTGAAAGCCGTTCGTGCCTGAGCCATCTCACTTCTTCTGGCTCGTCTGCTAAATCCTCATCGGTCACCAGAGACTCATAAAAATCAACGGCTGCTGTAATTAAAGTATCCGCCTCCGTAGCTTCAGTCAAGATTCGATCCTTAGAAACACTCATCCTCAACGTCTGTCAAATCACTATTGTTCAACCAAATATGTCAATAGCAATCTGTAGGATTAATTTTCGCCTCTTAAGTATTTAAGCCTTTTTTCACTCTGCTTCTCTTTGTTTTTTTTGAGCCGCTTATCAAAAAGGGTACTTACGATAAGAGATAACAACAGTACTATTTTTTTTCTTTACATAACCATTATAGTAGGAAAAAAAAAGGGGGAGTCAAACTTCAGTAACACCAACTTTAGCTTCTTCGACTTTACCAGTACCGGAGCTGTCATCTTCTGAAATGACATCATCGATCATGGCGACATGACCAGCATTATCACCAGCAATGTCCTCGGCGTCCTCGTCGTCAAGATTGGAAGTTGGGCCGTGGAAATGTTTGTACTTCCAGGTGTAGAAGTAAACCATAACCAAGATCCAGAAACCTGGGGCGATGACAACGGCGTAGTTCATAGTATCAGCAGTGACTGAAGGATAAGATGGGAACATACAAATGACCTCAACGAACAGTAACCAGAAGATCAGGATCCAGTTGACAATTGGGCCTACAATTGGACCCATGTAAAATTGACCTGGCTTGAACTTGTCTCTACCAACGGTCATTCTTAAGATGAAAGGAACAATCCAAGCCATGTTCAGTAAAGAAGTGGCAAGAGAGAATAACAGGTTGGAAGCGATGTCACCCAGTAAAACAAGTAAAGTGAAGACCAAGGAGACAACACCGGCAAAGATGACGGCATTGAATGGTTGTCTATATTTCTTGTTAATGTACTTGATGTGCTTGGAGTATGGTAAACCATTGTCTCTTGCGAAAGCCCACATTTGTCTGGAGGCAGCCAACAACAAAGAACAACCCATCAAGAATTGACAGAAACACATTAAAACCATGAACAGAACAGCCCATTTGTCTCCCATTGCATCACTAATGATTTGAGCAATTGGCATTCCACTTGGGGTATCAATAACCACAAGTGGATCAGAGTTCATACAATATCCAAGCACAATACAGATGAAGAACCCAATAATCCAACAAGCTCCAATGGAACCCATAATACCAACAGCCAATGGAGAGTGACAGAACATTTGAATGACATTTTCCTTGACGCTTGGATCGTAATTTGTAGTGGTCTTAGCCTCTTCGGACATGTGGATAACACTATCAAAAGCACCAATAGTCCAGATAGGAACCATCATTCCCATACAGAATTGCCATCCATCGGTGAATCCTCCGTAATTTTGAACATCGGAAAAGACAAAACTGGCACTGTTAAAACCCCCATCTGTAAGTTTCTTTCCAATTGGTAATGCAATGAAGAAAAGAGCAATTAATGCCAAGTTACTGTAGACGGAGAAAGTCTGAACAGCAGCAGTCTTACCTCTCGAACAAAGGACACAGCTACACTCCAGAATTAAAGAAGCTGCAAATACTCCATATTTCTTGGCAGTAGTAACTTCGAAAGTTCCTCCCGAATTTAAGTAAACTGCAGCGATAACTTCACTTGCAAAACCATAAGTGACAGAGGAAAGACCGATACAAAGTCCGAAAGTGTTCGAAAATCCAACAAGATAACTGACAGGAATTCTGATTTTAGGTTTATCTGAACAAAAATAATTTGACCAAAAATATAACCCCCCAGAAGTTGGTAAACTAGAGGCAGTTTCTGCAGCACACAGACCAACACACATGATAAAGAATGGAGCCACAAACCAACCCCACACAACACCTGGAGATCCTAAAGATAAACCCGTAGTAAGAGCAGTACCAATTGAGGGCAAAAGACCCATAATGGAAAAAGCAATACCAAACGTTTGTAAGGTACTATAAGATCTCCTCATTTCTTGTTTATAACCGATTTGTTTCAACAAATCCTCATCGTTTCTCAGCAGACGAGCATCGACTTCACGCACTACAGATTTAGAGGTCTCAATTGCATCAAGACGAGACCTGATACTTTGTAAGGGAGAAAGTGCAGACATTTGCGACAATCGAATTAAGACCGGGTCGGATGAACGCAAAGTTTGCCGTATTTATATACAGAATTTAATTTAAAACACTCCACACCATCACGTAGTCACTTTTAACGTTTATGGTCCTTGCTTTGACTATTTCGGTAATCTTCCGATTTGTTCTCCAACTTTCCGCTCCAAATTACTCTTTTTATCGTACAATAATAATCTACAGATAAGAGATAAGCTTTAACCCGGTGAGGGACACCATACAGAAAAAAAAAAGATTATCTAAGGCGTTTTTTTTTTATCTTACATGAAGTGGGTAGTTAGTTAGTTAATAAATAGACGCGCAATTAAGCTTTTTTATTATTTAGGGCTTATCAGTTTTTTTTTTTTTTTTTACACTTTTAGTCAGTGCCGCTAACTGCAGAGACTACTCTATGCATTCTCCTTTTTTGTTCAGTGTAGATCTTTGCTTGTTGATAAACGTAGGTTACCGTTGCCGAGCCGATAAGTAAGGTCAACAGGACCAAGAACAAGTTGATAGGGACTGGGTTCATTTTGAAGGTGGTGTGGGTTTCCTTATCGAAGAAACTTTGTAAGAAGTTAAACAAACCACTCATGCACATAATAGTCCCGTACAATTTGCCGAAAGTCTTGAAGCCGAAAACTTTGGCGCAGAAATCGGAGATCGATGTATAGAAGAAAGGTCTGTAGGCCACGAAAACGGAGACGTGGATGAAACCGACGACCATCGAAGGGATCACTCCCAAGATACCGATGATCAAGGACACGACCAAGAGCACCAAAAGCACGGTGAAGGTGGCACAGTTGTCCAACAACAAACCTACGAATGGGATGGAGATGATACCTCCCAATGGCAAGGCAATGTCGAAGAATCTGTTCAAGGCGTTCAGCTTTTCCCAGCCGAGTAAGTAGGTGTATTGGGTGTTGATGGTGGCGACGAAATAGTTCAATCTCAACATTTGGATGGTGGTGAACATGGCAATCAAGATGAACCACCATGATCTGAATTGGTAAGAACTGTCGAAACCGTGCAAGACACCGAAAATCGAACCTTGAGGGTGTTGACTTTCCTCTTGTTCGGCTTCTTCAGTATAGCTTTGTTTCAAGGCATCACCGATGGAGTCACGTCTTTGGAAGGAGATCGAGGCTCTGGCTTGCTCTTCACTAGAAAGTAAGGCGGTGTTTTCCGTGATCAACAGTTGTTCACTTTGATCAATAGTACTTTGATCTGGCAGAACACCATAAGAATCGGCTTGCATGACAAATAATTGCAGCAAGGTGATAAAGGTAGGAACCACCAAATAAGCCTTGAAGAAACTTTCGATAGGGATCGACTCGTTAAAATGGTTAAAAACCAGTTTATAAACGGCAAATAACAGAGAAGAGGCGTCGAAAGCTCCAGTAAGTAACAGTAATACGGAACCGGATTTCTTTGGGAAGGCATTGGAAAGTTGGAAGGAGGAGATGTAGGCAAATGGACCACCCAAAGCCATGGCACCATAGCCAACTAAATAGGGATCAAAGAGAGTGATCTTGGAACTGAAGGTGAAAATCAAACAAGCCAAGTACAAGAAAAGAGCTCCAAGTAAACCACAAACTCTTGGGCCGAAATTGTCTAAAGTGTAACCAATTGCTAACAGAGCAACATTAGTTAAGACAGCACCAACAGTGAACATCATGTTCAATTTAAGATCTTGAGGAACACACTTGGCCAGATCATCATTGGTGGACATGATGTTGGCAAAGGTAACATAGAGGTCAGAAGGCTTCTGTTCAACATCACAAGCTGACTCATAGATACCTTGCTTGATAAGGATAGGCTTAAGAGCGGCAAATCCAAAAATTGGACCTCCACTGAAAAGACACCACACAATGGCACAACCAACCTGAATTAAACGTTTCTTCTGAGGGACTTGGTAATCATATATCATCTTAGGCGTTAGGGTGGGATCCAGACAGAAAGAAGAAAAACCTGTCTGCTTTATCTACTTAAATATTTTTATCTCTTAAATTTTTTCTTGCGTGAGGGAAAAATCTTCTCGGGTTCTACCGAGCTTTGCATGGAGTTGTCACGGCGTCGGTAGAGACCTGCTGAAAACGGTGGGAAGTCAATGGAAGTGAAGCGTTGGAATTGAGGGAGAAGCGACCATTAGAGCCTTTGTTGAGGTCAACTACCTTTATTTACGTCTCTGTTACGGTTCTCCCCATTTTCATCCTAGTCAGTGGCTGCTTTTTTTCTGTCCCTTTATCTGTCAAAGATAAGAAGCGTCAAGCTCATCTCTATAAATAAAACTTCACACTAGATGAAGGGAGGGTGGGACCCCTACAATATATAAGTAAACTGTGAAGTGACTCAAAGTTTTCCTAATCGCTTTTAAGTAAATTTAGATCCCTCTTTTGCTGCTTCTCTCCCACCCTGCCACTGCCAAATAATACCTCATCGTTAGCTCGACTTTTTTTTTCCTTGTCGGAGTTAGCCGAGTGCTGTATGGGGAAGGAAGAATAAGGGAAGTGGATCAAACACCCAAAAAAACCTTGGACTGTATTTTGACAGGTCCGCAATTCAAGTTACAGTAAAGAAGATGTGCCAGGATGGTATTTTTCATAGATTGCTGGTGTTCATGCGAGATCAAGTTAAGTTTGTGTTTATATAAAATATAACCCCTGGTCCTCTTTTAGGAAAATTGAAAGCAGAAGAGGAAGAGAGAATTTGAGTGTGAGGCGGGGAGGTACCACTCTAGAGAGCCAATAATGCACAAAATTTAAGCCAGGACCCGTTTCTGTTGACACAACAGAAGGGTTTTTACCGCGATACAGTCATGTTTATTTTGTTTGTTAGACTAATGTGATAAAATCTTGCTCTAATGTAGGATTACTTAATTGAGAAAAAAAAAGAGGGAGAGAGCAAGAGGGAAATTTTTTTTTTCCTCCTGGTAGTAGAAAGGATGATTCCAGGGGAACACAGATGCAACCAACGGTGGATCTGAAACGGTAATCCGGTAATCACGCAGTTCGAAAATTTTTTTCTCCGATTTCAGATCGAGTTCCGAGAAGTGAATTTCAGCCGAGATGGAGTAGAGTGGAGGATGACTTTTGTTGTGCAGATGAGTACACCGCATTATAGTTCGAAACAATCGATGTCAACCATCACTCATGTATGGGCTAGCAGGTTGCCGTAAAAAAAAAGCTCAGCGAATTGCCGAATCAATGTACAAAATTAGGTTGCAACATATGCATGGTAACTGAACTTTATTTATATGAGATATGCGAGGATCATCGTTTACAAACAACCTTGTTCAATAGAAGAGAAGTGAAATCAGCCAGGATGGGAATTTCACTATTGCTGTGCTTATATAGCATGTGATAACAATAAGAAGGGGGTTTTTTCGGTATATGGGTATTGTCTAAGCATAAGATGATACTTGAAATTTTTAAATTACATGCACAAAGAAATTTTTTTTCATGTACGGCCTGCCGGATTGCCATAAGCAAGTATACATGAATTATGTAAGTGGTTGAAGAGTAATGATGTGAGTAGTTTCCCCATCGGTATATAATGTTGGAGAAATCCTTAAGGTGCTTGTGACCGCCTTCAATTATTTGGTACTATCGAGATCTCCAAGACAACATTCCGATTTGGATCAGTTGTTCCCTAATTGAGATTGAGTTTCTGCATAATTAATAAATCCTGCATAATATTATCAAACAAACACTTGCCGGAGTATAAAAGGTTTCAATTAACACTATCAGCATTCTATAGCAACGGGAATACCAATAATACATAAACAGAGATGAGTCCCGAGCAGATAATGGATGACTCGAGTGATTATCATTTTAGTATTTACGAAATGCCTGCCGTGCTAGAAGACGACGACGATACTTTATCGATCGGTTCTACAGCTACCAATTACGATGCATCATATTTTAGTCCTGGTAAAGAATCGACTCAAGATTACGATTCCAGCTCCATATATCAGTCTGAGGAATTCTTCGATTCCATATCAACAAACAACAATTACGGTCCCTTATATCAAGAGGTTTTACTGGATTTCAATAGAGTAGATCAAATCGACGACAAATTCGAATTACAAAGTCGCCATACCTCAATCTTCTCCACTTACACAGAGTCCAACGCCTCACCAGCTTCAATGTCGTCCTCAAGATTTAGTAGTCAGAGTGATGCTGTACAAAAGAAGCTTCCTTTAGCCCCTCAACCACAATCTCAACCACAACCACAACCAAAACCAAAGCACAGCTTATTACGAAAAATATCGATGACCTTTACTCAACCTCATCCACCAACACAGACACAGACCAAGCCACTGGAGGAACCGAGAATGAAATCCAGTGCTAGTTTTTCCAAAGGTTTGAGGAAAAGACTTAGTGTGATAGATCTCAATCTGATACGTAACACTAAGACCAAGACCATGATACCAGAGAGAAGACTTGGAGACGTTACTTCGACACGTCGTGATACCAAATTTGTCGTTAGACAACCACGGTCCGTGCTGAACCAATTGAACCATGTCGTTTTATTAAAGAACATTGAGGATACCATCAGCCAATTGGGAGCTGACGAGGATCCGGATTACCAGGAGTTTAAAAAGAATTATTTATTAGGAGTATATTAGGGTTTTAATAATTGAATGAACATCTTTCATGTAGTCCAGCTATTGAGAGTTATTACTTAACTCGTCGATTTTGGTTTTCAAGGATTCCAATCTTTCGTCTTGGCTTCGGAGAATCTCTTGTAAGTGTAAGATGTAGTCGACGGTTTTGTTGAGGATGATGGATTTATTCAGTCGGGATTCTTTGGTGATTTCCTTACCCTCTTCGTTGAATTGGATTTCGAATAACAAGCTCGGTGGGACTAATTGACCCAATTCTTTAATTCTGTCCTTGATCAAATCTCTTCTCCTTCTTTCCACAGCGTTATGGAACTCACGCCGCCTTCTGAGTTTCTCTTCTTTGGATAAATATTTAGTAGAGGAGTTCATAGAAGATGGCGAGAAGGTTGGGGAGTTCATTTGAGATGGCGATTTGAGGGAATCCGGCAGAAACGATGATTCATATGGCGAATTGACTCCTAGATCCGAGAAGTCCGCGGGTGATATCAAGTTATTGGCGCCAAAATCCAAATTGTTATAGGAAGTAGCATAACTAGACGCTTGAAAGGAACCAGGCGCCATCTGATGATTGATGGATGGATCCTCTTTCATCCCTTCTTCCACCTTGATATCGGGAATCCCGCCAAAACTGTCCAAGTCATCTAAGTACGCTGAGTGATGAAACTGGTTATTGGAACTCTGATACTGAGGATCATCCGACGTGGGAGTGTTCCCAGTAAGGTTTATATCAAAATTGAGGAAGTCAAAATCCTGCTTCGTTATATTGTTGTCATTCTCCATCTTATATTGTATTACTCTATCTCTTTATAAGGGAAGTAAATTTCGTCGTTTTTTTTTTTTATCTTCAAAAAATCTGCCAACCCCACAGTGGGAGATGTCAGAATAAGCAGTAAAAGCAGCCGACTGAGGACTCTAAAAATGATCGCATCGTACACAAAATTCCATCATTAGTCCATCTACCCCTTCTTTTGAATACTTTACCTGCCAAACTTATCTCCAAACTTACTGATTTAACTTACTGGTTAGTGCGGCTCATAAATACCGACTATAAAAAAAAAGTACAATTAGCCAACGCCACACTGTTAGAACCAACAGCAACAGACCTTCGCAATGAGTGCCGAGCCCAATTCCACGTTATTACAACAGTTCAACAATTGGAGAAGTGAACAAGAGCCACAACAACGGACAGTTTTGAATGACTGGACTTCTTCCTTTACATCTACATATAATGATCTCTACTCGAGGTTACCTCTTCATCAACAAGATGTAGAAGGAACCAAGTATGAGGAGCCCTCGTGGTTCAAATTGTCTACATTTGAGAGATTACTGTTGTTTTTTCTCTTCATTGGAGGATCGGCTCTTTGTTTCTTCCTTTCCATCATGTTATTTCCAGTGTTACTGTTAAAGCCTAAGAAGTTTGTTATGTTATGGACTTTAGGGTCCTTGTTATTTATCATGTCCTTTGGATGTCTCCAAGGCCCGTACAATTATGTCAAACATTTGACCAGTAAGGAAAGATTACCATTCACCGTGGTGTTTTTCCTGAGCAATTTGTTCACTTTCTACAATGCACTCATATTGAAGAGCACAGTCTTAACAATGATCAGCGGAATCTTTGGTATCTTACTGATCCTATATTACACGTTGAGTTATTTCCCCTTCGGAGCCCAGGGCTTCCAAATGATAATGAACATGGGAATAAGACAATTCAGCTCAATGGTAGGTTTATAATGGTGTATATATAAAGTCATGCATGGTCTTCCCCATCCCAATGCAAGTACCTCTAAAGTTAAGGATTTAACATCTCGTCTCGGAAACTCGCTAGATTTTTTTCCTTAATGCGGCTTTTTTTTTGTAAGCAAACAGAAGAGAAGAAAAAAAAAAAAAATTAATCGAAGGCCTTTGAATTGTTTTAATCAACTCTAATACTTGAAGGACGATGTTGTCGGGTAAGGAAGCCAGAATCGTGCTGCTTTTGGTGATTGATACCGTTTTCTTCTTCATTGAGGTCATTGTTGGATATGCGGTCAAATCTCTTCTGTTGGTTGCTGATTCCTTTCATATGTTGAATGATATCATCTCGTTAATCATAGCCCTTTGGGCGGTGCGGGTCGCCAAGCTGAAACAGGCTGATTCCAAGTACACTTATGGATGGCAGAGAGCTGAGATTCTTGGTCTGTTAATTAATGCGGTATTTTTGTTGCTGTTGTGTTTTTCCATCTTCATTGAGGCCGTACAAAGATTCATTAACCCCGAAGTTATCACCAATCCTAAATTGATCCTTGTCGTTGGTTCCTGTGGACTTGTCTCCAATTTTGTCGGGTTATTCTTATTCCATGAACATGGTCATAGTCACAGTCATGGTGGTTTGGAATCCGATTCGAGCCACAGTCATGGTCACAGCCACAGTCATGCCGATCCAGAAAGTACTCCTAATCCAATGAAACGTCTCTATGGATCGACCTCTTCTGACGCCAATTCAGACATCGAAGACGTACTTCCAGAAACGGTTGTCAACCGTTACGAATCTGAGAATACCCGTCTTTTGAACGAACATTCCCATTTTAGTCATACTCATGAAGAAGAAGATCTAGAACCAAAGAAGAAATCTTCCAAATCTCTTAATATGCATGGAGTATTCTTGCACGTTATGGGAGATGCCTTGGGTAACATCGGTGTCATCCTGACTGCCATCTTTATCTGGAAAACAGACTATTCCTGGAGATTCTACTTCGACCCTCTGGTGTCGTTATTGATCACCTTGATCATCTTCTCCTCCCTGTTACCACTTTGTAAACTGTCCAGTAAGATTTTGTTACAACTGACACCGGCAAGTTTGCCTTATGATAGAGTCAAGAGAGAAATCTTATCGATCAAATCGGTTTTGTCCTTACACGATTTCCACATCTGGAATTTGACCGAGAAGGTATTCATTGCCTCTTTACACGTTGAAATCGATGGTAATCCAGAAGATTTCTTGGAAATCGCCAAGGAGATCAAGAAAGTGTTACACGAATACGGTGTACACGACGCTACTATTCAACCCGAATTCATCAGATTCTATCAAAAGAGAGATTCCACGACTTCCATTCATTTATTAGGACAGAGCTCTTCCACAACGGTACCCGTCACCCAACCTCATGATCATACCCATACCCAACATGAAGGTAGTCCAGGTTGTATTGTAGACTCTGCCATTGGTTGTAATACTGATAACTGTATAGATTAAATTATACATCATCCATTTGATTGTCCTGTTGTACTTGTCCTATCGATACCAACAGAGGTTTTGGGTTATCCTCTGGCAGTCCTTCTTGTAACCGTTGTAATTCCCTCAGTCTTTCGGCCTTCTTTTTATTTTCCTCGTCGGCAATCAGTAATTCTCTATCTCTTCTTTCGTCTTCCTTCAGTACGGTGTCCCAATTGTGGATTGGTTTATATTTCCTACTTGGCAGTCCCTTTGGTCTATCGAGATGATTGACATCGAAGAACTTGGCAATACAACTCTTCATACTCCATGTAAAGTCGAAACGAGGATTGCAATGACAATTGTTGTTCAATCTGATATCCAACGATCTAGGACAATCTCCATTCGGATTATGGAAATATCCAGTATGTTCCATGAACCACAATTGGTCTACGTCCAGCAACAAGGACACTCCCATGGTGTGAATGGGCAGATCTCCCCATCTTTCATAGTAGATCCCTCCCGATTTGTCCAAATAATCAAAGAATTCGTTATAGGCTTCCCCACGGAAGAAGTCCAAATCTCCGATTTCGAAATTGGACCAGAAGTGACACATGTTGAAGGTTTCCCCACCGTCATCGGTAAGGAACAGCATGTTATTATGCAGAGCCACCAATTCCGAATGAGAGACAGAGAAATTCTTCACTGTATCATAAAGTGAAGTAACAGTATTATGAATCTCCAAGGGAGCCAAAGTGAACAGATACACCTTGCCATTCTCCCTCATGTACTTGAAGGGATCATAAGGAATATCACAATGATATTCGATATCCGGTTCCACCCTCCAATAATATTTATAGTCCTTAAGCAGGGGCAATTTGTAGAAGAGCCCACTGTTGAACCGGCACATATGACGGTAACTCTCACTCTGACCGTACTTGATTTTCTTGCGGGCCATTTCCCGACGCACCTCACGAGCTCGTTCCTGGTCGATCCATTCAGGATACGACCAATATTCCGAGGTCAACTCGACAAATATCAGATTTCCTGAACAAAGATTGGAGACGACTCGTTTGAAGTTTTCAGTGAACTTTTTGTCGTTGACAAAGACCCAGTCGTAATGGTAATGTTTGTTGAATCTGTCTTCCACTTGTCTTATGGATTGGAGGATCCCATATAAATCTGAATTTCTCACCAACGAGAAGAATGTCAGCAGTTCCTTCTCCACATTCTGGGGAACCGATTTAGGTATGTAATCGGACGACTTCTCGTAAATGACAAGTCCGTCTTGTTCCACAATTTTAGGCACCGGAGCCTTCTCTGCTGCTGGAGGATGTTGTGATTGCGTGTTTTCCACCTTCGCCTCGGGCTTCGTTTCAGTCTCAGAACCACCTTTTCGTACTACTGGATGAGTAGGTAACTCTGTGGCTGTGGAATGAGTCTGCACCAACTGCACAAAGAGAAAGATAAGTAGACTCACCAAACTCAAAACCCCTATTATAGACACCTTCTGAAACTTATGAAGTCTCAATATCATCTCCTACTCCGAAATCAAACTTTCTGTCCTCGACAACGAATCCGTTAAACTATTTATTGTCGATAAATATTTCGCTAAGCATCTGCCCTTAGAAGAAAAAAAAACACACACAGGGGCATATGCCCTTTTTGGAATAGCACTATATAATATTACTACGTCTTCGTCACGTTAATTCCAGCAGGTACATCCCTGTTGCGATATTTTTACACTCCATTATGCTCAGTCTAAATTGTTCTTATACAATGTTACAGTTTACTGTTGCCCAGACATTTTGTCGAGTCCCCTGGAATTCCCCTTGAAATCGGGCCCTGCCCAAGTTTACAAGCCTTGTTTTCCTTCATTGCTATGCCCTCTGCAAGGGCAGAAATAAGCTTTTTTTAAGCACCGAAGGATTTACCATTCCAAGTTGGAAGCCCATTTGACTTTCTTTTGGTTAATGGGATCCAATTTCTGTCTCTTTGTGGGCAATTGTTCGTTTTCTTTGTCTTCGTTTTTCGATCTTAAATAATGTGCGAAATCTGCCTCGGTATAAAACCCCACTTTCTGGTCTGCTGGTGAAATATCGAATCTGATTGGAAGAATAGCCTTGATTATGGCTGCCTTGTTGGTCTCCTTTGCATTGTTTGTAGGAATTGTAACCATTTCTTTCACACTTTCTGGAAGAGGCACTCCCTCACAATTTTGGGAGTTAATTTCACTTCCGTATCTGGCAGCTTCTCTCTGATCTCCATTGGAAGATTCCACTATCAAATTGAGTAAATTCTGTCGCACTTTCAACACACTCTTGGAAGGTTTACTACTTCTTCTTGGAGAACAAATTCGTTTAGGAGATTTCAAAATGCGATGGTAATCTTGCGGCTTGAGCAGCACAGACTTCCGGAGCATTCCGGAATCCATTGTCTGATGTCGCACTGGTCTTGTCTTGTGTGGATCCACGTGGATTTGGAACAGTCGTACTGGGATACGACTGGGGAAGTCGTCCATTCTATGTGTCATGATGTGGTCTTCTTTTGTCACATCGAGGATATCTCCGAGATTGAAACTTTGGTCATGGTCCTCCATCTCTTCATGATCGTCATCTCCACGTAATTGATAGTCCAACTTGTCGAGAGAGAGATTGTAAATCGGCAAGTCCAATTCATCTTCCTCTGTCTTTGGAGACGATTGCAGTTGTCTCTCGAGCTCTTCCTCGTCGATGAATTCCTTCTTATAATTCACTGTACGTACAATAGAATCCTTCTCAACATAACTCACACTATACTCCTGGAAATTCAAGGACTCATCGGAGGCGTCCGACTCCAGATCCGAATCCGACTCCTCCATAAAGTCGTCCTGCTTGATGTACTCAAAGTCATCCATCAACGTAATATCAGCCTCCCTCACTCGAGAACGACTCTGCCTCTTCTTATAAGGAATGTCAACCTTCCTTAACCTGGAAAACCGTCCCATCTTTCTAAGGTCTTATGACTTAATCTGATCTCTCGTACTATTTTTTTAAGATCCTTTTTGTTTATTTTTTTTCCCTCTGTCACCCCCAATTTAGTACTTTGTTTTCAATTTTCCCCTTTCAGTGGATCATTTTTTCAGCCGCACGTCAAGACACAGAAAAGGGGCTAACTCATTGGGGGTTCTATACATACATACAAACAATGGGATTTAGAGATATGATGAGAGGAGAGTAAGTAATAGTCAAAGAGTTTAATATCTGTTCTTACTAACCTTAAGACACCCTAGTGTTGACAGTGAAACTCCTGTAACACACGTTGAGACCGTTACTGAGGATGAGGTTCAATTGGGCAAGACTGCTCAACATATTCTTAGATATCCTTTAGCTAAATCTGCTGCTAGTACGCTTGAGACTGTGAATCCGCATATTGTGACTCCCATTCTGATGCAACTCAAGAATTCCGCTCCCGTCAAGCCTGTTTTCGATGTGGTAGACTCCTTTAATGATGGAGTCTTGGATCAGGTGGACAGAATTGTGCCCCAATTACAGACCATTGAGCCCCCTTCACTCGAAAGAGTGATGACCCCTGTAAATAGGGCAAGATCCTTGTTGGTCGATAGCAACGGTCGTGCTATCGTCAGAGGAAGATTGGATCCGTATCTCAAGCCAGTCAATTCTTCTATGCAACATTGGATCGATAACAATTTGGCAGAGGGAGACAATGTACCACAAGAAGGGTTCAACAACGAACTTTCCAGAACGATGAGAATCTTCGTTAATGGTATCCGTAGAGGAACACCTGTGGTCAGAGAACTGCCTCCAAAGTTTAGAAAACACGTCGAGGTGTTGTATCAGAAGAACAAGGAGGATGACAGTTTCATGGGCAGATTCAATGCCGCTTTCAAACTGGGAAGACAATTACAAGGAGAGATGTGGAACAGAATCAGAGCATAAATAATATTATACATACACTATTTCAACTTGAGGATTTCCTCGACAAAGTTCTCGAACTGTATCACGGCGACACCGTTCCCCTGCGGGTCGTATTTCTTGAATATTCTGGTCACTCCGATCAAGTACGTACACAGTTCGACGAACAGATCGAAACGCAAGTCTAGACTTTGTTTGTTACTGAAGGTCTGGAACACGAAGAGTGAGCAGTCGATGGAAAGTCTATAACCCAAGACCTGTAACAGATCCTGGAATTCGCTGAAACTCAAACTACTGGAAGCATTTCTATCGGCCATGAGGAAACAACTCTTCCATCTGTCAAGACAGTCGAATAAGCGGGAGAATTCCGCAAAACTCAAAGAATTCTTGTGGTCAGTATCAAATAACAGAAAGATCGACGATGACAGTTGGAGAGCAAATCTAGATCCGTCCTTATTGGTGAGTCCATTCAGTAATTCCGCAAAGGAGAGTTGTCCCGATTGATTACGATCAAGTGACTCAAATATGTCTCTCTTACTACGCGGCTGAGGCGGCTGCTGTTGTTGCACATGTGATTGTGGATAACCAGACGCCGTGGAACCCAGGGAGCTCACCGAGCCACGGTATGAAGAATAGTTGGAATGAAGGGATTGTTGAGACGCTTGACTCACAGGATGACGATAGACTTGTTGTGGATGTTGAGGTGGAGGAGCTGGAGCGTAGTATTGTTGTTGTTGTTGAGGCAGCTGGTAATTGGGTCTCTGTTGCGCGGCTTGTCCGGGCGGAGGTTTACGTGACTTGTTCCTCTTGGACTCCCCAAAGACTTCCAGGGGCGTGGGAAATCCCTTGGTGGATGTTAGTACGCGTATATTGAGGGCTCTGAGGAGTGGTACTTACCATTAATTGATCACTCATGTCGCTACCAAAATCAACTGTTTTATATTTAGAAGGAAAAATAATTCCTATCAAACAGAGAAGAGCTAAGGTTGGAAAAAAAGAGGAAGGAAAGAGGGAGGGAAAAAGAGAGAGAGAGAAAGAGGGCCACTTAGTGGAACAAAAGTCTTGGGAAAAAATGTTAGAGAAGCTAGCTCAACGAGACGTAGATAGTAGCGATATACTATCATCTTAAACATCGCCACACCAGAGTCTACCACTAATTTTCTCTGTCTACGCAATTACGTCTACAACCAGATATCTGGACTGATACTATCGTACTATTTTATTCCGTATATTTAATCACGGTTTCTTCTTCTGTATTCACCACCTTCTCTTCTTGGACCTCTGTTGAATTGTGGTCTTGGTCTTTGTGGAATCTCTTCTGGCAACAAAGTCTTTGGAACAACACCTTCTGGAATGTTCAAGGATTCTCTCAAGTAAGTCAAACCCTCGTCAGTCAAGGTGTAGTAGTAGTATTGCCATGAAAATTGAGTCTTGACGTAACCCTTGGAGGTCAAAGATTGCAAAGCCTTGATGACGTAAAGGTTCTTGGTGTCGATTTCTTCGTGCTTTGGTTGGTTGAAATCCTTCTTAGCGACAATAACTCCCTCTGTTATATCTGTTAGTAACTTTATCTCTCGATCGTATTCCAAGACCAGATCCTCGTGTTCCTCCATATTTGGTCCACAATACCTGGTCCTGGTCCTCATTATCTTACTTACCTTGGAAAAGGTGTTGGTGAATCTTCTTTCTGTCTTCCTTTGGAATTAACATGTTGACTTCTACTCGTTGATTGTGTCTTCTAATTGAAAGTGAAAAAAAATCTTAAAAAAAATTGATAAATTTTTTCCACTCAAACTTTTTAGTAGTGTAAGCTCCCCCAAAAAAAATTATATTAGCAACACCAAAAGGAAGGCATTTATTTTTTTTCCCTTAAAAACGTGTGACTTTTTTTCTTATGTAAGAAAAAGTAACCTGAAACAAGACACGTGATACAAAACCCTATAATGTGTAAAGCATCCCTTTCATTTTTCGCTCCTAAAATAGTACAACCCGCCCTTGGCAAAGGTAGATGCCCATTCAACTTCCCATATATCTGGATGATTATAGTAATCCATTTATTGAAGTCGAGGAAGAGCCAGGGATATTAGAAGAGAGTGAGTGGTGTGCTGATGTAATTTTGAACTCCTCTTTACTAACCATCTTAGCAATGTATCATCGTATTAAACGTGCCATAATTCATTACATCAGCAAGCGGTTGCTCAATGTGCCGGTGCTTAATTGGCTGATATTGATCACCTTGGGATGTCTGTTGATCAAATTGACCTTCCACTACCATAAATTATACACCAAGAGTTCGATAGTGGCAAGCGCCATCACCAACGTGGTATTATTCCTGATCTCAGATACACTTGCTCAATCGATCTCCTCCTATAGAAAACGTTTTGCCTCGGTGGATATCGAATTGCTGACTCAAGGTACCTCTCTAGATCTTCGTAGAGGAAGTGCCTCAAGTATTTTTGTCGATTACGGTGATGATGACCCTCTTCCGGCTATACCCTCTAAACAAGGAGGTCACGTGACTTTCAAGGTATTCGATTTTGCTCGGTTAGGAGGATTTGTATTTTGGGGGTTTTTAATGTCATTCTTTCAAGTGGCATGGTATTTGATACTCCATTCCATGTTTTTAGAGCTTCCCTCATTTGTGACTGTTTGTGCACGGGTATTGATGGATCAATTATGTTATTCACCGGTATCACTTTATGCCTTCTTTGCCTATTCGACAATGGTGATGGAGAGAGGAACAAGACATGATTTGTACAATAAGGTACAGAAGATATATTTAAGCACGTTGATGCTGAATTACTTGATTTGGGTTCCAGTGCAGTTCATCAATTTCTTGGTGATGCCTCGGAATTTACAAGTACCCTTCAGTTCAAGTGTGGGGGTTTTATGGAATTGCTTTTTGTCGATGAGAAATGCACTGGTTTGAACGTTATATAGAGTAATGAAAAGTTATTTTTGAGCCGCACGCCCTAAAAGGGGAGTTGGTTTTTGTGTAATGTGGAGTTAAGTATCTTGTAACGCCAATGGATAAGATGGAAGATTTGGTAGTTGCCGATTTGAAGGGTTTAGGAGTGTCCGATGAGGAGTCTGTGGTTGGAGATATTGGGTTGGAGGGTATTTCAGGTCAAGTGTAAGTGTATTGGTATTTAGTTTTGTGCAGTACTAATTGTTAGAACCCGCCAGATAAAGAGAACAGGATGTCAGTTGACGTTACTTGTTGCGGGTGATTGTGGGTTGGGTAAGTGAACAAATCCCCCTTTTAATATAGCCTACTAACCCCCAGGTAAAACTACATTTATCAACACCATTCTTGAACCAGAAGAGGAAGAATTGGAAGACACCGAAGATGCCTTTGTGTTCTATTGTAGTGAATTAGTCGATTGTGACTTTCGGTTGAAGTTAAATATCATTGACACCCCCGGCTTCCATGACTCTGCCAATGATCCTTACGTCTGGGTTCCTATTTCACGGTACATTGACGACCAATTCAAGTCCAGGTATTTCCAAGAAGAACAACCAGACAGATCGAAGTTCAAAGATACATGCGTCCATACCTGCATTTACTTTGTCACCCCCTCTCTTCACGGGTTAATAGAGAGTGATATTAATGAAATGAAGAATTTGGCACGAAAAGTGAACTTGATCCCGGTCTTACCAAAAGCAGACACCTTCACCAGAGATCAGATCACCAAGATGAAGGATAGAATCCAGCTGAAACTCAAGGAACATGAAATCCCTGTCTTTGGTGACGTTGAACCTTTTAGTATTATAGGTTCTGAAACTTATTGTTGGGATGACCACTCCCAACAAAAGATCCGTGGAAGGGCTTACAATTGGGGAATTGCCGAGGTGGAAAATGACCAGCATTGTGACTTCAGTAAATTGAAGGAGTTCCTCTTATCGAGTCATACGAGTGACTTGATAGAGGAAACTGACAAGTACTACGAGAAGCTCAGAGATGAATTGACGGCCTTAAGGTTGAAAGAAGTCCAACAGGAAGAATCACTTGACTTGAATACCCTTGAAGTACTCGTTAAGATCAATGGCATTGACAAAGTCAAGGTTGAAGAGATCCTCGTCGATGACGACCCCCTTTTTATCCAGGAACAACAGTCACTCAAAAAGTCTTTTGCAGGGGTTGTCGCAGCTCAAGAATTCAAATTCAAAGATTGGAAAGCAGCTTTGGTTGAAAAGCAAAAGCAATATAACAAAGAAATGAAGGGTTTACACCGGCAAATCATCAACTTAAATGAAGCCATTCTGGAATTGGAAGGGCAAAAAAGTAGTGTATAGCACAAAAAACTAATCTCAGTACTTAAAAAGAAAAATTTGACAAATTTTTTCTGATTCCTTTCATACAGTTAAACCAGTTGTTAGGATCAAAAGGATTTGGTTCTGACGACGGGACTACTCCTTTATCTTTACCAAAATGATGAATCTTGTTTTTCATGTTTTTTTTCTGGCATCTCTAATGTTAGGGTTTTCTCACTGTGGAAGTTTCTAGTTTAATTACCTGAGACTTGTACTTGAGTCAACTCGATGAGTACAACCATTGACTAACTTATCTGATATGGTAAGAAAAGGAGTATCTTGACAGTGTAATAGTGGGGACTCATCTAAGGGCACTCATCTAAGGGACTCAGCTCAGGGACTCGATCCCAGGGGAGCATCTTAGGGAGTCTGAGAGACTGTAGTATAGTAATCCCTAGGACTGGCCATTATGGCCAACGTAGTAATTAAAGCTTAAGACAGTCTAATAGTCTACTTCTACTATGTCTGACTCACTGAAGATCTTACTTTATACAGGTTCATCATTCTTCAGAAGGTATGACCAGCTCTTCATAAATATCCGGCTTCCAAGGCCAGGCCAAGAACTTCTCGGTCATGAGCAAGAAATCTTCTTTACTCATCTCTATTACGTCTCTATTCCACAACTCCCAAGGCACTTTATCTTTGAAGTAATCAGCAGCTCCCGGACCCAAATTGTTCACCAGAGCCGATAACGGAGAAGCCGATAACACGTTCAATTGTCTGGTCAAGTAATCCCATTCGTCGATCTCCTTGATCGGGATTCTCTTCGGTCTGATCTCCATAAGACAAAGGTCATCGGACTTCAAAGATTTCCCCACCAGTAAGGGCTTTATAATCAAGGGCTGATGCTCCAGTAAATACTCGTCACTAAACATGTACTTCTTCGGAGGTGTCGTAGCAATGATCCGGGTATCCGAGGCCAATTCCGCCACTATGGCGAATTTCAGTCTATTTCTCTCCCCAGGCCCGGGAATGTACTTCAGTGCCGCCAGTTGCGAACACCATATTAACATCCTTACATTCCCATAACTATGTACCCAATTCTGATGTAAAATACAATGCATCCACTGACTCAACAAGATCTCCCCTCTTACGTAAGCAGTGTTAGCGGTAAGAAGAAGTTCCGGATGAAGTTCGTCTCTATTGAGATGGTAATTTGGCGAGACGAGTTTACCTTCTCCTACACAATCGGAGAAGGACTCCCAAAGGAACGGATCTTTGTCTTGCAATATCCAGCTTGGATCTTTGGAATATTCTATTGTTTTCGCTAGAGCGTCGAGGAAGCTCGGGTGTTTGTCCATGACTAAATGATGAGAAGGTTGGAGGTATTGGTTGAGGGCAAAGGACCACAGACCGGTGGTTGGATAGAGGTCGATGATTTGGGTCTTTCCAGGTTTGTAGGCCTTTTCGAGGCCTAATTTTTTCAAGATGGGACCATAATTGAAGACCGCGGAGTTGTAACCGTAGAAATGTTTGGTCTCTCCGAGAATCTCCACAAGCTTTTGCAAGTGGGGCTTGATAGGACGAGGCATGGTATGGTGTAGAGATGGCTCATCGGTGGAAAAAAATTACTTAAGTTTTTCAGAAGCATTTTATGAAAAGTGGTGAAATAAAGCGTAAGTATAGATAGGGCTAGGGAGATGTTGGAATGAAAGTAAGGGTATCTTTGTGATAGTGATGACAACCAGAATTCATCAAAGTCCTTTTTAAGTATCGTTATCTTGTCAGATTTTTCAAAATCTGACTGACCCAAGCGTGCGGCTCAAAAATTCGTGAGCCTTTTTAAGTAGAAAAAAACAAGACAAAAGTACAAACAGTTAAAGGGCGTCTAAGTTAGGATGATCAAATTAAAGATCAAGGATAGTAAAAAAGAGAGTGAGGGGGCACCGCGGATCAAGGTGAAGACTTCTAGTGGGTCGATGAGCGGGGAGGTGAAGCCCAAGATCAAGTTGGTGAGTGGGAATAAGGCCAAGAAGCCCAAGATCAAGTTCAAGAGTAAGAAGCTTATTGGAGACGAATACGATACGGAGGATCCTGAGAAGGAGATCAATCCGTTGATTGAGGAGGGGATTGTGTTACGGATGTTACCGGATAACGAGCTGTTGGAGAATTTGAAGTATATGGTGGAGACTGGGGACGTGTCTGATTTGAGTATTCATTGGAAGGACTCCCGTCGTGCCATTGTACGAGTACGGGATCAGATGTTCGGGCTGAAGTTGGTGGATTTGCCGACGATCACGGAGGTGAATAAGACGTTGGATAAGAAGAATATCTTCAAGACAATGGATGTTTGTCAGATGTTGTTGGTGGTGAAACCTTTGAAGAACGAGAAGGAGATCAACGAGATCAAGGTTTACGAATACGAGAGTTATCCGCATGGATTGACGGCTCCTTTGGAAGGCGTGAAGAGACAATTTTACAAGAGAATCAACAATTTGGTGATCAATAAGGTGGAACTGAAAGTGGATCTGTTATTGAAACTTGATCTGGAGCTGGAAATGACACAGTACGAGTTAGTGGATCTGGATCTGACAACGCAATACAGCACTCCAGGTCCAGTAGCTGCAATGAGTGCGCATCTGTTGGAAGAACTGGATATTGATGAAGATGATTTGGAACAAGAGTTAGTAGAACTGTTAGGCTCAGAAGGTGAAGAAGAGGAGGAAGAGGAGGAAGAAGATGATGACGAGGAGGAGGAAGAAGAGGAAGAGGAAGAAGATGAAGAAGAGGAAGAGAATGACAATGTACGGAGTAAGGATGTTGGAGATGATCAGGAAGAGATACAGCACAATGAGATGATTAAAGAGGAGATTCTGGAATTGGAGGCTACCATTAGACAGAAGGAGAACGATGTGCTGAAACTGAGTAATCCTATTTTGCGGAACAGATTCCAGGATATTGTTAATAGGTTGAAGCTGGAGCTTAATTTGAAGAGACAGCAATTGGTGGAGGAGAAGGAAGAAGAGGAGGAAGAGGGAGAATTATTTGGAGATGAGTCGGAGGAGGAGAAAAATAGTGACGACGAGGGAATGGAGGGATTATTCTGATGGGATTTGCTGATATAATTATGCTATTAGGATTATACTGATAGGGCAGATCCTTGAATAGGGGCAAGGACAAATGTATAGCAAAGAAAATATACGATTGTACCGAGGAAGAAAGACAAGGACAAAAGAGATAAAAAGAAAGAGGAAAAAAGACAGAAAAAAGACAAGAGAAAAAGACAAAGGAAAGACAGAGGAAATCATGAGCTAAAATAAGGAGAGAAAAAAAAGGTGGCAGAAATCGAATATAAGAGATATATAGTTAAAGCCAAAGAGAGAATGTCGATCAATACAGTGATGGTATCCAATCCATTTATATTATTACCTGAGGAGCAGATTCAATATTCTAGTAGTGAGAGGAACGAATTTGTGATACGGTTGAAGGAGGTTGCCCGAGAGGGCGGAGGAATATTGCATAATAGAGAAATCAAGGCCAGGGGATTTATTTATGTGAGTAATAAAAGATTGGTGGTGATCTCCAAGGAAGGAGATTTTAAGACACTCAATATATTACATCATCAAATTATCGGATATAACTTGGCGCAGCAGCGAAATTGGATGCACAAATTAGTCTCTTCCTTCCAACTAGGTCTGACACTGGTGGAGGTGATGTTTAAGACGGAAGGGGCGGAGTCGGAGACGGGGTTACAAAATAATGCGATTTATCAACTCGAAATCACCTTCTTGGACGGAGGTGTCTATAACTTCCTCAAAGCAATGGAACTGACATCCAGGGAGGAACAATTGCCTCCATATTCGCAATAAACCTTAATACGGGGTCTTTCCCCCCTTGTCGTTTCTTTTTTTCTTTTTTTGGGATTTCTGTATGACTTGCATTTGGTTGTGCATTTCTTTTGAGAGAAAGAAACAAAAGATTGGCCGGGCTAAATGGGCTTCGGTTGGCTTGAGATCTGATGCTGAATCGGATAATTAAATAGATCTAAAAATTCGGCATCTCTTTTTATTTTTTATTCCTATAAATTCTCATCCATCCCACCATCACTGTAAAAACCCCTTAGTAGACCATGGCCAGATGATTTTTTTGCTCCCAGCTCCTCAAATAACAACTCCTCATTGGCTGGACATTGAAATAGAGGAGCAAAAAAAAAAAAGCTCTCTTTTTCCTCTATTATAATTTTTTACTCCGTTCGAAAACGCAGCAGGTGGTTTTATGCTTTTAAAGTGAAATGGATCCATCGGTCACGTCAAATCCAGGTTTGAGAAATACCACTTTTTCTAACGAAGAAGTTAGTAATGTCTTTCAGGTAAGTTTTCCCCCCTCTCATCCGCTTTGATTACGCGCCCCGCCCCTTGACCCAAGTACTAATTTATTTTTATTTTAGCGATGGAAACTGTTAGAGAAACAATATGGTCAGAATGCCCATAATATGGATGAATATATCCAATTGACTCATTATCTCCGTGCGGCTGCCCGTTTCAAGCAGCAACAAATGGCCAACGGTAATGGGCGTCAATTCCCTCAGCCCCAGCCTCAACAACAACAACAGCCTCCTCCTCAACCACAACCACAACCACAACCACAACCTCAGCCTCAGCCTCAGCATCAACCTCCTACTCCTCAATCACAACAACCAGTGCCGAATCAGATGGCTAATAAAGGACCACAAGGACCGACGAGGTCCTCCATTTTCTCCGAGATGGAATCCTTACTTCTCAAGGCTCAATTGACTCTGTTCAAACAACTTCTGTCGGACCAACCCGTCCCTATGGAAATTGTCCATTTTCTTGCCAATCATGTCAACACCTCTCAAAACCAACCGGTGGCCATGATGGACCAACAAATGCAACAACAGAAGAGACCTTATCAGAAACGGAAACCCTCGACGAAACCTCCTACACCTCAACCAATGATGAACAATGCGATGAAAATTTCTCCTCAAGAACCAATTGCATCGAGAGTGCCCTCGGTAAGACCCGTTCCAATGCCTAGAGTTCCCACAAGGGATCCTGTCCCACCGGTGAGAATCACAAAACTGGAGTCTCAATTCAAGAATATCAAGTCCTTCTTACAAACTGATGACCCGACTTTACAAGTGGATACCTTCAATATTCCGACCCCACCAAAGGCTTTGTCCTTTGATATCTTGAATAACATCAATTCAAGAGTGTTATTACCGGGGATCAATCCAGAACCATTGGACATCGATGCAGCTATTCAGACAAAGAATTTGGTCGACAATTTGGTCATCGACTACGTAATAGAAGATTTGGAGTTGCAAGCTGAAACGGATTTGGAACTGAAGGTGGATTTACAACTGTTGAAGATGTTGAATTTGCAGAAACTGATGAGAGGACAAGTAGTGGCTTCGATGAGGCATCACAATTCGTTACTCACCAATACGCATCCTAGTTTCTTCCTGAAACTGAGAGTACTCAGTTTGGAAGATGTCAATGTGACAAACCATTTGTATGAGCAACAGATCAAGATGGCTCTGAAGATCGAACATACCAAGAAGATCGAGAAGCTTAATAATATCACAGAAAATTCGATGAAATGGTTAAATACCCATCATTTGACACATGAGAGATACCAAAGATTGGGTAAATCTGTACTGTCGATCCATTCTTCAATGGAGAAGGAAGAACAGAAACGTGTCGAAAGAAATGCCAAGCAACGTTTACAAGCTTTGAAACTGAACGATGAAGAGCTGTATATTAAATTATTGGACCAAACCAAGGATACCAGAATTACTCATTTGTTGAACCAAACCAATTCTTTCTTGGGTTCTTTAGCACAGGCTGTGAAGGAACAACAGAAAGATACACTGGAGAAATTGGTTCAAAGTGGGGTCGTGGAGGAAAACGCGGTCGAAGAGGGAGAAGAACAAGATTTGGAGAATGTCGATTATTATTCTGTACTGCACCGTATTCAAGAGACGGTTACTAAACAACCAAGTATTTTGGTCGGAGGTACGTTGAAAGAGTATCAGTTGAAGGGATTACAATGGATGATCTCTTTGTTCAACAATCATTTGAACGGTATTTTGGCAGATGAGATGGGTTTGGGTAAGACGATTCAGACTATTTCTTTGTTGACTTATCTTGTTGAACACAAAAAGATCCCAGGACCTTTCTTGGTCATTGTACCCCTTTCGACTTTGACCAATTGGAATTTGGAGTTTGAGAAGTGGGCTCCATCTTTGAAGAAGATCACTTATAAAGGTACACCGTCGCAGAGAAAGTCGATGCAACATGACATCAAGACACATAATTTCCAAGTATTGTTGACTACCTTTGAATACATCATCAAAGACAGACCATTACTTTCCAAAATCAAGTGGGTTCATATGATTATTGATGAAGGTCATAGAATGAAGAACGCCCAATCCAAGTTGTCCAGTACTTTGACGTATTATTATCACTCTGATTACAGATTGATTTTGACCGGTACACCTTTGCAAAACAACTTGCCTGAACTTTGGGCCATCTTGAACTTTGTCTTGCCTAAGATTTTCAACTCGGTCAAGTCTTTCGACGAATGGTTCAACACACCATTTGCCAATACTGGAGGACAAGAAAAGATAGAATTGTCGGAAGAAGAAACCTTGTTGGTTATCAGAAGATTACACAAAGTCTTGAGACCGTTCTTATTACGTAGATTGAAGAAGGATGTCGAGAAGGACTTGCCGGATAAAGTGGAGAAGGTGGTCAAGTGTAAGATGAGTGCTTTGCAGTCTAAGTTGTATGAGCAGATGTTACACTATAACAAGTTATTTATTGGAGATGACAGCACGAAGAAACTGACTGGAGTCAAAGGTTTGAATAACAAGTTGATGCAATTGAGAAAGATCTGTAACCATCCGTTTGTCTTTGAAGATATCGAGGACATGATTAATCCAATGCATGAGACGAATAGAAACATTTGGCGTGTTAGTGGAAAGTTTGAATTGTTAGACCGTATCTTACCAAAGTTCAAGACGACAGGGCACAGAGTTTTGATCTTCTTTCAAATGACTCAGGTTATGGATATCATGGAAGATTTCTTGCGTTACAGAGATATGAAGTACTTGAGATTGGATGGTGCAACCAAGGCCGACGACAGACAAGAGATGTTGAAGGTGTTTAATGCTCCTGATTCGGATTACTTTGCCTTCTTATTGAGTACTCGTGCTGGTGGATTGGGTTTGAATTTACAAACTGCCGATACCGTTATCATTTTCGATTCCGATTGGAATCCTCATCAAGATTTGCAACTGCAAGACAGAGCACATCGTATCGGACAAAAGAACGAGGTTCGTATTTTGAGATTGATCACTGAGGATTCTGTGGAAGAGCTGATTTTGGAGAGACTGCACAAGAAGTTGGACATTGATGGAAAGGTTATTCAAGCTGGTAAGTTTGATAACAAGTCCACTCTGGAAGAGCAGGAGCTGTTGTTGCGTGCTTTGATGGAGCTGGAAGAGAATAAGAAGAACAAGGGTGATGACGATGATATGAATGACAACGAATTGAATGAAGTGTTACTGAGATCTGAACAAGAGTTGGTGATCTTCAAGCAATGTGATTTGGATAGATCTTTGTCTGCCGATGGTGAGAATAGATTGTTCTCTTTCGAAGAATTACCTGACATTTACACTCAAGATCCAGAGATTGCCTTCAAGGAAGATGAGGAGATTGATCCTTCCTTCTTTGGTCGTGGTGCTAGAGAAAGAAAGCTGATGGTTTACGATGAACTGTTGAGTGAAAGAGAATGGTTGAAACAATTACAAATGTCTTCTGACTCTGAAGGAGGCGAAGATGACGATCTGATGGATGATGACGAAGAGAAGGAGAAGAAGAAGAAGAGACGTGGAGGACCAGGAAGAGGTCATACAGGAAAGATGATTGAAACCAATGGAGACTTCTCTGAACCTAAGCCGAAGAAGCAAAAGATTGCCGTTCCCGTTAAGGCAAAGCAAGGTAGAGGAAGACCTAGAAATGCCACACCAATACCTCGTGGATTGACCACTGCTCTTTCACCAGAGGAAAGAAATGACTTACAATTCAAACTGAGTCTGATTTATGATTTGATCCATGATTACGAAGCAGAGGGAAGGAAGTTGAGCGATATCTTCTTGTTGAAACCATCTAGAAAGTTGTATCCGGATTACTACCAATTGATCAAATACCCAATTCTGTTCGACGTGATCAACAAACGGATTCAAAAGGCCACATACAACAACTTGACGGAGTTCATGGAAGACGTTCATTTGATGTTCGTCAACCTGAAGACATACAACCAAGAGGGGTCCGTCATTTACATGGATGCCATTACATTAGAAAGATTGGCCGTTGAAAAATACCAAGAGTTGACCTCTTTACCGAAACCAGACTTTACAAATTTCGACATAACTTATAATTTGAAAAGGTTCGACCAGAACGGCGATCCTTTAGACGGAGGAAGTGTCAATGCTGCCATGTTCGGAGAAGCATTGAGTTCTGCTACAGATACTCCGACTTTGATGAACCTGCCAAACGATTTGACTCCAGCAAGAGAAGAAGATTTGCCTTTGGAAGAATTGGAAAATCCTCTTCTGATTGAAGGGGGCCTGATTACACAATCAGGTTTGTAATATAACTAGTATAAAGAAATAGCTTGTAAGATACAAGATGAAAAAAAAAAAGAGTAAAATCAAATAAAACTATAGAAAGTGCGGGGGAAGATGTCAAGGAAACCACATAGACAGGCGACCAAGTTATTTCAATCCATTGGGAAATGTCAGAGATATGCGAAAGATTATGGGGAATGTATATTACAACACTATCAAAGTATAAATCAGGGCGATTGTCTGAAGCAATTTATGGTGTATCAGCAATGTGTGATGCAACAGTTAGGGCGTAAGCTGTGAGGGACTTACACGGCATTGAGATGGTACTCCAGTTTGAGTCTTTTGAACAACTTTTTGCTCTTCTTTGGACCATGGAGGAGTCTTGTGTAGAGTCTAGCCAACCACAAGAACAGGTATTTGTATCCGATGTCCATGGCTATCAAATTGATGACAAAGCACAATAAGATGAGGAGTTTGAAGTTGGAGCTGATGTCGGTTAATTGCATCAAATTTCCGAACCATGAGTCGGGAGGAACCATCATCAAGAGAGCCGAGACCAAGAGCAGGATAATAACGTTGGCAATGAATGGGGTATTCTTGAAGAGAGGTTCTCTATAAGGAGGACCAACGGCCAAGACCATAGCACTAAGAACGTATTGGAAGTTACTGAAGTCGAAGAGAACGGTGTTATCTGAACTCTGAACCAGATCGTCTCCACCTGGGACGGGTTTAATGTACCAGGATTGTTGTTGAACGAGTAACCAAAGGAAGATCTGGAAGAACAGTAATAGCAGGATATTACAGATCAATGGGATCAAGATCTTTGGCGAGACAAGATTGGCCGTTGGTCTTTTGACGCAGATGACGTCAAACGGTTTGGACCACGACATGAAGATGGCTATTGGCAAGATCAAGAACAAGTCAATGTATAAGAATTGGAAATCTCCCAAGTTGGATCCTCTCATGTATAATATAGTAATAGAGATGAATTGAATCAGTGAGTAAAGAGACATGTATTGGAAACAAGAAAAGGAAGTGACCAAAGAGGCTCTTCCCTCTCTGATGACATCCAACACACAGGAGATCTCAAAGATTCTAGAGGTGAATGGAGCAGCAACGGAGGCTTCCAGTTCACTCAAGGAAATACCGACATCGGCAGCTTTCAAAGCACCACAATCGTTGGCACCATCACCGCAGAAACCAACGGTGTAATCCAACTTTTGAAGTTGTTCTACAAGTTCATGTTTCTCGTCTGGTGACATTCTGGCAAAGATCTGGGCCTTCATCAACATACGATGGAGTAATTCAGTATGAGATTCAGAAGTGAGGATGTACTTGAAGACATCTCCGGTGACGGCAAGAGAATATTCGTAATTATCAGCTACTGGATCCAAAATCAAATCTGGATTGTCCACATCTTCCCATACAAGGTGATCTTCATCCCAATTAGGAACAAACACCTGACTTTCACCAGAGATCAAACCACTTTCCCTCAGGACACTGATAGCAGTAAGCACGTTATCACCAGTACACATGACTGTTCTCAAGTCTGCTTCGTTCAACTGTCTCAAAGCGTCTTTAGTACCAGCCTTCAACTTGTTCTCGAAGATGATGAAACCCAAGAATTCCAGTTTGTTCTCACATTCTTCTCTTGTAAGTTGACTAAGGAATTTCAAGTTGGACTTGGACTTGGAATTGTATTGGCTCATTTCGAGTCTCTTACCAGCACAAGCAATGACTCTGTAACCGTTATGAGTGTAGTGATGTAAGAGTTCGTTGAAGTCCAGAGGCAAACTTTCAGCGGTACAGATTTCTTGCATTACTTCAGGAGCTCCTTTGGTGAAGACAAAGACATCCGAGTCATCAGCAAGTTTCACCATCACCGACATTCTTCTGAAATGAGAAACAAAGTCGAATTCCTTCAACAAGATCAGTTCTCCCAGATCCAGACCAATAGGAGGTTGGAGAAGAGTAGGGTGGAATAACTCGGGTAATTTGTACAGTTTACGGAAAGCCGTCAACGTCTCATGATCATGGTCATCTTCCAACTTCCAACTAGTGAAGTCGAACATTTTATGGTCCAAGGGATCTCCGACAAGTTGGTCATCGATTTTTCTCAAGGAATGACAACTAACAAGAGACATGAGTAACAATTTCAGTTTGCGGCTTTCAGGAAGTGTGGAGATGTCAGTGGTCAAGTCATGGAACTCGTTCTCGAACTTCTTGTTATTGGAAGGAGCACTCAAATGAAGACCAAAGATATCCAACCCATCCTCGGTCAATGTACCAGTCTTGTCAAAACACATGACGTCCAACTTACCTCCCACATTGACTCTGGAAGGAGAAATACAAAAGATCTGTTTGGCTCTTAACCGAGATAAGGCAAAACTGGTTCCAATGGTCAAGGTCAGAGGTAAAGCCGGTGGGACAACAATAGTAACAATATCCAAGGCTCTTAAAATAATAAGACTCCAACCAAGACCCAACTGAATGAAGTTGATCAGAGAGAAGACGAAGCCAAAGAGAGCGATCAAAGTCATGAATCCAATGTACTTGAAAGAGTCCTCATAGAACTTGAAACCCGTAGGTTTAGGGAACAACATAGACCTCACCAAAGCTCCCTTCGTGGTGTTAAAACCCGTCTTAACTACCAACAGCATCAGAGGTTCTTCATTGAAACTACGAGCTCTAATGATCTTGGTACCACTGTAAAGGAAAGACTTGGCAAGTTGGCCGGAGATTTTGGTTCCCCTGAACTCGGCCATCAAATTCTCAGCCACCAGATCACTAAGAGCGATTTTAGATACCGGTACAGATTCTCCTGTAAGCATGGACTCATTGACGATACAATCTCCATTAAGAAGTAAACTGTCAGATGGGAAGACACTCAAGGAAGGATCACTGACCTCATAAATGTCTCCAGGAACCAAATCAGCCGAGGAAATCTCGGTCCAGAAATCATTTCTAAAGACTCTGACGTCACATTCAAATTTGGACACCTCTTTCAAACGGTGCATTGTTTGTTTGGTCTCTACAAGAGTTTGAATGACCGAGGCCACCGAAATGACAAAGATACAACCGGCATAATAATAGTAGTCATCACACAACCACAAGATGATGGAGAAGACTTGGAAGATGTAGAAGGGATGGAGCACTTCGTCCACCAAAAGTTGAAAAACAGACTTTTCTTTGATGTCGATCAAATTGTGACCAAAACTCTTGATTCTACTATGGTGAAGGTCATGACTCAACCCCGTCTTCAGTCTTGCAAGATCACACCACAATTCGTCACTCCAGTTGAAATTGGTCTTGAAAAGATCCTCCACTGGGGAATAATAGAAATTGATGTACCGGTACTCGAACCTGATCAAAATAGGAATGACAGGGTCCACCTGTTTGTCCTCCAACTCTTCAGCCTGTCCTTGTGGAAGAGAGAGATAAGAAGACAATCTTCTATTGTACCAGACTCTATCTACCGGGATAATCGTCAATTCACCATACTCGTTCTCAATCACCACCCAATCAGCTTTGGCCAACAGAGTAGGATTTCCCATACACTTAATTCTATACGATGGATACCACCGAAAGAACAAGTACATCAATCCAAAGGAGCCGAAACAAAGAAGGTAATACAAGCAGATCTTCCACAAGCAGTCTGCATACCCGGCAATACCAATGACCAAATCTTCTTCGGCAATGTAGAACCGTTGGTTTTGGAGTTCCAGAGGGAAGTCAGGATAGTAATGTTGGTGGTCCTTTGGCACCCGATCTTCGTCTTCCAAAAGCGGGGAACTTTGTGAAAGGTCATCGGAAGAGCCTCTTCTTGTGGGAGAGTTCTCATGACTGCCGTAATCTTGCACTTTATTGACTCTCTTATCGAACAGTGATGAAGTGATGGAAAGAGATCTAGACCTTAAACTGAGGGACCGAGACCTCACAGGTTCAAGTGGTTGATCGTCCAAATTCCAATTCGTATCGTAATCAATTGGCTCGTTCGGGTCGTCGTTTTCCAAGGTGGAACTACCTTGAGCTCTCTCCAATTGGTCGGTGGTGAAAAATTTGAAGTTCGATCTCTCGTGAAGATCCACTGAAGAGGTATTGGACGCCACAGGCAGTAAGGGAACACCATCCACCTCATCCAAATTGTCAGAGGCCTCACTAAGCCGCGGAGAACGGGCACGATGATAGATATGGTGGAAACTGGAGATCGAGGAGGGAATCACCTCAGAAGCGGCTCCACTATACATCTCATGGTCATTCTCATCAATGTGACCTTGAGTAGCATTGGACGATGAAGACGAGATGGAATCCCGGTGTCGGGATGACGACCGTCTTCTGTCTATCCCAGGTGTAATGGAACTATAAGTAGACGGCATAGTCTATATCGCTTGCTTACAGATAAGAAAAGTAAAGCCGATTAGAGAGAGAAAAAAAATCATAGCGGAAAATTCAAAAGCTCATCGAGGAAAAGTGAGTAAGGAAGGAAAAAAAATAGGAATACTTTCACGACTTCGCGTATGATTTTATTTTAGTTTTTTTTTTTTTTGTTTACATTCCAAATAAAGAGTAGTAGTAATTATGAGCAGTGAAGAGGAAGACTATAGTAAGTTACCGCTTGAAGAGCGGGCTGTTCATAAGGTATGGAAAGCTCGTGTTAGTGCGTATGAGGAGATGATACAGCAATTTAGCACTTCTCCCAACGAGCAAGCCCCTGTCTTTGGGATAGTGACAGTTGATCTCTTCAAGAAGATCGTCACAGATAGTAACGTTGTTGCCCAAGAGACGGGAGTCCAATGCTTATGTAACGCATTGGAGTATGGAGGAGTTCGTATTGCGAATAAATTGAAGCCCGTGATTGGTTCCTTGTGTGAGAAGTCCTTTGTTAGTTCAAGGGCGGGAACAAAGGAGAAGTGTACGGAACTGTTGATGAAGTATGTGGAGTTGAGTGACAATGGCGGGGAGCATGTTTTGGAGCTGGTGTGTGTTTTTTTGAAGCACAAGATTCCAAAGGTGATTGCGGCACTGACACATAGTTTGGTGGAGATTTACCAACTGTTTGGTTGTAAGACCTGTTCTCCTAAAGTGGTATTACCGCTTATGAAACCCTTATTTGCACATGCCGATAAGAATGTGCGTGCTGAGCTGTCTGCATTGGCAGTGGTTTTGTATAGTTGGATGGGACTGGCTTTTGAACAAGTGCTGCTTCTGGACTTGAAACCGGTACAACAAAAGGATTTGAAGCTGGCTTTTGCAAAGGTGGAAGGTCAGAAACCACAGGCTACGCGGTTCTTGAAGAGTGAAATGGATCAAGATGTGGAAATGGCTGATTCTCTGACCAGTACTACTGAGGTTGGACAAGAGCCGACTGAAGCTCTGGCTGAGATTGATCCCTTTGAATTGATGCCAGAGGTGGATGTTTTGAGTAAGATCCCAGCAGATTTCTACGAACAACTGGCTGCTGTTAAATGGTCGGAGAGAAAGGAACTGTTAGAAGCTTATTTGCTGGTGGTGAAACCAGTGGTTAAGATGGAAGATGGCAATTATACCGATTTGATGCGTCAATTGAGTAAGATGATCTCGAAAGATGCTAATATTCAAGTAGTTACAGTGGCTGCTAATATCATCGAATCAATTGCCAAAGGATTACGTCATAAATTTGAGAGATACGTTGCCATAGTGTTGCCTCTGTTGTTGGAGAGAACGAAGGAGAAGAAGCAGACCGTGGCTGATCTGTTGAATCTGGCTTTGTACAGCGTATTTGATCTGTCCAGTTTCAAGTTTGTCACCGATGACATCACCAAGTCCTTATCACATAAGACTCCACAAGTGAGAATAGCCACGGCTCTTTATTTGGCCCATTGTTTGTCGGTGACAGTGAAGGCACCTTCGAGAGCAGAATTCCAGGAATTCTTACCAGCATTAGTGCCATTGTTGAGTGAATCACAAGAACCAGTACGTTCTGCCGGGTCGGAGCTGATTGGTACGTTGATGAAGATCATTGGAGAACGGGAAGTGGGATCGTATTTGGACAAGGTTGATGAAAATAGAAAGCTGAAGGTGAGAGATGTCTGTCTGAAGGCAGAGGTGAAGTGCAGCAAGCCAAGTGCAGCAGCAGCAGCGGCTCCAGTGGCCAAGTCGAGACCATCTTTGGGATCCAAGACTACTTTGAGTGCTCCAGCTTTGAAGAAACCACAGAGTGTTCCATCCAAGAGACTTCTGACGTCACCGTTGAAAGAGGCCAAACCGGCAAGTATGCCTCGACTGGGCAATACTTCTAGATCACTTTATAGTTCTGCATTAGGGAATGTTACAGGGAGTGGAAGTGGGATGAATGCCAGTGAGAAACTGGAGTTGGAGAAGTTGAGACAGGAGAGAATGAATTGGGCTAAGGAGAAGGAACATTTGAATTGGAAGTTGAGCGAGTTTAATACGAAGGAGGAGAGATTGATGAAGGAGATTGCCTCTTTACAGTTTAAGAACGAACATTTGATGGAGCAACATACGAAAGATGTGATAAGTTTGAAGACGAAGGAGACACAGATGTCTCGGATAGCGAATGATTTGGAGTTACTGAGGAATAAGATCAGAGTGTTGGAGTCCAAGCTGGCGACTCAACTGGGAGATTCGCCGTTGAAATCTTCTTTCGGATCACCATTTGAAGATTCCTCTGACTTATCTTCCAAGGTGAAGAGATTATCGATCGAGAACTTGGATAAGGAGAACAGTTCCCCACAATTGGACTTTGCTCGTAGTAAAGTCAACTTGGACTTGGATAATGAAGACGAAAGTTGGAAGAGAGCAGCCCTGGTGACATCTCAATTGAAACTGAGAATCGAACAAATGAAACTGAGACAAAGAGGTAGTGCCTGATGTGTAGTGTGTATAGAGAGTGTTAGACACAAACAAGCGCGAATTTCCTAATTGGATAATTGACGAATTTTTCACTTTTTTTTTTTTTATATAAGAGAAAGCATTTTTTCATTGGTGAAGCAGGACAGAGTCACGTTTAGTAGTATTAACATGTCGGGTAAATTGAGAATTCTCGTACCAGTGAAGCGTGTGATTGATGCCGCTTTGAAGCCTAGAATCAACAAGACTCAGACTGGAGTTGATACCAAGGGTATCAAGTTCAGTATGAATCCCTTTGATGACATTGCTGTTGAGGAGGCTTGTAAGATCAAGCTGGATCACAAGGGACTCGTCGAGAAGATCCATGCCGTTTCTATTGGTCCAACCAAAGCACAAGATATCCTTAGAACGGCTCTTCTGAAGGGATGTGACGATTCGACCTTGGTCAAGATTGCCGATGACCAAGAAGTGGAACCTTTGCTGGTATCCAAGATTCTTGCCAAGATCGTTGAGAAGCAGGGCTCCAATTTGGTGATCATGGGTAAGCAAGCTATTGATGATGACTCTAACCAGACGGGACAAATGTTGCTGCTGTTGTTGAAATGGCCTCAACTGACCAATGCTGCCAAGGTGGAGATTCTTGATGGAGGAGAGTCGGTTCAAGTTACTAGGGAAATTGACGGAGGAGAACAGGTGGTCAAGCTGAAATTGCCAATGATCATCACTACCGATTTAAGATTGAACGAACCGAAGTTTGTCACTTTACCAAAGATGATGAAGGCCAAGAAGAAGCCTTTGGAGACTGTTTCTTTGGGAGACTTGGGAGTGGAACCAGAAGCCAGAATTAAGGTGTTGAAGGTAGAAGAGCCAGCTCTGAGAGAAGCCGGTATCAAGGTGGGATCCGTCGACGAATTGGTGGCCAAATTGAAAGACTTAAAACTGATTTAAATAGAGATGAATTTTTTTAATGTATGAAACTTTTTCTTAGTTATCTAATGACAACTATCACGAGATCTCTTGATTATTTGCGTCCGATCATTGAGAGACACATCTCATCCCACAGTCTGAAACCGCTTGTAATAGGTATAAGCGGGCCTCAAGGTTCTGGAAAGTCGTATCTTTCCTCTCATTTATCGGCAAATCTCTCTAAAGAATGGCCTCAATTGACCACTATCGATATCTCCACAGATGATTTCTATCTCACCTACGAAGACCAACAACTCCTCACAAAGTCCAATAATTGGATGCTTAGTGGTAGGGGTCCACCAGGAACACACGATCTTCCCCTTTTGACGCAATTTCTCGATCTGGTGCTCGCTCAACGCAGTCCTCTTAAGATCCCTCGTTATGATAAGAGTGCTTATCAAGGTAAAGGAGATCGTAAACCTGAGACTGAGTGGGTCCAATGCTCGAAGAAAATCGATATTCTTATTGTCGAGGGTTGGTTCAATGGGTTTAGCAGTTTATCCGAGGACCAATTGAGTGGTAAGTGGGACGATCTCCGCAAGTTCCATTCCAGGATTACCCCGGAAAATGTCCAGCAATTAAACCAGGACTTGAAAAATTATGAGAAAATTTGGTCCTATTTCGACCACTTCATCTACCTCTCTACAGACAATATAAATAACGTCTACCGATGGAGATTGGACCAGGAACACACTCTCAAGGCATCTAATGGAGGTAAAGGTATGACTGACTTGGAAGTGGAATTATTTATTGACCGATACATGCCCAGTTATTACTTGTACTATGATAAGCTTAATAGGGAAGGATTATTAGGAGGAGATAGAGATTTGAAATTAGCCATTACTATCGACCGAGATTTGATATCATAAAAAACTTTCATTACAGAACTCCTATTTAACTAAAAAATCAATTGACGTAGTTCAATTCATAACGTCTTAGCAAATCGTTCAACTCTCTTTGTTCTTCTAAGGCAGCCGTTTTCGAGTTGTACAAATCGTAAGAAGGTAATTGCAACTGGTCTTCATGGTCAGATCCGAAGGTCCTTACCGAACAGGTGGAACTGGCTCTAGAATGCACGGAAGAAAGGGATGGACGTGGCGAATTGGCCACTGGGCTGTTGACGTGGGTATAAATCGGGGAATGCGGTTGTTGGTACGGTTGTACTGGGGAATGCGATTTCCGGAGACTTCTTCTCAATCTCTGCAGTCTTTTCAAGTCCTGCTTGATAGGTTCGATGAACCGTCTTAAACTGTCGCAGAGTTCTTGTTCCGAGACTCTCAAGTCCCAATCGAGTAACAACAACAATTGTCTTTCCATCAAGTTGACGTCCTTTGGGTCGAAGAGGGACTCAGTGTATCTGGCCCAATGTTTGTTCTTTGGCGAGGAGTCGTTGTGGAATTTCAGGGAAAGAATAATACAGGCAAGTACTATTCTATGCAAGGTACACGGAAGACCTTGGGCATCTTTAGGAAGTTTGGCCTTGAGTCTCCTTAAATAAACAATGGCTGTCATAAGAGTACCAGTATAGACGTTGGTATAACGAACCAATTTGGAAATAAAAGTCATAAGCGAAGGTAAGTGTGGCTCGTCTTTACCAGGAGAGGAAGGAGGGGAAGGGTAACTCTTTTGAGGACATGGAAGCACCTGTAAGGTAGTCACCACCAAATGATGGATCATCTCTTGCGAGACAGGTGACTTGAGAAAGATACGTAATGCTTGAGAGTCGGACATCGAGAGAGTGTGTCTTGTACAACACTCAACTCGGGATCTTCGCTTCATTATATATTTGAGGTACTGTCTACGACAATTTACCCAAATTAGGTATTTTAATTGATGGTGTCTTCTCTGTTGTAAAAAGGGGCTATTTTTTACGCGAAGAAAACTATTGTCAAGCAAAAAAATAGTCTCCCTTGCAGTAGGAAAAAACGCGTACCTAATTAAATATACTTAAGGGCTTTTTCTTTCCTGTGAATTTTTTTCTCCTACGCGTGTGAGCTGCAGCTTAGATTAATTGCGTCGCGATCCTTCACTCCTTTTTTTACCATTCTAAGCCTTAATGTATTACATTATTGACTTCGACGAGACTGTAACCGAGGAGGACTCTTTGCATCTCGTTTTAAAAGCCGCCTTGAGGCTGAATGGGTTGCCGGAACAAGACAATATAAGCCATCTTATCGAGGTATACACCAACGCCAAACGATCTTTTGAGAAGGATCAGCACTCTGTTTGGGAGTCTAGATTCGATTCTCCGCATCTGAACCTTTTGTGCCAAACTGCTGTCAAATCAGTAGAACTTTCCAGTGTGCACGAGGCTTCGAAATTGCACCTTTTTCATAATGTCCCAAAACAGCAATATCAATCTGTCGCTGCACAAATTAAACCCAAATCGGGTTTCCCCCACTGGCTAGACCGTCATTACAAGACCGACACGATCTACATTCTCAGTGTGAACTGGTCTGCCTCAATGCTCGAACTGTTTTTCCTGCATCTCGGTTGTCCTGTCGGTGATCAATTAATACTCATCACCAACGACTTCGAATTCCCCTCCGGATCTCCAATCTTTGTCAAACCGGATTACGTAAATGACATCGAGTCTGGTCTTCGGACCGGTCTGGATAAATTGGAGGTGACCAAACAACTTGCACAAAGACATGGTGACTTGATATATATAGGAGATTCCGAGACTGATCTGTTATCTATGGAATACTGTCACCGGAGTTACTCACTCCAACGGAGCAAACATTCCGCATTCCCATTGGTCAGTAAATGGGACCCTGCCGGATTACATAAGTTGGTTCTGGACTGGACAGAAATCGATGTATAAATATAAAAGAAGAAGCTATAGAACTATTACATCTCAACAACAGCTCTGATACAGTCACCAGCGTGCATGTCGTGGAACAGAGTGTTGATCAGGTCCAATTCGTGTCTGTGGGTGATGAATTGGTCCACCTTCAACTTACCCTCCATGTAGTCATCGACTAAGCCTGGCAATTGAGATCTACCCTTGACACCACCGAAGGCACAACCCTTCCATACTCTACCGGTGACCAATTGGAAAGGTCTGGTGGCAATTTCCTTACCGGCAGCGGCGACACCGATGACAATAGAGGTACCCCAACCCTTGTGACACAGTTCCAAGGCGTTTCTCATGACTTGGACGTTACCGGTACAGTCAAAGGTGTAGTCACAACCACCGTCGGTCATCTCGATCAACTTGTCGACAATGGTGGTTCCCTCTGGCAACTTGGTTGGGTTGACAAAGTCGGTGGCACCGAAGTCCTTGGACCATTGTTCCTTCTTGTCGTTGATATCAACGACAATGATCTTACCAGCCTTCTTAACAGAAGCACCTTGAACAACACTCAAACCGACACAACCAGCACCAAAGACGGCAATGTTGTCACCTTCATTGATGTCGGCAGTGATGGTGGCAGCACCGTAACCGGTAGTAATACCACAACCCAACAAACAGGTTCTGTCCATTGGCAGCTTAGGATCAACAGCAACGACAGAAATGTCAGCTACAACGGTATATTGAGAAAAGGTGGAACAACCCATGAAATGCAACAAGTCTTGACCCTTGCACTTGAATCTGGAAGTACCGTCTGGCATGACACCCTTACCTTGAGTGGCTCTGATCTTACCACACAAGTTGGTCTTTCCACTCTTACAGAACTTACATTCCTTACACTCTGGAGTGTACAAGGCAATGACGTAGTCTCCTACCTTGACGTTGGTGACACCTTCACCGACACTCTCGACGATACCGGCACCTTCGTGACCTAAGACGGCTGGGAAGGCTCCTTCCGGATCGACACCACTAAGGGTGTAGGCATCGGTGTGACAGACACCGGTGTATGCAATTTTGATACGTACTTCGTGAGCACGAGGTGGTAAGACCTCAATTGTCTCAATGGAAAGATCCTTACCGGCTTCCCAGGCAACGGCGGCTTTACAAGTGATGGTCTATGTTGGTGGTGTTAGTATCGGCGATAACGATAACGATAATGGCAGTGGCAATGGTTGGGGAAGACCATAACTTAAAAATCTAGCCCCATTGATCAATTCCCCTCCCCCTTCCAATTCCTTTGCTATAACTTACTTTTCCTACGGTCGACATAATTGCTTTCAATTGATTGATTTGAATACTCCAGAACGGCTGTGTAGATTCCTTATATACTGAAGACAGCAATTTTTTTTCGTAAATTTCACCGATATTCTTTTCACCCGTTGCGGCAAAAACTTCCCGGATAAAACTCTGCAAATAGAAAGAAGCCTTTTCTTCTCCAGAAATAAGTCCGTTTTTTTCCTTCGCCTTTCCCGTCTCCTATAGTTAACGCACGGCTAAAAAAATGGCTCATTTTTTTCTGCCAAGTACACAAACTGCCTCCCTAATTTTAAACCCCTCCCTAGAGACCGGTCCATAGAACGGTTTATTAGTCTTTTGCTTACAAAGCGAAGAAGAAGAAAAAAAAAATAGTAAGAAAAAAAAAACAAACAGGCCATTTAAGCGACATAATTAACGTTAAAGTGATGTCATATTTACGTCGGAGTTACCATTCAATTAGTCATTTGAATCCCGAGAAGGTGGTTAATATTAGTCATCGGATTCTTGCTACCGCCTTGAAAGAGCATGTGCCGCGTTCCGGGTTCAGTGAGGAGTCTATTTTAGCCGCTGCAAAGCAATTGAACTACACCAGTTCCGCAGTGCTCAATCTGTTCCCCACCTCCGACCCGGTGGATTCGTTGGTGTTCCACCATTTGTCCAGTAGCAGATTACTGTTGGAACCTATTCTGCAGAAACTGCAGAAACTGGACGCCCTGGAACTGCTCAAATTTTTGATCGGTGAAAGATTGAAATTGAACTTACCTATTAAGGAACAAATGAGCCAATTGTTGGGACGCTTAGTAGCGCCACACAACCTCCAAGAATCTCTGCATGAATTAGCTCTTTTGAGCGACGAATTACAATATTTAAGTCACGACAAATCCAACGATTTCGCATGGTACAGCAAAAGAGCTGCGGTCGCCTCTATTTATGTACAAAGTGAATTACACATGTTGAAGAGTGGCTCCTTTGACCAGACGTTGCTGTTCATGGAGAACAGAGTGGACGACATGAACACCCTTGGCTCCTGGTACAACAACGTGGAACAATGGGGCGTCTTCAATATGATCAGCTTGGTCAATTTGATCAAGTCCCAACTTGCCAGAGGCTGATCTCATTGTGTTCTTAATTGTATGATTTGATCCCGTAATGACTCCAAATTTTTAGTTTTAGATCCGATTTGTTCTTCTACTTTCTTAACCTCCTCCATAATAAACTCAATTCTTTTATCCACGTTCATTTTCAGCTCGATGAAGTCTTGTTTGAGTAACACTGGCCCCACCAATTTGTACACCAGCGGTTCGTCTTCGTCTATCTTCTCGAACTCCTCTTTCACACCGATATTCTCTTGGTATTGTGTCTCCAACTTCTGTCTCAGTTGAACGAGCTCTTGAACAATCTGTTGTTCACTACTGAATTCCTTACTAAGGGTCTCTAATTTGGCGGACATGAACTGGAATGAAGTAAATGTTACTTTCGTACTTTTTCTTGAAAAAAGTCCTTCACTTAAATTCTGACTGTGGCAAAAAAGACTTACCCACTTAAACAGCTAGAATGATTGTAAGTAATACACTAACGCGAGCCCCAAATAACGTACTAACCCCGCCAGATCAAACCATGGACCGAATTACCGCCACCTCGACATCTCTTGGAAGGCGATTTCGAGGAATCGGAGCAAGAATTGAAACTGCATCACAATGAACCGTTACCCAAAGTGCGGTCTGATTTGCCGCTGAAACACTTTGATTACGTCTTGCTATTACCTACAACGTTGGAGAAACTCGTTCCCCAATTTGGCCAAGTCATTGGCAAGGGTTTGCTCGAAATTGAAGCCCCAGATCAAACACCACTGTCTGAAGAATACGACGAAGAAATCCAACTCTACGGCGGCACAGACCATTTCGCCTCCAAACCACTCCAAATCCAATGCCACCACATCCAATTATCCACCTCCAAATCGGTCTTAATTTGTTTGGTACCCTACACGACCAACTATCTCGAAGTCAATGTCATCACCAGACATTTATTCGACCTGATCTCCTTCACAAAACTCCTCACTTTGTCCATCGATAACCAATTGGACCTCCCACAAACCCTCTCCACCACCAAAGGATCCTCCATGACTCCCCCACATTACATATCCGGACCATTCGCTGCCTTCATCTCCAGAGCCGTCTTCTCCAACAAGCCATGCACCAATATTGTCACCAGTGACGTCATATCCCATCTCTACGACCTGTTATGCCAATTGTGCCAATTTTTGGACATCCCAAGGGAAACCCTGAAAAATTGCAGAACTTTGCTCGGATACTCATCGCATGGATTATACGTATAGATCTGTACATAGTAAACTTAGTGACCCAGTATGAAAAATTAATGGCAGAAAAAATTTTTGTCTAGGAAAAATTTTTTTTTTTTTTTTCAGATGCTCTTCTGGAAGAAGCTTTAAGTGATTATAACAAAAGATGGCTAGTTACTTACTTTTTGAGGAGGCTACCGGATATGGTATCTTCAAGGTTAAGATAGCTGCTGATGAGATCGGATCACGTTTGGCTGAGGTACAGGACGCTGCTAATGATTTGGGTAAATTCAGTAAGATGTGTGAATTGGTATCATTTGCACCATTCAAGGGAGCTGCTCAGCTGTTGGAGAATGCCAATGAGATTTCCGAAGGTTTGGTTAGTGACTACCTTAAGAGCGTCTTGGAGTTGAACTTGCCAAAGGCCGGTAAGAAGTCCAAGGTTACTTTGGGTATCTCTGACAAGAACTTGGGTCCATCCATCAAGGAGACCTTCCCTCACATTGACTGTATTTCTAACGAGGTTGTACAAGATTTATTGCGTGGTATCAGAAACCATGGTTACAAATTATTCAAGGAATTGCAAGATGGTGACAACGAGCGTGCTCAGTTAGGTTTGGGTCATGCTTACTCCCGTGCCAAAGTTAAGTTCAGTGTTCAAAAGAACGACAACCATATCATTCAACTGATTGCCTTGTTGGACCAATTAGACAAGGACATCAACACTTTCGCCATGAGAGTTAAGGAATGGTACGGCTGGCACTTCCCTGAGTTGGCTAAGTTGGTTCCAGACAACTACACTTATGCCTCTTTGGTTCTCTTCATCAAGGACAAGGCTTCTTTGACTGAGGACTCTCTTCACGATTTGGCTGCCTTATTGAACGAAGATGCCGGTATTCTGCAAAGAGTCATTGATCTGGCTAGAATCTCTATGGGTCAAGATATCAGTGAACAAGACATGGAGAACGTTTTGACCTTTGCCAAGAGAACCGTCTCTATCTCTGACTACCGTAAGCAACTTTCCAAGTATTTGACTGACAAGATGCACACCGTTGCTCCTAACTTAAGTGAGTTGATCGGTGAGGTTGTTGGTGCTCGTTTGATTTCCCATGCTGGTTCTTTGACCAACTTGTCCAAGCAAGCTGCTTCTACTGTTCAAATCTTGGGTGCTGAGAAGCTGTTGTTCCGTGCCTTGAAGACCAAGGGTAACACTCCAAAGTACGGTTTGATTTACCACTCTTCCTTCATCGGAAAGGCCTCTGCTAAGAACAAGGGTAGAATCTCTAGATACTTGGCTAACAAGTGTTCTATCGCTTCCAGAATCGATAACTACAGTGACGAACCTTCTAACGTTTTCGGTGCCGTCTTGAAGAAACAAGTTGAAGATAGATTACTGTTCTATGACACTGGTAAGGCTCCAATGAAGAATGCCGACGCTATAAAGGAGGCTTTGACCTTGGCCGGTGTCAGTGGTGGTGACTTGGTCGAGGAAACCCCAAAGAAGAAGGAAAAGAAGAGAAAGGCTGAAGACGAAGAATCTCCAAAGAAGAAGAAGAAGTCCAAGTCTGAAGATTCCCCAAAGAAGAAGTCCAAGTCGGAGGAGTCTCCAAAGAAGAAGAAGAAGTCTGAAGACTCTCCAGAGAAGAAGAAGAAGAAGTCCAAGAAGGATTGAATTTTGTAATTTAGACTCGTTCCTCAATTTTAAGCATTGTTTCCCTATCGTAACTGCCATTCTGTAAGAACAATCGAGAATCAACGGTATCGTCTCCCTGCAAGAACCGTTGCAACTTGTACCGGTTCAACCAGATCTGGTTGATCTCAAAGAGCTTGCGTTGCTTGGTCTCCTTGTTTGTCATGAAGTTAGGTCTAGCCTTACGATAATTACATTGAATGTGTTGTTTAGCACAATTTTCACATTGAGGTCTAGTCTCATCGCATTTCTTTCTCTTCAACCGACAAATCCAACATCCACGGTCACTTCTACTAAAAGGTCTCTTGACAACCTGGACACTGGGAGTGCTTACCGATTTCTGAGGCTTCTTTCTCAATCTGACCAGAATGGGGTCGATAAAGGAGGGGTGGTTGCTCGGCAAGGAGAACTCCTGTTTCTGAGGTTGGGCCAGACGTACAGGTGGACGGTGTACAGGCAGCAGTGTCTCCTCCGATGGGGCCCCAGAATAGCAAGAGGATGCATCAGACCAGTCAGACGACGATGGAGTGGATGGACTTGGAGTTACGTCTGTAGTAGTTTCTAAATCATCATCTGAAACTTGACCTGCGAGTCCGATCAAAAGTCCGAAATGATCATATACCGGCGACTCATCGTCAATTAAATACCATTGGGCTTCATCACCACTATCAACATAACCAGAAACCCAAATATCATCTTCACTGTCCATTGCTACGATTCAATAAATAGCTACCATTTACTTTATCTCCTCTGCTTTTTATCTACATCCCATCAAAGTTGATCCATCATAACTACTCGTAATCATATCTATCACCCCCAATTCATTTTCTGAGCCGCACGATCGATTCTTTTTTTTTCTTCGAACCTGCATAATAATATTTTTTTTTACTAAGGCCATGACGAAATAATAAAGCTAAGCCATTGTTAAAGGAACGCGACACGAAGAATTGAGCCAAGTCAAGCCACTTTTCTTGGAACCACCAACACGAGGAGGGATTTCAGGTGAACACTGCCTACTATCGTGGTATTACACGTAGTACAGATGAGGCTTATGAGGTTGATATAGAGGATTTCACTAAGCGAATTTCGTTCGTGTTTATATTTTTCCGTAAACGGGGCGATGCCCCGAAACCCAGCCAACGCGATAAAAATAGAATTTTTCACCACACGTCAAAAAAAGGGCTAGATATATAATTAGGCTGGATCCACATCTGTAGTCATCTTGTAATAGTCAAAATGAAACACTTAAGTTTAGCGTTTGGGTTACTGGGTCTTGCCAGAGCCGCAACTTCAATTGTTAGTTGTAATCCAGTGTCCACTACCTGTTCATCCAATCCAGCTTTAGCCACTTCTTACTCCGAGGATTTCACTACCAATTCTACCTATTTCTCTAACTATCGTTCTGAGGATAGAGTAGAATATACCGATGACGGATTATTGTTGACGTTGGCCAAACAATACGACAACCCCTCGATCGTGTCTAATGATTACATCTTGTTCGGTAAGATCGAAGCCATTGTAAAGAGTGCTAATGGTACCGGTATTATCTCCACTGTCTACTTACAATCTGATGTGCTAGATGAGATCGATTGGGAATGGTTCGGTGGAGATGGTTCCCAAGTAGCTACCGATTTCTTCAGAGAAGGTAACACCAGTACTTATGACAGAGGTACCTATTACGACATGGCTGATCCAAGATCGGACTACCACAATTACACCCTTGATTGGACTGAAGAACTGATCACGTGGTACGTTGATGGTGAAGTAGCCAGGACATTGAAAAACACCACCGATCAAGGTTATCCTCAAACTCCTTCTAGAATCTATATTGGTCTTTGGGCCGGTGGTGATTCTTCAAATGCTGAAGGTACCATTGAATGGGCTGGAGGTTTGACCACCTATGACGATGCTCCATATTACATGCATGTCAAGCAATTGGTGGTCACTGATTACTCTAGTGGTGATTCTTATTCTTATGGTGACGAAAGTGGTGACTTAGACTCGATCACTGCTAAGAATGGTGAAGTCTACGGAAGATACGATGAGGCTGTAGAAGAATGGAACCAATTGGTTGATGGTGAATCTATCGATGACGATGACAGCTCCTCTTCAACTAAGAAGTCCACCAAGACTTCAAAGTCCTCTTCTTCTACATCTACTAAGTCTGGTAGTCAACACTCTTCAACTTTAACCACTGTTGCTAGCTCTTCTGGTTACCATTCCATCGCTGCCGAGGACAAGACTTCTACCGATGACTCTGACAGTTCTTCGTCTACTAAGACTTCTTCCACCAAAAAACACTCATCGACTTCGACGTCTTCTTCGGACTCGTCGTCGTCAACTGCTTCTGCTACAACTGCTGAGGGTCTGGCTGCCATCATTAACTTCACTTACTTGACCCTGCTTCCAGCTCTCTTATTAGCTCTTTTATAACTTGTATAATAAAAAGGATCCGGATAACTACAATCATCAAATAATAATAAAAATAGACTTTATATATAGATAAGGAGACAATCTGAAGCGATCTGTCCATTCCCCAATAAACAGATCGACTCCGTTTTATGACTGCCCACTCGTACGTCACAATAACAAATAAATAAAAAAATACATCATGCTTGAGCAGCCAACTCCTCCAATAACTTGAAGTTACGCTTTTGGATCGAACCGTTACCTGGCAAGACAGATCCACCCATCAAGTAGTTGTCTACTTCACGAGCACATTGTCTACCTTCTTGAATACCCCAGACAACCAAGGATTGACCACGTCTACAATCACCAGCAGCGAACATGTTATCGTCTTGTGAGACACGGTAACCAGTTGGCTTAGCAGTAGAGATGGTTCCACGTGGAGTTCTTGGAGCCAAGTTCTCCAGTTCAGGACCGACGAAACCCATGGAAAGTAAGACAACGTCAGCTGGGAAGAATTCTTCGGAACCAGCAACTTCGGCCATTTGCCAAGCGCCAGACTCCGATTTCTTCCACTCGACTCTAACGGTCTTGATACCCTTGACATTTCCTTCACCGTCATCGACGAATTCCTTGGAAAGAATACAGTATTCTCTTGGGTCCTTACCGTAGTGGTCCTTGACTTCAGCGTGACCATAGTCGACTCTGAAGATTCTTGGCCATTGTGGCCATGGATTGTCCTTAGCACGAGCAGCTGGTGGATGTGGCAACAACTCGAAGTTGGTGACAGACTTGGCACCGTGACGGGTAGCAGTACCCAAACAGTCATTACCAGTGTCACCACCACCAATGACAACGACGTGCTTACCTTCCAATTGTTCTCTGATCTCAGGTAAGTTGTCGTCCAACAACAGTTGAGTGTTGGCCTTCAACAATTGCATGGCGAACATAATGTTGTTCAAACCACGACCTGGGATTCTCAAATCTCTGGCAATGGTAGAACCGACGGCAAAGACAACGGCGTCGTTGGATTCTCTCAACTCGTCAGTGGTGATGTCTTCACCTACAGTGGTGTTACAGACAAAGTCAACACCTTCAGCAGCCAACAAGTCGGTACGACGCTTGACAATACGCTTGTCCAACTTCATGTTTGGAATACCGTACATCAACAATCCACCTGGTCTGTCAGCTCTTTCGTAAACGGTAACCTTGTGACCGGCTCTGTTCAATTGGTCAGCACAAGCCAAACCAGCTGGTCCAGATCCGATAACGGCAACGGTCTTACCGGTACGTACGGCTGGTGGGTTTGGTTTGATCCATCCTTGTTCGAAACCGTGGTCGATAATGGCAGCCTCAACGGACTTAATACCAACTGGGTCCTCGTTGATACCAAGAACACAAGCACCTTCACAAGGAGCTGGACAAATTCTACCAGTGAATTCTGGGAAGTTGTTGGTCATCAACAAACGTTGCAAGGCATCAAACCATCTGTCCTTGAAGACCAATTCGTTCCATTTTGGAATGACGTTGGAAATAGGACAACCGTTGTCAGAAGTACAGAACGGAACACCACAGTCCATACAACGAGCAGTTTGGAATTGCAAGTCTTCCTTGGTAAGTCTGGTGGACAATTCAGCCCAATCCTTCGATCTCTCCTTGGTTGGTCTGTACTTCTCAGCACGACGCTTGTACTTCATGAAACCTCTAACCTTGTCCAAGTTCTTAGCCTTCTTTCCCTCGGCCTTGACATCCAAGATGGTGTCTTCGACATCTAAAACCTTTGGCTCGTGAGAAGCAGTCTTGGCACTGACAACCAACATACCCTTCTTGTTCTTCAAGATTTCACCGTTCGTGATATCGGCTTCTGGGTCCTCCTTGATCGAGTTCAAGAAAGTGTTAACCTCCTTCTTCTTGGCCATCTCCTTCAGTTGCTTCTCCTCCTCCAAGACTCTCTTGTAGTCGGTTGGCAAGACCTTGACGAAACGTGGCAAGATTCTGTTGAAGTCGTTCAAGATTCTGTCGGCAATCTCGGAGTTGGTGTAATGACGATGGTCTTCGATCAAACCACGCAAGAAAGCGATTTCAACTGGCTCGGTAACTTGCAACAATTCAACGGTACCGTCATTGACCTTGGTCTCGAATTCTTGACCAATGTCTAAGACATAGGCAATACCACCAGACATACCGGCAGCAAAGTTTCTACCAGTAGAACCCAAGACAACGACACGACCACCAGTCATATATTCACAACCGTGGTCACCACAACCTTCAACAACGGCAGTTGCACCAGAGTTACGTACGGCGAAACGTTCAGCAGCAATACCACGGATGAAGGCAGTACCAGAAGTGGCACCGTACAAACAGGTGTTACCGATAATGATGTTCTCCTCAGCCTTGAACTTGGAGTCCTTTGGTGGGTAGACAATAAGACGACCACCAGACAAGGACTTACCGAAGTAATCGTTGGCATCACCAGTTAACTCCAAAGTAATACCTGGAGCCAAGAAGGCACCGAAAGATTGACCGGCACTACCCTTGACGTTGACGTGGACAGTGTCGTGTGGCAAACCAGATTCACCGAACTTCTTGGAGACTCTGTAAGACAAAGTAGCACCCAAGGCTCTGTCAGTGTTAATGATGTCACAGTCAATAGTAACAGGCAATCCCTTCTCCAAGGTGACCTCAGCTTCATCGACCAACTTGTTGTCAAGTCTGACGTGCAATCTGTGGTCTTGCTTCTTGATACATCTAGTGGCAACACCTGGTCTGATGGTGTGAGCTGGAGTCAAAATTGGAGACAAGTCAATGTTGGCGTTCTTGGTAGTTCTCAAGTCGTCACGGACTCTCAACTTCTCGGCACGACCAACCATCTCGTCGATGGTTCTGAAACCCAACTTGGCCATAATACCTCTCAATTCATTGGAGATGTAGTAGAACAAGTTGATGACGTGCTCTGGAGTACCAGTGAACTTACGTCTCAATTCTGGGTCTTGGGTAGCAATACCGACTGGACAAGCACCGGTGTGACACTTCTTCATCATGATACAACCCAAAGACAACAATGGCAAGGTAGCCAAACAGTACTCTTCGGCACCCAACAAACAGGCAATGGCAATATCACGACCAGTTCTCAAGTTACCATCAGTTTGGACAGCAACTCTTCCTCTCAAGTCGTTCAAGACCAAAGTTTGATGAGTCTCAGCCAATCCCAATTCCCATGGCAAACCAGCGTACTTGATGGAAGACCATCTGGCAGCACCAGTTCCACCATCGTGACCAGAAATCAAGATGTGGTCAGCCTTAGCCTTGGCAACACCAGAGGCAATGATACCGACACCGACTTCAGAAACCAACTTAACAGAGACACGAGCTCTTGGGTTGGCACACTTCAAGTCGTAAATCAATTGTTTCAAATCCTCAATGGAGTAGATATCGTGATGAGGTGGTGGAGAAATCAAACCGACACTTGGAGTAGAGTGACGAGTCTTGGCGATCTCTCTAGAAACCTTATGACCTGGCAACTCACCACCTTCACCTGGCTTAGCACCTTGAGCCATCTTAATTTGTAACTCATCGGCATCGGCCAAGTAGTAGGAAGTGACACCGAATCTACCAGAGGCAACTTGCTTGATAGCCGATCTCATGGTGTCACCGTTGGCGTTGACGGAAGAACGTTCTGGATCTTCACCACCTTCACCGGTGTTGGACTTGGCACCCAATCTGTTCATGGCAACGGCCAAAGTGGAATGGGCCTCCATAGAGATGGAACCGTAAGACATAGCACCGGTAGCGAAACGTCTGACAATTTCAGTCCATGGCTCAACTTGGTCAATTGGGACTGGAGTGGAGTTGTCAAAGTCAAAGTCCAACAAACCACGCAAGGTACAGCTCTTAATGGCCTCATATTCCTTCTTGGAATACAGTTCGTACAGTTTTTCGTTCTTGTTTCTGACTGCATCTTGAACGTTGGCAATGGCGGCTGGCTCGTTGATGTGGGCTTCTCCACCATCTCTCCAGTGGTATTCACCGGATTCTGGCAAACCAATTTGCTTGACAGTGGATCTGGTTGGGTAACCCAACTCGTGTAAGGAAAACAGATCTTGGGCAATGTACTCGAAGGTGACACCCTTGATTCTGGAAGCGGTACCGGCGAAACATTTGTCAATGACAGAGTTGTCAACACCCAAAGCTTCAAAGATTTGAGCACCCTTGTAAGAAGCCAAGGTAGAGATACCCATCTTGGACATGGTCTTCAAGATACCACCATCGATGGAGTGCTTATAGTTCTCGATAACTTGAGCATCAGTCAACTCGTCTCTGATCAAACCTTCTTGGTTCATTCTCAACAAGGTTTCCATCAGCAAGTATGGGTTAATAGCATCGGCACCGTAACCTAACAAGACACAGATGTGGTGGACTTCTCTCAGTTCGGCAGTCTCAAGAACCAAGGCAACCTTGGAACGCAACTTTTGTCTAACCAAGTGGTGATGAACTGCACCGATGGCGATCAAGGCAGAGATGGAGACTCTGTCCTTACCAACAGCACGGTCAGACAAAACAATGACTTGGTGGTTTTCAGCGATCAGCTCAGTGGCTTCCTCACAAACACGGTCAATCAGTTCAGTGTAACCGTTCAAACCTTCAGCCTTGTCGAAGGTGATGTCAATGTTGACACAAGACCACTTAGGGTAAACCTTGGTGATGTGCTTCAAGGCATTAAATTCCTCAATGGTCAAAATTGGAGAAGGCATTAACAATCTGTTACATTGTTCTGGCTTCATCTCCAAAATATTACCTTGTGGACCAATGTAACATTCCAAAGACATGACAATCTCTTCTCTGATAGGATCGATTGGAGGGTTGGTAACTTGGGCGAACAATTGTCTGAAGTACTCGTACAACAATTTTGGTTGTTCGGAAAGACACAGCAACAGGGAGTCGTTACCCATGGAACCCAAGGCTTCCTTACCGTCTTGAGCCATTGGAGCCAATAACAATAACAATTGCTCGTGGGTGTAACCGAACAGCTTCAATCTCTCGTCGGTTTGAACAGTGACGTGAGAGGACAAGGCTGGAGCCAAGGAGTCCTTGGAGACGTTCTTGGTCTCCAATTTGGAGAACAATTCAGGCATGGTGATCATGTTGGCCAACAACCAGGACTTGAAGTCAACTCTGGAAGCGACTTGGTTCTTTAATTCACGGTCATCGACAATTCTACCCTCCTTGGTGTCGACCAATAACATACGTCCAGGTTGCAAACGTCCCTTTTGAATGATTCTTTCTGGCTCGATTGGAATGACACCAACCTCGGAAGCACAGATAATTCTGTCATCATCGGTGACGTAATATCTACATGGTCTCAAACCATTTCTGTCCAAGTTGGCACCACAGTATCTACCATCAGCAAAGGTGAATAAAGCTGGACCATCCCATGGTTCAGACAAACAAGCAGCCCATTCGTAGAAAGCCTTTCTCTTTGGGTCGATGTTTGGGTTGTTTTGCCAGGCCTCTGGAACCAAAACCATAATGGCTTCTGGTAAGGACAAGACACCGTTAATGACTAACAATTCCAAAACGTTATCCAACAGGGCAGAATCGGAACCACCTTCTTCGATGATTGGATACAACTTGTCCAATTCATCACCGAACAATTTAGAGGCCATAACACCCTCTCTAGCTCTCATCCAGTTCTTGTTACCTCTCAAGGTGTTAATTTCACCGTTATGAGCAGCCCAACGTAAAGGTTGAGCTCTGTCCCAAGATGGGAAAGTGTTGGTGGAGAATCTGGAGTGGACAAGGGCGAAATGCAGCTCGTAGTCGGCATTCACCAAATCATGGTAATAGTTGTAAACTTGCAGAGGAACCAATTGTCCCTTGTAAACGATGTTCTTGGTGGAAAGGGAACAGATATAGAACCAGTTGTGCAATCCAATGGTGTGAGTGGATTGTTTACGTAAGATGTACAACTGTCTCTCGAATCTCTTGGCGTATTTGGATTCGAAGTCGTCTTCGGAAATAGGTTCTGGGGCGGAACCTTGGCCAAACAGTTCTTCCAATACAACGACTGGTTGTAAGATCAAAGGCTCTCTAGACAAAGCCAGAGGACCTAAGATGGTGGAATCGTGGGGAACCTTCCTCCATCCAAGGACTCTTAAGCCTAAAGACTTAGCAATGTTTTCAAAAGTGGAACGGGACTTCTCAAAAACAACATCGTCGTTCTTGAAGAAGACATTACCAACAGCATATTGACCTAACAGCGGTAAGGTGACATTGCAAAAGAAGGCAAACTCACGGGTCATGAACTTGTGGGGAATCGAGGTCATGACACCGGCACCATCACCATCTCTGGCATCGGATCCGACAGCTCCTCTGTGGGTCATATTACATAATAAGTGGCGAGCATCGGAGACAATCTTGTGAGAGACAGCACCTTTGATGTGACAGGCGAACCCGACACCACAGGCATCCTTTTCTAATTCCGGGTTGTATAACCCCTTGGCGGTTGGCAAGGTGGAAGCCCAAGACTTGTTGGATGAAGATTCTTCGTATTGGTAAACGGAATACTCCTCAATCTCACTGTCTGTCATTTACTTAATGGAGTCACTGAAAAGAGTTTTTTTTCCCTTCAGTACTTTGAATGAATATTTAAAGCTTTTTTTTCCCTACCTCCCTCTTTATTTTTTTTTTCTCTTGTAACAAAATGGAGAAGAAAACTTCTCCAATCTCCGCTTTATCAGCTTCCAATCACAATTAGTAGAAATGTAAGGTGGTGTAATCAGGATGAGGTAGGTTATAAAAATGTATTGTTTATGTTGCTGTATGATGATGCAGTTATTAGATTAGGTTGGACTTATTCAGGGACAGCCAACTACTATATGAGGTCTTACGGTCTTATATAACTATCTTCTTAACCACTATCCCTCGTTGTATTTTCGTCCCTCTTTAATCGCTTTCCTCAGTGTGGAAAAAATTAACTAATTTGGAGAAAAAAACACAAAAACCTGTCACATGTTTCGAGTCATCTAGTCAGGACCTGATCTGTAGATCTGAGGTGAATGGAGTACCAACCAACATCCAAACAAGTCCAATATCGATGCAATCAGGGTTTAGGGCAAAATAACCCTAACCTTATCTTACCTTATCTCTTATTATGATCCCCTCTTTTAGCAGGTGCTGTGTCTCAAAACAAAGAAAAGACCGGAGAAAAAAAATTTCAGCGAGTCATGTTTTTTCTCTATTTGCAACCTGCAGCTACCTCATCTACACCCAATAAACAATTTTAAATTGATCTCCTCACATGGTAGGTACAGTAACCCAGGACCCTTCTTTGTATTATACTTGTACCACCGATCAGAATGGTACCATTTTTGCCTCACCTTTCCTCGAACTTCCCCCATTCATTCCACCCTTCCTACTCATCGCTGAAATCATCGCCGACTTTTTTCACTACTCGGCGCATCCTCTTATCTCTAGATCTTCTCCAACTCGGAGAACTTTTTCTTCTCCTTCCTTACTACTATGGTTTCCCTCGGTTATCGCCGTGAGAAAAAAAACCACAAAAATTTTTTTTGCATCTTTGCTTTACTTCTATTTCACCGATATCGGAACAACGATTTATATGTTACATAAGTTTTTTTTTTTGTTTGGGTTACAGTAAAAAAAAAAAACCCCCCCAATTTGTATGTATGCATGCATGCAAAATCATTCTTCGTCGTCGACGTCTTCACCTTCTTCGTCGTCATCTTCGTCATCATCTAAACCGGTGTCGACTTCCAAGACCTTCTCTGTAGCTTCTTCGTCGGCCAATTTGGAGTTTCTTCCCAAGGACAGCAGTTGGGTCTTGGCTTGCAGTCTCAAGTCCTTCAATTGGTCCTTGAAGGAGGATCTGACACTTCTGTTGGTGAAACTGTCCCACAATTTCAAGCCTCCAGTAGTACCTCCGATGACCAAAGTACCGGCAACGTCTAAGTCTGGGGCGAAACTAGAAGTCAAGACATTACCAACACCGAAATCTCTACTCAATAACATGGAAGGTTTTTGGTTGTTGGAGATCTTCCATAACTTGGTCTGCTTCTCTCCCATGGCACCAGTGACCAATAACCCGTCAACGAAAGGATTGGCTTCCAAAGAGGAAAGTCCCGAGTCATGCAGATGTAATGTCCAAACAGGTTTCGACTCGTTCTTGACGTCGAAACAGTACAAGTTACCCTTATCGGTACCGGCATATATGTAGTTGTCACCCCCAAATTTGACCACCTCAACGTCCTCGTTTCCAACACTGTACTTCTTACTCATCTTCTTAGCATCGTCAATTCTGACGTCACTCAATGCTGCACATCCGTCGTATCCACCGGTCAACAAGATGGACCCGTCACTGTACCATTGGGAAGAAGAAACCTCCTTCTTATTATGGATGGTGTCCAACGACCTTACAACCAGTTCTCTACTCAATTCCCATAACTTGACAGTCTTATCAGCAGAGGTGGAGGCCAAGATAGATCTGTGCACTTTGTTATGTGCCAAGGATAAGACCAGACCAACGTGATGAGTGGTGATGTGTTGCAGTTTCTTCTTCTTACTTTGCTGTTGTGGTTCAGCTCCTAAGATGATATCTGGGAAGGATTTGTCGACGTAATCCAAATTCCAGATTTCAATCGTTGGATCGAAGGTACCAATGGCGGCGAAACTACCGATTTGGTTTTCTTCGGTGGACTTGGAGTCAAAGTTGACCCATTCCACACAGAGGGGGAACAGGGGTAACATGATGTCGTGATGCACATATAAGGAAGTCTCAGTAGCTTCTTCACCGTCCAAACCGTTGTCATAGACGTAAACATCCAAATAAGAGACGTCATCTTCAGTTCGTGTGGCAAGAACCAAGTTGTCGGTAGGGTAAATTTGGAGTTCTTCCTTCTCTTCTTGTATTTCTTGGTCGGTAAGTAAGGTGATATAAGGGTCCTCTGCGTCATGATATTCGGCATCGGTATTAGTTAAACCCGGGAACATTTGAACGGCAGTTCCTTCCGTCTCATCGTCGTCATAATGCTCTAAATCGTACTCCTTCAAGTCATCATCTATCTCAATCTCATCTTGTAATTTCAGCTCTTGTTTCAGATCATTGATCTGTAAGTTAGCCATTTCACTAAGTCTTTCCAATTCCTCTTCGGTTGGTTCATATTTCAAAGGAAATTCCTTGGAATATCCTTGGGATACCCATCCTGTAGCTGAAATCATTCTTGACTGGTGTCTACCTCATCTCTCTGAAAATTTTTGTAAGAAAAAAAAAAGTCTATAAAAAATTTTACCACCGAAAAGGGTAATTGGATGGAAAGACACGACTGAAGGAAGGTGCTTAAAGTATGAAGGAGGGGATGGGTTTTAAATCTTTAACTTCGGTAAACAATCAAGATTAGAATAAAGTTGTGATTTAAATTACTCTCCTCCTCTTTCGAGCACATCCCAGGCCAGGTTGTTCATGACTTCCCTTTTCAGTAATATCCCCTTTTGTGGAACTTTTTCGTCAACGAAAATCAACTTTCCGACCTTCGAGTGACTATACGTCAAGATGAGTGGGAACAATGGGGCACCTAATGCCCTGAAAATCGAGGAATTATTGAAGATGCTTGCTATGGGGAACGAGATCACCACTGAGCAGAAGAAGGAGATGCTGGATTACAAATTTTGGAAGACCCAGCCGGTTCCTAAGTTTGACGAGAGCATTGAGCTGGAAGGTCCTATTGAGACTGGGAAGACGGTTGACGACATTCCAGCTCAACCTTATCCTCTTCTTTCTGATTTCGAATGGGTAGATTTGGATATCAACAACAGAGAAGAGCTCCAGGAGTTGTATCAGCTCTTACACGAGCATTACGTCGAAGATAAGGATGCCACCTTCCGGTTCAACTACCCGCCCGGTTTCGTCGAATGGGGCTTGAAACCTCCAGGATGGTTGAAAGAATGGCACGTTGGAATCCGGGTGAAGAGTTCAAAGAAACTCGTGGCCTTCATCAGTGCCATCCCAGTGACCTTGGGAGTCCACACCAAACAGATTCCAAGTGTCGAAATCAACTTTCTTTGTGTCCATAAAAAGTTGAGATCGAAACGGTTAACTCCGGTCCTCATTAAAGAGATCACCAGAAGAGTCAACCGTAAGAACATCTGGCAACTGTTATACACTGCTGGTGTCGTCTTGCCCTCCCCAATCTCTGTCTGTAGATACAACCATCGTCCTATCAATTGGTCCAAATTGTACGACGTTGGCTTTTCTCATCTCCCACAAAACCTGACCAAACTGCAAATGGTGGCTAAATATTCGCTTCCATCCTCCACCAAAGTCCAAGGTTTACGTAGACTCACCAAAGAGGACGTCCCAGAGGTGTTGCTGTTGTTCAAACAATACCAACAAAGATTTGAAATAATACAAGAATTCACCTTGGAAGAGTTCGAACATTGGATTGTAGGAAGGGACTCTGTCATTGAATCTTATGTCGTTGAGTCCAATGGTAAGATCACCGACTTCTTCTCCTTCTTCTTACTTCCATTCACCGTCTTGGACAACTCCGACCACGACCAATTGAATATTGCCTACTTATTTTACTATGCTACCGATGCTGAAGATTCTGGGCCAAGATTGACCGAATTGATGGCCGACGCTTTGGTCCTTGCCAAGGACTTAAAAGTGGATGTTTTCAATGCCTTGACTTCACAAGAGAATAACTTGTTCTTGAAGAACTTGAAGTTCAGCGAGGGAGACGGGTTCTTGAACTTTTACTTGTTCAATTATAGATGCAGAAAAATCAGCGGAGGTATCGACAAGGAAACCAAGGCCATTTTGGAAGGGAAAACCAGCGGTGTAGGAACCGTGTTACTTTAAAAAAATTAGTCATATTTCATTACTTAAACAATTTCTTAACTCTAGTCATTAATCCGCTCTTCTTAGCGTTGCTGTCCTCTCCCTCGGTTACCTCGGCAATAGGGTTGCTCTTCATATTACCGTAACCACCTCTACCAGTAGAATATACCGGTTGTAATTGACTCGAATGCGACACCGTTGGCTCTAACAGTGGTGGTCCTGGTGGAGTGGACGTGTGCACCAAATTCAGAGATCCTCCTCTACCAGTGGAAAGAACAAAGTTACCCTCCTTATCATGGGAATACGTAGCACTTAATTGCGATTGAGTCGATTTCAGCGGTCTGAGCTCAGGCGACTTGGCAACGGTAATGTTACCTTTACCCCCTCTACCGGTACTGTAATATTGGTCTTCACTCATCTTTCTATAGTTATTATCTTTCTATTGCTTATAAATCGTGCACTTTTTTTTCCCTCCCTCCTCCACTTTATATACTCATCGCTTTGATGTCATCTTTTTTTTTCTTTTCTTTTTTCTTTGCTACGTCGTGACCTGAAAAATTTTTGAAAGGCATTTTTTCTTCGGCATCTGCCGTCAATTCAGCATCGAATTACACTCAATTTGTCTGGGAGAGAGTCATAAATTGCGATGAAATTTGAAAAGATATGCATTTGGAGAGCACAATATTTGTACGAAATCGAGTCAATCTCCGGCAAATTCCTCAAATGAAGTAATTTCTCCTCCACCACTTGTCTCACTAAAGTGACGTAATTTTCTATTGCCAAGTCCGGTTCATCGTCCTCCTTCAAGGTCTGCAAGATGTGAGCCACACTTTCGTAGTCTTGGTACTGCTGGTCTGTTTTTAAGAACAGACACCAATTGTAATTTCCACTCAAGTCGATGTAACTGAAGTGACCATCCTCTATGACGAAATCCAGTTCAGGGCTCAAGCCAAATTCGTGTCTAAACCCCTGATGCAGATTGTCTTCTATAGAGACAGACAATTTTTTCGGTTGTCTCGATTCGGGGATAAATCCGTAGATCGTGCAGAACTGGCGCATTTCCTCTTCTTCTTCGTATGCAATGAAGATCTGGACTCTTTCTTCCATCCCCGGAAAGGGCTCGAATAACAATAACACCTCGTTACTCTCCCTATCCACGTCGAACCAGGCATTTTTCAAGTCAACATCGTGGTTGACAAAGTCAAGGATGGGCACCAACGTGGTATCGACAGTAAACTCCTCCTCGGAATCTTCTAATTCCCTTGGAATTTGTAACACTCTCGATCTCACCACCAGCCATAGATGAACAAATTCTTGTAAGGAGATTTTTTTCACTCCAAGACCCTCGAAAACGGGATTGATCAAATCGACAATAATCCGATGCATATCCAAACTAGCGAGTCCAAACACTTCCATTCGACTTTCGTCACGACTCAATTCGACTAATGGAGTCGTAATTTTTGTCTCTTCGAGTAATTTCAAGTACTCTTTAAGCCCCGATATTGTCTCATCTTCGATCTTAGTGAAAAACAGCACATACAAAGTAAGCACCAAAGTCTCCGTCAATGGGACAGATTGAGACATAATTAACGATTTGATGAACGATTTGATCAGCTGATCATACTTAGGATCCATCTGATCCACCAACTCCGTACATATTGGCACCGATAACTTACTACTCTCTGGTATTCTCAACACCTCAAAAACACCATTGGAGTTGGTGGAAGAGGGTAATTGGGAGGTGTTCACATAAACTCCGTATCCAAATACGTCATCATAAGTGATCTCAGCAAACGGAGCAACTTTAATGCCATGTTGTCTAATAAAGTCCAGAAGAACCATCGTCTTTTGGCTCTCTTTATTCTTATTAAGGAGATTTTTTTTTCAGCTTACTAACTTCTCCCCACATCATGAAACTGCAATTCTTTGGAGAGGAAACTATCAACCGGGTGTCGTTCCTCAGATCCGATGGGGAGTTCATTAAACAGGCAATTGAATTTCCTGGTGGGTCGTATCTCTTTTATACCAAGAAAGGCGGAGATCTCGTTGCCTTGATGACCGACCAAGGTAAGATCGATATCAAGAAACAAGAGATACTTCCAGTCCATTTCCGCAAATTATTGACCTCCTGGGTGGATGCCAATAATGCCAAGACCGAGAATTTGATCCATTTCGGGTTTACAGTGGTATTTTTGGGTCTTGACGAGAAGGTGGAAGGTATCAATTACCAAGACAAATACAAGGGAAGTCCCGTCTTTGCCGTCTTTGTCAACGAGGAAATTCTCGAGTCACTTGAATTCAAGAACCAAAAGGAAGCTGCAATGATGGACTATTTTGAAATGGCCAATTGGGAAGCTTCGTTGATTGGGTACGGTAAGATGTACTTGGATTGGTTACTTAAATATAAGTATTGTCCTGGTTGTTCAGCCAAGATGATCCCGGTAGATGCGGGGACGAGATTACTTTGTTTGGGCGAGCTGGATTGTGCAGTTAGAACGGCAAGAGTGTCGAATGTCTGCTTCCCACGTACCGATCCAGTCGTTATCACATGTGTCCTGGAAAAGGGGGGGAATAAGGTTTTACTCGGACTTAATAAGAGACACGGATTTAGAAAGATGTATTCGTGTATTGCCGGATTTATGGAACCCTCAGAGAGTATTGAGTTGGCTGTAATTAGAGAAGTGTATGAGGAGACCGGATGTCAAGCGTCGGATATCAGTATTCATTCCTCACAACCTTGGCCTTTTCCAGTCAACCTTATGATTGGATGTATAGCCTACGTTGACTTCAATGGGAAAGATGAGATCATCGATTTGAACCACGATAAGGAATTACTGGATGCCAGATGGTTCTCGAGAGAGGAATTACTTCAAATCATAGATGGTCAGCCACATCCAGAAGGAATCAAACTTCCAATGGATAAATCTATCGCCTTCCAATTAATTGACTATGTACTTCAACATTAAATAAGTCCAAGGAATTTCAGTACAGGTAAAGTGTAAGCACCAACCAGATACTTTCCTCCATACAAGATTGGCACTTTCTTTTGTAACACTCCCAGTAACAATGCCTTTTCAAACATCTTATAAGCCTGGTAGGTCATCCAATTTTTCCAGCTCTTAAGTACTGGATCGTTGGTCTTGTACCACTCTTCCAAATCGTCGATCTTCGTAATATGCTCCGATTCTATTTGAGCAAAGATCTCGGAAAGTTCGGTAGGATGATCCGTCAAGAACCCAACCAGACCCATCGGATAATACATCTCCTTACAAGCAGTCAAATCGTTACAAGTCCATAAATACAAGTCCACCTGTTTCTTCTCTAACAAATGACGGAACTTGATGAAGTCATCGGACTTGCTTCCACCCCAAAGGGCCAAATGTAACAAAGAGATGGCTTTAATTTTCGGACCTCCCTCTTCTACTTTATCCGAGGCCAGAATAAAAGCCCGGGCTATCTGTGTACTGAAGGTGATATTGATCACGTCAAAACCCTTGAATAAACCTCTTTCAATTCCATGTTGATAAAAATCCGGTCTCCACAATCCGAAGATGATCTTGTCGTGCCAAAAGGTCAACTCTTCAACTTTTTCAAGCTCCTCAATAATTTTGTCCAAAATCGTGAGGGAATTAGCGGCTTTAATATCAAGCATAAACTTGACATTCCCAATCTCCTTATTCTTACTAGCCAACCAAATCAAGGCCCTATTAAGAGTAATAAGGCCCTCGTGAGGCGGATCAATGTTCTTCAATTGCTTCAAAACCGGCTCAAACTCCGTCTCCGCAATGGCATAATCCACCCCGTAACATCTCTCCGTATTGGCATCATGACTGATCACAACGACCCCGTCTTTCGACATCTGAACATCGGTCTCAATCACCCGACAACTGCTCTCACTAACAGTCCCATTGAACGAAACCATAGTGTTCTCAGGATACTTGGACTTGTTCCCACGGTGTCCACACACCACAGGCTTACTCAACTCTTTACTCTCCACTTGAGTCATTCTTAACCTTATATTTTTTCGCTAGACGCCCCCCTGAACTTCTTTTATATAATCTGAGCCTACTTTTTCCCTATCTCCGCGCCGCACCCTGAAGACCAAAACTCACACGTGTGACTTCAACTTCTTCAACCGCTTTCTCTTCTCTCGATTGTATTAAAGATAAAAAAACCTATATATATTTCTCTCTCTTCAAAGCCAAGGCTGGTTTCCTACAAACTGTTGACTAGCCCCTGCTTGTGGTGGAGCAGGAGTCCCTGCCTGTTGCTGGGAGGCTCCTGTAATGACTCTACTATAACTCAATCTCTCCTCCTTATCTCCTCCCGGTACCTGCTGCATTTGTTGATTCTGCAGTTGTTGTTGCTGTTGTAACAAAGGTTGTACTTGTCTGGACAGTAATGCTGGTGAATTCTGAGCAGTGTTCACTGCTACTGCTGCTGGTCCTCCTTCTTCAATTTGTGCTTGTGGTTGTGCTTGTGCCTGTTGTTCAACTCCCAGTTCGTTCTGTTCATTATTATCCTCTTGTAATTTCTGTTGTTGCTGGTGTTTGAACTTGAACACGGTCCAGTCGAAAATGTAATCATATTGATATCCTTCTCTGATGAACAAATCTCTAAACAATCTTCTCAAATAGACGTAGTCTGGTTTGTCTTCAAACAGCAAGGATCTTACGTAGTTCAAGTAATGGACAAATTCCACCGGTAATCCACGGGCCAAGACAGCAGAAGTCGTCGACATCTTCTTCTCCAAGATCCGATCGTACTTCTGTCTCTTGGTCAGGGCTTTCAATCCTTGCCATGGTAACAGACCACGACAGAAATAGATCAAGACGTAACCCAAACTCTCCAAGTCATCTCTTCTCGATTGTTCGATTCCTAAATGCGTGTTGATCGATGCATATCTCAGTGTACCGGTCAAGTTCTTGTTCTCCTTATAAGGAATATGCAAATGGGTTCTTGGATCTCTGTACTTCTTGGCCAAACCGAAATCAATCACATTCACTTGCGATCCTCTCTTACCGATTCCCATGACGAAATTATCCGGTTTGATATCTCTGTGGATGAAACAACGCGCATGAATGAACTCGATACGACATAACAATTGATCCAGTAATAACAACACCGTCTTATACGAGAACTTTCTGTTACAATAGTTGAACAAGTCTTCCAACGAAGGGCCCAACAAATCCATCACCATGGCGTTATAATCACATTCAGTTCCGTACCATCTGACAAACGGAATCCCGACACCTCCACAGAGCAGTTTATAAACCCTGGCTTCATACTCCAATTGTGGATGCTTGGCACGGATGTTCTCCAACTTGATGGCCACCTCCTCGCCAGATATGATATTGGTCCCCAAATAGATGTCTCCAAAGGATCCGGATCCAATCTTACGACCAATTCTGTATTTCCTTCCTACTCTTAAATCCCTATAAAATAGATGGTTAGTAATTTGTCTTACATGGCGTGAAATCTAGAACCCAAGCCAGCGCCTTGATCCCAGTGCGTACTTACATCTTGATGCCATAGAATCTAAGTCAAATGACTCTATCAATCCTGTAATTAACTTCTCTCTGATAGATGGATGTCTATCTATCTCTTCCCTGTAACTGCTTATAAAGATACAGCTACCCTCTATCTTTACTTTGCCCTTAAAGCTATTTTAATATTACAAATTTGTTTTTGTTTTTTTTTCTTTTTTTCTTTAACATTCACTGATCAAGTATAATCTCATACCTTTCTCTCAGTCTTTTTGTCTTTGTGGTTGGTTTGAAGAAGAATTTTTTTTCTTTACTCGCTACACGACTTTTTTTTATTTTCCTTTTGTGTTCAAGATTTTTTTTACGGAGGAGCAAAATAACAAAGCTCGATTACGATTTCTTTTTTAAGTATCAATACCGATAAACGGGAATTAGATCTCAGATAGAGGCCAGGACCGGGAATCGGAGACCGGGGATTATTGTTCCCCTCACCAGAGGATACTTAGAAGCGGAGTAGTGAGGATGCAGAATTGGAAAAAAATAAGAACTGCATATGCCATCTGGCGATGACACCCGATAATAAAGATTTTACATTGGGTAATTGCATAGTTTAAGATTCGGGAGGTGAAATCCGAGGTCAGAGGTGAGGCAAACTGCGGGTGAGAAAAGACAAAAAACTTGCCCTTAGGGCTCCGCTTTTTTTTTTTGAACCCCTCAATTATAGTATGTAAATAGCCGGATAAATCTTCTGCGGTCAGAAAAAAAGCACTGAATTTGCCCCTAAGCCCAAGACATAGGGTGGGATTTAGTAAAATGGGGGTTATAGGGGAAAGGAGACTGATATTGGAGTATTTGAGGGGGTTTTTTCTAAAAAGTATAGAGAATTCGATGATATGACTTGAGGTGTGATTTCTGAAGAGGTTTCTGTAGTTTTATAAGATCACATTAATGATCTACCGAAGCAAGTAGGGTCTTTCAATAGGAGTAGATTTCTTTTTCTTGCCCTCCATAACGATTAAAATTTACACACGGGGTGAGCAAAAATCGGAATCCGTAAAAATTTTTTTTGCCCTTTTCTCATTTGACTATATATATAGGAAGGAGGGGAACGGATTAATTTTAATGGCGTCTAATAACATTGAGATAATGGAATCTGTTACAGAACTCCTTACGAAAGAGCTGAAGTGTTTCGAAGACAAGCAGCTTATCAAGCCCTGGTTGCAGAGTAAGCTTACGATACGCGGTATCAACATTGTTATAGAGCGGTCCGATGAGTCCAAGATAGTGTTCAAGTGCAAATGTTCGTGTAACGATAAGGAGGAGCTTTTGAGGTATAAACAAGAGCGCAAATTACTGAATAAGATGCCTGAACATCAACCAACGAAAGAAGACCTTGTGCTGGAGCGTAAGAAGATACGAGACCTCAAGAAGAAGTTCAACTGTCCCTTCCGGATCAGACTGAACTATAGTTATCGTACCAAGAACTGGTCTCTTGTTGTGGTGAATGAACAACATAATCATTCTCTTCATCCAATACTAGGTTCCGAGTCGCAAACTTCTTCCCCATTCTCGAACTCTTCTTCTCCCGCCAATATTCTGTCTCCACTCTCTTCTGTCAATAGTCCTCATAACGGTATCAAACCTCTGGTATCCACCCTGCCCTCCACCCTGGTATCGACACCTAGTTACAACTATTCCTCCCGTTTACCATCTCTTCCAACCAACTACCAGAAGAGAAACTATGTTCTGCCGAGTCAAGCTCCTTCTCCAGCTGCCGCTACCCCTCAGAAGAATTTGAACGAACTTCAACTCGAGTTCAACAACTCTTTACTCAGGTTGAACTGTAATACCAAGGAAGATGAGATCAGATCGGTGTATTTGAGACTTCTTCAGGTCGTTGAAGAGGCTTCGTCGTCGGCTTCCTCTTCGTTGTTCAGCTCCAATCAATACGTTCTGCTGACATCCAATCATAGAACCGTATTACCTTCCATCCAGGAAACGTTTAGATATTCCAATTCATCCACGAGCAGTAATGTTCCACCTGCTCCGGTCACCAACACTAATACAACCTCACCAGAACTGATGGCCCTGGCCACATTGACGGGAGGTGATAACGCTTTCTTGAAGTTCTGAGTTTTTATATCCGTTTGCTTTTTGGGTCTTCATTTTTAATATATATATATATACAAGATTACATCTGCTGTTTTTTATGCTTACTCTAAAGAGACCTTAGCACCCAATCCTTCCAAAGCAGCCTTGATCTTGTCGGCGTCCTCCTTTGGTACGTTTTCCTTCAAGATCTTTGGAGCGCTCTCGACGAACTTCTTACTTTCAACCAAGGACAATCCCAATAAGGACTTGACTTCCTTGATGATCTTAGGCTTGGATTTCAGGTCGAACGACTCCAACTTCAAGTTGAATATGGTCTTCTCTTCTGGCTTCTCTTCAGCGGCTTCTTCAGCGGCTTCAGAGGCAGCAGCTGGAGCAGCTCCACCCAGAGCAGCTCCTCCTACTGGGAAGGCAATGTCAGCAATGTTCAAGGTGGACTTCAATTCACTGATCAAAGAAGCAGTCTCCAACAAAGTCAACTTGGAGATCTGGTCTACAATGGTGGTGATCTTTGGGTCAACTGGAGCAGAGGCAGCTGGAGCAGCCTCGGTGGAATTGAAACGTACGACCTTTGTCAAAGAACTTGTGATGTTTCTTGTGACAGAACCCCTGATTAAGTTTCTTCTGATGTTCAGTTGTAACATGGTTGGATAGGTGATAATAAGTGATTGTCGAGTTCGATATTGGAAAAAAAAGTATAAAATTTTCAATCAATGAAAAAAGAGGATCTTTGAACACGACTTTTTTCTCGAGGTAAAAAAAAAATAATAGCCTTTAAAGAAGGATAAGAGTTGGAAGGAAGATGGCTTCGTTTAGATTTTGCACGGAGTGGTAAGTAGAGGGAGGAATTAGAATATCTCGAGCGGAATTTTTATACTAACTCTGTTAGCAACAATATGTTGTATCCCAAAGAGGACAAAGACAATATGAGATTATTGTTCTCATGTAGAAATTGTTCGTATACTGAGATAGCGGACAATCCGAAGGTTTATAGACACGAGTTGATCACGAATATTGGAGAGACTGCTGGTGTGGTGCAGGATATCAATGCTGATCCTACGTTACCTAGATCGGACAAGGAATGTCCTCAATGTTCCACCAAGGATTGTGTCTTCTTCCAGTCCCAACAGAGGAGAAAGGATACAAGTATGATCTTATTTTATGTGTGTTCGAATTGTAAACATGTATTTAGGAGTTGAACCGTGTATGTTATAGTTGTAATTTTACGATAATGAACTGTAGGGGTTGCTTACATGGGTGCTGGCTGGGGGTTGACTGAGGCCCTTGTCTGTAGCATAAGCCGTCTGTTTGTCTATTTTTTTCCTATAAAAAATATGACAAGTACTAAATTACAAGACCCGAGTTTAGCGCTGATATGAACAACATCAGTAATCAATTAACCTTCGAGTTGACCAATTTGGTCAGTGAATCGAAGCGGCGGAATGCCGACATTCGGCAGGCTGCGGAGCATTCCCTTGAGACGCTCAAGAAAGTGCCAGGTGGTTCTCTTAAAGGTGTGTATTATCTTTTACCTATGTCATTATGAGGTTTACTAACTTACGTCATCAGACCTTGCGAAGAACAGCGACTTCATCACGCCATTTCTCCTATCGTGTCATACACGGAACCCCAAATTCATATCCATCTCCATCTCCTGTTTCCACAAGTTGATCACATGCCAACTGATCCCCATCACCAAATTGGAACTCATATTGGATCTGTTCATCGAGTCGACGGATCTCGCCATTGAGATACAATTGAAGATCTTACAATGTCTTCCCTTCCTCTTCCAGAACTACTCTATCTTCATCAACGACAAGAACTTGTTCAAGTTGCTCTCCATCTGTTCCACCTTACAGAGTTCCAAGTCCAATATAGTGGCCAATACTGCGAGTGCCACGTTATCGCAATTGATCAATTTGGTATTTGAGAAGATCAATGACGAAGATAAGAGTCCCGAAGTGGACAAATCGTACGTCACTCCAATCGACAACGAACAAACCTTACAAGTAGGACTCAATCTGTATGATGGACAGAGAATCTTCCAAGATCTCTGCTCTCTTATAGAACATCAGCCACCACAATATTTGAAGTCGAGTTATATCACGGAGAACTTCGGCTTGGAAATCTTGGAGAGTGTGATCAAGACAAACAAGGAAATCTTCTTACAGCATCAAGAACTCGGGTTCTTACTTAGAACCAAGATCATTCCTATTTTGCTCAGATTGTTCTCTTCCTCGAAGGAGTTCTTGGTATTGGTGAGACTGTCTCGGTTGATCTTGTTGTTGATCAAGGAACAATTTGAGATCTTGAAGATCGAGACGCAAGTGATCTTCAGTCTTTTGAATCATGTGTTGACAAAGGATTCTTCCACTCAATTCTGGAAGAAAATCTTGGCTCTTGAAATGTTCAGATCTATATTGACAGACCATCAAATGATTGAGCTTTACTTTATGGAATTTGATTTTCACGACTCTAAATCCAAGATCTTTTCTGACTTCTGGACCAATTGCCATGAAATCCTCAATGATAACAGATACTTACTCAACACCGGAGAGATCTTACAACCACCAACGACACTCAAACCTTTGAAAACAGCCCCTAATACACCATCACATGAGATGCCTCCTGGTTTGTTCCAAGGTAAGAGTACAGCCAAGATCCAGTTCATCGATTTGCTAGACAAACATGAACCTCCACAAGTCCATGAGACGTATCTTCTTTATTTAATATTGGCATGCTTGAACAGTTTCAGTGAGGCGATTTATAAACATGTGATGGTGGAAGAAGGTGAAGAATCGGCTCTCTCGGCGGAGAAGAAGCAGTTTCTCTCTAGTATCGTTGACCAGAACTACAAATTATTGTATCATATTTATGAGATCTTTTTATTCTCAACTTTGGATCTGGACTTGTTCAACAAGATGATCCGGTCGTACCAGAAGTTCTGTCAACTGAGTGGCACTATAGACCTAGTGGAATCCCGTGATTGTCTTCTTCTTCTCTTGATCAAGGCAACCTTGAACTTGTCTGGTAAGGTGGGATTCCAATTCAAGAACTCGATGTATTCTATTGGAGAGTCGATTGTGGGAACTATCTCTTCGACTATCAATCAAGCATTGGCTACGACCCCAAATAACCAGACTGTGGTTTACGCTAGGCTGATCAATTCGAGAAACGTGATATGTTTTAGAGTCGTTATCAGTTTGGCCATTTCTCTAGGAACGGTTCTTAAAGAGGAGAATTGGGATTGGATCTTCAAGACTTTGCAGTGGATGGACTATTTCATCAATGGTTCTGACGAGAGTACTGTACCGGGACCATCTCTTAGTAGTTCCGACTTACTGGTCATCGAAAGCAGTGTACTGAAGTTGAATGAGAATATCAACTTTTACTCTCAACCGGTGTATCATGAGATCGTCAAGTCGGCTATTGCCTTGGCAAGTGACTTGTCTTCCTCGTCTGATGGTATATTTGACAAACAGCCTGTTTTGACACTTGGAGATGACGAATATCAGATTCAGGCCTGTGCTTATAACAGAATCTTTTACATCAACAAGTTGAAGGAACTCTGTGAGATCAACCCACGGAAATTCTTGATAGGTACTGAGACTTGGCAATTGATTTGGGACAAGTACTTTGACTTGGTACTGAATAGGTCATTGAACTACGATTTGAGGATCTCCATCACCAAAGATTTCTGTGATGTGGTCAAGATGATGGCCACGAAGGAGTTTGAGGAAAAGACGGAATTGCAGATTTTGACGTCATTGGACGGATTCATTACGAAGTTGTTGGAGTTACCAAAGCTGGAGGAAATGTTGATCTTGAATTGTGATCTTGAGATCCAATCTCAGATCCTTGACACACTCAAGATCTTGTTGGATGAATATGGAACCAATTTCCAACATTGGAATCTCGTGTTCAATATCATCAACTCTAGTTTCACCAACTTGTCACTGAATATGGAGAAGTTGAAACCAGTCATCAATTCCTCTTTTGATGCCTTGAAGATGATTTTGGACGAATTCTTGAGTTCACTTCCTTCCACTCAGCTCAAAATTCTGGTTGATTGTATCTCCAACTTCATTTCACAACAAGTGGACTTGAACATTTCCTTGAATGCCATTAGTTACTTCTGGCTCATCAGTGATTACATCAGAGGTTCCAAAATGCAATTAACACCTTCTTTGGAAGATGACAAGCAGCTCATTCTGGAGATCGATAACGACCACAGATTGTTGTACACATACTTACTTTATTCCCTTTCGAAGAGCATCCGTCATGATCCGAGACTCCAAGTGAGAAACGGATCGATCCAGACGTTCTTCAATATCATCGATTCGACCCAAAATACGAGTCCAATAATCTGGAACAACCTTTACAATGTAATCTTTGTCAAGATGCTCACTGTGGAGTCAGTTACTCCAGACGCATTGGAGAGTTACTACCTCATCTTAGTGGGCTTCATCAAGTTGTACGGTAATACTTTTGCCTCGAATTTTGACTCCGATAAGATCAAGTACTGGAGAGGATTGATAGGGTTCAGTCAGAACTTGATTATGCTCAAGAACACTGACCTCAGTTTGAAGGTGTACAAGAGTTTCTTGGAACTCATTAAGCAGACGGAGGAGTTACCCTCGGAGACCTTGGAAGATCTCTACGGATTCTGGACATCGGCTTCTGTTGTCTACAACTTTGCCCAAAATGATCTCTACCAAGAATCACTTACTGCAATGATGGAGACTTTCCCTACCTTATTTGAGTTGATTAGATCTATCTTGACAATCTCAAAGTTTCAAGAGATCTTGGGTATTCTCAACTCGTGTATCAAATATCCGGTGCTTCCAAACTATGTCAGTAGTGATGATACTAGAGCCACCCAATTGCAAGATTCGGTGTACAAGAACTTGGAAGTGCTTGTCAATTACGAGTTCGACTCCTTCCAATACGATTCCTTGTTAATACAAGAACTCACGTCCATTCTGATACTTCCATTCAGTACGAGAGAGAAGATCGTTGACAAGTTCTCCAAATTGTCTCAATCAAAACCTTTGAAGGTTCCAACTTTCATCTCTATTGCCCATCGTTCTATAGATTTACTTACACTGGAGCTCGCTAAGACTGAAGCTAGAACAGGTGACTTCCTTCAAGATGGCACTGTTCTCAAATTATACAAGGCTCTTTTCGAACCGATCCAATTGAAGGCCAAAGGTATTTCGATCAAGAAAGAGCTTTGGATCCAAGCCACTTATATTCTTATGGATCTCAATAGAAGGATCATCCCGACCTTACAACCCTCGAAGGACTTTTGGGAGGCAGCTGTCAGTTTGGTAAAAATCCTCAATGGTTTCACTAAGGATGACCTGGACATTGAGGCCATCGACATGGAAGCTTTGACTGAGCTCTACACCTTTATTGAGATGCATTGTTCTCATGAGGATTTGTTAGCCGATTTCGTGACTACCGTCTTTGAGAACTCCTTTTTCACCGACTTGAACGAGGTAGACCTCTTGATATTACACAAGTTCGATACCGCTGAAAAATTTATGCAAATTCCATTAGACCAAGTGAGTGATAACCCCACCTCGATAACTACTACACATCGTTTGCAATTACACAAGTTCAATCTCACCAAATTGACACAGCTCACAACTACCAAATTGCTGACTCTGATCGAAAGATTCGAGTTGAGAATCTGCGTAGCTGTGAGAAAATTCCTCACATACAATGAGCTCATCAGCTTGGCTCCAATTCCATTGTTGCAAAGAGGAGAACTTTTGGAGTTGTTGGAGGGATATCTTCATTTGGCCAAACAGGCCGATAGCTGCAACCCAATGTTGAAGCCATTGTTTTTGAAAATGATTAAATATAGCCACAAGGTGCCGAAGATGGACTCTCTTCTCGAGAACATCTTGCAGCTTTTATAGATTCTGTCTAAGACAATAAATTGATCTGACTAGAAGAAGGGTCCCATGTGGACATTGGTCTGGTGTATCCTGTGTCTTCCCTCTCTGCATTCCGACGACGATCTCTTTCGAAATCTCTCCATCTTTTCTGGACAATGTCAGACCCGTCAAATTCACCTTCAAACTCATCGTGCCCCTTCTTGGTATCACCGGAAGCCTTTCTCGTATCACCCCAACTGAAGTCATCAAACTTCCAGTACAGGTACAGAGGTAATAAAAAGTTCCAGACAGGTAACAGTAACAAGTAACAGATCATCCACCAGACGTACATCCAACTCGACACAGTGACGACAATCAACAACAGGGGTAAACCAAAAATGATACCCAAAAGAACCAATGTCAAGACAGGAGTCGGTGTCGACACGATGGCATAAACGATGACGTAAAAGGTGAATGCAAGAGCAGCTGGTAAAATTAAAGTACCAACCAACTCAACACTGATGACAAATTGCATGGAGAAACAGAAAGTTCCACACAAATCCTTGATCAACATCAATTCCATCAAGTTATGTACAGTCGAGTTAATCCAACGACGTCTTTGAGACAACAAGACTTTGAATGTGTCTGGAACAGTGGTCTTACAAGCAGCCTTTGGTACAAAGACTTGCTTTCTCTTTGGAAACGTTCTCAACATCAACGAGGATAAGAAACGATCTTCTCCCAATAACAAAAGATTCTTTTGATGCAATGTCTCGACGACATTCTCTGAATACCGCTCAACAATATCAGGATTGGCCAAGATAGGAACCCAGTATCCGGATCTTCCCTTTGGTGACTTGATTCTGTACATAGAGAAACATCCCGGTAAACACGTGACACTTCCAAAGACACTTTCGAACAGCTTGGCTTGGTGATGGGAAATATAGTACTCGAACACTTGTATCAGTGTAACCCACGACGTTGCCTTGTTGTCGATCTTTGTCTCACCACAAAGACCCATGATTTCTGGATCTTTAACCATCTCTGCAACCATATGATTCAAAGAGTCAGGATAAACCTTAGTATCGGCATCCACCATCAACACCAACTCGTACATCTCAGCCATTAATCCTGTCACTTTCCATATCGATAAAAATATCTCAAATTCCAACAGAGTCATTCTCTCGTCAAACATGACTTTTTGCAAGAAGGACATCAAAATGATTTGGGAGTCACGCTTACCTCTGTTACCAGGCTTAGCAGAAGTCATCTCCTCTGGAGTACCACACTTCACCACAGTAATTACTGGGACTCTCTGTTGCTTTTCTGGCGGCACTGTCAGATCATCATACTTGTAAAACCCAGCATATACCTTGGCCATGTTATGTCTCTTTGTACCTTGCAGAACAGAAACATAGGAGTGAGCCTCCACTTGATCTGGTGGTACAACAAAGTCGTCCATCATGGAAAGAGCATATTCAGGAGTAGTGGCATCGTTACCACTACCCTTGATCAAACCATCACAAACAATGAAGATCAACTTATGCGAATTAGGGTAATCACTGGTAGCAACAGAGTCCAACGTGGTCCTTATACCTTCTTTATCTTCGGAATAACAAGTGACAAGACAAAGGGTATGGATTAATGGAAGTCCAAATGGCTCGTAGTCCATTGGAGGTTGAGGTACGATGTCTGGATGAATGATATCAACCGACAACGATTGTAAGTTTGGTTCCTCTGTCTCGGCATATAAGTTGACATTGCTGTCGAATGGATTCATGACACTTGAAGGCCTCGTCTGAGTTGCTTGGAGCCCAGAGTCGTTGTTATTACCATAGAAAGCCGATCTTCTCTTGGCAGCAGCATTACCAGTGTTCAATTCTTGGATATACTTCAGAGTTTGCCCTCCCATGGTGACATACTTGGTATCACTAACAGTACTATCCACAAATGGATCAAAGGCTTTATCTCCTCCCAAGGACATTCTCGAACCTCTCGTGAAAAGCGAGACTCTACTTTGGTTTCTCTTGTGCTTGTACATTTTGTTCGGAGCGTCTTTGATTGGTCCCTGGTTAAGTGGATCCTCCGACCAGTTGTCGATATTCTGTTGTCTCTTTTGCATATCCTTAATCGACATTTCATTGGCACCTTGTCTTCCCGATACCACCCACTTGAAATAACAGGCCACGAAGAACTTGGCAAACACAATCGATAAAATGAACACCAACGAGGTGACCAAGACGATCTTCGAGGCGATACATCCCAAAGTGGTGGAGTCAATCACACCAACCTTAACGATCTCTTGCAAACATTTAGCAGCCTTTCTTTGGTCGCTCGAAGACAACAACATGGACAAGTCATGTCCCTTCATATAATCGTCATCTCTCAAATTGTCAAAGAGTTCTGGATAATCGACATCGTCCGTCAAGAACCAATCTACCAAATCCATATCCAAGACATCTCCTGAATACACCACCAAATTTCTCGAGGAATTCTTGATATCATCCCACGTGAAATAGACATCTCCAGTGACATCCAAACTGTAGAACAGATCTCTCAGAGTGGACGAAGTATGACAAGCCCATCCATCATAATAGGAAGAGGTGAAATTTGGACTCGTCGAACCATCTTGATCGAAAAGATTACATGGCATATACCAAGCCAATTCGTCTCCATCGTAAGGAATCGAACAATTCTCCTTAGGAGTGATCAACCCTTTACAATTCCCATTCACGTTCTGGAACAAAAAAGTCAGATCCTTCCCTCCAGCATTGATAGGAGGATATAAAACATTGGTACCGGAATCGATTCCAGCAGCTTCTGGATGAACAGACCTCGTCAAATCATAGGCACGTCCATTGATAATTAAATAACCCGAACTGACGTCATTGTTTCTAAGTCTGACTCCAGTACTCTTACATACCGTAGCTGTAAATCCAAAAGTGATGTACAGGGTAAATGCAGCAATATAAAGAATAATACTGATCAACAGCATCTTCTCTCTCCAGGCAAATTGTCTACTCTTGGTCTCGAATCCAAATAACTTCAATAATGGTCCTGGTGCCCAGAAAGTGATCACGTGACAGTACATTTGCCAGACGGTGGTCTTATTTGAGTTCTTCTGTTTGCCCGTGCTATACAAGCCTTTATTTCTTCTCAAGCTTTTGGATCTTGACATTCCTGATTCATCGTTCAAACCGTAGACTTCTCTGCCCTTTGGAATCATAGGGGCCGCTTCCGGTTCCTGATCAGGCGATGTCAATTCTTTCAAGGGAATTCCTGATTCACTCTCCACATGACTCTTCTTACTATTGGCGCGACTCAAGGAGGTTGGATTCAACCCGGTGGAGGAAGGGTTCACCATCAAATGATCCGCTTCTTGATTAAGCACTTGCGAATAATAATGAGCCCTACTGGAAGGATCATCTAGCCGCGCTCTATCATTACGCACCAAAGACCTCTTCCGATTCAAATTCTCCGCACTCTCGGGATCGAAATATCCGGACATAATAAATAGTTGTACAACAAAAGACTCAATTGACTCTTTTTTTAAAAATTCTCCCCTTCTTAAGTGCTGTGTCCCCTGAAATCCCAATTTCAAATCGAACGTGTAACAAAAAATTTTTTTCGCCAGCCGGAATTACCTCTGCGCTTCTTGGCTAAAGAGAGAGAGAGAAAAAAAAACAATGCAATATAGTAAACAAATTACCGTTTTTAGTAAATTATACAATTTAACACGCGTCATAGGTCATCATACATTATAATTAGTTTCTAGAAGAGCAGCTACTCAAAATACTCAACAGGGCGGAGTGTCTCTTTAGCAGGTGCAGTTTTTCACGTTCCAGATTCGACGATTCTCCGCTGTCGTCGGAATAGAAAGCCGAGCCGAATGACGAGACACTCGAGTCGTAACTGAGTACTCTCTTGTGGGTTTTGCGCCTCACTTTACGTAAGTTCTCATAATTAGAAACTATCGCTTCCGTATTGGACAGGTCCAAGATCTGTCTTATTTTCTCCTCGAGAGTCATCTCTTCCAGAAGCTGAGACTCGGGAACCTCCCCGGCCAGCGGTAAAGGTGGAAGCGGAATTTTCGGAGGACCCCGGGATTCCAATCTTTGTAACGTCGTACTTAATGTAGAATGATCACTAATAGGTGGAGGAGGCGGCAAAAATTGCTTGGGTGTCTGATATAGAAGCAAATCCAGTGTAGAAGTCGAGAAATTCCGACTCTTCAGCTTCTCCAACCGCCAATTACTAGGCTTGGTCTTTTGGTGACTCGTCATTATCTTCATAACTTTCCCTTACCAAAAATATCCTTTATATAGCTTATAACCTATTTTATTTTTTCCTCTTCGCTAAGGCTTAAAAAAAGGGGGGGTTTTTTTTGTCAATCGGCTTTCAACTATAGAGAGAACAAACAATTTTTAACTAAGATCTCGTAGAAGTTAAATAACATTCCATGTTAATACAGAGAGGAAAAAGTGGTTCGATAGGGCCCGCCTCAAAACCCGCCTCCTGGGCGTATTTTCATAGCCAGCAATTACAATTTTTAACCCCTTGTACAGAAAAAAATCTAGAGTGGATCAGGTTTTGAATCTCGACTATCATAATTAAGTACAGTACCTTATTTTGTCAGAATTAATGGGTTTACTGGGTCCTCAGAGATGGAAGAGAGTACATTTTCTTCCTAGTCAGACTGGTGCACAGCGTTTATATCATCATAATAGGTACTGTAGAAATTATAATATCTGAATGTCCTCATTCAAGATACTCAAAATCAGGATCCTCCTCTACTTGTCTTTCGAACTAGAGAGTGGTTAGTGAATTGATGATTGAAAATTATTTGATGAAAATTTTTTCTTTCAATTGTCAGTTTTTTTTTGTGTTTAACTCTGCGCACATAAATCGTTCTCTATTTTTTTTAACCCTCTCTACTTTCTGACCTAGAAAGTAGGTACTTTTTACCCTCTCATTTTTTCCCTGTCTTTTTCCTGTCTTTTTCTGTCTTTGTCCTCTGCCTTTCTTCTCTTTTTCTGTCCCTCTTCTCTCTGTCTCTCTGTCTCTGTCTCTTTTTCCTTATCTTGATAAGGCTTTTTATCATTTTTTCACTCCAGACCCTTACTTTCGGCCAAGCACCCTACACCACCAATGCGAGGCCTCTTCTTTCTTTTCGCTCTTTTAAAGATCATTCAATGTTTCCCACCCATCCAGGAAGCCCTTGGAGTGTTATCCACCTCCGTCATTGATTTACATCGTGAATTGGTGACTATCCCCTCTGTTTCTGAGACAGAGCATCTGATAGACAAGTTCCTTCAGAAATATCTAACAATTCACGGATTGACCGTCGAAATGATGCCTATCCCCGAGAGACCAGACCAATTCAATGTCTTCGCTTATATGGGCAAACAAAGACAGACCAAAGTCCTCTTAACCTCTCACATTGATACCGTCGTTCCTTATGTCCCTTACAGATTCGACTCCGATACTCAACGTATCTACGGTCGTGGAAGCTGTGACGCCAAAGGTTCTGTCCTGTCTCAGATCATTGCCTACCTTGAACTCATGGATCAAGGTATCATCCAAGAAGGAGACCTGGCCTTGTTGTTTGTCGTGGGAGAAGAAAAGACTGCCATTGGTATGCAAACTCTGTCCAAATTATTGATGGATGACGTCTTACCTCATTGGGAGACGGTCATTTTTGCCGAGCCGACCGAAAACAAATTGGCCAAGGGTCATAAGGGATCATATGGTCTGACCATCAAAGTTTACGGTAAACTGCTGCATTCAGGATATCCTGAATTGGGACTCGACAGTAATCTGCTGTTGGTCGAGATTATGACCAAAATCATGACGGCGGAGTATCCGTATTCCAATATTTTGGGGAATACTACTGTCAATTTGGGTAGAATTACCGGTGGAGTCGCTTCAAATGTGGTCTCTGACTTTCTGCAAGTCGATTATTCCATCAGAATAGCAGACGATTACTATGGAATCCTCGCTACTATTGAGGAGATTTTGAACTCGATGCCGTACCCGGGAACAATTACCTACGACCAGGTGGGAACCCCACCCCAATTCTTGGATTACGAGGTTCCGGGATTCGATACCTTTGTCCTGAAATACGGAACCGATATAGGCCATTTGAAGACCAAATCACATACTAAGAGATACTTATACGGACCTGGATCAGTGTTCCAGGCCCATGTCGCAGACGAATACGTAACTGTCGACAGTTTATTACAAGCGGTGGGAGATTATCAAAAATTGGTCAAATTCCTGCTCGAATGAGGGAGGAATAAGACTTGTCCACATACTTCTATATCCAGTGCTAGTATTAAGATAGCATCAGACTCAAACGATGTGTGTTACTCTGGCAATGAACTTTGCTATGCAAAGATGACTATATCAATATGAGTCATTGATTAGGCATGCGAAATTGCGGATATGTCCATACTTCAATGATGGTCTCTACCCTCATCGAGTTATGGTTGTATGAGATAAAATTTTCAATCTCTCACTTTTTTTTTCACTTCTTCTCTCTATTTTAATTTTTTGCTTTAATAAAAATTTTTTTTTCTCTCTTAGTTAGGAGAAGAGAAGTGTAAGAGATGACTGAATCAACTCAACATATACCGGCCTGGAAGAGGCTTGGATTGAAGATCGACAAGCTTAGTGAGGATCCATTACTGATTACTACTACGGTGGATCCTACTAAGTTGAAGGGAAGACAACTGAAGTCGTTGAAGAGAACCTTTGATGTAGTAGAGACGGCGTCTAGTGGAGAGAAGAAGCCCCCAAAGAGGCTGAAGGTGCCAAAGGATCAGAGACCACCGCCACCTGAGAAGGATCAGCTCGTTTATTTGAGACAATTCAGCGAGGATAGAGAGAACTGGAAGTTCAACAAGTCGAAACAGAACTGGATTTTGAAGAACATCTATAGCATAGAGGAGAAGTATGATAGTCATTTGGAGGCCTATGTGAAGTCGATTCAGGGAGGTTCGAAGGACAGATTGGTGGAGGAGTTGAGAAAGATGGTGGATAAGTGGAATCTGGTTCTGCTGAAGTTGGAGGAGAAGATGTTACTGAAGATGAACGGGGGTGAAGAGGAGGAAGAGAAGGAAGAGAAGGCTCCAGAGAAGGAGGAAGAAAAGGCTCCGGAGTATGACCATGTGATACGTGCAAAGAAGTTGATTGAGGCTCTGGTGGGAGAGAAGGTGGTCTTGAAGGGACAGGAAGAAGAGGAGGAGACTCAACCCGAAGAAAAGGAAGAGGTAGAGAAGGAAGAGGCAGAAGAAGAATTGCCAAGTGATAATTTGGTCATTGAGGAAGTGGAGGTGACAGATTTTGTGACACCGGAAGATGCTACTGAACGTGTGATGACAGAGTCAGAAGAGGAGAAGGAGCCAGTAAAGGAGAAGAAGGAGAAGAAGGAGAAGAAAGATAAGAAGGAGAAGAAACTGAAGAAAGATAAGAAAGAGAAGAAGGAAAAGAAAGTGAAGAAGGACAAGAAACAGAAGAAAGACACTGTGTCGGCCAAACTTTGATAGACACTTGTATAATACTTGAGTAATGCATTGGACTTAGAGCATTTTACGATTTTCACTAATTGAAGAAAAAAAAGCGAGGAGAATTGTAGACTCTTTAGTACGTAACGATGGGAACTCATTACCCCTTGAATCAGATTCTCAAGTTATTTGATGCTGCCAATGATACTGACCATGATTTGAGGTTCATGGCGCTCAGTGATTTGGATCGTATTTTGTCTGAGAACCCCGACAATTTCCCCAATTACAATCGGACCACTCTTGTCTATGCACAACTCTTGATTCAACTGTTGGACGATCAACATACGGAAGTTCAAAACCAGGCAGTGAAAAATTTCGCTGTACTTGTTCCTCTTCTCAAGATCGAGGATGTTCTTCGGTTCCTTGTCAAGTTGATCCATCTGCTGCCGGAGACCTCGTCTCTCATTATCTCCTCGGTTCATACGATGGCGGTAAAGACGATTCTTCGGAGTCTTTGTATGACCCATGACACGAAGAGCGACGTCTTGGTGGCGCTGTTACTTAAAGAGTTATTGGATGATCAATTGGTGAGATCGCGTATCGATGTCATAGAAATCTTGAACACCTTAATCGAGACATTGGGTGTATTCTTTTCCAAAGAGCAAATCACCTCGACTTATCAATTATTGATCCGCGTTATATTTCATGCGGAATTGACGATCAGTAAAGCTGCTGTGATTGGGTTAGGTAAGATCTCTCAATACGCAGACGAGACGGAGCTTCTCGAAATGATGTCATTGACCAATTCGGAGCTCGAGGCAACTGTCAAGAGATACACCGACTCTGACGACGAATATTACCAATTCTATTCTTTGCGCTTATTCATGTTCACCACCTTACTCAAGTCACCAAATCCAAAGATCACCAAGATCTTACCAAGCATTCTCAGCGTAGCATTTGATCATTTAGCTGTTGTAGCGGTAGATGACGATTACGACAAGGCATTTAAAATTGATCAAGTAAGGGCAGATCTGTTGTTATGTTTGGAATCGATGGTCCAGAACATTGGTTTGGAACATATCATGCCTCACAGTGGACAATTGGCTAAAGTGATCTGTTATTACTTGACCTATGATCCTTTTAATTCTAGTGAAGATACGAATGATGACCATGATATGGAGAGTGAGGATGAGGAATTTGATTTTTCCGACAACGATGAATTCGATTTTGAGCCGGAGGAAGAGGAGACCAATGATTTTGACTTGTCGTGGTCTCTTAGAAAGAACTCTGCTAAGTTGGTGTCGTTGTTGGTGGATAATGCTCCTTTGACCTTGAAACGCTTGTATTCGAGTAAGGTGTTTGACAATTTGGTCTTGAGGATGAAAGATCACTCGACGAATGTGGCTAATGAAGTGCTTCATGCATTGACGAAAGTGATTTCGTGCACTGGAAGGAATGGCAGTTACTATACTCTAGTGTTCTATGACCTGGCAAAGAACCTTAAGAAACGTCGTTCTCAGGAGATTTCGGATGTCGAGATGATCGACCACCAAGAAGAAGTGGATCCTTACGACAGTTTGGTGGCTCTGGCTCCTCGTATCTGTGAGATCGTTGTAAAGGAATTGCTTGTGGAGAAGAACGTCACCAGGTTTGAATTGATCTACTCTTTACTTATTCAAATGACCGAAGTCTTGGACGGTCTTCCAAACGGGTATCTGGAACAAGTGGTCAAATCGATCAATCAGATCGACACAAAGGACCCTATAAATACCTTAAAGCTTTATGGTCTGTTACTCAAGACCAGTAACCAATTTGGGGATCAATTGAATCCGGTATTGGCTCTGATCGTGTCGGCCAACGAGACATCGAGTACCTATGAAGTTTCCCACGAGGGCTCTAATACGGCCGTTGAGTTTTTCCATCTTGTCTGTAACATTGATCAAAGTGTATTGGACAACGAGCAAGTCTCACGATTGGCTGTTCTTCTTTCGGAGAAAGTACTTTCGAGAAACTACTCAAGTGAGGTGAAGCAGAAATTCTTGCACACTTTGTCTGAGATCATCGAAAATTACCATATGTTCTCCAATGATATCTTGAACTCTTTACTCAAGATCTATGCCCAAACATTGGAGTTTGAGTCCTTGATTGAGCCGACAATCACTGATTTGAAAGAAGTCTTTGCCTCGACAACGGCTCCAATTGATGAGGCTCTTTTGGCTGAGATTGTCTTCAAACTCCTTCAATTGTTGAAGTTCAAGTCGCAAGACTCGGAGATCCTGGTCTTTGATTGTTTGGTAGCTTTGACGGAGGGCAATCAGGCATTGTCTATTGGTATTAGAAAGTCTCTTATTGAGCAAGCCAGTGAGAGAGCCGTAGTCAAGCCAACAACTTCTGTTCTTTCCATTATTGGAAACTGCGTTTCTGCCGATGCTCCTTGTGACCAATTCTTGGCTATTTTAAAGACCTTTGTCTCGTCGGAGTCTCTCGAAGATCTGCTTTTATCCTTCGTCTACAAGGTGGCCTTGGTCTCTGACTCATCTTTACTTACCCAAGTTCAACAGACCTATCCTGACATTCATCCCGGAATATTGGCTTCTATTGCAGCAGCCATGGGGCAAATGGACTCGTTCATCCAAGCCGATTTGATGCTCAATCAGGGCTCAGAGAATGTTCTGTTCAACGTTGCCTACTTGGGATATGCCCCGGCAGAGGTGCACTTACAAAATGGACTCTCTCCGCTTTTTGAACTCATCAACCACAGTGAAGACCAGTCTTTGAAACAGATTGCATTGGAATCGGTTGGTAATCTCACCAGTAGAAACATCAACTACTTGCCGCTGGTACTCGAGCAATTGCAACAAAATTTATCCTATGTCATGTCATTGAAGAAGTTATTTGACCTCAAGGTGTCAAATAGTAAGGTGGAAGCTATTCATCAGATCCCAGATTACAATTCTTGCTGGCAGATTTTACTCCTGGCTCCTACGCAAGTTGAGGAGGTCAAATCTAACCAAGCAGTGTTGAATGTGTGTGCTGAATGTTTAGCTCACATTGCCATTTTGGACCAAGATAAAATGACCGACTTGATCAGCACTGTTGACTCAACTACTTCAGTCACTTTGAAGTACACCATCGTCTCCACAATCAAGTATTTCCTCAATTTCAATTCTGTTCTCTCCACTCAGTTGGACAGAAACTTGAACACTTTACTTGAGAAAGCTTCGTTCCTCTTGTTTAACGACATGTTACAATTGAAACAAACTTCTGTACAACTGTTGATCAACTCTTTACACAACAGACCATTGTTGACCTTGCCTATTATCTGTCAAATCTTACCAACGGTCATGGAGAAGGAGTTGGCCACCAAAAAGGAATACATCGAGTCCATTCAAATTGGACCTTTCAAACACAAAATAGATAATGCTTTAGATTATAGAAAGTCGGTCTACGAGATGGTTTACACCTTGCTCACCACGGTGGAGAACAACAACAATTTGAAGACGAACATGATCCAACAAAACTTGAACTATCCAATCATACTGAAGATTTGTATTGAAAAGGGATTGAAGGATGATAACGACGTTGTTCAACTCAGCTCGATCATCATCTCTAAAGTGGTTGGTCTTAGACCTCAAATTTTGTTCGAGGATCCCGAGCTTTTGAATCTGTTTAAAGAGAGATGTGCCAAGATCATCAACCGTAAGGCTAAGGAGAATGATACGAAACAGGTCTTGGAGAAACAGAAGGAGTCTATCAAGTGCATCAGAAATTTGGTTACCAATGTGGACAACGTTGTTCGTAAGGAGGTATTACCCTTGGAAGTCCTGGAAGAATGGAGGAAATTTGCCTTTTTAAACGGAAATAGCTAGTCTACATAACGTGAATTCTCACTCTCATAATAATTCTGCACCTGTTGCATTCTCAAGTATCCCAAGTATGGGCTCTGAAGTATTCTGTGACGTTCAGTTTCTTCAAACTGCTCCAAAAATTGGTCCACTCCCACCATGTCAACGCATTGTACTCTTGATAACTCCACCTCAGCGTTCTGATTTACTTTGGTTTTGAGTATGGAACGCACTGTTTCGGGAGGATCTGTCATTACGAGGGAATTGGACCCTTCTCTTCTGGACAGGTCTAAATACGGATTCAATTCTGGCTCTAAAGAAGACCACTCATTATCTTCTTCTTCAAAGCGAACACTTCCTGTAGATGCTGGAGGCATCGGATGGCTGTTCTTGTACACCAAAAGATTGGCAAACCGTTTAAACTTCAATTGGATTGACACCTGATTCGGAGAGAACCCTGACGGTTCCAGTTGGTGGTCTGTATCTATGATATATTCTATTGGACTGAAATAAGAACCTGAGCTGCTATCACTTTGGTTCAGGGCTGGAGTCTCGTCTTTTTGGTGAAAGAGAGACTTTACTGCTGATGAGAACGAGAACTCTTTACTTGTAACTTCTTCATCACTTGGAGTCTCCAGATCTAAAACAGTGGTACATTCTCTCACAATACTATCGTCATAGCCAGGGAGTTGCAGTGAGCCAGAACTAAAACTTATATCATCTACTGAGATTGCCGAGATTGGTCTCCCACGAAGATCTGGCTCGGTACGTCTGTTTCGAAATTGCTGATAGCAAGAGGTCAGAGTAGACATTGGCTCATTAGAAGATGAGGGTCCCCCTGGTTTGTCATCGGAACTTTCGTCCGATACGGGATTCTCTACATGCTCAAAAGATGGCTCAGAATCCCAATCGGAGGGAATTCCAGACATGGGAGTAGCGACAGTCGAAAGAATGCAGAAACACCCCCAATTTGTATTTTTGTGTAACGAATTTCTGAGCCGCACAGGAAAAAATCAGTGAAAAAATAAGAAAGTAAAAAAAGAGAGTAGTAAAGTTGAAGGATCGATGAGCTTCATTGAGGAGACAAGTTCTAGTGAGAATGGGACTTCTATAGATCAAATCGTGCTAAGCAATTTCTTTACACAGAGATCGCAAGAGAATTCTCGGTTCAATCCGTTGGTGGATGTCAGTGATGAGAAGATATACATAATAAAGAAGAACGATAACATCAAGAGACGGATATCGCAGTTGGCCAAGGAATTGGATCGCTCAGGGGAGTTCATGGTGATTGCTCAATCGAATGGGATACAAAAATTGCTTGCTGTTTTGGAGATTGTGAAGCAAAAGGTGGTGAAGAAGGAACTGGTGGAGATCGGGGGTATAGAGAAGGTGTTGGATTATCTGAAGGTGAGTCAGTATAACAGATTGGATTCGATAGAACTTACGGGAGAGATGGTGCCGAAGAAACGGGCGGAAGGAGAGGAGACACAGTTGCAGCCTTTAGGAGATGACGATCCGTTTACCAGAGACCATTTGAAGGTATTAGGTATTATTAAGGAGGAAAAGAGGAAACTTCCGATTTTGTACGTATACGTGAGTATACGAGAGGATATTCATCAACAATTAATAGATAACGGATGGACTTATCAGAAAATCTGATAAGACTAGCCCATAAGGCAAGAAGCTTCTAGAATGTATAGTGAGTATGTTTGAAGAAAAAAAAAAACAAGCAGAGAAACAGAATCTCATCAACGATAGACGCCACTATGTCAGATTACGAAGACCTTCAATTAGAGCCAAATCTCAAGTCCATTATTACTCACGATACCTTGAAATGGATATTCGTCGGAGGTAAGGGAGGTGTTGGTAAGACCACGACGTCTTGTTCTGTGTCGATTCAGTTGGCTCTTGCCAATCCTACTAAGAACTACTTGTTGATCTCTACTGATCCAGCTCATAACTTATCGGATGCCTTTTGTCAGAAATTTGGTAAGGATGCACGTCCCGTTGACGGATTGAGTAACTTATCCTGTATGGAGATCGATCCAAATGCCGCTATGGAGGACTTACACAACCAACTGGCTGTAGCCAACTCCGATCCAAGTAATCCCTTGTCTTCCATGATGGGAGACATGACGACTTCCATTCCAGGTATCGATGAACTGTTGTCGTTCATGGAGGTTTTGAAACATATCAAGTCGCAAACGGATGACGCTTCAAAGGAGATCAAGTACGACACCATCATCTTCGACACTGCTCCAACTGGACATACTTTAAGATTCTTACAATTACCAACTACTTTGGAGAAGTTATTGGGGAAGGTAAATGAATTGACGGGTAAATTCGGACCAATGTTGGGATCCTTGATGGGTGGAGGTAATCAACAACAAGACTTTTTGGGTAAATTGAAGGAAATTCAAACGAATGTCACCGAGGTGAATACACAATTCCAGAACCCTGAATTGACCACTTTTGTCTGTGTCTGTATCTCGGAATTCTTATCCTTATACGAGACAGAAAGATTGATCCAAGAATTGATCTCCTACAACATGGACGTGAATTCGATTGTGATCAACCAATTGTTGTTCGCTGACGGTGACGACGAATGTAAGAGATGTAAGGCTAGATGGATGATGCAAAAGAAGTACTTGAACCAAATGGACGAATTATACGAAGACTACCATTTGGTCAAGATGCCTTTGTTGCTGATGGAGGTTAGAGGTTTGGACAATTTAAAGAAATTCTCGAAGTATTTGGTCAACGAATACGACCCATCAAAAGATAGTGCAGTGGTATTTTCTTTGGAAGAAAAATGAGCCGCACGCACACTCCGAGATGACTTCTAATTGGGAAAAAAATAAATAGTATAATAAAGAGAGTATTTAGTCAGATCACTGTAGACATTGAGAGAGTTATGAGCTGTGAAGTTTTGTTGTACGATGACGGAGTGGTGGTACTGAATGAGAAGACCCGGTATGTTGTGTCGTTCAATGCAGTTGATGATGTCCTGCCCAAGTACAGTGTACGAAGAGAGACTGAGATCAGGGAAGGGAATGTCAAGGGCAAGGTGGAATGCGTCTCTGTTTTAGGGTTATTGAGGTTCCGGTTTGGGTATTTGGTGCTTATAAAGGAACTGGAGGTTGTTCTGGAGGTGACAAATTTGGTGGTGGAGAGAGTGAAGGGGACGGTATTGATGCCGTTGAATTTTGATCTGGCGAATGAGTTCTTCAATTCTTCGGAGGGCGGCAGTTCGAGGGAGTCGGAAGAGGTTAGTTTACAAGCGGTTAGAGAAGAAATCGCAGAAAATACAACGGTGAAGGAAGAAGAGGACGAGAACAGTAATATCCTCTTCACGAAATTTGCAATCTTGTCTCAATCAATTAAAAGCTCGCCGTTGTTAGCCCTTAACAAAGAAAACCAGCTGGAGCTTCTTAGTCTTCCCCTGCTTAGGAAGAAAGCATTCACCTTCAATTCGCAGATCCAACTGACTGCCAATGCCAAGGATCTTCATTATATCAGTCCGAAGTTTGTAGACAAGTTCTTGACGAATGTGACCAAGTACTTTGAGAAGAACGATTTCTACTTTTCGAGGAAAGTGAATTTGGTACGCCATTTAGCGAAGGGCGATGGGGGGTTCGAGGAAGGGTATGGAGACTTGAAAGAGTTGAAGTCGGACTTTTTCTGGAACAGACAGTTTTGTGAAGAATTCTTGAGTGTGACTGGTCCACAAGATGACCCAGTGGTGATGCCATTGATCCAAGGTTTCGTCAGTCTGATCAAAGTGAAGGAAATCTTGACGAAAGAAGAGTATGCGGAACGACCGGAGCCGGTAGTGGAAGAGGAAGAACCCAAGCCGGTGTTGGCTGATATCTTCAAGGCTAAGTTGAAATGGCCTCCAGAGACTAAGGAAGTAGTAGAGGAGCCGTGTGAGGGCCAACGGCAAGGGACTATAATTCTCATATCGAAAAGAAGTAATAAGAGATGTGGAGTACGGTATCTTAGAAGAGGTATTGATGATGAGGCAAATGTGGCTAATTTTGTTGAGACGAGTCAATATTTGTTAGTGCCGGACTTGGGAGTGTTTAGTCGGTTCGATATTGTTCGTGGTTCGATGCCGATTTTCTTTGAACAGAACCCGGCCAAACTCCAGCCAACTCCAAGATTGACCAGGTCGGCCAAACAATGTGAACCCATGTTGAAGAGGCATTACGACAATCTCCAGACACATTACAAGGATATCAGTACCGTCTGTTTGATAGAGAAGAAAAGACGTGAGGCTGAAGTCGGTGATGCCTTTGAGTCCTTGATGGTGGCTCTGGGACACAAATTTGAGTGGTTTGACTTTCACGAGATGTGCAAGAATATGAAGTTCGAGAATGTGCAGTTACTCTTGCAAGATCCTCTTGAGAATAGTCTTATTACAGTTGGAGATCAGCTTCGGGAGTACCGGTGGACCGACTCGGAAGATAGTCAGAAGGGGGTTTTTAGAGTCAATTGCATAGATTGTTTGGATAGGACCAATATTGTGTGCAAATTCTTGAGTCAGGAGAATTTGAAACTGCAATGGGATCATTTCAATGTGGTCAACGTTGACACTGAATTTGAGTCGCTGTTTTCCAATCTTTGGGCTAATAATGGAGACTCCATCTCACGTCAGTACTGTTCTACCAATGCAATGAAGGGAGATTACACTAGAACAAACAAGAGAAATTATAAAGGGTTGATGACCGATGCCGTCTTGAGTTTGACCAGATACTATTACAACAGTGTGACTGATTTCTACAACCAATTTGTCATTGACTATTTGTTGTATCACAACGAGAACGACTTGGATTTCATAGAGAACTTCGAGAGTTTATTACTGAATTTCGATCCAAGTGCCGATAGAAAGAGTATTTTGATCAATGAAGTGGTCAAGGTCTTTGACGAGACCAAGATTTTGGGCAGTTGGTGGGTCCAAAGTAGTCTTGACCTTGGGAAGGATTGTATTTTGTTACTTGCCAAAGAGACAATTTATTTAGTTGAATTAGAATCGACTAAGCTCACATACTACAAAGTGGACAACAGTGCCTTATCTTCCATTCAATATGGACATTACTTCACCAGCATCATTACTTCGAATGACCGCAATCCAAAGAAGAATATCGGGATGAAGTTCTCTTTTCACGATTGTAGTAAATTTGAACTGGTGATACTTGAAGATGACATCTTTGCAACTGAGGAGCCCCTGGAGGTTGTTTGTGAGCCTGAGATCCAATCGATGCTGATCAAGTTCGACCCGGACCAAAACTCTTATAACAAGTCCAAATTGCTGATCCAATTGTTCAGTAATGTCTGTCATCATGCCGAGTTGATCTCGCAAGATATTGTCACCTTTGAGGAGCTGAAAAAGACTACCTCTATCTTCAAGAACATCGATTACAAGATGAAGAAGTTCGTATGGGGTTAGACTATATACACTAATAAAAAGCGAGCTTAATTTTGCTCTTCCAACTGCTTAACCACCTTATCATTCACCTTGTCTACTTTGACAACCTTATGTACAGTATTGAAATAATCAGAGATATCGTTCTTGGTATCCTTGAAAAGAAGCAACTTCCTAACGACAGCCACATCCGACTCGAATTTGATCAGCTCATGGATGGTGTTGGGGAAGTTCAACAAGACATACTTCGTATCCAGATCAGAGGTTTCTCTTTCCTTCTCCAATTGAAGTCTCATCAATTTAGTGAAGATTCCCGGGGCCAATTTCGAGTCGAATCGGAGTTCCTCGGCCGCAATCAGACGCTCTTCCAATAACGTCCCATATCTGTCCTTGTGATTCAGGATTTCGTCTTGCACTATTGTCTTCAAGTCAAGTACTTTGACATTGTCACCCAATTTAGAGATCAATTTATGGGTCTTCGATTCCGGTTCTGGAACACAATAAACAGCCGTTGAAGGACTGAAAAGTAACACTTTTCTCTTGATACTGTTCATATATTGTTCCCATTCTTGGTCAGTGAAGGAATTCTTACGTTTCAACATCGACTTGGTCGAATCCTGCTCATCTACCTTGTGTACTACCACTCCAAAGATACCCGTTCCAACCAAGGCTACCACGACGAAATTCATGATATTGAACCCGGAATCCTTCTTTCCACCGAAATTGGATGCACTATAAAGTCTTCTACCGGCAAATGACCGGCTCAGAAGCGTTCTTCTTAAACAAGTACCAAACATATCTAAGACTTCACTTAGGCTAAAAAGAGTAGATTTGAAACTTTTGAAGAAAAAAAAATGAAGAAAAATTTGTCCAACTACACTCAGTAACTTACCACAAGACCATGTCACTCGTCAACTTGGCACACGTATGTTCGCATTTACAGAACTGTACGAGGGTGAATTTACCACTTGCACACATTCCACTCACTAGATTACACCTTGAGGTTGCCGTGGGGTTATATAAGCATGGATTTATCTCCTCGATACAGAGAGGATCCATCAGTGGGCCAGATCCCGTACCTACAGAGGTGACTCCAGATAATATTGCCAGTAGAAGATTGTGGTTGGGGTTGAAATACAAGGATTCGAAGTCGGTGTTGAGACAAATGAGTTTGGTGTCGAAGCCGAACAGGAAGTTACACTTGGACTCGGAACAGTTGAAGCTGTTGGCCAGTGGATTGAAAGTGAGATTGATCGAGCCTTTACAACCGGGAGAAATCATGTTCGTTAGAACCTCGGCAGGAGAAGTGGTGGAATTACAAGATGCTGCTAGAAGAAATTTGAGGGGCGAGGTTCTTTGTAGAGCTCGTTAAGGGAAGTCCTCGTCGATGTATATAGTGAAATAAAGAGAAAAAGAATGAAAAGTTGAACTCTCTTTGCAAAGTATGAGTAAAGACATAATGAGTATGATGGGTCTAGGCAAGGCTGGGAAAGTGGCCAAGCTGGTGACGGTGAAGGGTAGTAGCAAGATTTCAAATGTGGCGTTGGGGAAGGTTGTGGGGCAGAAGGTCGGGTGGAAGATCGAGGGCACTCATCTCGTGTATCGTGAAGGTCCAGCATTGGTGAGTGATGTCATTAAGGTGGCTGGATTTGATCTTGATGGGACATTGATAAAGACGCGAAGTGGAGGGAGTTTTGGAAGGGGCGCAGATGATTGGAAATGGTTCAATGACGGTGTAGTGGAGAAGCTCCGATGGTACCAGAAACACGGGTTCGTCATAGTGATCTTCTCAAATCAAGGGGCGGTGTTACTGGACAGGGAGAAGAAGTCGTACGTGAACTTTGTGACGAAACTCCAGAACATTCTTAAGGAGATCGAACTGTATGTGTTTGCGTCTACGAAGAAACCTGCCAAGGGTGGGGATCTGATGGTACATGATTTATATAGGAAACCTGGGGAGGGGATGTGGAGGAAATTTGAGACTTTGGCGGGGAAGGAGATCGATTTGAAGGAGAGTTTTTATTGTGGAGATGCAGCTGGTAGAGAGGGAGATTTCAGTGACTCGGATAAGGAATTTGCGAGGAGAGTGGGTGTGACGTTTAAGACCCCGGAAGAGGTGTTTGGGGGATGAAAAATAAATTTGTGTAGGGAATTTTTTCTGATCGTAAGAGACACCATGTCAGATGAAGAGAGTAAATTGAGTAAGGAGGAGAGGTTGGAGTTGGCGAAGAAGAAGGTGAGTGGAAGTGAGATATTGCCGGGCGCTTTACTAACGTTTAGTACGAGGAATTGAAGGAGAAGAATAAGAAGAAGAAGAAGGGGAAGAAGAAGAAGAAGGATGAAGCAGAAGCGACTGAAGGAGCTGAAGGAGCTGAAGGAGCTGAAGGAGCTGAAGGAGCTGTGGAGGAGCTGGTGGAGCTGGAAGAACAGCCACAGGAAGAGAAACTGACTGAGCTGGTTGAAGTGCTGGTAGAGGAGCTGGCTGAGCCACTGGCAGAGCTGGTTGAAGAACCAGTTGAACTGGCTGAACCACTGGCTGAGACTGCTGTACCACTGGCTGAACCTTCTGAGGCTGCTGAACCAGCTGAGCTGGAGCCTGAACTTCTGGCTGAACCCCTGACTGAACCCCTGACTGAACCTCTGACTGAAGAGCTGACTGACCTGGCCGAAGACCTGCCTGAGAAAACATGGCTCGAAGAAATACAAGAATCAGAACAGGCCAAAGAAACACAAGAACCAGAGCAAGCTAAAGAAATAGAGTCCCAGCCTGTCCAGGACATTCCAGAGGTTGGCATTGCCGATCTCCAACTGACCATCACCTCCCAAGCCCAGAAGATCAAGTCACTCGAGGAAGAGAACACCGATTTACGCATGGAAAGAATCGAATTACTTGAGAAAATCGAGGATTTAGAATTGATGGTGAAGAAATTGAACGCCAGTCACAGTATCAAGTCCATTGACCAACCACTGTACCATTCTGATTTCAACAGCGAACTCTCGATGAGCCCAGACCCAGTACCGTCCTATGTAAGGCCAGGAGCTTTCGTGAAAACACCCTCGTTCCAAAACTTCCAACAATACGAAACTGAACAATCATCAAGTGCAGATTTAAGAGATAGAATCATGAAATGGAAGGGCTGGCAAGTAGATATGCGCAATTGGAGATCAACAGCTCCAGGCCCAAAGATAGAGATTTAGTCGTGTCTTATTATGTAAAGTGTGAAGCGAAAAAGTAAAAAAAAAAATTTTTTTTTCAAGGTTTTTGTTTGACTCAGTATAGTATAATAAGTGTTTAAGACATCATGATGAGACCACTTATGTTGAAGGGTCACGAGCGTTCGTTGACCCAAGTGAAGTTCAATAAGGAGGGAGATTTGTTATTTTCCGTTGCCAAGGATAAAGTGGCATCTGTTTGGTATTCATCCAATGGAGAGAGATTGGGTACTTTCAATGGACATATAGGTACGATTTGGTCGATAGATGTCGATTCCAAGACCGATTATGCCGCTACGCTGTCGGCTGATTTTTCTGTCAAGTTATGGAAGGTTGAGAATGGAGAATGTTTAGATACTTGGAAGACCGAGACTCCGGCCAGATGGGTAGAGTTTTCTCCAGATGATAGTAAATTATTAGTGGTAACAGATCAAGTCATGGGATTGACTGGAACTGTCTCCATTTTTGACATAAATCGTGACTCGAAACAACAAAAGCAAGAGCCAGAGGTGGTGATCAAGACTCTGGAAGGTTTACAAAAGGTGACCTGTGCCGCATGGTCCTATCTGGGACAATACATATTAACTGGACATGCCGATGGATCGGTGTCCAAATTCGAAGCTTCAACTGGAAATTTAATCAATACTGTCAAGGTACACGAGCTCACCGTAACGGACATTCAAATGAGTGAGGATAAGACATATTTCATAACGTCTTCGAAGGACAAATGTGCTCAAATCATGGACGTTGACGAATTGAGAGTGTTGAAGAAGTTCGAAGCCGATGCTCCAATGAACTCTGCTTGTTTCACTCCACTGAAAGATTTTGTCATCTTGGGAGGTGGTCAAGAAGCCAAGGATGTCACCACGACCTCTGCCCAACAGGGTAAATTCGAAGCCAGATTCTACCATAAGATCTTCGAAGACGAAATCGGTAGAGTCAAGGGACATTTCGGTCCTTTAAATTACGTCTCGGTACATCCAAAGGGTGTCATGTACGCCAGTGGTGCCGAAGATGGTTACATCAGATTGCACAACTTCGACAAGTCCTACTTCGACTTCAAATACGACGTGGAGAAAACTGCCGGTGCTACAGGTAAAGTTTCGGTTTAATAGTTCTTTTCTTTATAGTTCAATTATACAAGGTCTCTCTGTCTATCTCTATTATTTCTTACCTCCAGCTTCCAGCTCAGCTGCCGCCTTCTTACGTGCTATCTTCTCTTGTAACAGTTTGGCTTGTTCCTCTTTTCTCTTCTTTGGATCTCCCTCTTGCTTATTCTTGCCCTTCTCGGACTTCTTCAAATTCTTCAGTCTAGCTAATTCTCTTTGATTTCCTCTGGTCATGGTGGTCGGTGAGTGGAAGTATTAGAAAAATCTGGAAAAAAAAAAAGTAGAAACAAAGTGATTTTTAGTAAGGCTAAATTTTACATACAAAATTAGATATTACTTAAATCCTGTGAACCCCATGGCCAGCATAAGTTCAGATTCTGGTTCTGATTGAGTCGGTTTTGCCTTTCGCTGTCTTTTCAGTTTCCTCTTCTCTGCTAATTTCTTATCAAAGAGTCTTTTTTTCTCTATTCTTGCCTTAAGATCCACCTTGATTTCTTTGTCTTCCTTCTCTAACATTTGTCTAGCCAACTTCTCTACCCTGTCTTGGATCATCTCTAAGGTGATCTCCTTATTATCCACATATTCCACCCCCGCATTGGCAAAATGTTGCTTCGAATTCAAATGCTCCACCAATTCCAAATCATTTTTGTACGTCAAATTACAAATTTCACAGTAAAATCCAACCCCCTTCCCCCTCCTCCCACTGATAGTACTCTGTTGTTCACTAACAAACATCATCGTTTGCATCTCATCGACCTGCTTCAATTGCAGTTCCCTCTTCTTATGTAAATCATGACGTGACAAAGAACTTTCCTTCTCCTCATCCCTCTCCCTCTTCTCAAACCTCTCCTTCAGCTTCCTCTCATACTCCTCTCGATCCCATGTTCGCCTTCCAAACGACATCTCCTATATGATCTTCTTCTTCCTCTCACTTTATTTTTTTTTTTTCTTATTTTTTTCACTCCTTAAATTTTCTTTACATTCAATACCAATGAGCTTTACACCGACCAATTCCAACCGGTCCTTCAGTGAGATGACTCCTGAAGAGCAGGCCGAGGCTGGAGCTCAACTGATGATCAATTTTATGAGTAGTTGTCCGGGGAAGACGGTGATGTCGGGGGTTTCGGGGTTTCTGCTTGGTGGTTTCTTTGGGTTGTTCATGGCTTCTATGCTGTACGACGTTCCAGTGGGATCGACAGGTGTGTCACATATAAGTGAATTACCCCTCAAACAACAGATGAAGTTACAATTTTCCGATATGGGACGTAGATCGTGGTCCAGTGCTAAGAACTTTGGGTTCATCGGAGCCATCTTTGCTGGAGTGGAATGTTCAGTAGAGAGTTTAAGACTGAAGAATGATATATATAACGGAGTAGTGGCAGGTTGTATTACCGGTGGAGGACTTCTGTTGAGTTCAGGTCCACAACTGCTGTTATTGGGATGTGCAGGTTTCGCTGCCTTCTCCACACTGATCGACCTTTATATGAGATCAGATCACGCTAAGCCTCCGACAAATGATTATGACGATTAAATTTATACATAGTTTCATCTACCAAGCAAACGTAATAAAGTGTAAGCAACACAGCCGATAAATCTAAAGAGTGCCATGAACAGCACGATCCATAAAATGACGGTCAAGAAGATCTCACTGTTGGCACTGACAGTGGTACTGCTGTCTGAAGAGCTCGAACTACTTCCCAATTGGTTGACTCCTCCAGTCTCCAACACCAATGCAATGATGATGAAATTGGACACCATCCAGAACAACACGGTCATCGATCTGACAAAGGCATAATAATCCTTCTCCTTCTCTTCGGGATCCGGTGGAGCCTCAACTTCCTCTTCTGGGTTCAACAAAATATTGATCTGTCTGGTGTAAGCATCGTCCACTTCTTGGTTGGTCGTGGGGATCTCAATGAACACCTTACCATCACTACTACTTTGTTTCAGAACACCCAAATCCATCTTCATCCCGGTATCTCCTTTGGTACCCCACGAAATGTCATGAATGTTACAGAACAGATAAATGTTCAAAACATTGATGTACAGTGGCGACAAGAGAATGTATTGGAAGAACGAGGTGAACATGTGCCAAGGGTCTAAGAAGATGAACAGACCGACGAAGTACAAGGCGTAAGTGGATGCTGTAGCGACAACCAAGTCTCTGAACCTGGAGTTACTAAAGACAAGCGACACGGTGATCTTACCATCGTTCTCAGATAAGATATCTTTGATCGCATAGACAGCCATGTAGACAGAGGCAAAGATCATGTATGCCATTAATATAGCAAAGAACCAGACGATGACGACATAGAATCTCTTTGTCCCCTTTGGTTTGTTACCGAAGGAAAGAACAAAGGTGGTGACAATGGACAGCAAATACAACCAAAGGAACAAGACGGACAAGATATTACCCACAGTCAGCATTCCTAGAGAGTCGTCAGCCAATCCCAAGGTCAAGATTCTAAAGACGAGGAACCAGGAACCCAAGGAGAACCAAGAGACCAACAAACTGATAAATTGGTAAATTGCCTGGATGTGGAAGAAGAACAATCTGACATAGGAATGAGACGAATGCCAGATGTTGAAGAAGTGCACCATTGCATAGATAGCAGCAAAGAAAGAACCATTAAGCCATCTTCTTCTTTGTAAGATGAACTCTGGTAATTGGTCAGGAACATCGGTCTTGGCATGGGCAGCTTTGACGTATTTCAAGATCCAATTACAACCACGTTTGGCGACCAATTCGAAACACAAGATTCTATCTTCGGCCAAGTACATGTTCAGGGTGAACAATCCGGCATCGGAATTGTGCAATGTTTCACCTTTGAAATAGGACAGTAAAGGACCTACTCCATTGACGTCATTTTGTAAGGCCACATACCGATAAGCACTGAAGGCACCTGGCAAGACAGTGACAAACCCAAAGACACTCTCCATTGGTTTATCAAGGATATTGGAGGTTTTATATTCAAAGTTTTGCAGGTAAACGATTGGTTTTCTGATCATCTCCCACATTGACTTGTGTAATTTCGGGTTCAACATCAGTCTGATCTCTCCACAAGCACCAGCAACACTGGAGTTCTTGTCGAACAGCTTCCAAAGGTGGTAGATAGAGTCACTCAGAGGTTGAGTACCGGCATCCAACAACACCACCACGTTCGGATTCAAGATCGGGGCAAACAGTTGGAAACACCATCTATGCGAATTGATCTTCTTCTGGTTCTTCTCCTTAAGACAGAAAAGTAATTGAACTGGAACAGTCTTCTCAGTAGTTAACTTGACTTGACCATCCTTCACTTTGGAGATATCTACCATGGTTGTGTATTCGTAGATATGACCAACGACTGCTTTTTCGTTGACCATGTTCTTGGCGAACCCTTCTTGGTAGACACCCAAGGCAGCCAATAACAGTTGCAGTCTTGGATTGATCTTGGTACGACCATCACTGACGATACAGACGACGATCTTCTTCCAAGCGTCGGGACCCCAGGTGGAGCTATGTTTCTTGGAGCAGAGATATTTGATGTTCTTGAACACACCTTGTAAAGTTCTCAGTAACAAGATGTCATCTTCGTTGTACATGGTGACGACGATCATGATTTCGGTTTGACGAGGTTGGTAGTAACACAACTGTCTCAAACTGAACTTCAGAGCTGAGAAATCCTTCGGATCACATGTCAGCAGCTGATATCTCATGTAACGGAATTCACGATCGTGGTCGGTAATTTGTTGTTGATACTTGGAAAGCAATTGCTGTGATACTTCACAATCCAAGATCAAGTTACCGTCGATCATCTTCACCTTGATACCCCTAGTCGATTTCGATCTACGAGGAACCAGTCCGTCGGGAGGAGCTTCTAATTCCAGTGGATCACCGAATCTCGGTTCCTGGTAGTATTCCTCGGGCAAGATGGAAGACTCGTCGTCGTCGTCGAATTTGCGGCCGTCAGAAGTGGACGAATCAAAGGAAGGTTCATCGTCAGCATAACTGACAGCATTAAGTTCATAGGCATCACCAGTGACCGGGAAAGGAGTGAAGTCGTCGTCGACTGGGTCTTCTGGATCAGCTGAATATGGCTCGAACAAGTTGTCGTAGTTGCGATAATAGTCCGTTTCCACCTTTGGTGGAGGAGCTGGTGGATATCCACCAGCGCCATGAATGAAAGGAATGTTGGTGTTACTAACATTAGGATTGTTAATATCGTTCATAGCATAAGAATTCAGGTACGGATCCTCAGCCTCACCTTCCTGGTCAGTGATGGAGGAAGTGTGGCTGAGTCGTGGAACCTCCAAATCCTGACTCGACATCTGTGGTTGTGGAAGCGTAGAATAATAAGGCTGCTGTTGCAGCTGTTGTTGAGATGGGAAGTAAGAGTCCGAATGTACCGGAGCAGCCGTTGGAGAGTTTCTCAGAGATGACGTCATATAAGCACCAGAGACTGGCGGTTCATAGGAAGAAGGGTTTCTGAAGGGATCACTCAATCTGTTACTTGAAGGACTACCGTAGGGACTCGAGGTGTGTACATTCAAGGCAGGGGGTTGCACTGGGCGTTGTGATTGTTGTTGATAAGGAACGTTCTGGCCAGATTGTCTATAGGTCGGAGTATGATAAGGACTTTGCGGCTGATGATACTGCGGCGTCGATGGGGCTGGAGCCTGTTGTTGATAATTATTCAGGGGTACCAGGGGCACGGGGGTCGGATACGCTCCCCTCTGTCTTCTCAGAGGGGAATTATTCCCGGACCCAGTGTACCCTTGCTGGTAATATTGTCCATTCTGCCCATAATCGGGATTCTGATTCCCATTGGGATAACTCATAGATTCTCAAGATCTCTCCTTCCGCTAATTGACCCTAGATCAATGCTATTTAAATCTAAGTCTAAAAAGTACGCGCCTCGTATCAGCTTTTTTTTTTTTAACGCTAGATTTTTTTTAGAAACATTTCCTATTACAAAAATTACTGGATTAGGAAGTCAAAGAGGAACCCCCCCTTGGGTCTGTTCTATAGACTGCGCCTTTATAGACATGACTTTATACTACAGGTTTGTTAAGCTTTATCACATATTTTTGCATAGATTACAGTACCTAATGAGTAAACATTTAAGCCTCATCCTCGACAATGTTACCACGCTCGGAAACGTAGATACCATCCAAGAACTTTCTGATATCCTTGTTTCTAACTCTACAGATTTGTTGGACGTCAGCACAGGTTTGGGAGACGTTCTCCAAGGAGTTACCGGAGAAAATCAACTCATCCTTTTGCAGCTTAGAGATTTCTGGAGTGACACCTTCCAAGATCTTGACCAATCTGACCTTCTTGTCACCCAAGAAGTTTCTGATCTCAACGTATTCTTGACCATCCTTGGTGATGAAGTTGACGTTGATTGGGAAATGCGCATATACCAATCTCATCTTGTACTTGTAACCCTTGGTGACACCGGTGATCAAGTTGGCAATCAAAGACTTGACGGTTCTCAAGGCAGCAACGTGCTTTCTGTCACCGTTGTGGACGGTGATTCTGATGGCTCTGTCAGAGACCTTGGCGAAGGTGACATCGATGTGCTTCAAGTCCTTGCTCAATTCTCCTCTTGGTCCGGTAACCTTGATGGTTCTGGCCTTGATAGAGACAGTAACTCCCTCTGGAACGTCCAAAATTTGGTCAGTTTGAATGTACTTCATCTTGTTCTAGTGCTGTAGTCAAGGAATTGAATTCTTCTTCTCACTGAAAAAATATGAAAAAAAAAAATTGACAAAATTTTCCCTTCCTAATTCAGTAATCACAGGGGCGGTCTGGAGCGTTCACCCAACTATATAGTGAGAAAAAGAGAACAAAAAAAGCAGTCACAAAAAAATACTAACCGAGACTAACATACTTTAGATAGGTGATTTTTCTTATCATAAATCGCTACAGTCAGATAAGTGAAAACTATATGTATACATTTAGATATACCCCTATACAAACATAACCGACTGGTCCCTTAATAAATGCTTTTATAAACTCTGGAAAGCGCAGAAGTACAGTCGCAGCCACGGAGGTGGGCGCGCCACATTACTTCGCGTCATTACAGTTTGGAATTGAAACTTTGATTCGTTACTCGTCTACAAGTACGAAGTCCTCGAATTCAAACGAAGAGCTGGCATTAAATGGTGCTGCAGACCGTAGAAACCTTCGTTAAATTCTCTCAGTCCTGGGTCAATCGACTCTCGAAGGACGAGCGAACCCTGCGAATCGGCCTTGTCATGTTCGTATAAAAGGGTATACCTGTGTCTTTGGGGATTCGACTGAATCACTTAAAAGTCACAGGTACACTCTCTTATTGGTCAATAACAGGGATTTCGGCAGTTATCAAGCTCAAGTCCTGATTTGTCATTGTGGAAAGAGATCATTTTGATGTGAAAGTTTCTCATCATCATCACTGCTGGATGATGCATCGATTTAAATCCGCTCTTGTCTAATTCGGCAACTTGTCCTTGTAACAAGTCCTGATGGGCAAACAATTCCTCGTGTTTTATCTGCAAATTCGTAGAGAACAAGTCGTCTGTTTGCTTATCCAAGTCATCGAACAATGGGTGACTCAGATAGTAATCTTCGTCTCCATACTTCGAGTTCAACTCGACACTCAAATTGGATGGTGATGTCGAGTCCATATTGGATATTGGTGGTGATAAATAAAGTGATTCCGATTGGGGTTCCACTTTTTGTCTTTTGGCCACTGGCACTACTTCCTCTTCTTCTTCTTCAGCCTTGATTATGATTTCAGGCATTTCTTGGTCTTCTTCTTCGTAATCATCCTCCTCGTCTTCTTCATCTTCGTCTTCTTCTTCATCGTCATCAAGTTTCTTCAATACGATCGGTCTAGGCTTGGGAGTAGCCTTTTGTTTCTTATTCGATCTCTTATTCGTCTCCAACAACTCCAGGGTATCCAATTGAGGAGTAGGAACTGCCGGTAACTTGGCCTTGATAGAATCATCGCCAAGCGCCAGTAATAACATCAGTTCACGCTCTTTGTAAACGTTCAAGATCTGATCCAACTCGGTCACGTGGGTCTCCAACAACTCGACATGTCTTCTCTTCTTTTCACGAGAAGCATGGGCGGCTCTTCTATTCCTAAGAATACGCTCAATACGTCTCTGCTCCTTCTCCTCTTGAGTCTTGGCTCTCTTACGAGGAGGTAAGGTGGAAATTGGTTTCTCCGTGATGTCCGCCATTGTAAACTTTTCGGGTATTGGTAGTGTATCCAACTTTTTGTTGAAGATCTGATTCGGTATTTATATTTTACGCCACAAAAAAAAGAAAATTGAAGGAGGTTGTTTTATTTTTAGTTAAACACAAGGTACTTTGCGCCCAATTTGCCTTTTTTTTTCTTTTTTGTTTTGTACCGGACTTTATTATGGTACTAAGTTAATTATGCCCTCCCCTTTATTGTGCAGCTGTTTTATTATAATTCTCACCGCTTACGAGATCTATACGTTATTTCCTCTTCTGGTTCCCCTTATCCTATTTAGTACTGGACCTTGAAAAATTACTGAACTAGTCCCTCTTTACCCTCTAATCTTCCAATCCAGTCTAGACCTCCTTCAAATTATGCCCACACCTTTGCCTCGTTTTTTTTTTCTTATGGCTTCTTCCTTGCATAAATTATTACATCAGTGAAATTCTCCCCAAAATCTAAAACTTTAAAGGTTCGACGCTTTGTTTTTTTTCCTGCCCTTACTCATAACACGACGCCAATTATTATTTTATTTTTTTTTTCTTCCTTGCGGTCTCAGTCCCCGCCTAGCCACGCACAGAGAATTCGTTCAAAATTGGACAATTTTCAGCTTGTCTAAGCCCAAAATACACTTTAAAGTTTTTGTTACTCTTTTAGGTTAATTATATGTAATTTTTCATTAGGGGCTAAAAAAAAATGTTAGATACCGATCTTGTCACAGTATTCGTCCAATTGCTTAGCAATGTTTTCGCATACCAGTACGATTTCGTCCAGTTGTTCCATTGTTAAGACATACAGGGGTGCCAACACGATTCTGTCTCCGATCTGACCTCCGATGGAAGGAAGAGTCATACATTGCATTCCACTGTCCCAAGCAAAATCTTTAAGCTTATCGGCAATTTTCAAGGCTGGGTCAAAGATCTCCTTAGTAGTGGTATCCTTAACAAATTCGATACCCCAGAATCCTCCACGTCCTCTGACATCTCCGATATGTTTGTATTTACCTAACAATTTCTCTTGTAAAGTCTTACCCATATAACCTCCCGTCTTGGCAATGTTCTCGATCAATTTCTTCTCTCTGATCTCTTTTTGAACGGCCAAAGTTACTTTACAATTGAAACTATGGGAATGGTAGGTTTGTCCACCATTCAAGAAATTAGATCCTTCCTTGAACAGTTTCTTGACCTTTGGACTGATCAAGCAAGCACTAATTGGAACGTAACCGTTACCCAAAGATTTACCAATCGATTGTAAATCTGGACCCTGAGCTCCGGGCTTCATGTATTGTTCCCAGGTACAGAAAGTACCGCAACGACCAGATCCACACATGACCTCGTCGAACATCAAAAGTGCTCCGTATTTATCACAGATCTCTCTCAATCCGTCCAAATAACCTGGCACTGGTGGGGCACACCCAATGGTGGAAGAAGTGAAAGGTTCAGTAATAAAAGCGACCACTTTATTTGGGCCAACCTCTTGGAACTTGTCGTCGACTTCCTTCAATAACCGATCTTTGTACTGTTCAACAGTCTCGTCATCTTTCTTCTCTCTGTATTCGTAGACAGAAGAGACTTTAGGAGAAGGATTCAACAATTGTTCCCATTCCGAGACTCTATTACCGGCAATGTTCATACAACCCAAGGTGAACCCATGGTACGACTTCTCTCTGGAGATGAAGAGATTTCTGTCGTAATCACCCAATTCGTGGTGATATTGATGAGCAATCTTCATGTTGAACTCGTTCAGCTCCGAACCGGAAGAGGTGAAGACGGCACTTTCAAAAGCCCCTTCAGGACATGATTCACATACATGTTTAGACAATTCCTCGGCATTGTAATTGGAAATTCTGGTAGTGAAGGAATAAAAGCAATCACCAGCATAACCCTTGATCTCATCAAGAACCTTCTTGTAACCATGACCGAGGGATCCAACAGCAGCTCCAGTGGTACCATCGATAAGTTTGGTCTGCTTCTTGGTGTATGGATCTTCGGCTATCATGTAGATAGTCTCACCTCCAACAACCATAGGAAGCTTCTCAGTGATCTTGGATTGGAAAAGAGCAGATTCTTCTTTGTCAACTGTCATATTTATCGCAATTGTCTATGTCATCGATCTCTCAAAGAAATGTATCCCCCTTTAAATACCATCTCATATTTTTTCTTCCCCTTCGGAAAAAAATAAGCAATTTTCCCTTATCTTATCAGCACTCTCACTATGACCCTGAATTAGAGTTACTCTCCGATATCACCTAACCCGTCTGGCCCATACTTTGACTCATACTGTGACAACGGGGTTGGTGTACCGCTATATTACCCGCTTAGGGAGATTTTGAAGGTCAATTGTCATACAAAATAGCGGAATACGAGATCCAGAGTAAAAGAGTCTCAAGCTGTCATAATCCCGCCTGGATCAATTGATCGGTCTTGGGCCAAATTGGGCAATGAGAGAAAGGAAAGAGGAAAAACAGGAAGGGAAAATAGTGAGAGTAGGGAAAGAGTAAGCAGTGGGAAAAACAGTAGCGAGCAAGCAGTAAGGAAAAATAGTAAGGAAAAGTAGTAAGGAAAAGTAGTAAGGAAACGTAGTAAGGAAAAGTAGGAAAAATAGGAGCGTAAGAAGTAAGGAAGTACAGTAAGGAAAAACTCAAAAACTATAAGGAAAAACATGTACGGTGAGGAGAAAGCTTAGACTGAGCAGCTTTTTTTTGTTGTTGCGTGAGCCGTTTATTTTATCGAGATAATATTATTTGGCACCACCTTACAGAGGCAGCCAAGAAGAGGTGGGTTGATACCTGACATTTTAATATTTTGAGATAATTTTTCACTAGCAGCTGCAAGTCATCGTAGTTAATACATGGAGAAACAAGTATTTGACAACGATGAGATGATCAATGCGATCCCCAGTGGAAGTAGTGCTGATTCCCCTATTGAGGGGAAACGGCTCTATGAACATGATGAGATGCTTATTGAGCAAGGGTATGAGCCCGAGTTGGAGAGAAATTTCTCCTTTTGGTCTCTGTTGGGTGTGGCCTTTGGTCTTACCAACTCCTGGCTCGGTGTCGCTGGTTCTATGGGGGAAGCCATCTCCAGTGGTGGGCCCTTCATGGTTGTATATGGGATTGTTTGTCTGGCTATCTTTGTCATGCCCGTGGCTTTGACGTTGAGTGAACTCATCTCGATGTTCCCCAATTCGGGAGGTCAATATTATTGGTCTCTTCAATTGGCTCCTCCCAAGAAGGCTCGTTTTTATCTGTTTATGACGGGGAATTTGAGTTGGCTCGGTAGTGTCTTCACCTGTTGTTCGATCTCCTTGACCACCTCCCAGTCGATCCTTGCTGCTTGGGCAATGACTCATGACGATTTCGAAACCCAAAGATGGCACGTCGTTGTCTGTAGTACGGCTTTCACCATCATAGTTTCAATCTTTAACTGTTGGGAAAAACCCTTACCTTACATCACTTTACTGGCCTTCATCATGAGTCTCTTGAGTTTCCTCATCATTACCGTCACTTCGGTACTGGTCAGTCATAACTCGTACGCCTCGGCCCACTTCGTCTTCCTGGAACTGATCGATATCGACCAATCAATGATCGGAATCACCTTCTTGGTCATGTTGACTCTGCCCACCTGGGCTCTTCTGGGTCTCGATGCTGCCACTCATTTATCGGAAGAACTTCCTGATCCTGCTCGTACCATCCCACGGACCATCATCCTGACGGTCTTAATTGGCTTTTCCACTCTGTTCGCCTTCTCAGTAGCTTTGTTCTTCTGTATCAAAGATGCCAAACTGGTGATGAACCTGGAATTGCCATTGTTGGAGATCATCTACCAACTGCTCGATTATGACGTCGCAGGACTGCTCGTGCTCGAGTCCCTTCTGATCATCACTCTGTTCTTCTGTAATATTAGTGCCAACACTTGGCAACTGCGGATCTGTTGGTCCTTTGCTCGTGATGACGGAATTATTGGAAGTAATATGTGGAAAAAGGTCAACACTAGGACCAAAGTGCCTATCAACGCACACCTCTTCAGTAATTTTGTGCTGATGCTCTTCAACTTGATCTACTTGGGCTCTTCCACCGCTTACAACTCCGTCATTACTGCCTCCATAGAAGTGTTGTATCTCTCCTACATCATCCCCACCATCTGTCTTTTAAGGAGGGGAAGATCCAATGTCGCCCATGGGCCCTTCTGGTTGGGCAAATGGGGACTCTTCTGTAACTACATGACCTGCTTTTGGACTGTCTTTTGTCTCATTTTCTTCAGTCTTCCTTACGATTTACCCCTGACTCTGGGGAACATGAATTACGTTAGTGCTGTCTATCTGGGAGTATTTGTCTTTATTTTTATCTCATGGTTCCTGTACGGGAAGAAGAACTTTATGACTTCCCAAGAACGGAAACTCATGTTGGAGTAAACTGCTGGCTATTGCTTTTTTATAATACGATTAATTTAATTTATAACTATACCTTTAAAAAATATCAGATAAGAACTTCTTACTCGTTCTTCTCGTTGCTCGAGTTCTCGACCACCTCGTTGATGTTAGGTTCTTGAGCGTTGTAAACCTCGGCACTGATCTGGGATTGAACAGCGTGTAAGGCTTCTGGGTTCTGTTGTTGCCATTCCTTGACTTTGTAACCTTGACCGGTGAGATCCCACATCATGGCTCTCAAAGTTTGGTAGATGGCGACACGACTCTCGATCAATGGATAGATGACAATCATGAAGGTGGTACAGAAGATCCAGAGAATAGAGACAATAACCCATCCGGTGAAGAACTTCTTGGAGAAGATGTAACCGGTACCGTACATTGGCATTGGCCACAAGATGATCAAACAGATGGTCAAGACGATGACCAACCAACCGGCGATCTTCTTGGACTTGATCAAGGCGGTGATGTCATTTTGTCTGATCTCGTCACCCTTGACAGCAGCGATCTCCTTGGCTACAGAGACAGTAATAGACTTGACATTGGCCAATTCCTCACCATCAACTGGCTTGATGTGTTCCAGAGCCAAGATTTCCTCGGTCTCATCAACTCTCTTGATGTTTTGGAAGTTTTCCCAGTCGTAGTCTTGAGCACCGAAGGCATAGGTCAACAATGGACAAAGAATCAAAGGAGAACAAAGCAGCACAACGTTACCGATCAACATTGGATTGTCAGCAAAGGTGGTGTCGACATTGACAGTACCTTCCAACTTGGCAGTGGCAACCAACCAAGACATGATGGCCAACAGAGTACCAAGAGGAGGAGTCAAACAAGCAGCCAACTTGTTTTGTTTCTTCCATAAGATGGCCAAGGCCAAAGGAAGAACACCGGAAGAGATGATAATACCCATCAATTCGTACAAGTAACCCATGGAGATACCAGCGTAATACAAACCAGTAGCAAAGGCAGACATGATGAAACCAAAGACAGCAACGGAGACGTGAGTAATGGCAATCAAAGTCTTACCACTGGCACTTGGGTTGATGTAGGTTCTGTAGACATCGTAAGTAACGATGGAGGAGACAGAAACCAATTCAGCAGACATGGCAGAAGTACAAGCCATGAAGACAACAAGGACACTCAGAACAGCACCACCTTTACCCAATAACAGATAAGCAGCATTAGGTAAGACCAAACCAGCATTGACAGCAGCATCGGTCATCTTATCTGGGTAGGTTGGGAAGGCAGGAGTGTCTTCCAAAGCCAAACAAGCCAAACCCATAGTGGTGGCCATAGTCCAAGGAATCAGGAACCAAGACAAACCACCAGCAACGTAACCAGACAAGGTGGATTGTGGAGCACAAGCCATAATTTTGTTGAAGTAACCGTTATCCAAGAAGACGGTACCGAAGTTACCGACCAAGTTGATGACGAAGAAGATGAAACCGGATTGCGATCTCAAGGTGACGTATTCACCACCAGCATTACCACTGACTGGGTTCAGGGCAGCAACCTCACGCAATTTTTCGTAGACGGCAGCTGGAGATCCCAAGTAGTCGTTGGTAGCGTAGGTAGCGAACCAGAAGATCATGATGACGACCAAGATGATGATGGTGTGTAAGTAATCGGTGATGAAGGAAGCTTTCAAACCACCAACAGCAGTATACAAGATGACACCGGTTGGTAAGAGGAAACACAGAGCAACGACATTCATACCGGTCAAATCAGCCAAGGTGGCAGAGGTACCAGTTAAAAGCATAGCAGTAACCAAGACATTGGTCAGAATACCATAGAAAATAAAGACACCATGACCAATACTACCATATCTTTCCTTGATAATTTCCAAGTAAGTATGCAGAGATGGAGCCTTCAATTTCAGAGAAATACCCAAATAAGCAAACAAGATAATTTGAACCGTCAGACCTGCTGCATAGGTGAAAGATCCCGAGACTCCATGAAGGTAACATTGAGTGGAACTGGTCAAAAGAGTCAGAGCCCAGGTCCAAGAACTGGCAACGGAACTGGCCATTAACCCGGTCTTAATCGATCTACCAGCAGTAGCAAACTCTTCAGCCGTGATGACCTCACGTTGATAACGTCTTAAAGCCCCCGTGATGATCATCATGACAAAGGCAAAAGCAAACCCGACTCCGACTACGACTCCGTAGCCGACTCCTTGTGACAATGGAATAACAATAGCCATTGGTACTTAATTGAATTGGATTGAGTTGAATTGAGTGAAGTGGTAGTGACAAAACAGGGATGAGGGCAACTTTAAATATGATAGCTCATCTGTACGGCTTCTCCTATCGGCTTCTAATGCAGGATGGAAAATTTTTTTCTCGGTTTATCAAAGATGCTGGTCATCCCGGAAGGGCAAGTTGTTGACTAAAAAAGACTGATAAACTATTCTGCATAGTCTTCACGTCACAAAAAAAAAACCGGTGCAACCAAAAAACACAAATTTTGTAAGCATTTTACCCCTATTTTTTTTTTTATCTAATCTCAGAGGGCACTGCGATTCCTTATCAATCTGCCCTTTTTCTCCAAACAATAGAGAAAATCCTAAGTTTTCGCTTACGTAAAATAATCTGGGCAAGGTGAAGTTTTAAGCGGAGGCAGGAATACATGGGGGACTCTTTGTATATCCATCCAATTGAATTGAGTCTCTTGCACCCGTTTTTTTTGAAACATAGGTCCACACTCTAGCTATCAGGATAATATTACATAACCTAAGCAAATGCCTCGCATGGTTGGGCTTCGTCATCTTGATATGACACAAAAAGCAGGCTTTCACGTTTGGGTGCGGGCCGTTATTTTCCCTTCGTATTTTTGCCCTTTGCCCTCTGAAAATCCACGGCGCGATAGAGAAAAATTTAATTTTCACTTGTCCTGCGAAGTTTCGCCGCTTTTTTTCTCGCTTCTTATCAGAAAATCATCTACGTTTTGTTAGATTAAATCTATGTATGGAACGTCTTATACAACGGCTCGATTCTATTGACGGAGTATTTGTCCGTCTTATCTCGCCAAGGTGCACTCGTTTGAATGACCCATTTTCTGAGGCAGATCTTGGTCATGACCAGCTGATCAAATGAACGCCTGTACCGCACAGTAGTCAGTCAATAGTACGTAGTAGTACTAAAGATAAAAGTAGTGTCTAAAATACAAAAAAAACTCGGAGGAAAACAAGAATTTTTCTTTAACTTAAGAGTTAGCATACATAGAGAAAGAGTATTATAATGGCCCAGAAGAAACCCAGTAAACCTGCATGGAATGTTGTAGTGAAAGGCGGATCTGGCTCGAGTGGGACGGTCAATTCTGATAAGTCGAAGTCTAGTTCCCCGGTCCCGACCAATAACACGAATCATGTGACACCATCTGTCAAAAAGTATGTTGCAGTTAACGGGTTTTCCAAAGAGGAACTGAGTCAATTTTTAGATCAACGATTACAAGAGCTGTTGAAACAGATTCCCAAGAGAAATTATTACAAACCGTTCAATACCAATGCATGGTCTGTCAGTCGACCAGATAAGAAAAAGGCCGGGCCTGGATCACCGACGACTCAACCACTGTCCAACAATGCCAGTCAAAAGAAGATCCTGGTACAAGGTTACGATGTGCTTAACGAATTAAATAAGACTTATCCGGTGAAATAATATACATCAGGTTTGTTTCAGTTTGTAGAGATTCTTCCAATTCTCCAGGGCCAGATTCAGTTTCTCCCAATTGCGTTTTAATTGTCCAATCTCTTGTAAGAGTTCCTCTTCTCTCCCCACTTGAGGCTCCTTGGTCTGTTGTGACTCAATTAACTCTTGTAAAGATTTATCAAAGTCCTGTACCAGTTGAATGAATCGCAGCTTGAGAAACTTGAAGTCCGATTGGTGTGTCAAAGCGACATTGATCTCAGAGTCGACTTTAACTTGTGTCTCTATTCTTCGTATATTGCTGATGAAGGCATCCAAATTGGGCACTATCAAGCCTTTCAAGTTGGACGTTTTGGCAGTCAAGTTCTGGAAGTACTTGGTGACTTCACTCAAGAACAGAGCATTGGTCTCGTTGGTGCGGATCAAGTCGTAGATCAAGTTGGAGGAGTTCTCTAATAATTGTCGTGTTTCAGAGTCGATGATGTCCGTTACGATGGGAGTTGGGTCTGGGGCGTCGGTCAGGGGTTCCATTAGAGCTGGGACCGAGCCCAGTTGTTTGCCGCTGATGGCGCCGAGTCTGATCAAGAGCTTCCCGCGAAGCTCGTCGATTTCGAGGTTCTTCCGTTTCATGTCGTACTTGTGTTTCTCTTTGAGGTTTTCGTTCGTTGATTTCAACTGATTGCGTTCACGTTTCACGAGTTTGGTCTCTTGTTGCACTTCCTTTATTGTGTCTTGCAATTTCAGCGAGACCAATTGGGCCTCGGAGAGCTGGGTAGTGAGGGAGTCCACCTGGCTATTGAGCGCCTCGATCTTTCTCTGTAAAGAGGCGATTTCCGTCTTTTGGGTGGCAATGACATTGAAGGTTTCGGCTTTGGCCGCCCTCAGCTTTTCTTCGCCGGTGAGGAGATCGTAGATGATGTTGATCACCCTTCTGTCGTTCTCCGCGATGACCGAATTAACTGCGGGCAGCTGGGCCTCGTCGGGGTAGAGTTTCTTCAGATCCAAGGATTGGAATAGAAGACATTCATCGGAGTCGAAATAACCTTTTAATTTGAGCTTCTCGTTGATCAACTCACTGCCTTCTTTGATCTTGTGTAGTGACATACTGGAGAAGAAAATATGATAAGGTAGTAAACAAAGAAAAATATTCTTAACTATGGGAAAGTAGGAGAGAAAAATAGAGAGAAATTTAATGTAGGAAAATTTATGGGGCAGAGTAGTCGGAAGTGACAGGACACAATAGCTTATAGGTTGTCAATGACAAATAAGGTACGATCATGCAATAGTGTAGTAGAGCAGTAGTAGACTATCGCACTATCACTATCACACTACTTCCTTTCTACGCAATTACTTCGAATATTCATTCATTCTGTACACCAGATCTAATTTTCATAACACTTAGTGATGCTCGGTTTCCTCCTCTGGGAAGACAAACCAGTCCTCTTCAACAGCTGGAGCAGACTCACCGGAGGCGGATGGGGTCTCGGTGGAGATTTCGGCAGAGTCGTAGGCAGCCAATTCTTCGGCGCTACCTTCTACTTCTGGGACGGCTGGAGCCTTTGGGACGGACCATTTCTTGGTGTTACCCTCGGCGTCGGAAGCAGACAATGGAGTTGGCTTGAAGGCCTTCAATTCCTTGACATACAAGTCGGTGATCAAGTTAGAACGCTTACTGGAGACAGTGAACGATCTGGTGTTGACTCTTTGTAAAGCAAAACGCTGCAAGTGGCGGTTAATATTCAATGTTCTCCCACACGATGAATTGATGGGTCCTCTATTACTTACTGATGATCTGACAATGGAGTACATGGTACGTTTTATATGGTTTGTTTTATTACACCAAGTTTTTTTGAATTTGTTCTTTTCGTTGAGGACATTTTTTTCCTCTCTCCCAAGTACACGACCCTTGAAGAAAAGAGAGAAAAAAAAAATCTCAATTTGATTGGCCAGGGATCTGGTTAAGGTAGTATAGTAGAGATGCCCAAATATTACTGTGAATATTGTCGATGTGAGTATAAAGAGATCTTTGGAATGATTCAGAATTACTAACTCTACTTAGCTTACTTAACACATGACTCCAAAAGTGTGAGAAAGTCCCATCTTCTAGGTAAAAACCACTTGAAACATTACTGTGACTACTACGAAGGTAAGAATTGATGTCATTATACCTCCATACTTCTAAGTGATACTAACTATTGTTTAGAACAAGCGAAAAAATTGAACAAATGGGAACAATCAGAGTTGGCGTACGAAATAGCGACAAGTGACATTTATAAAGGCATACCTCATTCGAAGAATATCATGGAAATTGGCGAAACAGACACGGTCCTGGACCTGGACGACACTCCTAATTTGATCCTCAAACACAATTTCGTGCCCCCTCCCCCACTGTTACCAAATTTACCCAATCCTCCTCCGTCAATCTACCATTATGACCAAAAACAACAGAAACAATTCACATTGGACTTCATGGCTGACCTAGATGACTCGAACGTATATAAATGATGAATAATGATAACCCATTCCTCTATGAAGTAACCCCTTTACCCTTCATCATCTCCCCATCAAATTAGTTACCCTGCTCTAATAGCACTAACACTACTTTTTTTGTTATGTTTGACACGACCATTTTATAGAAGGTTCGGTAAAATTTTGTTATTTTTTTTTATTTTTTTTTTTTTCTTAAGGTGAATTTTTTTACGTTATAGATCAGAGTTTAATACATTCATACAATTTAAATTCAAGATGGCTCAAGAAGTTCCTACTTTCAAGTTAGTTTTAGTTGGTGATGGAGGTACTGGTAAGGTAAGTGCGAAAAAAGCTGGCGATACATCCGCCTTTTATGGGGTGTAACGAAGAGTTGCTGTTGATAGTGAATGATGTAATCAATTTTTTGAAGGGGCAATGTTTCAGTGGCGGCGGGCAATCAAGACGGAAGATCGGTTGGCGGGGATCGGTGGAAGGTTGTTTGGCACTGGAATGATTGATTACATTGATTAACGGCAGTCTTTGAATTTATTAGGAGATGATATACTAACACAACATTTAGACCACCTTCGTCAAGAGACATTTGACTGGTGAATTCGAAAAGAAGTACATTGCCACTTTGGGTGTCGAAGTCCACCCATTGTCCTTCTACACCAACTTCGGTGAGATCAAGTTCGACGTATGGGACACTGCTGGACAAGAGAAGTTCGGTGGTTTGAGAGACGGTTACTACATCAACGGTCAATGTGGTATCATCATGTTCGATGTCACCTCCAGAATCACTTACAAGAATGTTCCAAACTGGCACAGAGATTTGGTTAGAGTCTGTGAAAACATTCCAATTGTCTTGTGTGGTAACAAGGTCGATGTCAAGGAGAGAAAGGTCAAGGCCAAGACCATCACATTCCACAGAAAGAAGAACTTGCAATACTTTGATATTTCTGCCAAGTCCAACTACAACTTCGAGAAGCCTTTCTTGTGGTTGGCTAGAAAGTTGGTTGGTAACGCTCAATTGGAGTTCGTTGCTTCTCCAGCTTTGGCTCCACCAGAAGTCCAAGTCGATGCTGCTTTGATGGAGAAGTACCAACAAGAGATGGAACAAGCTACTGCCTTGCCATTGCCTGATGAAGATGACGCTGATTTGTAAGCGTTCCCTGTGTAGTTTTATATTGCAAATTGAAACGCGCAAGCTCCATTCTTGGTTAGCGTATTTTTTAACTCTTTCACCTATATACATGTAGTTCCTAGAATTTGTATTTACGTTGGGTCATCTTCTTGACCTTAGGGTCGGTGCTCATCTTCAAAGCCATTTGCAATCCGACGTTTTCGATTCTCTCTGCAAGATTCTCCTCAGTCGGTTCCATCTCTTCGAGTTCTCTTTGCTTTTGTTCGATGGCCTGTCTGACCTTTCTCTTCTCCAACTTCCGGTCCATCTTCTCCTTCTTGTGGATGTTCAGTTCCTTCCGTTCGATTCTCTCCATCAACTTCTCGGCATTTCTGGAGCTCTCTATCTTACTTTTCAGTCCAAAGGGCCAAAGATCTCCAGCACGTAACTTTCTGGCATCGTGGTAAATTTGCTTACCCATGGACTTTGGTACAATCCACTTCTCCAATTTACCCGTCTCGTTACTACAGACCTCCATGACGATCATCCCTTTCTTCTTCAAAGGAGTTCTCATGACTCTAGGCCATTTTTGGGCAGAATCCAGAGCTAATTGGACTTCCTCCGATCCGACAGTTCTCTCCATAATCATATAACTATAAGAGATAGTTTCGTAATCGTTGGCATAAGAACGACCTTTTCCTCCGGTGACGGTATGTTTTGGAGCAATACCGTAGTTCTCTTCATCCCATTCGGCTCCCATAAGCTTTCCCTTCTTCAACTCCATCAAGAATTTAGGTCTACGGATCTTACTGATGAAATGGCACCAGCTGATCTTATTGGCCAATTTACCACCATAAGAGTAAGGTTCCAACTTCTTCAATTGGAAGGGACACGATCCGTGGTGGGCCATTGGAGCGAGAATTCTGAGGTGGAAATCTGGTTCTCCTTCAAAGTTGTCGTTCTTTGGCTTGATTTGAGATCCCTTGATATAAAGACGAGGTTTGGTATTGGAGACGTCTGCCGCCTCATGATTCTCAGGTCTCATTGTGATCTGTCTCAGTCTAGCTATCGTCTCAGCTCCTAAGGGAGAACCTCTTTCCACAAGGACAATATGACCTCCGGGACTCAATCTCCGAAGATACTCGTCCATGACTTCGTCCACTTCAAGTGGGAAGTTCTCGTAGGAGGTGAGCAACTGATGGGATAAGATGATCAAGTCGTAACGAGCAGATTCTGGGACATAGGAAAGCAATTTTGTCTTGATATCGATTCTCTTGGTGTCGATTTGATGGGAGATTCCATCATCGAAATGGACCAAATCAGAGCCTTCCAAGATCTCTTCACCAGTAGGAGTCTTTCTTGGATTGTTCTCGAGGTTATTATATTCACAAAGTTGTCTACTAAGTAACACTTTAGCTCTCTTTTGCATGTCGTAAGAGCCAATGATAAAACTGTGTTTGACGTCGGCAGTGAACTCGTCTCCCATGAGCTCATTCAACAGGATCATTCCAGTTGCCGGTCCGTAACCAACGTCAAGAATTCGTTTAGGAGCAAAATTCGGGATCCGCTTCTTCAGTTCGTACAACGCCTGGTAAACTTCTCCGTAATTTTGAACAAAAAGAGCTGCAATATTGGCATCTACCTCCAAAGGAGAGTCCTTAGATGGCAGTTGAACACCGGTCTCACTCAAGTCTACAAAGATCTTGGACAGTTTGATCTTCAACTTCTTCGGATCCTGATACACCAAGAACTGGTTGTTGATCGTCTTGGAGATGATATCCGGTACTTTGATCTGTCTTCTATTGGTTCTTCCTTCCAATGTCAAAGGGTGTACTTTACGCTCTTCACTCGTAAGCTCTCCTTCTAATTCTGTTTGTTCTTTATATTGTCTTGTATGATCTTCAAAATCTATCACTCTCACTTGTTCAGCCACCCCTTGTTGTCCGTCACGCACTATCTGTCCATATGTCTCACTTCCCATGATATAGGAATGGGGAATCGAGTGATCATGTAAGGGCTTGTCTTGTACCGACAAAGTTTTATAAGAATTTATGACATCAAAATCGGTGGTGGCGATCTTGACATCATTGGAATAACTTCTAACGGCTCTCAAAGAACCTCGAAGTGTCCATCTAATCATGTTACTTGTATCTGGTAGAAGCTCATCTACTGAAAAAAAAAATTTTAAGGGAGTGAAAAATAGTAAAACGCTGTCTTGTATGGAACTAACGGAGGATGATATAGTGGATATCAGGAACTTGAGGCGACCTCTGAAGGAGAGAAGTGGTGGTGAAAGCTCTAAAGGAGATGATTCAACTATGAAGAAGGATCTGATTCCTGAGAAAGGCAGACCAGCTACGAAGAAGCTGAGAAAGCCCTTGTTTAAGGTTAAGCCAAAGGCACAGACAAATGCACAGTCCAAGGTCGAAGCTAAAGTCAAGGAAGATGCCAAGAAGGACTACCTACAGAGCTCCGACGAAGACACTGCCGCGTTTGTGCAACCTCCCAAGGCTTCTGAGCCGGCTCAGAAGAGACTGAGGAAGGTTGGTGGTGATGCTTATGAGGAGTTCGGGGAAGCCGTCTATGGATACAAATTCGTCAAGGCGCGGAACTCCAATCCTCGGGTCAATCCCAAGATACTCAAGACACATTCCATATTCGATACTGATTTCAACTATACAAATTCATATGACTCTATCAAAATACAAGAGAAGTTCGATCCGTATTCGGAGGCCAGACCAGTACAATCGTATGAGGAGTACTTTGACAAGTGGCTGCTGTTGGACAAAATTGACACGATGCAGGAGATTCCATGGCCCAATAAAGATAATCTGCCACAAGAAATATCGGTCTCCACCTTACAAGAATTCTTCGGTACCAACAAAAAGACATGGAAGGCCGAAAGAATCAGATGGCATCCAGATAACTTGAACAAAAGACTCCAATTCCAGGACAAACAACTCATCTCGATCATCACCAGGACTTTCCAATTAATTAACGAGATCTGGGAACTTCAGTATAGCTAATCTTTTGGTGTTCTCACCTCTTCTTCATCCTCCTCCTCCACCTCTTCGTCTTCCAAATCTTCTTCTATATCTTCTTCAATGTCCTCTTCTACATCTTCCTCTTCCTCCTCTTCTCCACCAGCAACTTCCTCCTCTTCCTCGTCTTCTTCTTCCTCTACTTCATCCGCACCGTATTGCTCTTCATCATCCTCCAAGTTGTCCACGTCTTCTTCCACCTCTTGAGGGAAGTCGTTACCGTCTCCACCATCTTCATTGTCCCATACAATGTTGAATCTCGTGACTCTTGGCTTCTCAGCAAGAATGTTTCTAACCACATGCTCCACTTGGACTTTGGAAGGAGGATTTTCTCTCAACTCCTCGGTGTCGTATTCGTTGTTCACATAATAGCCCACTCTAACAAACTCCCTATCATTGTACGAACAGGACAATATTATCACCGTCACACTGACCAATTCATTAGCAGGAATCAACTCCGGAGACGGCGGATCAGCCTTGAACAAAAACTTATTCACTCCAACTGGCACCGGGCCAACAAGAATAGAATCCAACTCCTGATCGTGGTCTAAAGACCGGGAAGATCCAACGTAAGTCAACTTCCACTCCAAATCCTCCTTCAAAGGCTCAAGACATTCAAATGTGATCTCAAATTCATAAGGATCGGTAAATCTGGCTGGATTGTTCAACACATTGATCCCCAATAACGATACAATAGACATCCTCAGATAGTTGTATCTCTTACTAGACAATTTTTCACCCCAAAAAAAATGATAAAAAAAAATACAAAGACGCGTTTTTGCCCCGAATGGAGCATTTTACGACTTTCGCTAAGAACTGTCATTAACAGAAGTTTTTTTTTTCTCTGCGTCAAATGCCGTTCTTGTACTCTCTCTCTCTCTCTGTGGGGGGTTAAAGTGCGATGAGGAATAAAAATTCTTCAAACCGGAGCTATAACGGAGCTCATCTTGCATGATGTATACAATATATAAAGTTGGACCAAGCTGCATTTTACTGGAAAAAAGTTGATAGTCATGTCTGAGAGTTTTGAGCTTGAGGACTTTACCTCATCTTCTGCAACTGGATTTAGTAGTAAACCTTCACTGAATGAGACCACCTTGAGGTCGAGGGATACTTATAAGAAAGACTCTGCTAATGGGTACGTAGAAGAAATTAAGATCCAAAGAGGTTTGAAGGCTCGTCATCTTCTGATGATTTCTATAGGTGGAAGTATTGGTTCTGGGTTGTTGGTATCGAGTGGTACTCCCTTACAAGAAGCTGGTCCTGTTAATGCCTTAGTTACTTACATATTTATGGCCTCTATTGTGTATATAGTGGTGCAGGCTTTGGGTGAAATGTCTACTTATATTCCTGTGGCAGGGTCTTACACCATTTTCTGCACAAGATTTCTCTCCAAACCATTGGGAGCTGCAAATGGTTATTTGACATTCTACAATTGGGCAGTCACTTTTGCTGTTGAACTTTCAGTGATCCCAAGTATCATTCAATTTTGGACTGACAAAGTGCCAGTGGCTCTGTGGGTTACTATTTTCTTGGTAGCTGTTACCCTGGTGAATTTGTGTAGTGTCAAAGTTTACGGAGAGAGTGAATTTTGGATTCTGGGACTCAAAGTTTTGGCCATCTTGGGGTGGTTGATTTTCGCCTTGTGTATGGTCTGTGGAGCTGGTGATGACGGTGCTGTCGGTTTCAGATACTGGAAGAATCCGGGACCTGTTGGAGACGGTGCTGGGTTGGTTTCGAATATCAATACCGACAGATTTTTGGGTTGGGTCAGTTCTTTGATCAATGCCGCATTTACTTATCAAGGTTGTGAGACGGTGTCGATCGCTTCAGGGGAATGTGCCAATCCTCAAAAGACGATTCCAGAGCTGATCAAGAAGGTGTTGTTCCGGATCATTTTCTTCTACATCTCGAGTATTTTCTTCATCGGGTTGTTGGTGCCATTTAACAGTCCGGCTTTGAACAGCGACGAGTCTTATGTTTCTAGTTCTCCATTCATTATTGCTATTGTCAATTCCGGTACTCCAATCTTGTCTCATATATTCAATGGTGTTATTTTGGTCACCATTGTTAGTGCTGCCAATTCTGACGTTTATTTGGGCTCCAGAGTGTTGTACGGATTAAGTGAGATTGGAATCGCCCCCTTTTTTTTCCAGAAATGTTGGTCCAATGGAGTACCTTACATCGGAGTATTGACCACTGCCGTCTTTGGATGTTTGGCTTATTTGTCCTGCTCACTGGGAGGAACCACCGCATTTAACTGGTTGGTCAACATTTCCACCGTTGCTGGACTCATTGCATGGGCATTTATTTCTTTATGTCACATTAGATTTGTGCATGCATTAAATTACCAAGGAAAGACCAGAGACGATTTACCATTTAAGGGTCATTTCTTAGGGTGGGGAGATTATTACGCTTCCACATGTGTGATTCTCATCACATTAATCCAAGGATACGACTCCTTCTTCGACTTTACTGCAGCTAAATTTTTCACTGCGTACATCTCATTGGTGGTGTTTTTCGTCTTGTGGATTATATTCCAAATATATTACAAAGAAAAAAGATTCCTCATTCCGATCGAGGAAATTGATATTGAGTCAGATAGAAGAAGAGCTGAACCAGAACTTTGGCTGAATGAGGATCTACATGAAAATCAAGGTCTCTGGAGAAGAATTTGGGAATCCATTTTATAAACCTCGGTTAAATAATTTTAAGCTAAGTGACAGGGGGGTTATTTTTTTTTTCTTAATTAGAAATTATACCCAAAAAGGAAGTTTGTAAATATGGGACTCGGAAGGACCAAAGGGGAGCTAAAAAAAAGCACTGTGATGAGAGGAACAACAGGGGGAGGGGGAGCTGGACTTTGGAAGATCTCATGCATGAAGGATGATCAGCCGCAGTTTATATAAAAAAGAATACGGCAGCTGATCATGAAAGAAGTTTTTAGTCACCCTTTTTTCCTTATCAGTGTTTTTTTAGAGAGGATTTTTTTTTCCCTTTTTCTACAATAAAAAATGGTTGACGTTCCTGTAAGCAAGGCACCTGAACAACAGAAGACTCCTCGTGCCTCGCCCACCATGGAGAAGTCCGATGTAGGCAGTGAAAATAAGGAGCGGTCGCGTTCCAAGAGTCCTCCGCTGGTCAATCTTCAGGATCTCCTTGGGCCGCAGTTTGCATCCTGGCCCTTTACTGAGACCTCTTTGATTCATGCCATCAATTTGAAGGCTGAACAGGAGAAGACCAAGCAAGAATATTACAAGTTGGAGAACCTCAATCGTTCTCTTGAATTACTCAAGCATTCCATACTGGCTCGTGTGCCTTCCAATATGATTCCTGTGATTTTTGCAGGTCAAAATATGAGTCCCGAACTGATGGACAGTCTAATGAAAGAAGCATGGGCTCAACAGGCATCTCAGCATCAACCCACCCCTCCTCAGCAGCCCTCAGTGATGCAAGATATCCCATTGGCACCTCCACCGATGCCAAGGTCGGGTAATTTCCACGAACGGAGTCTGACGATCTCGACTCCAAAGGACTACAAACCTCATCAAGAGGAGGAGTTTTCCACCCCGCCAATGCCTATGAACTTCAAGTTTGGTGGAGACAAAGCCAATGATCAGGTCACACCACAAAGTGCAAGACAAAATCCGCCAGCACCGCAACCAATGGGCAGTGTCACACCGCCTCGCATGTTCCAACGTCCAAGACAACTCTCTCCCGCCAAATTGGGAGCACAAGCCGTGGCTTCTTTGAATAACCGATTCAAGCCAACTGGTAGTGCTTCTCATAATAGAACCATTTCTTTACCACCAAAAGTGAGCATTCCAGAATCATCAGCAGTCACTTTTCATAGAGAGGAGAGGAAACCAAAACTTCCCACTGTAAATACTCCGGTACCGAATAAGCCTGTCGTTTTACAACACCAATTGATACAGTTTCATCATTGGACACCATCGGAGTCGGGAGAACTGACGAGTCCCAATAATAAAAGAAGGAGGTCGGACGAATTAATGGACGAAAAATCGATTAACGAATTGAAGGACGATAATCTCAACGAAAGGAGAAAATTCATAACTACACATGCTAGAACGAGATCGGAGAGTCAACTACCGTCTTCGAGTCCAAGTAAAGAGAACGAGGACAAGAGATCGTCACAAGAACCTCCACGGTATCCTAACATTCTTTCTAATTAGCTTCATACATTTCATTGGCCATCAGCTCTATCTCGGCAAGGTTCAAGGCCACCAACTCTTCCACCTGGTTTTCGTCTTCGACGATCAGCTTTTCAAAAGTGATGTCCGTCTTACCGATTGTCAGTACCGTTTTCCTCAATTCATGAGCCAAGCTTCTCAACAGATTTTCCCCCACATCATTAATGAACCAAGCCACCAAATCGTCTAATAACACTTTGCAATACACGTAATAAATGTCGTGGTATCTGAACAATTCTCGTAATGCCAACAAGTTCCGTAACACGTATCTCTTCCCCAGCCTTAACTGATGGTAGACGTCATCCCACGTCTTCATGACGAGCTCGTAATTTCTATGTAAGGGGTAACACAAAGCTCTTCTGATACCAGTAATGACAACGGCCCTTAACATGTTTTGATCTGGAGATTCCAGGGACAAGATCTGTTGGTCAAGCATGGCTATTTGTGGGGTCAATTTCCCCACAGTCCAGGCACTTTCTACGGTACTATCACCTTCATTCTCACGTAAGTCAAAACAATATGCAAATAAGAGGGAAAGCACAGTACAATGAAGTTTGACTGGATTGTCCACAAGATAACTCCGCTTGGGAAGGGATATCATCTGTTCTTGTTCCTTCTCGGTGAACTCAATGGGAGGGAAATTCTCTCCCTCCAGTTTGCTCTTCTGGAATTTCAAGTACGTTGACGTAATTGGGTTCTTCCATTTGATCAAATCGGCAAATCTCTTATCGTCTTCCTCATCGGGATGTTGTTGCATGATGTAATCGGCTGCATAGTACTCGTGGTCGAATTTGATATTCTCCTTAATGAGTCTCTCCATGATGCGTTGTTCTGCGTTTGTTTGTTCTGGATCTGAAATTTCATTGATATCGTTACCATTGGCTAAAGACATACCAATAATGGAGTCGTATTGGTTGTTGAAGCCGTATTTGATCTTGGTCAAATGAACATCCGATTCAGGGGCTTGTTGTCTTTGTTCGATCTCCCAATCGAAATTCTCTGCTTCTTGGATCTCCGTCTTATCATCTAGACTCGATTTGACATCGAGTTCCTCTATGAGTGGGCGGGACTTGACAGGTTGAGTAGTGGTCTCAGGGTTCACCATCTCGTTACTTCTGGCCAACAATTTGGCTTGCAAGTCTAAATCTTCAAAAGTCTCTCCTTTATTCAATTTAGGAATCTTGATATTGATCTCTTCCGTGGCAGAATTCAACTTCAGTGTCGCCCTCTCGTCATCCACTAAAGAATGAGAGAACCGAAGACGTAAATAGTACGGAGGTAAAGAAAACACAAACATGTTGTCACTCACCATCATCTCAATATTACTTGCCTCGAATCTGATGTGCGTGATTTTAATGTCTATCAAAACAAACTCCTCATCCTGGTCGACATTGAATCGTGGTGTAATCATCTTGCTTATCTCATCGTATGCCTGAAAAATTAGCGATGAGATTTTTTTTTAGAGTAAAAAAAATTTTCTTAGTAAAGCTAACTTCAAGTGACAGAGACGATGACCACGGAGGAGCCCATTAGGAGACCTAGATTTGTAGGGAATAGGAATCGGAATGTTGGGAGTGAGGAGAAGGGAAACCTGAGTTCGTTGGTGAAGAAGCCTCGGGCTGGTAGAGCTTTGGGTAGAGTGATGAACCAGATCCCTACCGAGATCTTGGAGGATAAAGAGTTGAACGAGGCAATCAAATTGTTGCCTTCCAATTATAATTTTGAGATCCATAAGACAATTTGGAATATCAGAAAGCAAAATGCCAAGAGAGTTCTGCTTCAAATGCCGGAGGGGTTGTTAATTTACTCCCTTGTATTGAGTGACATCATCGAGCAGTTCTGTGAGTGTGAGACGATAGTGATGGGAGACGTTTCATATGGAGCATGTTGTATAGATGATTTCACAGCCAGATCATTGGATTGTGATTTCATTGTGCATTATGCGCATTCCTGTTTGGTCCCGATCGACATTACCTTGATCAAGGTGCTCTATGTCTTTGTTACTATCACTATGGATGAGACACATTTGGTTAAGACGATAAGGAAGAATTTCAACCAGGGAGCTCAAATTCTGATGTTTGGAACGATTCAATTCAATCCTACCATTCATAGTGTTAAGAAGAAGTTGGAATCGAGTGAAGAAGACGAGAAATTGATCTATGTGATACCTCCACAAATTATGCCTCTTTCTAAGGGAGAAGTGCTAGGATGTACTTCTCAGAGATTGGACAAGGAACAGATCGATGCCATGGTTTATGTTGGGGATGGTAGATTTCATCTCGAGAGTTCTATGATCCACAATCCAGACATTCCTGCTTATAGATACGATCCGTATTCTCGTAAATTTACGAGAGAATATTACGACCAACAACAGTTGATCCAGGTGCGAGAGGATGCCATTTCGACGGCTCAAAAGGCCAAGAAAGTCGGGTTGATCCTCGGAGCTTTGGGTAGACAGGGAAATTCGGAGACATTGAAGAACTTGGAACTCAAATTACTGCTGAGTGGTAGAACTGTAGTCAAGATCATTCTTTCCGAAATCTTCCCTCAGAAATTGGCCATGTTTGACGATATCGATGCCTTTGTTCAAGTGGCTTGTCCAAGATTGTCCATAGATTGGGGATATGCCTTCAACAAACCTTTGTTGACCCCTTACGAAACTATGGTGATGTTGGAACAGGACAAGAAATGGAACGACCATTACTACCCAATGGACTATTATGCCAAGGACGGTTACGGAAGAGGTAAAGTGCCAGATCACTCGAACGTTAAATAAGTTATTCCTATTTATACTCTATTTATATTCAATCAGAATCCGACTCCTGGTAGTGTTCCTTTTGAGTGTTGTAATCTTCTTCACATCCCAACAACATGGCTATTTCGATGTCACTCCATTTGAAGACAGGGTGGGCATCGAAGTTGTCAGGGTCAACATCGTCGTGGTCGGACACTTTCAAGTACTTTCTAGTGATCAACCATAACTTGTAGTAGAAGTTGACAAAGTCTATGGAGGATTGAATGGATATCTCATTCAGCAAAGAAGGAGACAAGATTTTGGTGAGTTCCTTTTGTTGGTAGTCGATCAATGCCAATGGGATCACTTCTAACAACTTGAAGTTGGCCTCTTTGAAGAATTTGAAATTGAACATCTGGTTCTCTGTAATTGGCTCGTAGATCGAAACGTCAAAGAAATCGTTATCCAAAGAATAGATCATGTTGATCAAGTTGTAGATATCTTGTAAGTTGGTACTCTTGAGTAACAATTGACATTGAGAGTTGATCAATTCCTTCTTGAGTTCCTCTATCTTTTCATTCACTATCAGCCATTTATCACTCAATATACTGACAGCAATAATCTTCGAGGAGATGAAATCATAACTGTTCAACAAGAACACCAACTTCAGTTTACCCTTCAAATTGTTTTGTCGTACTTGAAGATCCAAGATCTCCAATACTTGTTCACAAACCATGGACTTGAAGTTCTCCGCATCGGCTTCTTTAAAGCCGGCAAAGGTTTCGTCATAGTTAGGAGTCACCGTTCCATAGAATTCGAATAACCATTCTGGAACATTCAAGTCGTCATCGATATCCTCAATGTCCTCACTCTTGTTCTTGTATCTGATATTATGCAATTTTTGTTTCGTCACATTGAGAATTCTCTCACTAGTGAGATTCTCCAATGACGTAATAGTATCTATGATTGTGTTACTATCTGACTTCAAAGCCTTGGTGTACATCAACTTGTACAAGTCAAACAATTGTAAGATTCCATGTAACACGACAAGCTTGTTTTCAGATCTGATGATCTGTTCGATTTTGGATCCGAAGGGCTTGGACAAATTGTTCAAGTTCTCCTGGATGATATTGGCCACCAATCTTTCTATATCACGTAAATTACTATCCTCCAGTTCCGGGATATCATAACTGGAGATGACATCATCATCGATGTCAAATAAGTTGTACAAAAGTTCTCTTTCGTTGACAATCAAGTCATGTAAATAGGCCAAGACATCTCCGAGAAACCTTTTGGAATCGTAAATGTTCAACAAAAAAGGTCTCGAATCCTTTCTCTGCTTTCTGCTGGACTTCTCAGTCTCTTGGCTCTGATATGCGTCTGAATATCCATTCACTTGTGCCATGAATTCGTCTACAATGATCTTCGATCTCGACGCAACAAGTTCGTCCATGATCTCCGTCAAATTATCACGACTGTTCTGTATCACATAGACAAGGCATTTCTTGAACACCAGATGCTTCGTCTCAGAGTCCAAGTCACTATTGTTACCCATGAGGAAGAAGTTCTGGAATTGTTTCTTGATGAAGTTGAAAATTCTTTTCGTCGCAAGTTGAATCAACTCTTTCGTCTCCGTCATGATGGCAGAACCCACTTTCGGGTTATCAAGACTCAAAAGAATCGAGCAATTCTTGTAGATCGTTTCTGCCTTTTGTAATATCTGAAGATACTCTTCATCGATATCTTCATTAATAAGATGGAACTCTTCGTATCTGGTCAAGGTGAAGTTTTTCTGGAAACTCTTCAACAATTGCTTCTTCAAACTCACCAAGTCCTTCTCTCTGTTAAGTTCCTTTGTCGACGTCGTGAAAGATCTCGTCTTTTGAGAAGCCAGCTCTAAATTTTTCGACAAATCGTCGTTCAATTGGTTCAATTTATCCAACCGTTGTTTTACTCCGTCTAATTTCTTCACTATTGGTTGAAAGGTCTTCAATGTCTGGTATTGTTTCCTCAACAAGTCATTTTCGATCTCGTTTCTCATCTTCCTTCTCGAGACTGATCCAAGAAGTCCCGTATTGGTCAATGTGTCGTAGTTCAAATTGACCATTTGATCCTCGGCCGCTGGTTCTTGTTCCATTATTCTTTCCTCTAACAAGACAAGAGCCTCGCCAATTCCCGAGTCAAAGTTGAAGGTATTGAGCACTCTAGCAAGTCTCGAAGATAATTGCGCTGCGGGTCTAGCGCCGTCATCTGCCGTCAGTCCAATTGTGTCCAGCTTGTCATCATCCTTGATCAAGTCCAAAGACATCTGAGCATACTTTTGAGCCTTCAATGATTGTTCATTATTAGAAGCACTAGGCAACAGTTCGTCGTCATTCAATGCATCCGTCTCTTCTGATGTCAGTAACAACTCACGCTTCAGCTGGAGATTCTTCAAGATGTTCAAATTGCTGAACTTCTGACTCAAGTCGTCTCGATACACACTCAAGTTGGACAAGTTCAACGGCGGGGCAGGAATGGGCAACAAATTCACACTCGAGTCATTGGTACTCTGATAAGAGGAATTGTCCTCATAATCATACACAAAATCCATGGTCCTTCAAAGAGAGTGCTCTTTACTACCACCTCTCGCTTAACTCTGATCTAGCCTTTTTATATACGCTGTTTTTTTTTCCTTAACTTTTTTGAGCCTTCTAAGAAAAAGGTACAAGCATTAAGTGATAAGGTGGTTTTACAACTACAAACACACTACAGATCAGAAACGAAGTAAAAATATAAACTGGCCTTACCTGGACCTCCTACGATCTCTTAGACCACTTCGAGATCCAATGACGGGCCAAAAAAAAAATAACGACACCAGCAGGACTCGAACCTGCGCGGGAAAATCCCAAAAGATAACGTGAAGAATTCAAGTCTTTCGCCTTAACCGCTCGGCCATAGTGCCAAAATACTAGTAAAATTCGAGAAAATCGCGATAAGTGTATCTTTGTCAGAAAAAAGATGGGGACAGTGGCTGTACGTCCATCAGACCAGATTCTTTGAAGCTTGTATGTATCATACCAAATTATTGATAACATACCATCGAATTTTGATTCTTTCCGGGTTTTTACGAAACAACAGGACATGAAAAGTGAATTAATTTAAGTTTACCGTTCTGTGTTAAAAGGGGGTACATATCAAAAAATTTAAATTCTATACAATATAAAAGAAGGGGATGTTACAATTTAATTCCTTTCATAAAGCAACATAATACTCTAAGAGCTTATGTCTAGTTTACTCGCTCCTAGTGCCGTTCATGTCCATCAATCGCCCGTTTCAAACCTCAACTCAAGTGTCTATTGTATTGACATTGAGAGGTTGGATTTGAGAAAGACTCCGACTCAACTTGACCTTTCTTTGATGAAATTCACCCCCTCCCCTTGTTCCTCGTTGAGCATTCTTTCTGAAGACGAGCAAAGAACTGCAAGTTCTGAGTCTCAGAAAACGGGAGCCAGCATCGCAGCTGATCATCTTTCTAATCACAAAGATGTTAGGATTGGTCAAGAACTTACTTCCCCAAACAAGTCGGAGTTGTTTGTTTCGGGCCAAAAGCCTTTGTGGAATTTGAAGGCCATGAAACACTCGCCATTCCCCAAGTTAAACAGAACTTTTGAGTTGCAATGGATCAACAATGTCAGCTTCTATGTCTTTGGCTGGAATGAAGACGACCGCTTCAACCAGCTGAAGGTTTTCATATTCAAATGGAAGAGAGCCAAGAGCGATATCGTTTCTTACTCTAGTGAGGTTGCAGATGAGGAATATTTATTGCCCATCCATCGAGACCATCGTCTCGGTTTGTGGACTGACAGACGAGAATTCGAAGGTCGTCACACCGGTTTCCGTGAATACTTCAATGCTTTGTACATCTTTGACGAGATGGCACACCAGTGGGAACACAGGGACACTTCATACAACGGTATTCAACCTCCTGCTGTCAAGAGTCATGGTTCAGTGAATGTCAGGTATCGTGGTAACGACTACCTCTTTGTTTATGGTGGAAGAACAAAAGATTATACCGTCACCAATGATCTTTGGGTCATTAACCTTAACAGAAAGACCACTTTGGACAGTTCCAAGTGGAGATGCATTCCAGCAGACTCTGCTTCTTTGCATTCGCTGAATTTCGGTAAAGTTCGTCTCCCTCCGAGAGTTTACAACCACACAATGATTCCTTGGAAGGAGAACACTTTTATCATGTTTGGGGGTTACAACATAAATTCTAATGAGTATTCCAACGAATTGTGGGGTTTTAACTTTGAAGAAGAGTACTGGTTTCAGTTTGAAACTAAAGACCGTCAAGACAACGTCGTTCTTGATCTCTTGCCTCGTTTGAAGAATGCCCAGTTGTGTATTCTGGGACAGTACTTGTTAATTTATGGGGGGTTACACAGTAATGGAGAGGTGTCTGATAAATTGTACTTCTACAATTTACACACTGGACACTTGCATTACTTGCCCATTCCCGACTTTACTGATTTCAGTCCCGGAAGAAGAACAGGCGATGTCCAGATCGCCTATGATTATCAATTACAGAAGGTGATCGTTTTTGGGGGTGTGAGGACAGATAAAGCCGATAAGCTCATCAAAGATTGTAACGAGGTTGAGTATTCTCTGGTCTATGAGCTGGACTGGGACAATCTCATAGACCATGTGATACGGATGTAATGATTGAAACCTTGATTTGAACAGTATATATATATAAAACCCAGTAAAGACAATAATAAAGCGAGTACCATAACCAATAAAATGAAAAGCCAAATAGAAAAAGATAATTCTTATTCACTGACCAGCAGTGTCTAAGTCAATAATCCACTGATATCCATCTTCCTCTTGCCCTCAGGGGTGGAGGTGACGGAATGGGAAGGGAGGACTCTAAGAGGAGTTTGCGGGGTATTGTGATCTAAATGTTTGCTCTCTCTCCAGCTATGACTGACGTTCATCAAGCTGCTAGCAGCGTCGATGACGGACTTGTCGTAGCCGTAATACGAGTCGAAGCTGTCTTCTTCTACCGAGGTGGAGGGAGAGACATCACAGGTTGCAGATTCCAACTTGGAGTTGTCCAAGGAGATTGCGGCCTTGAGAACGGTGTCTATGTTTAAGGAGGAAGTCGACTTCAGCTTTTTGTGTCTACGTTCTTCGTTCAGATAGACGGCAGACGCGGAAGAAAATGACGATTTCGGCGAGATGGAGTCCTGCTCCTTGTCGAAAGAGGATTGCAAGTTCTTTGAGGCGGAGATCAAACCGGAGCTGACCTTCAGGTCAGAGACACTGGAAATACTACTACTCAGAGAATGATGATTGTATGAGGTGAAAGTGTGGAGTTTGGGTAAGTTGGAGTAATCCAGATGGTAGTTGTCTAAAGGAGACATGAGGTTGGGTTGCGAACCCGGTTTATGGAAGGATGAAAGACTGAACATGGACGATGAAGCGGAAGAAGAAGCGGAAGTTGGTGTCGGTAATTGTTGCTGTTGTTGCGGGAAATAATAAGGAGTTACCGGGACCAGTTGGATCTGGGAGAACCGTTGCAGTTGTTGCAGTTCTCTTCTTCTCTTCAAGGCATTCAAGTTTTTCAGAGGCATGTGTGAACTAGCCTCGTCCAATCTCAACATACCAAAACCGTTATCGGTTGGCTTCAAACAATCATTGACAAATTCAAACCCAAATAATGGGATCAACGAATATCTGATGTCATAACAGAACTTTCTAGCCAATTTCTTCAGGATATCATAGGGGATCCAAGTACCTTGGATCTTCAAGAATCCACCACGAACCCTCTTGACTACATCGGCAAGTTCTGGAGAGGAATCGATAAGCTTGACAATATCCAGCTTCTTATTTCCGATGGCCTTCCAAAGTCCCGTGAGATGGACCAATCCGGTATGATAGTCCCAAATGATCCAATTGTTCTCCAATTGATACTCATAGACCGTGATAAACGTCCTCGGATCTATCGAGGTGGAATATCTCTTGGTCTGAATATCAGCCACATTCGGGATCTGACCCATGTTCTCATAGGCTATCGTATTGAGCCCCTCTACCGGAACGTTCTGGATCGGATAATTCACTTTATAAGTCGGAGTCTTGGTGGAATGTTTGCTCTTCCGAGAAGTATGTTCCAGTGGCGGTTGTGGCTGTGGCAGCAGCAGCAGCAGTGGCAGTGGCAGTTGGGATTTGGGAGCCACCCAATGAGGAGTATTAAATGAAGGTTGATGGTACATCGGAGATACCACGTATTGCTGAGGATAGTATTGCTGTTGAGGAAGATGATCCTGACTATGAGTCATAATAGAAGGAAGCCTGACGTTATTAACAGGATTCATAATCAATAAGAGGGGGTGGGTTAGTTAATTTAATAAAGGAAGACAAGATATTATAAATCAGAAAAAAGAAGAGTTCCCGGATCAGAATATGCGATTTTTTTCGGGCTTGAGAGTGCAATTAGAAAAGGCAGTTTATCTTGCTGTTTTCTATTGATTAATACATCTTACTTGGAGGTGCCAATCAGCGACGACAATCAAAATGCATCTTGAGGTAAACGCTTTTCTTTTTTTTCTCCCCCTTTGCAGACAAAAAAAGAGAGATTATTTTTCGAAAACACTGTAAATCCCTAATCCTTCATACTGCAGATGGCAGGCCAGGCATATCTTTTAAAACAAAGTTTAATATTAGAACAATATAAGCTCTAGAATTGCTTCCAATTTATTCTCTTTGGTACTTTGGTCCTATGATAGTGCATGTTGATCCTTATTCAACTACCCTTTATATTCTATTTACAGTATTTTTGCTACTCCTCGTTTTCTTAATTGACGTCAAGTGTGTTATCGAAGTCACCAATGGAGACGGAGAATTTCTTTTTCCCCAAGCCTGCTCCGGGAATCAGACATGTCAATTTTCGTACTTATCACATTTGACATGAAATTCTCGTTTTCCCAAAATGCATCATCCTGTCCTGCTTTCGAAATTTACCCTGATGCACTTTATCGTATAAACCTACTAAAAACCAAAACATAAACTTTACCTCGGCTTGATATTATTTATTTTTTGACAACCCAAAACATGAAACGAAAATCCCTCATCTTATCTTTCTGATTTAGATTATGCAGTCAATCTCTATCCTAAATACAGTAATCTCTCTTTTAAGTAGTCAAAGAAGAAAAAAAAATTCCTGCAAGTGAATCAATACTTGTGAGCATAACTGAAGTAGCAGCAGCACGTTGCACCTGACAGTAAGGGATTTTTACACTATTAAGCGAAAGAGTAAAAAAAAAAAAAAATTTAGTGGCGCATTAAGAAGAGATCTCATTAAGCAACTATGTCACCACCTCGAAGTGATGATTTATCGTACTTGGACATATCATTTTTGACGTTTCAAGCTACCACTGAAGTGATTATCATTTGTATTGCCGGGTTTCTTGCGGCAATTTATGGATATTTGTCGCCACAGGCCCAGAAGTATGTGTCCTTATTGAATGTCAACTTGTTCACGCCCTGCTTGATTTTCAGCAAATTGGCGCCGTCACTCTCCTTACAGAAGATTCTTGATATATTTGTGATTCCCATCTTCTTTCTGATCTCGACTCTTATTTCGTTGGGATGTTCTAAGCTTGTGGCTGGTTTCGCAAAGCTTAATGAGGCTGAGACTGATTATGTAACGCTGATGGCGGTGTTTGGTAATTCGAACTCCTTACCGGTGTCCTTAACCTTACTGTTGAGTTACACGTTACCTGATTTGGATTGGGAAGATTTAGAAGGCGAGGATTCTCCTGATAAGATCGCCTCTAGAGGTATATTGTACCTCTTAATCTTCCAACAATTGGGTCAAGTCTTGAGATGGTCCTGGGGTTATAATAAGTTATTGAAGAGAAGATCCTTCGAGGAGCTCACCGCAGGTCATTCCTTGAATGAATTGGACGAACAAGCTTCTCTTAGAATGCGTCATTATACATCAGATGATGAACCTACCACCAATGATGACTCAGCCTCGATCAAATCCTCGGAAGAAGACGATGATTTGATCACTATTCAAACCAATTGGCAGGACAAGACCTTGAGTGTGTTGAAGAAGGTTCAAAAGTACATGAACCCTCCACTTTGGTCGATGTTCCTGTCCGTTGTTGTTGCATCTATCAAACCCTTGCATTCCCATTTCTTCGTTTATAATGGATTCGTCCAAAACACACTTTCCTTACTGATCAAGCAATTGGGAGGAGTGTCCATTCCATTGATTCTTTTGGTGCTTGGATCCAATTTGGCTCCATCTCATGAGATTCCACCACTGTCACCTCGGTACAAGAAAATCGTGGTCTCTTCCTTGGTCAGTAGAATGATCTTACCTCCAGTATTTTTACTTCCAATCATTGCCCTGTGTGTCAAATACCTCCCGATCTCCGTCTTGGACGACCCGATATTCTTGATCGTCCTGTTCATCTTGACCATTTCCCCTCCTCTGATCCAATTGAGTCAAATTTGTCAATTGAACGAGATCTACCAAAAGGAAATGGCCGGTGTCTTGTTCTGGGGTTATGTGGTATTGACTTTGCCAACAACTATCTCTATAGTGGTGGCAAGTTTGGAAGTGTTGAAACATGTTTAATCTATATAGATAATGCACTTTACGAAAAATAGACAAACTCATCGAGTGAAGAAAAAAAAAAAAGAGTCGAAAATTTTGTAAAGCTTCTTTAGTTACTAATAGTCATGGCACCAGCAACAGTTTTATGTATTGGGATGGCCGGGAGTGGTAAGACCACTTTCATGCAACGGTTGAACTCGCATTTACATTCTATTGAGAAACCGCCATATGTTGTGAACTTGGATCCGCTGGTATTGAAGATACCGTTTGGATGTAATATTGATATCAGGGATTCGATCAACTATAAGAAAGTGATGGAAGAGTACCAATTAGGACCTAATGGAGCTATTGTGACATCCTTGAACTTATTTTCCACCAAGGTGGATCAAGTGATTGAGTTGATTAATAAGAGATCGGACAATTACAGCCATTGTATTGTGGATACTCCGGGTCAGATCGAGTGTTTTATATGGTCTCTGTCTGGTTCGATTATCACGGAATCTTTACTGAGTACATTCCCAACTATTATTCTGTACATTATTGACACACCACGGACATCGTCTCCAACAACATTCATTTCCAATATGTTGTATGCATGTTCCATTCTTTACAAGACCAAATTACCAATGATTGTGGTGTTCAACAAGACGGACTTGACCAAAGCCGATTTTGCCAAGGAGTGGATGACGGACTTTGAGAAGTTCCAGATGCTGTTGAAGGAGGATTCGGACTTGAATGGAGAGACTTCCAGTGGTAGTGGATACATGCTGTCTTTGGTCAACTCCATGTCGTTGATGTTAGAAGAGTTCTATTCCACCTTGGATGTCGTACTGTGTTCGGCTTACACTGGGGAGGGATTTGACGATTTCTTAAAGGCGGTAGATAACAAGGTAGATGAGTATGAGAAGTATTATGTGAAGGAACGTGAAGATATTCTTAAGAAGAAGAAGCAGGAGGAAGAAAGAGCTAAAGAGCTGAGTTTGAATCATTTGATGAAGGATTTGGGAATTTCGAAGGATAAGAAGAAAAATGAGGATGAGGTGGAAGTTTTGTCTGACTTTTCTGAAGATGAACTTGTAGAGAGAGATGAAGATGAAGATCCAAAGGTGGGAGAACCTCAGAGAGAGTATACGTTTTCCAACGATAGAAGTGGAGAATTACTGGAGACCGACGACGATTTGTTGGCCAGATACGAACTGCTGCGTAATCTGACACTGAGACCGGCTTCTTCTGATACCACGGAGAATATATTGAAGTATATAAATGGACAAAATTAAAGGAATTTCTTATCGAAGATCAAGTGAGGTTTTCTATTCAGCAAGTCGACGATGGTTTTACCGAATTCACTGTTACACCAGGAGAACCATGGTCTTGTATATGCGAATCCTCTTGGATAGTGCACGTTTATGGACTCGTGCATCAACCCCAACCCGGCAGTGGTGGTCTTTAACAATTGTAAATTCTCCATGATCTCGGTGTCGTTATCACTAGTTCTTATCAGTACCAATAAAGACATTGGCCAGGCATTGTGGATACCGATATGAGGACCTCCAATGCCTTTGAAGAATTTTCCTCTTAAGAAGTACGGATTCAGAGGGGAGAGAACGAGGTTTCTTGTGTTTTGGTAGATTGGATCATCTACTGTAGTGAAACCCATATCGGGAAGCAGAAGTAAGGAAGGAACATTGGCATCGTCCATGATATTGACCGAACCAAACCCGTCGACTTCGTAGGCATAGATCTTACCGAATTTGGGATGATCCACGATGCCGTGTCTTTGAATACCCAGAGAAATACTTTCGATAAAGGAAGCGGTGTGTTGAGCCAATTGGTTTTGGTTGAGTACAGTTTTCAAGACCGGGTGAATCTTCTTGAGCTCGACTAACATATGGGCATTAGCAGGGATGAAGTATTGGTAGATACAAGCATCATCGGAGGGTCTGAAGGAAGATCTGATCAAACCGGTGTGGGAATTGACTGGGTTACCGGTACCAGCTAAGGGTAATGTTTCGGTACCGATATTGGTATCTCTTTGAAAGGTGTAATAGAAGGGAAGTACATTGCCTTCATCGTCGAAAGTTGGAGAGCTTTGTCTTCTCAAGACCGTCAAGATCATTTCGTAGGCATCGAGCCAGACTTCGTTAAAGATACTCGTGTCTCCGTTGGAGTGTTCGTAGTATTCATTCGTTAAGGTGAGGAAGGACAGAAGAGAGTCCAATTCCCATTTACATTCAAAGACCACTTTCCAGCTTGGTCGCGGACTGACTTTGTCCATTGCAGAGGAATCTTTCTTCACTTTGGAACCTGCTGGAGGATGGAAGGCATTACAATAGGGAGCCTTTAAGATGTAATAGGCTTGTAAATTGATGGCTCCCTTGATCAACTCTTTCAACAGCTCATCTTTCGATACGAGTGGTTGGTATACCGAGAGTTGTCTGGCCGAATCCCTAAGCCATTCTGCATGGATATCTCCGGTGACAATGAAGGTTTTCGCCAAGTCTTCATAATTGACTAGTAACTCATTATTAAGAGCTGCTTTACTGGCCTTCTTATGCCAGAGAATAGTGGTGTCCAATGTGTTTGGAAGAGCATTTTCTAGTATCCGAGCAAGATCTGGATCTTTCATCTTCGAAACCAAAGACTCGATCAAGTCCTCCACCAGATCAGATTTGAAAGTCCGACACTTCTCTGGAGGTCTCATATAAGGTAACTTCAATGGGCCCTCCGACAAGGGAAGATGTGGTTCTTGTGAGTAGTCGAGATAACTTTCACATGCTCCTTTGTTCAGTTTATGTTTCTGCAGAGCCTTGAGTTTCTTGTCGTATTCGGCCTTCGAGTCTTGAAGTAGTAGTTTGGGCTCTTTTTGTGGGGAAGCAGTATCCACCATCTGATCCTCGCCATCGGAGGATCCACCACTGAAAAGATAAAATATCACCAACAACAGTCCAATTGAGTAAAGAATGATGCGAGGATTTTGAACCCGTCTCCCAAGTACATATATCGCCATCTCTACAACCTCCAACTGATCTTTGATTTACACTTAGCTTTAAACATTTTTTATTTTTTTTTCTCGCCTAAATTTTTATCAGGGGCACATCTCTATATATACAGGGTGGGATGAGAACTATTTGAGGAAGTAGACGTACTTCTTTGCCTTTTCACTCTTTACCAAACCGGCTTGACCTAAATTTGTGAAGAAATCACGATAATTTTGGTGGTTAATCACTTGTTGTACCAGCTCGGTAAGAGTTTCCTCCTTTACTATCTTAGTATGATGTCTAGCATATTGTAACATATTATTGTAAGAGAATTCTGTCAAGTTCTCCGGTTGTAAAATATCCACGTCCAACAATTTGGCCTTCATACGGAACAGTTCGAGTTGGAAATACGCTTTGTATTTGTCCATCACCTCGAACAACTCCTTCGAGTCGACGTTGAGGGCCGACTGTCTCAAGGCTATTCCTCTATAAGTGAAGGACTCATCCAATTGGAAATCACATGGTCTCAACGTGAATTGACGGTACCTTGCCCGTTTCTTGATATTGACTTTGGTCATTGCCATGGATACATTGAAATTATGAGCATCATCCAGTCTGAAGGGAATGAAAAATTGCAGTAAGAGATTTGGATCCACCGACTTCAACTGTTTCTCCTGTGCTTGTAACACTTTCTTATTGATATTCTCGTTCAACTTTCGTACGTCTTCGACGAAATTATTCCATTGGATCTCCCCAGAAACCTCGGTATCTTTCAATATAAGCACCAGAGGATGCTTGAACACCAAGGAAGAGTAAAATTTGGCCCTCAAATGCCCGGCCTCGAATTCCTCATCATGTCGAAGTCTTCGTCTGGGCTTCCTATCTCCCATCACAGGACGGTAAAGACGGTCTTTGAGCTCGTTCGCAACGGACTCTCCAGGTTTCTTAACATCGTGAAGTATCCTACTATACCCTAACTTCTTGAACACGGGCTGGGTGTTCCACAAGATCGGACTTATTCTCATGATGAGTTACTTAGTGTAAGTAAAATCTTTTTTTTTTCTAAAAATTAAGCACAAGATGGGAAGGGATTGGAATAGTATTTAGCAGGTCATGATCACAGCCTCACTGAGGTCTCACTGAACCTCTTTAAAGCCTTCTGAGGTCCGTCCGAGGCATCTCAATCCTCTATCTGTCTACATCTTTATTTTAGGAGTAAAAAAATAAGTGGTCCCTAGCAGGATCGAACTGCTGATCTTGGCGTTATTAGCACCACGCCTTAACCAACTGGGCCAAGGGACCATTTTATTTGTTGTTTTTTGTCCTTACAAAGATATAACGTGAAGAAGGGAAATTGGGGAGATTATATGAGACGATAGAAATAAGATGGAAATTTAAAAAGTTACAAAATTACTTCTGATGTATCAAAGGTTTAAATGAAGTACATGTTATTAGAATAACTTATCTCACCTCTTTTATTAGTCACCCCCATTTGCCCCTCAAGACATCGCATCTCTGAAAAATTTTCTGTGACAAAAAAAATTAAATTAAAAAATTTTCTTAATATCATATATCATTAAGAAGAATGGCTTCTAGAACTCAATTTGAAAACTCGAACGAGGTTGGTGTCTTTTCCAAGTTGACCAACTCGTACTGTCTTGTAGCCGTTGGAGGCTCTGAGAATTTTTACTCTGCTTTTGAGGCTGAGTTGGGAGACGTTGTCCCAATTGCTCACACTACCATTGCAGGTACCCGTATTGTGGGTAGAATGACTGCTGGTAACCGTCGTGGATTGTTGGTTCCTACGCAAACCACCGACCAAGAATTGATGCATTTGAGAAACAGTTTGCCAGATGAGGTAAAGATTCAAAGAGTTGAGGAGAGATTATCCGCTTTGGGTAATGTCATCTGTTGTAACGACTATGTTGCCTTGGTACATCCAGATATTGAAAGAGAGACGGAGGAATTGATTGCCGATGTCCTTGGTGTTGAAGTGTTTAGACAAACCATTGCTGGTAATGTTTTGGTAGGGTCCTATTGTTCCATTTCGAACCAAGGAGGTTTGGTACATCCACAGACTTCGGTGCAAGATCAAGAGGAATTGTCCTCCTTATTACAGGTCCCATTGGTTGCCGGTACCGTCAACCGTGGTTCTTCTGTAGTAGGTGCCGGTATGGTGGTCAACGATTGGTTGGCCGTCGCCGGTTTGGACACCACCGCCCCAGAATTGTCGGTCATCGAAAGTATCTTCCGTCTTCAAGATGCTCAACCTAATGCCATCTCAGATAACTTGCGTGACACTTTGATCGAGACTTATTCTTAGATGAAATTGGCATAATTAGCATTTAGTTAGGGTATTTTGTATATTAGGTGTTATCAATTCTATAGGTGAATACCATTAATAGACGGTGTTCATTCTAATACTGCTGTAGTGTAAGTAAGCCTTACTAAGGGAAGTCTCTTTTTCTATCGCTTCCTTTTTTTTATCTTTTTTCTTTGAAAAATTAAAAACAGCGTTTTCTTTTCTCTCTAACTAGTTCATAGAGTAGATAAGGGGTCATGGATTTCTATGGGTAAGTCAATTGATGGTGTAATAAAGGATTGACGATGATACTAACCAATCTAGCAATGATAGGGACCCCATTCGCGCCAAGGCGTTGGAGAAATTGATGAGAGTCTCCATCCAACGCGAACTGAGAGGTGAGTCCAATATAGAGAGAATCGCGTCGGCAGTAAGTAGCGCGCAAGACCAACCGATGACGAAGAAGGAGTATGAGATCATTATTTGTTTAGCGGAGACGGCCCGCTACGTCTCGGATGTCTCGGAAGCCACCTTAATCTATAACAAATTGGAAATGTATTTCACTCTGGCGCTAAGCCAACAATTCACGGACGGAGTGATCAGTTCTATCAGTCCGAATCCCTGGGATTGTTTGACTCAACAATTGACGAGCGGTTTGACCTGGTTGGCAGTACGTCATGAAACGTTTGCCCCAGATGTCCTTAGTCTCTTTTCACAACACCTTGCTTTGTATGAAAAGACGGGAGACTTGACTCTTTTACAGTACTTCTCCTTATATGGATTTATCAAGGGTTTACAGAGCAGTCAATTTTTCATGGATATCGACAAAGACGCTTCGGTGTTGCGTCAATTGGTCAAGATTATAGAGAAGAACAACTACCAATTATTGGTCGAGCTCGATAAGATTGAGCTTTCTCCTTATTCGTTGAATTATCAGACTCCGAATTCCGAGTTCTCGGGACTTCTATTGGCACTTCTGGTGGAGGAGTTGATCGAAGTGGTGTTTGCTGGTTATTGTCAAGTAACTGAGTCTCACCAATTGACCAATCATCTTTTACAAAACCTTGTCCAAAAGGCTGATGAATCGAAAGAACAAGAATTGATGAGTGAATTGAGTAGTTTGGAGGGCACCGATGGAGATTTCGTCAAGGTTTCGAGTAATTTGGTGGATTCGTATCCTCTTACCGAGACTCAAAGTGGTGTTGTACAAACCATGCTCCATCATAGTATTGGTTTGATCAAGGCCATTGACGAGGGACTTTTGTCTTCTGGTTCTTCACCTCTGCGTACTGACTTGACGTATGAGACGAAATCGGCAGCTTTACGGACTTTATCGTTGAGTGTGTATGAAGGTTACTTGAGTCCAGATGATGAACAATTGAACAACTTGCTTGTTACTGGATTGTCACATTCACATGGTATGAACAACTATCACATGAGTACTTCTTTGGTCAGTTTGTCTGCATTGACCATCTACAAAGGACCAGAGTCCAATTTGGGTAGCACGTTGACGAGAATATATACGTTGTTACTTGCTTCTCTGGAGCTTTCTCCTCGCATTGTCCATGCTACGGCTAAACCACTCAGTTTGGCACTCAAACTGTTACCTCAAGACGTGGCAGTAAGTACCATTTATTCTGTCATCAACAGCATTTCCGTCTCAAGTGACGATGTTCCAATTAAACCTCGGCCACCAAAGTCGGCAGCTACTTTTGATACCACGATGAACATTTCAAGTCTTTCGATCAACTCAACAACAGACAGTCCATCGGGATCCGACATCTGCACAACTTGTGATCACATTTTCCAAAATTCAACAGATGTGATTGTACAAATAGTGGAGACCTTCAACGACCCAGATATCACAACTTTGGTAGTGACCATGTTCTCTCAAAAGATGGAACAATCTTCTTATTTGGTACCGATTTTGTCAGACGGATTGGCCAGATGTGCACCTTATTGTCTGGATAGAGAGTTTGCCAGTTTCACAAGATTGTTCTCTGATTTGGCGGATAAAGCCAAACTGAAGAGAAGATTGGATATCGAGATGGCAATCACAGCAGCTAGAATCAAAATCTCCTGTTTGTTACGTAACAATGGAGAAGAACGTACTTTGTATTCGGTTTATTTGAACCAATTATTGAAGGTTATTGTGAACAGAGGTGATGTCCAAAAGGATGATAAGTCTCACCACAGATCGGATGCTGAGATCTCTGCTGTTGCCGTTGATATCTCCAAGTTTTTGAAACCATTACTGATGTTATTACCTGATATCGATGCTTCTCCTAAACAATTCTCCGACTCGAGAACTGTGGAGCTCTTCAAGAACATGTGGTACAATTTGGTCATTCATGGTTATACTTTGAACTCAGAATTGGGTAGAAAATTCGCTGCTGACTTGAAGAGAATTGCCCATAGTTCACCACCTTTGGCATCGGAAGCTTCGTGGAATAGAACAGAAACTTCCTTGGAGTTGAACTCTGTCCTTCGCCGTGATTCGTCTACCTCTAATGTTAAAGCACAAAGAGAAGTGGTGGATGAAATTTTTGGTACTTCGACAATCGAGCTCAGAACTTTGTCCTCTGCCAAAGTGATGTTCTTGGCTTCGGCTGCTCTCCTTGAAAGTTTCAGAGTCAAGTGTGGAGACTGTTCAACGGTGTTGATGTACTTTTCAGATCCTACTGTGAAGATTTCCGGAGTCGAGAAACTTGTTGGAGCATTGTCGGTACGTATGACCAGTCTGTTTGTATCCAACGTTGTCACCACCAAATATTCTCCAGTCTTCAAGATCGACAACATTGCTACCCAGTTACAAAACATGTTACAACTTTGTTGTCATCGTGACTTTGAATTACAGGATGCTGCCTTCCAATGTTGTGATCTCTTCATCAAGAGACTTCCTTCGGCATTGTGTCACCACAGCAGTTTGTTCACTTTGCTCGACTTGTTGACGTTGTTGTATCAAAGTATCATTGATGCTGATAGAAGCATCTATGATCCACAGTTCATTTATGAGTTGCCTACTTCAAAATCGACCGTCACTCTTTCTGACTCTGTCGCCTGGAGAAGAGCCACTTTGAGAAGATTCTATGACAATGCCACTAAATGGGTCAAGTTGGCTCTCTTTAAATGCAATATGGACTTGAAAGCCCTTTTGCAATCCTATATTCCGAAATCAGTTCAACAACAAAAGGTCTCGAGTCCTATTCAATTGGGTGTATCTTTTGCATTGGAGATGGGAAGTTCTATTATTGACTCTGATAAAGAACTTTCTAATGTTCCAGCAAATGAGTCCTTTAGGGAGATCAACACCGTCAGTGGATTCTTTGCCAATTGGAATACCACCGATAGAACTGAAATGTTCAAGCGAATCAAAGACCTGCTCTTTGCCCTTCCTGAGAAGATGTACGACGATATCCGTCAATTCCAAGTAGATGTCGATAACCATCATCATGTCTCGGAAGAAAGAGTCAGTGACGTGTTGGAGAAAGTAGCTGGTTCTGCCATTTTTTCCACCTCTAACACTGGAATGTTGATTAGATACCTTGTCAGTATCCCCTTCAGTTTATTTACCTCGTTCTCTATGAAATTGGCAGTCAGACTCTGGATGTCAGTCATCAAAGAGAGACCAGAATGTGCTCCATTGTTGCTCCAACTCGTGGTGTCCAATTGGGAAAGATCGATTAAGCAACATCGTGGATTGTTCTCGAAAAGACATGACTTGAAAAACCCTGAATTTGCCCTCATGGAGTATGTTCCTACTGATAAGATGGAAGTTGACCACGATTCCTCTGTGCTGTCAAAGGGTTTCCAACCTCATTTGCAGGTGATTTACTTCCTCCAATCCCATCTCGAAGCTACGATGTACCAAAGTAATCACTTGTTGAAGATCTTTGAGAAATCTGTCTTCTTTGCTTTGGAAAGAATCTCTCAAGCCAGTTACCATCCCTTTGCTCGTTTAGTCAGATTCCAATTGATCCAATTGGGTTTGAGATTAAACAGATTGACCAACTTGATATACACTGAAGTATTGTTAGATGCATCTTTGGACTTTTTCAAGTCAAGAGCCAGATTCCCTCATGGATCTAACAAGTTGAAGATCAAGACAGATCACCAATTGCTCGTCGACATTGCTCTTAGCTTCAAGGCTCTCAAGATCTCCTCGAGAAGTTTGGAGGTCAAGCGTGGTATCTTATTGAGTTTCTTGGATGATGAGATCAACAACATTGGTTGTTTCTTGAGTCCATTGGGTGTCAAAGACAGTGCTGGTAAGTACACAGTTGCTGAAGTGAATGACCAGCTTGTTGCTCAGTCTTATAAGTTACATCCAAGTTTGGCATTCAATTTGGCTCGTCGGTACAAATCTGCCGCAACGAGAGCTGCTGTCTCTTCTCTCCTTGCACAGGATCCTTTGAAGGCTTATGATTGTACTGAAGCTATTGCTTACATTATGGAAAGTGAGGGAAAGATCAAGGACCGTCATAAGGTGTTATTTTATTCTTCTCTCTGTGTTCCGGATGCTATCAATTTACTTATCAGGAAGTCTCACGATCCAATTCTGACCCAATTGAGTGTCAGATCCTTATCTGAAGATACCAACATTAGTTTCTTCTACGTTCCTCAGATCGTTCAAGGTCTTCGTTACGATAAGGGAGGATATGTGGAGAAGTTCATTTTGGAGACAGCCAAGGTTTCTCAAGTGTTTGCTCATCAAATTATCTGGAACATGAATGCCAACAAGTTCCATGGTGATGAGGGAGATGTCGAGGATCCTTTAAAACCAACTCTTGATGCTGTGCAAGACAAGATCACTCAATCGTTATCTGCTGAGGACTTGGATTTCTACAGAAGGGAGTTCAAATTCTTTGATGAAGTAACAGGTATCTCTGGTAAGTTGAAGCCTTATGTCAAGAAGACTAAGGCTGAAAAGAAAGCCAAGATCGACGAAGAGATGGCCAAGATTGAGGTTTTGGAAGGAGTTTATCTTCCAAGTAATCCAGATGGTGTCGTTATTGACATCAGTAGAAAATCAGGAAAGCCTTTGCAATCGCATGCTAAGGCTCCATTCATGGCAACTTTCAAGATCAAGAAGGAAGTCAAGACATATGATGACGAAGAGGAAGAAGAGGAAACTGAGCTGGACTTGGAACTGAAGCAAAAACTTTACGAAGAGAAGTGGTTGAGTGCCATCTTTAAGGTTGGTGATGATTGTAGACAAGATGTCTTAACTTTACAATTGATCTCTGTCTTGAGAACTATCTGGATGAATGCCGGGTTGGACGTCTATGTCTTCCCTAACAGAGTCACAGCTACCGCTCCTGGATGTGGTGTTATTGATGTCTTGCCAAACTCCATCTCTCGTGATATGTTGGGTCGTGAAGCTGTCAATGGGTTGTATCAATACTTCTTGAACAAGTTTGGACCTGAGACTTCGGTCGAGTTCCAAAAGGCCAGAAACAACTTCGTCAAATCCTTGGCTGCTTATTCTGTCATTTCGTACATCTTCCAATTCAAGGATCGTCATAATGGTAATATTATGTACGATGACCAAGGTCATATCTTACATATTGACTTCGGTTTCATTTTCGACATTGTTCCTGGTGGAGTCAAATTCGAACAATCTCCATTCAAGTTGACCAAAGAGATGGTCGATGTCATGGGAGGTAGTCCAGATACTCAGGCTTATCAATGGTTCGAGGAGTTATGTGTCAAACTGTTCTTGACTATCAGACCTCATATGGATACTATCATCGGTTGTATTGTACCAATGTTAGAAAGTGGATTACCTTGTTTCAAAGATGCTACAATCAAGAACTTGAGAAACCGTTTCTATCCTACAAAGACCGAAAAGGAAGCATCCCAACAGATGAGGAAATTGATCAGAAAGTCCTACGAAAGTTTGGCTACCAAGGGTTACGACGAATTCCAACGTCTTACCAATGGTATTCCTTACTGAGAGTTTGATTAGAATTAAAATAAAGCACGCTGTTAATTAAACCTTAGATATAAAAGAATGAAGCAAATATGAAAATAACCAGCTAATAAAAGTGAATGCCTACAAGTTGAACCCGTCATAATAGAGGTGGTCCAAAGAAGTGGAGCTCGAGTAATTTTGACCCTGGCCTCCAGACAACAACAACCCATTTTGGGACTTGTTGACGTCGAAGGAGAAATCTAAGTCTCCAGGATGAGAAGATAAGTCTTCCAAGAGCTTATCTCTAAGTCCTTCATGTAACTCGTCTTCCTTCTTTGGCCTTCCCTTCTTCTTTATCGGTTTTATGACGGCTTTCTTGTCGGGAGAAACAGGTTTGTCGTCCTCAATACCACCAGAGCAGATATTCCTTATTCGGTGCCTCTTAAGAGCATCTTGTCTTGGGAATTTCTTACCACAGGGACACTCGAATGTGAAATCCTGATGTGACTTTTCATGTCTACGTAAGTCATGATGCCTTACGAAGTTCTTTGGACAATGAGCACAGGCAAAAGGTCTATCAGACAAATGAGTCTGGATATGAGCTCTGGTATTGGAGATTCTAGAAAACTGTTTCCCACAGTCTTGGTAAACACAGGTGAATTTCTGGTTTTCATCTGGACCGATGAAGTATTGGTCCAAGTGCCCCTTTGGCAAGGTGGAAGTAATTTTGGTCTCCTTTCTCACTGGAGACGTTGGTTTCTTTTGTTGATCTTTGATGATCTTCTGTGTGTTTGGATCTTCCTTCTTGATAAGAACGGGAGTCCAGAACACCTTCTCTTCGGTCTGTTGTTGTTTCTTAGGAGTTGTGAACAGAGAAAAGCTGGAGTCGAAGTTGTACTTCTCTGCGATGTCTTCCTGACTCTTGGACACTATACTGAATTTAGTTGGTGTCATTAAACCCCCCGGTTGGAGTTTAGGAGCCGGAGGTAATTTCATCTTCTCAGGGGTTTGAAGTTCGGGTCCCTCGGTTGGTGGTCTATGTTGAGGAGATACAAACATGTGATGAGGTATGATCGGAGAGTTGTTCGGAGAGGAAAAGTTCTCTTCAGGAGAAGAATATTCCAATCTAGTATCTGGGAGAGTCAAGACCGGTTTCTCAGCTTGGTTCTCTGCTGGGATCAAATAGAAGTTCTTACTCATGACCTGCTGAGGAGAAACTTGCTGACTATGTGGATAGTTATTTCTCGAGCTGACATTTTGATGAGGCGATTGTCTTTCCGGAGGGAACTTGAATGCGCCCGGGTTCTTCCCCGTTATTATAAAGTCATTCTGAGCTTCTTGTGGAGTCGCATTATCGATGGTCCTCATAGGATTTGGACCACTCTTATTCTGAATATACTGATGTTGTTCAGAGGACTCCAATCCCATACTGTAGAAATCTTGTTGGTCGTTCATCTTCTTGAAAGTGTTCTCCGTCACATTGACACCTGGAATAGATAACTGATGAGAATGACCATTCAGAAAACCAAAGATGGCACTTCCACTGAGTTTCCGGTTATGTTTCTTGACCGACTCAGGACCGGCTTTGTACCCATTGGATTCATAGTAATCCAGTTGGTGATAACCACCAGGGATGGACAAATCCTGGAAGGCCATATTCTCATTAAGCATATTATCTATGTCATTGAACTTCTCAAGGAAGGGCTCAAAGTCGTCGTCCGGTAACGGCACCGGCTTGAACTCACTATTGGTGATCTCTAAAGATTGGGGATCGAAGAAGGGATCCGAATCGTTATTCATGGAATTGGTGAAATTCTGATTAGTATGGAACCAAGCATGGCCCGAATTTTGGTGCGATGTATATGGAGAAACCATCGTTGTCTTCTTGCCTAAAGTGTGAGGTTTGGGGGGTGTTTTTTGGTAATGTGATGTGTAAGTAATTGAAGGAAGGAGTTGGTTGAAGTGATGGATAGAGTATTAAAAATTCTTTTTAAGGATTTTAATTTAGCCTAAAGAGGTATAATTCCTCCTTGATACCAGTGCCAATCCTCAGGTAGAATTGGCTTGCACATCAAATTTTACTTCTGTTTTATGCTGTGCATCGAGGGAAAATTACCCGATTTGGAAAATCGTAAACAAACTCTATCACTTTCCGTTTTTTGAGGTTTTGAGGTTACAGTACACGACCTATTTAGGGAGAGGGATTCTTAAGATGTTGCGTGCACCCTTTGAGGCGACTATGTAGCTGGTGGTAAAATTGAGGTTGTCCATTAAATTAGCGTTGATTTCGAAATGAGGCGAGTTGAGTAAGATATGATTGAGTTGCCTAATTGGGTTATTGTGGAGTTTTGCCCTAGGAGTCCATAGGGCAATTGACGAATGGAGTTTATTCACCAGTTGTTTATTGTAGGATTTCCCCACGTTAATTCCGAGCTCGTTACCGGGGCTTACTAGACTATCGATATAATTTGTAATTAGCTCCAATTTCTCATTGGTCTCATCTGACGTCACCAACCCTAAAAAAACACTATGACGTCTTGAATCAGGTACCATCATCAATCGTGGTTTGTATGTAATATTCAATGCCTTCCCTTTCAATTTCTCCTGTAATACTCCTAACGCCTGGTGCGACTCTTTCTTTTCTCCAGCTTCGGATATTTTTCGTAGATTGCTCAAGAACAAATCTCTTTGTTGGATTGAATGAGGGGGTTTAAAACCTAGACTGGGGGATAAGGATATGTGGAGATTTAAGTCTGGGTGATGTGAGATGCTTGAGATTGAAGGGATGAAGTTGATTGGCTCGTCAAGGTCGGTGAAGACACTTCGAGGGTCTTCGTTATCTTTGGCCAGGGCATTGAAATTGGCCACTATTTGGTTTATCAGGGCTCGTTGCGATCTGTCGGTATATAGAAGGATCTGGACGTACGAATTTACGTTCCGTAGCACTTTGGAAGAGGGGAGGAAGTTGGACATGGCTGTTCACCTTCGGTCCTTCCTCACTATTTTTCTTTCTCTGACTATTTTTCTGTCTCTCTTTTTCTCTCTTTGTTTACTGACGCCAAAAAAAATAACTTCTTCTCTAATACTTCCTACACAATACACGTCTTGATACCCCCACAATGTCCGTCACTTCAGGCCAGAGATCTTCATCTCGTCCCTCTACACCACATAGAATGATCAATAGACCACTCTTAGGACAACTGTCTCCCAAACAACATTACGATGTGGACGGAACCGTGCCCCTTTCAGAAGACCAGTTCGTTGAGTTTGCAGACTCCTTTGCCGTGCTTGAGGACAATCTCGTCAAAATTAACCTCATCAACGAGAGTATTGTCAAGTTCAATGAGAGTTTCTCCAGTCTTTTATACGGATTAATGACCAACTCTTATTGTACCGAGTTCCCAGAAGCTCCAGGTCCGGAAAATGTACGTGGAATGTACAGTGATTTGGACCTCAAGATCAGACTCAAAGAACAAGAAATCGCCCAATTGACAGATCTTCCAAGTTCAAAGGAGAAAGAGAGACTGCCTCTGCCAATGAAGAAAATCCTCACCAATAATAATAACAGTAGATTCTCACTGGAACCAAAGAAACCCTTGTCCGCCGCTACCTTGTCCAGATTGGCCAAGAAAAACTCCGTCCCAACGGCCTTGCCAAGACCAAGACCTTCAAAGGCCGCCAATCCTGCCGATCTTAGTTATATGAGTACTGATTCATTTATTGCTCATCCTCCTCAAAGTACAAGACAAAAGAGAAAGAACCACTTTGGCTCCGCGGATATCTCCCAAAGTAAGATCCCAGTGCGAAAACTGAACCCAAAACCTGCTTGGAAATGATTTGGTTGGTCTTTGTATAGTTTAATGAACGTTTATTAAGTATCTCTTCTGGTAGTGGAAAAAAAAAAAAAAAAGAAAGTGGTCCCTAGCAGGATCGAACTGCTGATCTTGGCGTTATTAGCACCACGCCTTAACCAACTGGGCCAAGGGACCGATTTCGAGTAATTTTGGGGGTAACTCGAGACTTGGGATGACGTCGGGGAGGACTCGGGGGTGTTGGTAGGGAAGGGTGAGGGTGATGGTAAGTGACGCATAGTGAATCTTTCATGGCTGTGACTTGTGATGGGTTGAAATTAAGAGATTTAGGGGGCTTTGGCAGGATTTTTATAGAGGTGAGTTGACCTGAAGAAGTGGCTTTGTGGTTAGTTGGAAATAATTGGGTCATGCGAATTGGTGAGAGCCAAATGGCTGTTCTATCAGCTGTTTCTCACTCATGTTTAACCCATGACAGTATTAGTTGGTTTAAAATTTTTATTTTGAGGGGTTAGGGTTTATATATTTTATATCTTGAAAGACACCAACTACAAATTAACCACAAGAAGTAAAAATCAACAACACCAAACACACTCTATAAGTACTGACCATGATCTTAGATCAATGTCAAGGTGCTGCTTTTTGCATATTATTGACTCCAAGTCGGATTACTCACCATTCTGTCCATAAAAATCCATGCAAGCAAAATACGAAAAATAATTGACAGCTTGATTGAAGAGAAAACACTTCCATGCTGTAGAAACATTGCACCTATCATAGTAAAGATCTGAACATTGTGCTATCTTCATTTCAAAGCAATACCAGATCAACTCCATAAATACTACTAAGAAAATTTTCAGATTGTACATACCCTCCATATTATCCACTCCACAACATTCCCTCTCAAGAAAAGGTCCCTTGGCCCAGTTGGTTAAGGCGTGGTGCTAATAACGCCAAGATCAGCAGTTCGATCCTGCTAGGGACCACTTCTTTTTTTTTTTTCTTTCCCCACATTTTTTTAGAACCGAGGGAACCTTATGACTTCTTAGATGACACAAGATCAAGATGAAGCCCAGTGTAAAGACCGATGAGGACATTGATGCGAAGATCAGATCTCCATTAGACTTGGATAAGTTTGGGAGGTTGGTGGAGGATGCTGAGAGGGGCTCCAATAAGCAGTTAAGGCGTGGTCCTAGTTATAGGAAGATCAGTATGCCGTTACTGAAGGTTGAGCAATTCAAGTATGGACAGTCGAACCCGACTTATTTGTTGACCGATTCCGAAGGATTTCGTTTCGTTCTTCGAAGGAAACCTACTCTGAATGCCCTGTTGGTGTCTCCGAAGTCTCATAACGTTGAAAGGGAATTCGACTTCCTCTCGGCTTTAGGTCTGTATAACAAGAAAGAGGGTACGAAAATCCCCGTCACTGGTATGATATTACTCTGTGAAGACGAATCATACATTGGAGTGGTTTTCTATTTGATGGAGTTTGTCGAGGGGATCATTTTTCACGACCCTTTCATGTCAAATGTGGCTGAAGAGAAGAGGGTTCAGTATTGGTCCAATGCCGTCAAACTGTTAGCTAAAGTGCACAAAGTTGACACGAACAAACTCAGAGATTACTTGGATTCCTCCTACTTCCCAAAGTCCTCAGCTTCCTTCTTCAAGAGACAGGTGAGGACTCTTAGTAAGATCTCCAATTTACAAGCCAGTTCTCCTGGAGTCGATGCCATCCCCCATTTTGACCACATAAGCAAATGGCTAGAACAGAGCTCTCCTGAAGATACTGAAAGTCCAACCTTGATCCACGGCGACTTCAAGATCGACAATATCATCTTCAATCCTCAGACATGTGAAGTTGTAGCCATCCTTGATTGGGAATTGACCACTTTAGGACATCCAATATTCGACCTTTCCAATCTTCTCCAACCTTGTATTCTCCCCAAGGAACTCACTGGATCTGCATTGGAAGCGCCCTTCCCTAATACCTCTCAAATTTGCTTGGATCTGTATTACCACGAAAACTCCAGTTGGGGTCACCCCCAAAATTACTGGCAATGTGGTGTGGTCTTTGGCTTGTACAGAGTAGCTGTCATTGCTCAAGGTGTTTATATGAGATCGACTAAAGGTGTGGCTAGTAGTGCAAATGCCGCTAAATTCGGCCAACTCTTCGTGGACTTCGGTAATTTACTGATGTCCTACATTAAATCGAAACCAAAGTTATAGTGAATAAGACTTTCTTTTTTTTCTCTATGAAAAAATGACAAACTCACCCTTACCAGCATCAAGATGTCCTTGATTAAGAGTAATGAGTTGAAGGAAGGAAGCACCTTTGTTGCTCGGTGTGCATTTCCTAACTGTAAAAGTCGCATTATACCATCCGATAGCCTTCCAGAGGGGGTCATTTCCGTCACCAATCCACCACATATGTTACGAGTATCAAAGGACACACTAGGTAAGGAGTTCTTCGTGGTTGATGATGTCTGGAAATTTGACAACATTGGCGTCTCGAGGAAGATCCCAGAGGAGACAGAGACCACCATTGATGAAGAATCCATGGAAATACAGAGATTACTCGTCTGTTCAGACTGCGATAAGGGCCCTATCGGATTTGCGGCTTACACTGAGAACAGTGATAAAACAAAGGTGGAAGCACTCACCTATTACTTGTGTAAAGATAGTGTATTATACGAAGTTAAATAGATCTAAGTCCCGGCATTCTTGAAAATACTAACCTTTCTTTGCAAGACATCGATACTGTCTCCTTTACTGAGAGTATACCCCGTCTCGTGTTGTACAGCATATACTCCAAAGTATGTCTGATACTTGTCTCCGATATCGACTCTTCTGTACTTACTCAAGACCCTCGAGACTGGGGCTTTCGAGTCCATCTTCGGCCCATTATCATAGTTAATATTGGGCACCATACATCTCCCACATTTGACCGTGGTGGTGAAGTAATGTGACTTATGATCGGACTTGGCCTTGACCCGGAATCTGTACCAACTGTCCTCCGAATGGGGCACCATTTTCTTACTTTCTACAACAATGTTGGGCCGGAAATTGTACTCACCCACTTTAAAATGCGAATAATTGTACTCTTCCAACTTTTTGTTCAAATTGTCAAGGTCCAGCACCGAAAGAATGAGCAATGGATAATAGTCTTGGAAAGTCGCGTGACGGAACTTACTTCCGTTGACGGTATTAGGCAAATTAGGGGGAGCTCTGGTCTCGACGGTATGTCCGTCAACAGTGTAGAACAAGGTCGTGGACTCAGGCAACTCAAAATGAGTGACAAAATGTTCAGGCAAGAGATGACTCACATTGTACGCAGCAACAGGGATTCTCCAAAGACGGACATCCTTCTTCTCCATTCCCTCCAATTGAGCTTCAGAGAACTCCATAGGAAGCTTGAAACTCTTATCCAGATACTTGACCACGAAATCAGTGCCATCTACTTCATAATCAACGTTAATCAACTTTGAGATCTCTCTCAACGTGACTGGTTTCCATTGTTGAATATCCTCCTTCCAAGAGGCTATAGTATAATGACGATCGTATTTCAAGCCGAATTCCCCAACTTCCCAATTGGAAACCTTAAGAGCCTTTCCAACAGACTTGATAGGATACACCATTATAGACTTGATCGTACAAATATCCTTCTCTTCAACAAATAACGACTTGATCTTGTAAAGAACATTGATAAGACTTATCAGACGAGGATCCGAATCATACCGATTGACAAAGTCTGAAAGCTCGTTCTTACCAGTATACGTGAAAAATCCATTCACAAGTACGGGTGTTACAATAAGCACGATGGAAACTCCAATGGAAACAAAGAAGAGTGTATCAATGCTTATCTCCGTCATCCCTATGACTAACCGGCAGAGAAAAGGAAATCCTTACAATTTTTTTTTTTTCATAGCCGAAAGCCGATGTCACATTACTACATAAACAGGTCTTGATACCATGAGACCTTTCTTTGTAAAACGTCTATAGGATCACCCACTCTGATTTTATAACCTGTATCCAATTGAAATGCGTAGGTCCCCAAATAGAAGTAATATTTGTCTCCTATATCGACCTTACGGTACTTCCCTAACTCCTTAGATACCGGTAAAGACTTGACTATTTTGCCCGTCTTTTCCCAGTCAATGTTAGGAACCATGCATCTGGCACACTTCATCGAGGTCTCGAAGTCATGTTTTTTTCCATCAGAAGTATGGACTCTGAAATGGTGCCAAGTATCTTCATCATGGGGTGGTAGATCCAGTCCACTCACCACCAAATTGGGCCGAAAGTTGTACTCATTGACCTGAAGACTCAGCTTGGCCAGTCTCAATCTCAGATTGAGATAATCCATACTTTGTCTAGAGATGACATGGAAGGGGAAGTAAGCCTGTGCTTTAGCTACTCTATATTTGTGGCCCTCTTGCAAGTCATTCAACTTGGTAGGTGACCCAATAATGATCTCATGTCCTTCAACACAATACAGAAGTCTGACATCTGCAGGCATGTTGAAGTCGGTAAAGAAATCGGGTGGACACACCTTGGAAATGTCATAACAAGTGAACGACGTCTTCCAATGCTTGACAGAAAAAGTCTTCCGGTCAGTGTTCAGGTCAATGAACTCCTGGGTGACATCTTGGGGTAACTCGAATGATTTGCCGTTATAGGTGATCACGAAATTGCCCAGGTTCAGGGCAAAATCAATTGACGTAAATTGGGGGTAATCTTTAGAGGTGATCGGGATCCAGGCTCCCATCTTCTCGAAATAACTCACAAGAACATACTGTCTATCGTACTTCAAACCAGCATCATCAACTTCCCATTCATCCACCGACATTCCCAACCCACAAGATTTGATCGGATAAAGGATGATCTTATCAACTTGACACAAGTTCTTCTCTGTCTTGAAGAAAGAAATCACTTTATAAATGGCATTAACAACAGCTATTTTCTCCTTCGTAGTGTCATTCCGATTCACTAGTTCCAATAATGTCACTCTTCTGAGACAATATAGAATCACCAGGGCTAATGCCACGAACCCAATAATCATCGTTGACTACCTATAATTATCTTTTGTTCCTATCTTTATTTTTTTTTCCTTCATGCGATGACTCTTTCCCTATTAGGCAAAAATTTCCTGAGTCACTCCAAAGGTTTATAATAGTTGATCAGTTTGCTGAGGATTTTAATGGAGTCGCCTTCATTGAGTGAGTAATTTGTGGTTAATTGGATCCCATGGACACCTAGGAAGGCGAAAAAGGGGGCTCCTGGGTCACATCGTCTGTATTTCATCAACAGTTTGGAGACCCTACTCTTTACGTCCATTTCGCCCGTTTTACAATCAACGTTCGGAATGGTACATCGAGGACATTTACTTACAATCAACCAGGGATGTCCTCCTATCACTATATCTTTCCACCGGTCAATTTCATACGCTTTCACACCCGCAATGACTATATTGGGCCTGAAATTCTCGAAGGAGATCTCGGTATCAACTCGAGCTTGAACATCGGCCAAATCTTCTTCACTCATCAAGAGTAAAGGGAAGTATTCCTGAAATTTGGTGGATCTCCACGCCCTCAAGGGCAGTGGGATGTTGGTTTTGACGAATTTACCTTTTTTTGAGTAAAGCACTTTGGTTCCTTCGGGGAAATCACAGAACCGTCGTAACTCATCGGGGATGTTAACGTCCACTACAAAGGCATTAAACAGCACCTCCCAAAGGTGGACAGGAGAGTCGTCTGTCTCATTACTAGCCAAATACGACTCTTCTATGTTTGTTGGTAAATAAAATGCCACATCTCCACACCCGGGCCAGGTCACTTTGAATCTATCCCCATCCATCTCCACCACACAAAGGGTCATCTTGGGACATTCCCTTTGAGTCACCGACCGATACCGTTCACCTTCCCACACCCCAAACATGTACATACGATCATACTTGATCCCAAACTCGTCGATCTCACACGATTTGAGTGTCACCCCCTTGCATGACTTTATTGGATACGTTATCAACAGCCTCACTACGGCATCAGATCTCGGGGTCCTTAGATACGATTGTAGTCGGTAGAGCCAGTTGATGAGCACAATCGCCACAAATGTCTTCCGTGATGGTTTTTGAAGATTGAGATCCCATAACACCCAAAAAAGGAAAGAACTACCTAGCACCGCCACTAGACTCACCACTGCTTGTATCCCCATCTCGACCCTTTATTTTTTATATAGAGATAGAAGGAATAAGAAAAAAAAAAAAAATTTGGGCTTGAAAAATTTCAAACCTCATCGACTTCGACCATGGTGCAATTAGAGGAGCTTCCTGAGGGCTCACCACCTGATACTGAGGAACTTATAGATGCCACTATCAGTGAATGGGAGAGACGGAGATACATTCCAAAGCCTGGAGAACCAGACTTACCACCTCAGTTGGCTCATAACAAGACAGCCGATGAGGTGATGGAGGAGATTAATAGCATGCCATTCTTCATGACTCAACTTGATGACGGTGCTGAAGAGAATACTCTGTTAGAGCTGTTAAAGGCTTTGGCATATGAGGGAGATCCTGTTGAGGTTGCCGAGAATTTCAAGAACCAGGGCAACGATTGTTATAAGGAGAAACAGTTCAAGACTGCGGTAGAATACTATGACAAACTGCTTGCAGTAGGCTGTGAGGAACCCAAGATCGAGGCGGCATTGTACTTGAATAGAGCTGCCTGTAATCTCGAGCTCAAAAATTACAGACGTTGTATCAACGACTGTAAACTGTGTTTAAAGTTGGACCCTTCTAATGTGAAGGCTTGTTTTAGATCTGGTAAGGCCTTTATTCTGGTGGATAGACTTGACGAGGCAGAAGCTGTATTACAATACGGTCTCAGCCAAGATGCCAATAATGCTGCAGTCAAGGCTTTGTTGAGACAAGTGGAGGAGAAGAGAGCCAAAATCAGAGAACTGGAAGAGAAGAAACTGAGATTACAAAGAGAGAAACAACAGAAGGAAATCAACTTGGCTCAAGCTATAGTGAGAAGACAAATGACTTTGATTAACACATCGCAACCAATTGAATTACTTGAGAACTCCAAGTTGAGATTGGAAGATCCAATGGACCAAGAATCACAGATCATTATGCCGGCTTTGATCTTGTATCCAACGACGGACGAATTTGACTTCATTGCCGAGATTAGTGAACTTACCACGGCCTTTGAATTGATGGAGATGATCATGAACAGACCTCCAGAATACTTCGAGGACCCTAGACATGTCAACTTCAGACCAAACAAGTTACAAGCCTACATGGAGACCATTTCAGGGGGTTTGATCAAGGTTGGTAAGAAGGTTCCTCTTAACGAATGTTTGATGAACCCAACAATCAAGGTGCCTCTTTTCGACAATGCCTTGAGAATCTACTTCGTACCTAAGGTCGATGCAGAGTTGTGGTTGAAGACCTGGGACAAGACCAAGGCTCTCGAGAAACGTAAATAGTACTAATGCAAAATTCTATTTTCTAATATACATAATTAAAACTTCCAAGTTGCCTTCTTTGCAGCTTCACTAAACCGATTGGAAGGTCTCAACCTAGCAGGACGGAAGATCTCGTCGGTATCCAATGGTGGAATGGCTCCGAAGATCTTCTCTGGATCGATGTTTTGCTGTTTCAGAAGCAGTTTCTTCAACTCCGGCGAAGTAGCCCAATCCTTGAGCACAGGCCCATTGGTATCATCCTCCGGATCAGAAAAGATCTCCGGCAATGCTTCAGGAGGGGACTCCAACAGTCCCAAGGACTTTTTGGCCGATGGTGTCTTTTGAATACCCGTACCACCGGTAGTACGAGGATTATGCAAAGTGGTTCTCTTGATCGGAGCCAACGACTTGGACGAAGACAAAGGTTGTCCCAACTTGACACTGGTGAGTCTCACAGGCTTACCATCGGTCTTCTGTCTCTTGTTCATGGCATCATCTGTGAGTGGTGTTAAGACAGCTGCTTTCAGAGGCAGTACCGACAGAGGAGGATTAGGTTCGGGAGCCTTCAATGACTTCTCTCTCATTTTACGTATTGGGTCCAAGAGATGCTCGTCAAGAGATACAATCTTTTGTGAGAGACGTTGACGCAGTGCTTCAGCCTTTTGTCTCTCTTCAGCCATTTTCTTGTTCAACCTACGAGAGGCATTGGCTTGAGTCGAGTGCATGATCCCGGTCAATGGGACATTGGTGAGAGATTCCTGAGTCCGGAGTCTCTTGCGTTGGATATCAGCAGCAACCTGGTTGATGGTGTTGCCGTTGATCTTCATCAATTCCTCTTTGGTGATGATCTTGTCGGGGGATGCAGGGATGTATTTACGTTTGAGTGAAGGCGAGACAGGGGCAGCGACGGGAGCAACAACAGGGGCAGATGTAACAACAGGTGCAGAGACAACTTCTGGCTCTTGAAGCTTTGGCTCAGCCTTGGACTCCAACGGCTGTGGCTGGATCTTGACTATCTCTTCTACCTTCTGCTTAACTTCCTGCCTCACCGATTCTCTCACCATTCGTTTGACTGGAGACTTTGTCCTCTCTGGCGAGTCACGAGCACGCTTCATAGGTGGATTAGGTGGAACTGGTTTCAAGCTTGGAAGTACTGGCAGGGCTTTAACAGGAGAAACTCTGCTTCTGTTGAATCTCTTCGTTAAAGGACTTTCCATCTCAATCAGCAGTTTTGTTGGTGGCTCCAAATCAAGTCTTCTCACACTACGAGCAGCACTCGATTGTGTCTCCGATGTCAATCTGTCAATCAATTTCGATTTCAGTGGTTTCGAAGAGACGACTCTCTTCACAGAGACACTCTGCTTGACCTCTTCCTTTGACTTTGCAATCTCTTTAAGACTTCTCTCTGGAGAAATCAACTCATGAGCACTCTTGAGCAGATTGAGGAAAACAGAGCTGATTGGAGAGTCTTTAGCTGGTTTGGTGGAGAGACGAGTTGCTGTATTTTTCTCTGGCGAAGGAGGAATCCAGGATTTTTCTTTGAGTGGGGAATCCTCATCATGACGATCATCAATGACTGGTTTATGCAAATTTTTTAAGGTGATGTATGGTGGATACCGAGATTTAGGACGTGATTGTGGCTTGACAACACTCTTTCTCTCAGGTTCTGAGGACAAGAGAGCTGCAAAACTTTCGGCAATGGAAGACTTCTTGCGGTTCTTCAATGGCATTGCCAGTTTGGTGACAGGTTCCTTCTCACGGCTCATGGTCTCTCGTATCCGGATTTCTTCAAACGACTCATCAAAGACATCCTTGCCAGTGGTGGTACGGTCCACGGGGAGTTCAATTGGAGCCAATTTCTCGGCACTCTTTATTATGACTGAAATATCAGAAGATGTAGAGGTGGAAGCATGCAGAGATTCGGGAGCTGGTGTCTTCAGTTTGATGAGATCGGCAGAAGTTTTAGAAGGCTTATCAACGGGCTTATCAACTGAAGACTTCGCTACCGGCAGAGGTTTGGAGAGTTTAACAGGAACAGGAACTTGGACAGGAGCCTGAACAGGAGCCAGGACCAGGATCAGAGCCGGAGCTTGAGCTGCCCTTACTTGAGGTTGAGCCGGGGCCTGAACTTGGACCTTGACTGGGTCCGGAGCACTCAGTGGCAGCCTTACAACTTCTTTCGTTTGTTTTGGCTCAGATTGAGGTAATTTCGGTACCGCCATTGCCTTCTGTTTGAGATCGGGCACTTCGTCCATATGTTTCATTGCCTCTTGTCTCATCTTGCGCACCGGGGAGTCCTTTGCCGGCGATTTCAACAACAATAATGCATCAAGTGACTCTGGATTCGTCTTAACACTCGTCATAATGGCGTTCATCTGCTCATCCAACCACAGAATCTCAGAGGTCACCAAAACAGAGAAGTACTTCGTACTCTGAAGTATCAGCTTATTCGCCTCATTCATCTCATTGGATACCCACTTGGACGTCCCTGGTATCAATGGCTCAGCCATCTTCGGTCTTTGAAACCCCCAAAAGTTGGAAGTACTCAACATGATGTCAGATGATCTGGTGTTTGTTTGTTATGTTTACTCTTTCTCCCTTTTTTTTTGTTTTTATTTTGAAAGAAAAAAAATCAGCGGAGCAAAAAACGAAAGACGTGTTGAGGCAAGGGTAGAGATCTGGCATATGATAGGATGGAGGGATGGGCAAAATACATTTTTGGAAATAAAATCAAAAATCAAGGTGGGTAAGACAAGTCAATTTGACCTCACAAATCTATTAGTCTAATAAAAAAAACTACATACCATACAACATTTAGCCATAACTGAACCCTCTTACTGCTCCTTATAACCTCGTAGTTAAATTTGGTAGGAAAAAAAAATCAACTTCTCATACAAAGGGACCTTAACTAGTCATGGAATATATCAAGGTGGATGTCGTTTACAAGACTTCCAAGACCAACTTTGTATCCCTCCCGTCTTCTTTGGTGTCTACATTATACAATGCCAACATCAGTTCTTCCGTGGTGATATGTGAGATCGTCTGTGGTGGACGTAGCGTATATGCCGGTTGGTCTGGGTACTCCAGTTTGAGGGCCGATACTATCGAATTGGACCCGGTCTTCGCGGGCGCTCTCGAGTTGAAGGAACATCTGAACGTGACACTCAATTTGAAAGTGACGGGCTACCAAATTGCGAGCACAGTAGAGTTGGAACCGATCAGTTATTCAGACTGGGAAATTGTCGAATTAAACGCCGGAGTCTTGGAAAATAACGTGCTATATCAGACCCGTTGTGTGGCGAAAGATCAAATATTGGTGGTGTATCCAAGTGGCAACGCGAATGCAAAGATGAAAGTGTTACGGTACACGACGCGGGACGGTGCCACAGAAGAGGGAGCCTCTTTCTGTCGTATAGTCAACGACACAGAATTGCATATAAAGCCCTTGGCTGCGAAGAAACTGGCTGTCCCACTGTCTCAGCAACCAAAGTCAAAGAAACTGAGCAGTACAATCTCAAGAACGGTGAGACTGAAGTCTCTGAGCACCTTATTAAGAGGTGTCACTCTTCCACATGATCAATTCGACCAAGGGGGAAGCAACACAGAAAACTTGGTGTACCTCAACCCTGGTGAGTTCAAAGACGGAGATTTCGTCCAAGTGTCGGTCTTGAAAGAACTGGATGCCGTCAAGTTGACTAAAGACGGAGACGAGATGATTGAAGCTCGTAAAGTAATTGCAAAAGTCGTCACTTGTCATGCTCCAGAGAGTCATGTGGGGATGTCGGCAAGATTGGCATGTGCATTGAGCATTTCCAAAGATCTGGTGGGGGAATTGATAGTCCTTGAACAGGCTTCTAAGCCGGTGACTACTCCTAAAGTGATTATGGTACATCCTTATACCCGTGAATCGGGGAAACTAGAACCAGAAGTATCTTTGAAGAGAGTGTTGGAATCTTTGAATGGACATTGTTTGACCAATTGGACGAGAATGGCTCCTGGACCAGAACTTCCTTTGGGAGCGTTACTCGAGTTTGGTATAACAAAAGATGCCTGGGTAGACTCTGTTGACCTGAATGTGACGAGACTCGAGTTCAGTGAGGGTATCGTGAGAGGTGACTCTTTTTTTGAGCTGATAGAACTGGGGTTGCCCAAGTTGGAGCCTCCAGTAGGACAGACAAAGCTTGTAGATAGTTTGGTACAAAAGATGAAGAGATGTAATCTGGGGGTGTTGTTGTATGGAGGTGAGGGAAGTGGTAAGTCTGTCATCGTTAGTGAGGTCTGTGCTCGACTCGCTGGTCAAAGTGTACATATAGAACAGATCGACTGCGAGAGTTTGACGTCTGAAGGGCCTCGGGGAAGTTTGAAGAGAATCGAACAGTTATTCAAGAGTGCTAGTTGGAGGTCTCCTGCCGTTTTGGTGTTGGAGAATTGCGAGCTGATCATTCCACTGGAACAAGAACATACCGAGTCAATAACTTCCAGACAAGTTCTGGAGTATTTGGCTGTCTCACTGGGGAAGATTATGAAGAGAAGGAAAGTGGGTCTTTTACTCACCTCCAAGAACAAGTCTGCCATCAACTCGATCCTGTTCAATTCGCATTTGATCGAACACGAATTCCATCTCAAGGCTCCAAATAAAGAACTCAGATCGTTGTTGTTGACCGACTTTGTCAAGCGTATCGGACTCACATCTGATCTGGAAGTGCTCAACGAAATCGCAGCTCAAGACAGTGAGGGTTACTCTCCAGCTGACTTGAAGACTTTGGTGGAGAGAGCTTATTATAGTGCTCTTTCCGAGTTACTTGAGATCCCTCAAGTGTTGACCAACGATCACTTCCAACAAGCTCTTGCCAACTTCACACCATCCTCACTTCGTGGAGTCAAACTTCAGAAATCGTCCGTTAAATGGCTGGATATAGGAGGATTGAGGGATCTGAAATCGGTCTTACTCGAGACCTTAGAATGGCCAACCAATTACGCTCCAATCTTTGCCAACTGTCCTCTTCGTTTGAGATCGGGTATTTTACTCTATGGTTATCCCGGCTGTGGAAAGACCCTTCTCGCCTCACTGGTTCTGTCTCAATGTGGATTGAACTTCATATCTATTAAAGGACCCGAGATCTTAAACAAGTACATTGGTGCATCTGAACAGAGTGTTAGAGAGCTTTTCGAGCGTGCTCAACTGGCCAAGCCTTGTATTTTGTTCTTTGATGAGTTCGACTCGATCGCCCCCAAGAGAGGCCACGATTCAACGGGTGTTACGGATCGTGTTGTCAATCAGATGTTGACTCAAATGGATGGTGCCGAAGGGCTTGACGGTGTCTATGTACTTGCTGCCACCAGTAGACCCGACTTGATCGATAGTGCTCTTCTTAGACCTGGTAGATTGGATAAGAGTGTCATCTGTGACATTCCAGATTATCTGGACCGGTTGGACATTTTGAACAGTGTGATCGGTAAAATGGATATCTCTGATGATGTACAAGTTGAAGCCATTGCCCAACAGACAGAAGGCTACTCTGGAGCTGACTTACAAGCCATTGGATACAACCTGTATTTACTGGGAGTTCATGAGAAATTAGAGGCCGACGAGAAGTTGAAGGAACAGGTGACAAAACAGTCCAAAGACGTAGAATTCTTCCAATTAGACAAGACTTTGAAACCGGCAGAACGCATTGCTTTATCCAAGAAATTGCAGTCCATCTTAGGGTCCAAATCAACTACCAAGGAAGACGATACAGTCAGCACCAAAGTACTTGTCACTCAAAGACATTTACTCAATGCCCTCGAAGAGACTAAACCTTCCATCTCACAGAAGGAAAGAACGAAATTGAGCAACATTTATCGCCAATTCTTGAACCCAAAGGAAAGAGAAGGTAATATGCCAGACGGTATGGCAAGTAATGATATTGGGGGTAGAACAACTCTTCTGTAGCAAAATACGAAAAAAAGACTTAATTTTTTTACGTGTAAATGAAAAGGAACAAATCAACAGATCAGACATAGGATACTACATGACCATACAATACATACTCGTACTAAATCGACAAGGGAAGGCACGGCTTGAGAAGTATTTCAATACCAACATCAATGAGAATGAGAAGAGTGCACTCAAAAGCAACATTCATAGGTTGATATCGAGCCGAGATAACAAGTACCAATCCAATTTCATAGAATTTGAGAAACGTAAGTTGTGCTACAGAAGATATGCTGGACTTTACTTTGTGATGTGCATTGACTTAGAAGATGACGAATTGAGCTGTTTGGAGAGTATCCACTTGTTTGTCGAGGTTCTAGACCTGTTCTTCAACAACGTGTGCGAATTGGACTTGGTATACAACTTCTACAAAGTATACCTGGTAATGGGAGAAATTTACATGCTGGGAGAAATCAGTGAGACAAACAAGAAAGTAATATTGGAACGCATCCAATACTTAGACAAGCTTGAATGATAGTTTAATATATATAAATATTAATAGTAAAAACTGTCACACTTGTATGCTTAAGCTTCTTAGATCTTTGGGGCTTCCTTGTAGGAAATGGCAGCTTCCTCACCCATAGCAGAGATGATGGTGACCAACAAGTCCTTACCGTCGTCGAAGTCGGCTTGCATCTTCTCACCCAACTCTCCGTCTGGGGCCTTGACATCATCCTTGGTGTCACCGTCGGTGGTCATCAAGTTCAAGAAACCGTCATCAATGTCCAACAATTGGAATTCGGTTCTGGAAACAAATGGAACCTCCATGTTGTGGGTAGATGGAGACAAATCCTCCAACTTCTTACCAGTGAAGATGTCAATGGCAACCAAGTGGACCTTGGCGTGACCGTGCTTACCGGTCTTGGAAGTGGACATGTCAACAATCTTACATGGTCTACCCTTGATAACAACGAAACCGTTCTTTCTCAAGGCAGAACATTGTTGTGGGTAGGTCAAGGAGGAACCGGCATCGGCGGTCTCAAAGGTGTGCTATTATTTCCGTTAGTATGACTGAAAAAAAAATTAAAACACAAAAAAAAAGTCGTGTATTTTTGCTTGAAAAATTTTTCTTCCATTTTTTTTCGTTCATTGCCCCTTCATCAGGATTGGGTCCTTAGTGGAGTGATAACAGATACAACCCAGAACTTGAGTCTGAGTTTCATTTCATTTCGATTTGATATGCTGGTAGTACTACTATCACCAAGCCGGAGGATTGGGTCAAAAGTGCAATGACGGCAGTTCATCTCATGGTTCGGGTTGCATCTTGTGCGGAGCAATTTCACACGGGATCCGCCTCTGACTCGGATAACAATGATCTTCTTCAATGGAACGTGATTCTTCACCCAAATTTTACCTCGTCAAATACTTACATCTTCTTCAGCCATTGTTAATGAACGTTAATGAAATATCTACTTAAAGTGATATAGTTAAAATAAAAGAATCAACAAGATTTTTTCTTGTTGAAATGAAGAGAAAAAAAAAAAGTTCGAAAAATTTTCTCTCGTTTATACACGACTTTTCTATCTGTTGTGTTGGGTTAATGTGGATTGCAACACACCTACAAAGAATATCGAAGAGTAAAAGCCAGAATTCCCATTCTATGACCCCTGAAAACATATCCCCACTTCCTTTGATATAACCACATCCCTCCTTTATCTCTTAACCCCCTATTCCTTCCTTCTAGAACAATTGGTAAATTTCAGAATGATCCATACATACTACGCGTAAATAACATCATCAAAGCAGGGTAACTAATACTTTTTTTTTAGAATGCTGAACCAATAACAGAAGTATATGCACGAAGACAGAAATTTTTCGTACCAAATCAGGGATAAGATGATGTCAATGAAGTTACTGACAAAATTGTGGTTGGTTGCTACAGTTACACCAATGAAATTTTAGTTATTGGTAATGTTAAGGAGAAAGAACCAGTTGACTTTTTTTCTTCCCTTTGACTAAATTTTCGCAATCCGATCCCAATTGGGTTATATTGGCTTTGTTGTCTTTTTTTTTTCTTAAGCGAAGACTTTTAATATGTAGGGAGAGTGGAGAGGGGGGTTAGAAGAGCGATGCAGAGAAATGTAGCGAAGGGGAAAAGTTGAGGGCGATATTATTTAAGAATGAGTGAAGAATTTTGATCCGGTGGGATCAAGAATGCTCTTTGAGAGCAGTTGCGAGTAAGTTTTATGCAACACCTCTAAAAATTTGTAGCCCTTAAGACAAAAAATCCCCAATTTCAAGGCGTTGGGGGGTAACTTTATATATAAGGTGGTGATGTATAAAGTAGATCATTAATTGTCTATTCTGGTCAATTACATAATTGACATGGCTCCAGCTAAGATTTCCAAGCTTGCTTCTCTCACCGATGAGGAGCAGACGTTATTTGTACCTGAATCACATTATCTTCTTAACAAATGGGAGATCCAGAATCTTAAACTGTCATGGTCTGGTAAATTAGTACCTGAATTCCCGGAGGATATCGTTGGTAAACAATTTGTCAATGTTTCCGAACTGATGGAGTCTCCCGTATTTTGGGAAAATATCTTTCAATTGGCTGATGAAGATGTAATGGCCAGAATAGCCCACAGATTCTCCTTTGTCTATCATCAAGCATTTTGTTTCACCAAGGCTATCAAGATCTCCATGGTTTCTATCGATGATATGACCAAATTGGAGGAATACTTTGACCAATTGGGGTCCATGCATTTACGTATCTATAATGCTACACCCGAATTATTCGATTTCATTAGAGAAGGTACCGTCCAATTACTCAAGTTGAGTTTCGCCGACGCCTTCGACTTGACTTTACAACATTGCTGGACAAAGTTGATCGACATTTTGATTCACAAACTTACCGGGAAGGATGATTTGGTCTTTGACAACTCCGATCTCATCTTCGCCAATGATAACACCTTGTTACCAACAGGAACGTTATTGCAATTCAGAAACAACAGATGGTACGTCAAGACCCAAGAGAACGACTCTTTACAAACGTCTCCTCTCAGGCCTAAACCAAGCATCTCCCGTAAACCTGATAGTCCTCCTTTGGTGAAATCCCCAACCAAACCTCCTGTCCCACAACCAGCTGTAAGACAGGTCCCAAGCAGAGAACAACCTTCCCGTTCCTCCAGAAACAGAAAGGCGTTATCGAGATTCCTCAGATCCTTCGCCGACAGAGGAACTCATTCATCATCTTGAAATATTCCGTGGTATATAATAAACTTTATTTTTATTATCTTACTTAAAAACCTACTAAGGATCCATCCCCCTTGCTCACCAGCTTATAAATAATGGTGTATAAATAGAAATAGAAAAGCACTGGCAAGTGATAAAACAGTCAAGGGAAGGGACCGAGAGCTCTTAATTGTAAAAATGTGTTTTTGTAGTCGTGAAATCATGAGCATAAATAAGCCATTCCGAGTCCGATATGGTTTCAATAAATAGAGTAAGTACACTTTGGGTGTACCAATAAATAAAATAAGAGCAAATAAATAAGATCAACTACCTGGTTGTTGTAGTTGTTAATAGTTGAAAATTGAAACCTTTAGCATTTTGAATTTTCATTTCGCCGACCCAAACCACCCACTGAAATAGAAATTATGCTGAGGAAAAGAGTAAGCCGAACAAGCCAGTTGTCAGCAAACCCAAGGCCAAGAAGCCCTTTCCGAACATACTTCTGATGGTTCTCCAGAAGTCTGCGAAGGACACGTCTTGGATTCCCTCGTATTGTTCGTGTAACATTGGAGAATCGTGGTGTTGGGACGAGATTCCGTTGATGTCATTTCTGAACAATTTGTGGTTGGTGTTTAAGGAGGTAATCAAGTCGAGTTTCTCCTCCTGGATGAGGTTTGGATCTTGTCTAATGATCTTGTTCAAACGCTTGAAAACCGGGTCGGACATGTCTCTGATATCGTTGGTGAGAAACATGCCTCTAATGATGTGTTGCTTCAAAGTTGGGGTGATCGATTGATCCGAATAGACGCCGACCAATTCATGGTACATATCGATTGCTTTTGTATTGGTGATGTCACTACAATAATTAATAGGGGTGATATGCAAAGATCTGGCACCATATGCAATGAATGCAGGAGAGCGACGAGTCATCAGAACCAAAGGGCTCTTGGTAAGTCCACACTTGAACATGATATAATAGATGGATGGACCACAGCACCAGGACGCGGAATCGTTCGTTATTTATATACTACACTCCCCTCTTCTGAAAGTGGGATCATGCTGCAGGGAAAAATATCCGTTCCCCTCATTTTTTGCTTTGCTAATACAAAAAAGTGGAGTGAGAATTACAAAAATAAGTTCAGACTCCACATTATTAAAGTTTATGCACCAGGCACTACTATAGAAAGTGGGGCAGCTATCGTACCATACTCTGTCATAGTAATTTCTTGATAATATTCACACTAAGCCCTAATAATAAATCTTAGAACGGATTAAATACCACTGACGTGCCGAGAACAATTCCGGCCAAACCTATCAAGCCTAAAGGAGAGAAGTTGCCCACTCCATACATAGTGACAGCCAGTAATAAAGTGCTCATTGTTCCGAAATAGATGAACACGATTTGTTTCTTAGTGAACCGGGATTTGGCCCATTGGTTGGCAGTTCCCTTTTTAGAGTAATCCATCATCTCGAATTGGAAATTGTCGTCGTGTTGGTGGTTCTGACTGGACACTTCGAGAATGTTATTGAGTTCCCATACAAAGTTGTTATTGACACTTGGATCCTCTCTCATGGTCTTGACCAAAGTCTGGAATCTGGGGTCAAAAAGCGTGGTGATCTGGTTTTCTTTGAATAATGCAAGGATTTGGTTGGATTTCTCCAGTTCGTTGAGCGTGGGAGTGAAGTATATCTTCTTCACTTGGTAGAGTAGTAAGTCAGACCCCGAACTGTAGGCTCTGAAGGAGTATAACCCGTAAGTCTTTCTCAACGGCAATTGACCCAATGGGACATAAAGTCGAGGTCCCCCAATGCAATTGAGCATATTGGGACCTCCCAATACACTTTTCATCCCGAGTCGCATCATAATACTACCACTCATTAGCCGTAGTTTAGTACTATGAGATGAGCAAAGGTTAGAAAAAAAAATAAAAGAATAAAAGCCAGGGAGTAATTAGTACTATAATGTAACCAATTAACGTACCACTTAACGTACCACCTACAGCCTTACCCTGCCTTATCCACTTCCTTCAATCCTTGCTCCCAACCCTAACTAACTACCACCCTAACTTTTCTTTTTATATCAGGGTCCGGGCTGAGTATGCACATAGCAATCTAAACTATGCAGCAACTGGGAGAAGCATCGAGGACTTCTGCCTCGGCCTCGGGTAAGTCTCGATCTTATAGTTTACACAATAACGATTCTTGTAGCGATTAAATTAGACAATTGGTATGATATTATAAAAAAGCGGGGCTTTACTCGGACTCTTCGTCGCCCTTGTTATTTCTTCTTATTTTGAAAAATCTGATGCCACCTTCGTTGGACATCAAGGTACCTTGACCCAGTTGCGTGCTGGCGACTGGTTGCAGGGGCAGCAGAGGCAGCAGTTGCAGAGGGATTTCGTCGTCGTGGTCGGCGATTGGCTGGTTGTAATGGTGAGGGTCGCCCATCTTCTCGGCCAGAACATGTTCCTTATGTTTCTTGTAGACCGAGGTCAGAGCAGCACAACAGGTACCGAACCAGGCGAGGATCAAACAGACGAAACAGGCCCAACCAATGGCCATCATGTCGATACCGATCTTGACGGAGAGGTCCGACTTCTTGAAGGCGTTCTTACCCAAGACAAGAGCAGCGGTTTGTAAGGCAATACCAGCCATTTCAAAGAACAAACCAATGGAGACAAAGAGAGTCAAGACAGCTCTCAGGGAATACCAACAACAGGCAAAGAGAGAGCTGACAAAGGAGACTCCGGTGAAGACCAAGGCAATAACGAAGAAAGACCAAGCACATCTAGTTAAGTAATAGTAAACATCTTGATTGGAGACAAAGTCAGTTGGGACATTTTTGGTGGTGGAGAAATTGTCAACTGGGGAGAAAGGATACAGAGGAGCCAACTTGGAACAATTGGAGTTCTTGGCACCGTCCTTCTCACAAAGACCCCAAAAGGTCCAACGGGAATAGTCAAAGGCATTGTCAATGTTAGAAGTATCGGCTTCAATCCAATAGAAACGATTGACGGGGAAATTGTCGATAGCACCTGAAAAGACAATAAGTAACAAAAGTAAAGTACCTCCCAGAAGGAAAATCATCTGGAAAGCATGACTGAAGATTCTCAAAGCTGCCATATTGTGTATTTAGTTGAGGAGATGGAGAAAAAAGTTTAAATGAGATGAAATTGTCATTTATTTAAATAGGAAAATTATGGTACATGACATACATATTAAGAGAAATTCTATGTCATTTGCATGGTGAAATTTTGTTGTTTACTTACAGCTTGTTGCTGTGCGAAAATGTTATTATGTTTCCTAAATTGGAAACCATATGGAGAGAAAAAATCACATTCCCAATTGGGATGATTGCCTGTTTGGGCCCTTAACCTACCAGACATAAACATCCCTCGCTACGCCTATTCTCGACTGTGCCTTTTTGTTGTTGTTATATCACAATTCCATTCACTTCTTCTATGCATTAATTATAAATAATCCCCTTCCTTCTTTTTCTCCCTTCAATTCTTCCCCTGCGCCTCAAAAAAAATTAGATGAGCTTCAGAGAAAAAGGTCGTGCAAAGCAGTGTTAAAACTTTGTTTTTTTCTCTACTATGCCATCTGTGGAGGGATTAAATCTTCGTTTATTACCGTCATTAGTCATGATCATCTCTTGTTCTGCCAAATTGAGTTTCTTTTGATGTTTCTTTCTATGGAAATGTTCCAAGTTGGAAAAATCCATCGAAGGAGGAGTCATTGAGGGGGGGAACTTATAAGGTGAAGGGTTCACTCCTTCCACTTTGAACGTCCCCGAAGGAGAAAATTGTTTTTTCTCCTGGATGTCAGCAGCAGTCTCTGTGGTCTCTTCTTGGTCTCCCTCCAGAGACGATGACGTATTTGTGTTCTCTAATTCATGTTTCTTAAGTAATACCCAATTCTCTACATCTCCGCCCTCACTCATCACCTTCAATATGTCGTCCAAACAGTTTAAATATCCCTTATCAACATACAACTGATTCTTACTATGCGATAACCGATACAATGCCAGCACTGATTTGGCCAGTTCTTTGAAGTTGGTAGTGATCTCAGTGGAAAGTTCCTCAATATTTTCGTCCAACGTCGGCTGTGTCGACGGAAGGTTGGTGGTAAGATTGGACAAATCCATCGTTATTAGTAAAGAAATTGTATCTTAAATTTTTTCTTAACAAATTCTTATTGTGCTAGTGCTAGTAGTAAGTAAGTGCTAGTAAGTGCTAGAGTAAGGCTATACTAAGTAAGGCTATATACCTATAAAGACAGTTTAGATACAAGGAACGACCGTTTCTTCTTCAGACTGATTCTAATCGTCTTCACAGGCTCTTCATCTGATGACGAATCATATCCACTTAAAAGCCCACTCTTACTTGTAGCCTCATCTTCCACTTCGTGCGGCTCAAGATCTGCCAATTCTTGTTTTCTCCTCCTGAATTCTTCGCGTGCCAATTTATCAAAATCCTCGTCATTTTCCAGCGGGATCGCCACCTGCACCCCGTCATTTCTCTTATTCCTCTCCAATAACAGACCCAACTCCTTATTCATCCGGTCCTGCTCTTCTTGATCCACCAACTTCTGCTCCAATTCCTGTACTCGCGTCAATTTACTCTTTTCTTCCTTATCCTTCAGCTCCTCGCGCTCTTTTACATCCTCTTTTTCCAACCGATCCAAGATCTCATCGTACGTCTCCACCGCCACCGTCTCCTTGGCCCGGTGATAATTCCGCTCCCCACCAGACTCCATCACAAAATCACTCGTCTTCGGATCCGTGCGAAACACAATCTCCCCGTTACACCGCGGACATCGTATATGGAACCGGAAGATCTTCTGCTGTAAATACCGCTGCTTCGTGTCCTCCTTCCGGGCATTGAACTTCTTGCTCTTCGCCATGTACTCTCCACAAGAGGTGCATCGCATCGAAAAGGGCGCCATCAACCGAACAGACGCCAACAGACTGCTCACCTTCTTCCGATTCCGCCGTCCTTCATCCCGAAGCGGATTGAAATCGGGCGGATAATACTTGTTGATCACCTTTCTCTCAGACATGGCTCTCTTCTATAGTATCACTGTACTATTCTTTCCTCCTTTTTTCTTACCGTGGTGTAACGATGTTAACATTTTTTGTCTTTTTTTTTTCTCACCAATTTTAAATTAAGAAAAGAGGATACCGTCTTTATCGAGAGAAGATCACGATACCGAAGATGGAACGAGATCATTCTGAGAAATCTGTTTCTGATGCGGATTCCATCAATGAGGGCGTTCCAAGTCACGTCCCGGATTCGCCGAAACAAAATGTCTCCAAAATTAAAATTGGTAGGGGTAGTTCTGTCGGTAAAAAACCCCCCCAAGGCTCTTCTACCGGCAAGACGATCTTGAAAATTAAACTGTTTGATCCTGCTGCTCAAAAATCACACAACAAAAGACGTCCCTCAGTGGATAAGACGAGACCACAGGTGCCCTCATCGGACCTCCCCACCTCAGATCCTCCCACTCTGCCCACCTCAACAAGGGATACCACCGAGATAAAACCCGAGGCAGATGAAGAACAACAATCGCAACAACAACCCCCAATGTTACCCTCACAAATTTACCCGATGCCATTCCCAATGTTCGCCTCTGGAGAACATATGCCGCCTCCTCCAATGCTTCCCTTCCCACCTTTCCCCTTTCCTCCCTTCCCCTTTGGTCCTAATCAACAACCACCCCAAGCAGCAGGACCAGACCAACCAAATGAAAATGGCTCAGAAAACCCCTCTGTGAAAGTGGAACAACCCGAAAATGCAGAATTCCAATTCCATCACCCTCCTTTCCTCCCTATAATAGCTCCCCCACCTCCACCACCACCTACACTGGCAGAAGATGATAATATCAGTCTAATACCTCATAAAATACCCAGACCAGGTAACAGTCAAGAGAGACGAAATTTACGGAATTTGCTAAGGGCCTCTTATCAGTTGTACAACTACTCCGACTACGGAAAGCAGGTCATGGCCGGTGTGGCCTCCATCGAAGAAATGATGACCAGGAAGAAGAGAAAGGTGTCTCCCTCAGTGACAATTCCCCTCGGCAGACCAGAGCCTGAAGACGAAATGGAACAAATCCTGTTCATGAGTCGGCTGTTGGAAAAGTACTACTTCAAACAGGAGAGTGATATAGACACGTACTATGCCCAAGTACAGTACAAGCGTCATTCGCCTTATGTCGACACCACGGGCAAGTGGAGATATGACGAGTCGACACTCTCATTGACCAAGAATGAAGTACCCCCAACCAACGACCAACAATACCAATTACAACAGAAGAAGGTGGAAATCCTGCATCATTACCAATACCTCAACGACATGTTCAACCACAACATCGAAGACTTCTACAATGCCAAACGGCTGCACTTATTAGCCAAGATCCACCAAATATCCTCTGGAAATGACGACATTCTCCGAGACGAGATTCACGACTTGGAAGAGTATCGGGACTTGGAGTTGTTGCGACTCCGCAATTACCAGAAATTCGAACACAACGAAAACTTGAGACTTTACTACAAAGACACAATGACCCTGTACGAGAGCATGAATGCCACTTTATTGAAGAAATTACAAATGTTGCTGGATCTCTTGAGAGACCAAAAGGTGAAGCTGAGTACAGAAATCTCAGAAGCCGAGCTCGACTTGCGGCTGAATAAGTTCCTGCAAGACTTGTTCAGTACTTCCTCTACGATAGACCAAGAAGATTCGAGTCCCTTTGAATCGGCTGCGGAGTTCCTTTCAGAAGGTGAAAAGGATTCTGTCCCACCACCAAGCTCACAATTGGACGTGGACAGTCCCTTTAGCACTCCTGCCATCGGAGGAAGCACTCCAATACTGGCAGGATTCCTGTCTTCCGACTCCGAAGCCGTCGGCTCGACTCAGAATGAACCTTCCGATATCTCTCCACAAAAACTCCTACCAGTAGAACCCCTGCCTCCAGTCAAAAGGAAACGTGGAAGACCACCACGGAATCCAAATGCCAAGAAGGCTACACCTCCACCACCACCTCCTGTCCAGCAAGGTTCTCAATTCGAGGCCATCTACCCTCTCTTATCAGCAGCCGAGTTTGAATTCATCTCCGAGTCCATCTTTAGTTTGTACGACAAGTACGTCAAGTCCCAGACCGGACTCTCCTCACACATCATTTCCCCACGTCTCTTCCTTCCAGACCCTCATTTCGTTGCCAAACACTTGAACTCACAATCGGTCTCGACAAGAAGTGCCAACTCCACCATCCTCAAGAACACCAGGAACACTCTAGGTTCTAACCCAGTCAATGCCGACCATTCACTGGAGTTGAATAAAATCATGAAACAATACACAGCACCTGCCGGCCTTAAGGACGAAGAGGTCTACGAAGACTTCCGTGCTTTGGGACGCAAGGTGGAAAGATGGATAGCTTAGTACGAAAATAACCATATAATTATCTATTTAACTTCAAGATGTCTATGCTTAGTCTTCGGATCGAAGGTACCACAACACTTCTGTAACGTCTCTTCGGCAATGATCGGATGCGTATCCACTAAACCATGCTCTCTATCAAAGATGATGTTATCGCTGTCCTTGTAATTTGTATCTTTCATAATCTTCTGCGATGGTAAAGATATCATCGAAGGAGCAGAGCTGGCAACGGATCCACGACGAGAACTCTCGAGATCTTGCAGAGGAGGCAGCAGTTGGGCATTCGACTTCTCCTCTTTCAAAGGAGGAAGGGAAGGCGATGACAGGACATGTCCAGAATCATCACTCTCAAAGGACTGATCATAAGACTTGCGTCTATCCAAAGACAGCAGTGAAGCCCTCGTGGCTAAAGGAAATGAAGGTGGGTTGGCAGTAGGAGACAGAGGAATAGTCGCTCCTGGCGACAGACTCAAAGGTAATGGGTCAAGCATGGACTTGACTGGTGTTTGGATAATAGAAGATCCATTGGAAGCCACAGAAGAAGATCTGGACAATTGTGATGACAGTCCGGCAATGTCCAACATGGATTTAACCGGTTTGTGCAACGATTCGGAACTGGTATGAGCTGTAGAGTTTTGAGTCAACTCGCCCTTCTCCTTCAATTCCAAGACATGATCATGGTTACACAAGTCATCCTCATTGTCCAGCAAATGGTTGAACTCGTCAGTACAAGTAACGATCCGTTGGAAGAAAGGATCCAGGAACAACTCCGGTAAAGTGTACCTTCTCTGTTCCGAAGGATCCATCAACCTCCAACAGACATAAGAAGCCTCTTTGGAATGGAATCTCTCTCCCAATTGATAATCGGAACCTGGACCCAATCCAATCGTCTTCATTCCTGGATTGTACTTCGATTCAAATGATGTCAACGATAACTTATATCTTCTGTAAGCCTCATCTTTATTAGAAGCCTCATTAAAGGGTAACTTCGAGTAGAACAAGACACTCAACAAGACTCCCAACAGCCACATATCAACTTTGAAAGGATCCACCTGGATCGGCTTTTCAGTTTCCATCATCTCCGGAGGAGAATAAGGTGCACTTCCGACAGGTTTGGTGATGTAATTGACCTCACTATTGAAATCTCCAACCACCTTATGGGCAAAACGAGAGATACCGAAATCCGTCAACTTGACAACACCGTCACGAGTCAATAATACATTCTCAGGCTTCAAATCAATGTGTGCAACATCCTTCTCATGCATATACTTCAACCCAAAGCAAACTTGCTTGAAAATACAAAACTTTTCTTCCGGCAGTACCGATCTCCAAGCCATACTATTGGCTAACGAAAACAAATCTCCCCCATCACAGAGTTCCATTGTGATTGCCCATCCTCTCTGTATGGAAGGTGTCGTTGGTACTCTTAACAATTCCAGGGTCGTCACTATATGGAACCCATTGGAGATGTTCTTGGCTATGACAAACTCCGAGGCGACTCTTTTGTAGAAATGGTCCGGGTGTTCTCCCTTGAATAAGATCATCTTCTTGAGGGCATACTTCTTATTTTTGTTACCCAATTCACAGATGACTCGAACTTCCGAGCTGGCTCCGTCGCCCAAGGCACGACCTTTGGTACGATCCGGAACCTCGTAAAAATCTCCCAATTCCACAAGCATTTGTTTCATGTCATTAGGAAGGAAGTCGTTAGGGTTTTCGATGGGTAAAGGCAAGACATTCTTTAGATCTCCATCTTCGAGATAGAAAGATTGATCCTTTGGGTTATCAAGTCTTGGGCCAGCCGTGTTAATTCCATAGGGATTGAACACAATTTTCTCATGCTTACGATGTACCGACACCGTACTGGCATTACTATTACTAGTATTGATATGACTACTAGTACTAGCCCTCTTGAGAGGTTTCAGAGCAGAATTAGTCAGCTGCGGGACCGGCGAGCTGCTGCTACTTTGCTTCAAATGTAAAAAGGACTTGGCCCTATTCCGTATCTTATGCTCATCATCATGATGAAGTATCTTATGGAAGGGATTCCTCGAATGATCTTGCTTACTGGAAGCCGAGCGCAGCAATTCCAGTCGAGGCGTCTTAATCGATCTCTCGGTAAGGAAAGGGTTCGAGTTGTTGGCTATAATATTGGACTTATCCTGCGACCCACTGGCATGTCCCGGCTCATGACCTTCCGGCTGAGTCGAACTCGACCTCGAAAGTATCCCGCTAGGCATCTTATCGCTTAATTACTTATTACTCTGTATGACAACGTGCTTGCTCAATTTCAAGTCCTACCAACTTTCCTCGTCTCGATATGTATGCTTCTAAAACTTCAATTCGTCAATTCGATCCTCCTTCTCTATAAAAAGAGTCAACGTTTCTAAAAAAGTCCTCGCGGCTTGTAACTCAAAACTCCAAAACTTCAAATCCAACCTTCTACTCTGCTTTTTTTATATTTTAGTCTTTTTTTTCTGTTAAGCAATGACAGAAAAAAGGAAAAGTGTAAGCTGTAGCAGAAAAAAGAAGCAGCCCGCGCCGCATACAATTTAACAGAAAATAAGAGAGTCGTGCATTCAGTTACATATTACGTTGTTTCTTCTTGATCAGGTTGAGGTCATCAGGGGAGGACAATTTTCTTTTTGACACCACGGAGTCGTCGTCGAGCATACCCAAACGGATTGGGTCGAAACCGGGGATATTTCCGTGGGTCTTGCCGAAATTGAGACACTTCCTCAAGAAGGTCTCGTCTAGTAGTTTGATATCGCCTTGTGCCGCTGACATGTTCTCGCGGGGCAGAAACAGCACAAAGGAAAGGTTGCGTTCTTTCGGAATGATATGTTTGCCGGGTAAATCGGCTATGTGGTTCTTATAGGACTTTCTCAATTTGACGCCCTTAGTCCCATCGGGATTGGATCTCGCCACCGATTGCGATATTGGTTGGAGTCCATAAAGTGTGATCAAATCGGCTCGTGTAGAGGGCATGAGGGGTTCGAATTGTTCTAGTTATGATGTTAGTAGGCTCTAATGAGGGGTAATCCATGGCTCACATTAAGCGCCAAAGCTTGAAGGTCTGGGCAAACTCTGGCCTTCTCCCACAATTCTCCATCCATTATCACTTACGATTTCTATCAATGAAGTATACCCCACCTGTTTCACTGCCCAGCAGTGTCCCATTGGTCCCATTCTCCGACATTGTAACGACGTCCTATTGGTGCTAAAGATAACTAGTAACGCTCTATTATTATTATTCTTTTTCCTACAGCTGATGTCACGATGTTATTTTCCTTTAGTTCACGTGATCTCATTCAGGGCACTTCATTTTTTGTAGGTGTCCATTTTGGGTAATTATTGTCAACTTATTTTTTCTTTCACAACCTGCAATCCAGTCTTTTTTCCTTTTGCCTTACAAAAATTAATTGCACGTAACGTTTTTTCAGAGCAGCTCTGTCATTTTGAGAAATTTTCATAGAGAAAAAAAATCTTTGATAAAATTTTCATTTAGATAGTTTAGTACAAGTAACAATCATTAAAGGTATGTTTAATAATTAAAGTACAGAGACAACATGGAAGGATGAATGGATATTCGGGATTATCACACCGTGGGAATCATAATGGTCACCTTTGATAGGTTCAGTCAATTCCAGTGATGTCAATAGTGGTACCTCATCAGAGAAGAATCCTCAACAGAATCGAAGACCAATCACACACAAAATAAAGACATAAAGAAATTCCACAGCACAGTTGTCATCCATTCTTTGTCATTGTATCATCTTTTTACCGACTCTTCATACTAACTCCCTTAGATGGCTCCAGCTTTACCTCACCCAAAAATTGTTAAGAAGCACGCTAAGAAGTTCAAGCGTCACCACTCCGACAGATACGACCGTGTCGCTGAGAACTGGAGAAAGCAAAAGGGTATCGACTCTTGTGTCAGAAGAAGATTCAGAGGTACCATCTCCCAACCAAAGATCGGTTACGGTTCTAACAAGAAGACCAAGCACATGACCAAGTCTGGCCACAAGGTTTTCTTGGTTTCTAACTTGAAGGACTTGGAGTTGTTGACTATGCACAACAAGACCTACGCTGCCGAGATTGCCCACAACGTATCTTCCAAGAACAGAGTTGACTTGTTGGCCAAGGCTAAGGCTTTGAACATCAGAGTCACCAACGGAAAAGGTAGATTGTCTTTGGAGGCTTAAGATGGGTTTACGTATCTGTATAAAACGACAACAAAATAATCATTATCCTATATTACAGTCTAGTTTAAAAATATTATCATCATGAAGCTTCTTCTGCTTCTCTTATAGTCTTTGTCTTTGTCTTTTTGTGTACTGTCAATTTGTTAGCCAAGATGACTCCCGAGTGTTTGACCAATAATTTGATCACCAATCTTTTGATGTGATTGAACAAGTCTTCCACGGTCCAAATCTTATTATGGAATTGTAATTTTGGTAAGTTCAATGCCAAATTGCTGACGTTGATCAACCGGTATTTTCCTGTACCCCTAAATGAGATATTAAGTGTAAAACTGTTGATAGTCAACACGACAATACTCATGAACATGGCTGCTCTATTGACCATCTCACTCACATATTTAGGATCCATCTTATTCAGGAATGAAGCTGTAGTAGGTGAAGTTTGATGCGTCGATGTGGCAGCGGAGTCCAAGGAAAGTCTAGAAGACTCAAATGACGATCTAGTACTCTTAGAGTCGTCAGAACTGTTCCGAGATCTCAACCGACTGAAACTATTACTCTTAGACAACTTCTTAACAGGAGCATCGTTATCAGCTGAATTCAAAGTGAACAACTTCTCCTCCTCCTTCTCGGCATGATTCTTAACACTATTGTTCAAAGTGAGTATGTTAGCTCTTCCAGCCTCACCATCTTTGGAGGTTGGTGGGAACAAGTAATCCACCAATTTCTCTCCAGTGTCTTGTTCCATCGATATCTTCAACGGAGGCAAGCCGACAATGACACTTCTGAGAACCTTAATACCTCCAACGGGTTTATCCATAGCCCATTCAATGTTGAATCCAGTCGATCCGTCCGCCTCACGGGGAGGAAGAGACAGTATAATCTCCCTGAATTCAGCATTAGGTGCCAAGTTGATGGCCTTGAGTTCATGCACTTCGACAATGTTGGAGTTAGAGTTGTTACTCTCTTCAATTCTTCTGAAAACGGCATCCTTAATACAGACATCAATGAACGGTTGTCTCGTTTCATCCAACATATGAACCCGGATATCATCGGCTCTGATAGTCCATTCCAACTCTTCGTCTTTGTTAACTGTCTCGGCAGTGGTACCCTTCGAAACCAACCTCATCAACAACATGATCTCATCAAAGATCTCTCCCTGTGCATCTGTCATCAGTCTCAATTGTTCATTCTCTTCGTCGGTTAAGACAAGCTTTCTCGAAAGCAAACCATTACTCAATCCATGGAGGACTTTATAAGCCAATTGTAAGTTTCTGATCCGATCTCTTACTCCATCCAAGTCGGTGAAATCTGTAGTCAAGATCAACGAGGACAATTTCTCGTGGAACTCCGAGTCAGAAGGCTCTTTGTACATCAACAAATTCAAAACCATGTCATAAAAGGCAAAGTATTGACTGGAGTCACACAGCGTGATCAACTTTGGAACATCCAAAATAATTCTCTTCCGATCATCGAAACTGGTCTTTCTTATCAATTCTCTCATCTGATCGTATCTAAAGACCAAAGAAGTCTTTTGCAAGATCATATTGTCCTTCAACAGATCTCCATCGTAACACAATTCCACTCCAATCCATGGAGGCCATCTCGAAGTAGACCCGTAACTGACGTCATTGTACAATGCCAAAGAATTCAAAACCACTTGTCTCTTGTAAACAACAAAGATATTGGCATCATTGAAGATTGCTCCGTATCTCTTTTCCAAGACGGCGTCTTCGTTATCAACGACAATCTCATGACCATTGTCATCGAACCGTGACAGCTGTTTCAAAGACACAATCTTCAATTCGATTTCCGGAGAGGTCACTATCACACAAGAGTCACTAGCAACGTCATCGGTACAAAGTTGGATCTGTGGTGAAATCAATTTAATCAAGTAATCATCACAACTCCTGAACGAGGTACTGATCACATGTCTCAAATCTTCATCAAACTGCGCAAGACGCTCAGAGCAGGTGATGTCATCATACGTGAACTCATCACGTTTGACTTGATGATCTTCCAAGTACTCCGACTTCAATGTCTGGAACTTGCTCAAACCAATACTTTCAGTCTCAAGATCGCGTTTCTGGTCTTGCACAATTCTATCCACCACGGCATAAGATTGATATCTCAAGTAATGTTGTACTGCTCTTCTCATTGTCATGAGATGCGTGTACTTGAACACAATATCTCTCACATGCTTATTGTACTTAACTTGAACGTTGTGTATGAGGAACTTGTTGTTGAACCCACTCTCCTTATCGTCATCCTCCAATTCTTGTCTGTCATCATCTTCGGTCTCCTGTAAAGGTTTCAAAAGCTCCTTCACTGACTTGATACCTCTCGTCACATTGCTAACAATCTTCTGACTCGTAGTTGTCAGAAGTTGCTTCTCCAACTCCTCCAATCTACTCTCGAGTAATGCTCTTTGAGTCTTATTGAACTTCGTTGCTCCCAATACACAATCATGAGCAAGATGGTTGTCTCCAGGAGTCATACCTTGAGGCAAGGTGTGATCCAACTGTCTCAAGTAAGTGAATCTCGGAGTGAACAAAACGGGGAAAATACGAATCAATGACCGTCTGTCGGTCATGTCAGAACTGGAGGCTTCTTTGAAATCTTCCCAGTCGAGCCAAGATTCGTCGTCGTCGAATGTAGAGAAGATATTCCGATGATTTCCATAGTGACGACCTACTTCGAGTTCATCGTCAAATGGCTTTTCATTCTGTCTGAAGATCGCCTTCACGGCTCTCAAATCGACATCAAAGATATCGGCCTCACTTAAGTACATCTTCATCTTTTGAATACTCTTTGTCTTCCCCAATTCACGATTTTTATTGACGATGGCCTCCTTTCTCTGATGCAAATCTACACTAAAGTTATCCACTTTCAGCTTCAAACCAACACATTCAAGATTCTCCTTGAACAGACTGTGTTCTATGTCTGCTCTGTAGATATGACTCAAATAAAGTGGCTTGATCAAAAATTGGAATTGCATCGTTGACAAAACCTCAGAGAACTTCTTCGATCCCTTGTCTGGTCCAAACAACTTACCCTTTCTCACAGGCAAACTGGTGTTACTACTGAATAATCCCCACCATGCAAAGAACAGAGTGAACGATTTAGGAGAGAAGTACAGCAGATTGTAAGTGCTTTTTGTCTCATCCAAAGAGATCAACGAGAAGGACAAATGAGCGTAATCACTTCTAAAGCCCCTGAAAGAATCGTGGACCGTATTCTCCTCCACATACAACGGATTGACAAGTTCCACATCATAATGAGGTCTGAAATCACTTACTCGTTCCTCTCCCTGATCACGTTCGAAACTGATTCCCACCTTGAATTTGACATTTCCCTTAAGACTGATACTCTTCTTCTCATAATATGTCTGAGCTATCTCTTTCATTTGGTCAGGACTATAGCCAATTTGTTCTTCCAAGTAAGCAAATAATCCAAACGAACGTGGTAAGAAGATCGCCTCTTCACTCGACTTGAACCACAGCAAAAGGGGTAAGGCCAAGTGGTTGGCAACACCCCAATCGACTTCTCCAGCATTGACAACCAAGAACTCCTTCGGATTATCATCCTTGTTAATGTCAAGCACGACACCCTTTCTGAATCCCAAGAGGAAACCGGAATTGATACCGGTAAGAGCATAAGGACTGCGTCCACCTTTGAGGGCAACGATAAACTCCGCTTCTGGAGCCCACTTGAACTGTACACGGACATGAAGAATGTTTCTGATCTTATCCCAGAACCCAACCTTATCAGAAGGATCAAGTTGTGGCTTTGTGAAGTCATCAAAATTCGCAATTACTTGTTGAATAGCTGGGGCATACGACTGTCCCCAAGAAGCTCTAGTGGCCTCTTTCGAGTTGACATTGATCAGTAAAGTCGAATACATTTTGATGGAAGCCAATGTCTTTGGAACGTTCAAGGAGAAGTACTTGGTATTCATTTGCAAAACAGCCAATGGCACAAATGGCACATACACTTCTCTGAGATTGGATATTTTCTCACTCAACACTTCAGTGATAATCACAGAACCACAGACCCTCAAAGCAGCAAGACTCTGATTTTGGTCAGGTGATACTTTCGGAATGTAGAACAATGGCAAAGGATAATCTCTCAAGTGGAGACGGAGCTCCCGTACTTTCAAATCCAAATGCAGGGGAATCAAAATAGTGTACTTCGTATCAAGAGGCACACCTTTACCAACGTCATGAATGAAATCAGCCAACTTGTCCAATGGAAAGTCTGGAGACTTGATTGTCAAATCAACGTTCTCCATGATTAAAGTGGCCAATGGAGCACCAGATGGATAGGCAAGAAGCTTATGATTGAATCCACGAGGATACATCGACTCCTTGAGTAAATCCCAAAGGAATTTACTATTTGACTTGATTGTCTCATCCACTCTGCCACGATAATCCGAAACCACTTCTATCCACGACCTCGAGATGTGTCTCCGGAACAAGAACAACTTCTTGTCCAACTCATTGACAACCTTCTCCGCATTCAGTTTCAGCCGAGCATTAGTCAAGTTCGTATCAGTTGCCAGTCTCTCTGAAAAGGTTCTACTATGTTTAGTTCGTTTCTCACTTGCCAACAAACCGTCGATGTTGAGATTTTGCGACACCAAATGACTTTCCACTCTATCTTCACTCATGAATTCTTTGACCTTATCCTTGAAATGTGCTTCTTTCTCTAATCTTCGTTTCTGTTCCATCATTCCCAATTGGAAGATCATGTTCAATTCAGTCTCAAAAGGATCGTCTTCCATACGGAAAATAAACCTCTTGGATCTGATCTTCATCTTCGGTAATCTTGGGGCACTCATCTCATGAGGGTACATGACAATGTCGTTGTTGTTGTACTTCAAGGAGTGTTGTAATTGCTTGAACACTTTAATCAGCACCGACACTTGCTCAAATAACTTGTGCAGTACAAATTGATGTGGAATCGAGATCCTGGCTCCGGTGTTTGCTATTTCAACAACAGTTCCAATCTCATCAATCTTACGGTCTCCCATGTCAAGGAACTTGTGAATATCCAAGTAAACCCTAGAGTTATTAATCGACATCACCCTTGCCCAATACATTGGAGAAGTAGGAGACTTAACCAATGCTCTCAACAAGGAGTTCTTTAACTTGATTGGAGATCCCGGCTCTATAGTTATGCCACTGTTAATACCATCAAGCTTCATCTTGAACTCATCCAAAAATGTCATAGTAAGACTCGCTTGACGCATATTGATACGAAGATGGAGATACTCCAAAAGCTCTTTGAGCTTCTGCGTCGTGGTCTTTCCAGAATTGAGTTTAAGCTTGGCTTCTTCCTTAGCAAGACGCACTTTGCGGAATTGCTTCTTCAAAGGTCTCACTATCGTGTTGTTCAACAAATGGAAAGAGGATAAAAGAAGGAAATGGTCCATGATCGAGTAATGAAAGGAGCAGAGACTACAGTCTCCTTCCACAACCAACCGCTTCGTCTGAGTCTCTGGGTCAACAGCAGAGATAACAACCAACGACAAATCTGGAATCTTACTCTTGGTAGACAGAGTCATCGAATATGGATCAATTGTACCATCAGACAGTACCGCTTCCATGAACACTCTGACATTAGTGTTGGTGACAGCAAAGGACACCTTCCAAAATTCGTCCAACTCGGAACCTTCAGATGCCTCCGTCTGTGAATCGTTATAAGTCTCCGATTGACTGCTCTTACTATTCAGAGTTTGAGAAGGTGTGAAACCACCTCCACTTCCATTGACCTTCTTATTATCTACATCCACAGTCAATTCCTGCAGAGTGAGTCGTATCTTTCTCAAAGATCCATCGACATTATCAATGGCATTAGGAATCTCAAGTTGACTGATCATCTCAGCTGGAATCAATACAGACCGACATCCTGTAGTGATCTTCATACTTCTTCCCCTGATCTTGAAGTCATCGAACCAAGTTGGTAAGTCTCGGAACACATCTGTGATCTCCTTTTCTGGTTTCAGCAAGTAAACGTCTTGCAACTTCTCCAATTGCTCTGGTCTCAAGTACACCACATTCTTCTCAATGTCATTCATGATATCATAGAGTCCATTCAAAATAACCAAATTGGACAAGTCAAGACTGAACGATTCATAAGAAAGCGAGCAGCTGATCTTTCTATAAGGCAACACCCTACAGTCGATTCTGAGATCTGTCTCATTGGCTTTAATGATCTTCTGATCCTTGGCCAAGTCAAAGAGTAAATCTTGTGGTTGTTCAGTCGTTGCCTTCTTGACAAAGGTGACAGAGAAATCCGTGATTCTACTCGAACTTTGCAGGAAATAGATCACCTCATCTTCATGGTTGACACTCTTGGAGGTGGTCAATGCCACATTGACCAAAGATACCGAGGCCACCAACATCGAAATCGACTCATTTTGTTCATCCTTGGTCTTGAGTATGATAGTTGGTCTTTCAACGAGAACCTTGACATTCAATTCGGGCCAAATCTCTGATGGAGCCCAGGAAAGGAACCCCAGACTCAGTCCCTCCAGTTTCTTCTTTTTATAGACAATTTTATCGAGGTTCAATTTCTTCAACCTAGACACTATCAATCCGTATTGGGAGGTTGAAATATCTATTATTGGATTGGATGCCGAACAGTTGAAGTTCACTACCGAATGAGCAAACTTCAGCCCCGTTTGCATTCTCTTCACAAGCTGGAATAAGGCATTCGTAACCACTGACACTGTGACACTTGGAATCTTGATCAATTCCACAGATGGAGAACCTTCTACATCCATTTGCACCACCAGTTGCATCACTGTAAGTACCGTTTGGAACGGATGATCATCTTGACCGAAATTGATGTCATAACCAGCATTGTTCTGCTTCAAAACTTGCTGATTAGCCGAGATTTGCTTGATATCTCCATTGAAGAAAATGATCTTCTCCGGGTAAATCCCCTGACTTATGAGTTCCAATTCATGACTCGAGATCATTGGGATCTTCTCAAGGATGACATCATCAAACCTGATACTGATCTCCTTCACAAAGTCCACCAATAGGGACAGAAAGCAAACATTCTTCGTGAACAGAGAAACTTGCTGTTTCGGTTTCTCTTCCGCCTTTTTACGATTCTGTTGTTGTATGTAACCAGCACATTTCAACAAGGTAAAGACAGGTAATCTCAACAGATACGACTTGAATTCAAAGGCCAAATCGGAAACACGTCCTTCATTGACATCCATAACTCCTCGGATAACAATGAACACCCCGGAACTTATATCATGGGTCTCATCTTGAAACTTAAATTCTACTCCCTTCACCTTGGCAAGACTCTCGAATTGTAAGGAGTCTTTGATCGTGTAATCAGCACAAATCTCCAATTGTTGCACCGAAAGTTGCACCGGAGTGTCCTTGGACTTTACCGCCAACGAATTGACCTTGATATCGATACTGGGAACGAACCGGAGTAACCGCCGGATGACAAACCTTGCTACTCCCGATTCGGGGTACACCGACTTGGGCAGTAAATACTCCTCCAAAAGCTCCTTTCCATCGGAAGGAGCCGGCTTGGTATTTTTCCCTCCACCTAATAAGGTCACCTCTAACCCATCCAGTATCAAGTTAATAAGCTTGTGATTTTTATCTGTCAAATTGATCCGAAGTTTGAAGGTTCGTATGCGAACCTGGACGGAACCACTGTTGTAATGAACACCATGGAGCCGCCAAAATAAGAAATCCACCCAGATAATCCAAATCCCAAACACCCAGTATACGACAATTTTCCAGAAGAAGTATATCGTCCCCACCAGAACCGCAAGGGCAACAACTACCTCGTTCATCGTATTGTGTATCTTAGTTAAAAACTAATCTGTATAGCAAAAAATTACTTTTTCCCTATTTTTCCGTATCTTCCCAAGGGAAGAGAGTTAAGGCTCTAGCTTAAAGAGCTACAGATTTTTTTTATGAAAAAATTTTTTATTGAAAAATTAATCTAAAACTACTCAAATCAAACCTAACCAACATGGGACCAAAGAAAGGAGTTAAGATGGATTTGGGATCCTTCCTTGCCGACGAGCAATATGGAGGATCCTGGGCTGATGAGGAAGTTGATTTTGCCTCGATTGCTGTACCAGAAAAGAAGCCAAGTCAAGGATTCAATGACGAGATGAAGAGTTCTCCATTCGATGGATTCCAACGTTCTGACAGAGGTGGTGACAGAGGAGAACCACGTGAGTTCAGAGAACGTAAAGAGTATCCTATTCCAGATGCTCCACCATACAGAGCCAAGATCTCCAACATTCCAAGAGATATCGATGAGGAAGGTGTTAACACCTGGCTCGTCAGAGGTTTATTGTGTAAATCTGCTGATATCCTCAGTATTGCCATCCCACAAGACATGCTCAACAACAGACCAAAGGGTTTCGCCTTTGTCGAGTTCAATTCCAGAGCTCTTTTAGAAGATTCTTTACAATTGTCCGGTACCAGTATGTCTGAGAGAAGAGTCTATGTCAATGTAGCTGCTCCTCAAAGAGAAGACCCATTTGCCATGGACTGGTCTAGAAACGGACCTTTGCCTCCAAGAGAACCAAGAGGTCAAGATCTCGATTGGTCTGCCAGATCCGGTGGTCAAGGTCCAAGGGAACGTAGACCTCAAGCCTCCGATTTCAACTGGGGTGAAAGAACCGGTCCTTTACCTCCAAGAGAACAAAGAGAACAAAGAGAGCCAAGACAACAACAATCCTTCAACTGGGGTGAGAGATCAGGTCCATTACCACAAAGAGAACAAAGAGAACCAAGAGAAGCTAAACCACAACCAGAATTCGACTGGGGTTCAAGAACCGGTCCATTACCTGCTAGAGACTTCAAGTCTTCTTCTTCTGCTCCAAGAGAAAGAAAGCAACAAGCTCAACCTCAATTGGACTGGTCTAGGGCTAGACTGGGGCCAACTCAACAAAAGAAAACGCCTCTGCAGTCCCCTGCCAAACCAGAAGAAAAACTGGCCGCTAAGAGAACCACCGATTTCTCTGTCTTAGCTGTCGAGGACGACGAAGAGTAAGCTAATAATGTATGATAAGGATGTTATATATATAATCATGTTAATCGCATCGATATAAAAAAAGTTTCACACTATGGTATCGGCCGCACTTTGTGCGATCTCTCTTCTCGTTTCGGTCTCCTCTTGAGGCTGTTGCTGTTGCTGTTGTTGCAGTTCTTGTAAAAGTCTCAGATGTCTTCTATCTTCATAGATCTTTACAATTAAGTAATCGTACAAGTTTTGTTTTGAGATGCCCATCAACTTCCAGAATATTCTCTTGTAAAAGCTTGTGTAGGAAGGTAATTTCAGCAGAGCCAGCTCCCTAATACCTTCCAAATCCTGAACGGAGATCAAATTACCGTTGTTCTCCGTGTTATTTGCCTCGATCTCTTCTCCCTCCGTCAGTTCACCTGTCTGTGTCTCTCCGGTACTTGCATCCAAGGCATCCAACAACTCTCGCAGTCTATACGAGATCGGTCTTGGTAAAATCAAATCGGCAATCGAATCCAAAGGCATCAACGATTCTTCATCTGCTCCATTCCCCTCCTCATCCAGTCCCTCTCCATTCTGATCCTTCATGTAATAATCTCTCTTACACATTGGACAACACAGTTTCCTGGTGATCAACCAAGGATCAATACATTCCTGGTGGAAAACGTGACCACAGATCAAACCCCTGACCTGATCTTCATCGTCCAAAATATCAAGACAAATAGCACACATCCCCGACGAGAAGTGAAGTTCTTCAGTGAGATCAGCTTCCCTATGATTGGATGACACTGGCAATTCCGTCGTACTTCCCTCTCCCTCGGTGCGCACTGCCTCAGCCGCACTCGAACTACTCATATCCTTAAGTTCGGTAATATCAGTTTCCAGAGGAGCCGTCGAGTCCAGCACCGTTGAATTCAAAGCAGTGAGTTCATCATCCAGTCTATTTACATTTTCCAGTTCGTTCTCATCCAAGATCAAGGCCCGTTGCATTTCGTAATCCTGCTCTTTGCCCCCATTCTCCCACTCATGATACGTCTTGATGGGGAACAACTGATCCACTTCATCCTTGGTCAACTTCCGCTTCTTGCGATACCTTCTCCTCTGCAATCTGCGTTCCCGTACAGCAAGGATCAGATTGTAATCCCGATGCAACAGATAATCGGCAAAATCATTGATATTGTTCAAAGTGGCATATCCACCGGCAAATGCATACCGACCTCCCGGCCCCATACGAGGCAAGGGAGCCCCCAACTGTCTCCCAGTAGGACTATGAGTCGGGATATAGACCCCGAACTTGGTCTTGACAAAGTAACGTAAAGTGAAGTAAATAAATAAGAGAGCGATGCAAACTCCCACCGCCAACAGAATGAAGAACAAGACGGTGGAAGGTGTGTTCCCAATAAAACTATTGACCGAATCGTCATTGGACGTACCTGTACTGCTTGGCGTAGCACTCAGATCCACACTACTGGAACTCATATCTCGACGCACCTTCAGTACCTCCATTATCATCCCCCTCTTATCCGCCATCTTTGATTGAATCACCTGGTCAGGTCCCTTACTTTTTTTCTTTTTTTTCTTTTAAATTGCCGCCTTCCTTTTTAATTTTATCTCTCTTACAAATGATTTTTTTTTTTCTCTTAGGCCTTATTACCTTAAATAGAAGTCGTCCGGTGTACACCGTGCAACTTCCCTTCTATTTATAATACAATACTACAGCTTACTATTTTCCGTTCCCATTTTTCGGTATCATTGGAACTGGAGTCATTGCGGGACTATTCATTTTTTCCGATTTTATGGCAATGACGTAAGATTGCCAATTCTCCAATAAGGTGGCACATCTCTCGTGGAATTTATGTGGGGTCTTGGCGAGCTCGTCCTTCTTGAGGATCAGCTTGAGCACTTTATGAAGTTTGGTGGTCTTCAACACTTCTAAATCAGGCACTCCTTCCTGGTCGAGCAGCTCCAATTTGGATAGAACATCGGCGGCCGCTGCTAACTCTTCCTGATTAGGCTCCGTTCTCCGACTAATTAACCCCTTTTGTAATCTGGTCCGTATCCACCAGAAATGCTTATGTTTTTCCTCACTACTCCACACCTTATCAGGATCCTCTTGCTTAAGTTTGTCTTCTTTGCCCTCTTCGTCTTCCTTTTGTGGCTCCTCCTCCTCCAATCCCAACACTGCCAAATAATTCCCTTCAAAGGAAAGGGCATGTTGATACGCTTTTTTCACTGGTCCTTTAGATTTCTTCACCATCTGCTCACACGTAGCAACATCCAACACCGTTATCGACTTGGAATCTCCCCACCAATAACTGGGATCGTTACCAAAGAAAAACACACAGTACTCCTTCTTATTTCGCTGACTCATCACATCGTCCGGCACCACATCAAGTGGCACCACAACCGCAGGCCATTTACTCCAACTGGGAACCTTGGCCAAAACCAATTGTCCAGCCTCTAAACTCATATCCTTCCTCCCACTTTTGGGCTCTAGCTCTCAATTAAAGATGTCACTTTTTTTTTCTAGATTTTTTTTTTTCCCTCTGTGCTTTGTGGCTCCGAAAAGCATTTGCTTCTAAATAAACGTCATATAAATTGCAGATTATGTGCGGCTAAAGAAAAAAAAAAATTAACTAGTAAAGATATGTAGCCCCCTTTTTTTCAGTATTCATGTTTGAACTTTGGGAAATATACTGGGGTATAAGCTCTGTCATACAACTTATCGTCACTTCCGTTACTTCTGATTTTGAGTGCGGAGGCGTCGATGAAACTTTCGTTCAAATCTGCCAACTTGGACACTCCCAATAATTTCATGTCTCTCTCCATCTCAGCCTTCAAGATCTGGATGGTCTTGACGACTCCCTCTTCTCCATATCCAGCCATACCATACAAGAAAGGTCTACCCAACCCGACTCCCTTAGCACCAAGACACATCGCTTTGATGATGTCAGAACCTCTCTTGATACCTCCATCTATAAATAAATCGATCTTATCATCCAATCCATGCTTCTTCAACAATGCCTTCGATTCGGCCAAAACCTCCAACGATGGCTGCGAAAAATCCAATTGTCTACCTCCATGATTAGAAATGATGACTCCATTAATCCCCAACTTCAGCAGAAGCAAGACATCCTCCAGGTTTTGCACTCCTTTCAAACAAAGGGGTAACTTGGTCTCCTGTCTGAATCTCTTGATATCATCCCAAGTCAAACATGGACGAACATCGGCCAGATCGGTAAACTCGTTCATCAGTCCATCGTTGTCGTAAATTGCTCTCACCTTCATATCCTTCTCTCTGTTTCCCAAAGAGGCAAGATCCGCATTGACAAAGACGGCTTTGATAGTTGGTTCGGCCTCGAATTTTTCAAAGTACTTCTTCGAGCTCAGGATCTCTCTGTCGGTGTAGAAATGCAATTGAGCCCATTGTTGTTGATCCTTTGGGGTCTCGGCCATAAATTTGCTGAAGGGAATCGACAATTGCGTTGGAACCATCTCTATGATATTTTCTCTATATGCACCATTACGCAAATTTGTCTCGGCCAAAGGATGGGCCAACTTGGAGCCGGCAAAGGCTGTGATATAAATAGGAGCATCTGCTTTAAGACCTAACATATCAGCAGTCAAATCCACCTCGCTGGTGTTCACCAAGACCTGAGGTCTGAAGAAGACCCGTCCATAGGCATAATGGTTCTCTCTCAAACTGAACTCGTCATCGACACCGGTACAATAATACCCATAAGCTACAGGACTCAAGACATGTTTGGCAACATACTCAAAGTCCAATAAACTGTACACATGCTCAATACCAGGTTTGTTAACGATGTAGAGTAACCTCTTCAGTTCCTCTTCATCAAGAGGCTCCAAGTCCTCCTCTGGGGCATCGGTGATCATCACACCCAAAATCTCTCCACCGGTTAATTCATTCATGATCTCATCGGCAGAAGGAATGTTCAGGAAAACTTTAGTGGCATCTTTACCCGCGTATCTCATCAATATATCAGCTCCGGCTGGATGAAGTTTGAGGAACAGAGTCAAACTGTAAACTTTACTTTGGACCACTATCCAAGCATCTTCCGGTGAGGTGTGCTTGGAGATCTCATCATAGGTAAACACTTCCATTGTCTCCAATTTTATTTGGTTGGTCAATGTCAGTGCCACCCCACTCATCACTGCTAACCCGAGCCCAAGGCCGATGGACTTGACTCGAGGCTTGACCACCACCGAACTAAACCTACGACTGGCATTGAACCCGCCTCTCACAAAGACCTGTCTCGATCCTCTAAGAACACTAACCAATTGTCTCCTACTAAACATAGTGACTCACTTGATTTATGAGATTATCCCAACCTCGATCTTTATTTAAATGCAGGCTCTTTTTTTTTTAACTTCGGTATTTACCTATTTGGGCGCGATAAGCCTTAAGCGCAGTTTCTCTGTACGGTTTGGGCATAAACCGATGTAGACCAACTAGAGCCCTATAGTGTTGAGTCATAGTATTACGTAACTACAGGAGACATTAGATCCCAAAGGATCTGAACTAAACTGAGCTTAATACTTTATATCTTATATAACTAACCCCCACAAGATATCCACCATAAGTATCCAAGACATTGACCACTCTCAAAAAATGTAGTCACCTCTTGTTTAGCACACTTCAGTACCACACTCCTACCTCAACATCTGCTCCAATCCACATCCATCCCAAGTCCTTCCAAATCCATTGCTTACTCCTTACCAACCAGTTTCACCTCCACCTATACAGGTCCTCCTTTTTTCTCCCATAGAAACGCGTAAATGGTTTAGTGGTAAAATCCAACGTTGCCATCGTTGGGCCCCCGGTTCGATTCCGGGTTTACGCATTTTTTTTTTACCCCTTAACTTTTTTTTCCAGTCACTTGACAGAGGAAATTAGCTTTTAATTAGCTTAAAAAAAGCTTAAAATAAGGATTGTGCTAAGCTTTTGGTTTTTTTTTTTTTTTCTTTTGCCTAAGAAGCTTAAAATTTAGGGATAAGGCAGAAACAATGCTATTAAAAATACTGCACGTGGATAGATAAGTGATCAGATACCGAAACGAGGTAAGATCAGCATGCAACAATAGAGATGGGGAAATGAGAAGATGGAGCAGGGTAGTGTGATATCAGAGGAGAGGGGTAGTAGATTATATAGATTGGGAACTAGTCAATTCCACGATGCGGCAGCAAAAATAGACTTTTCTCGAACTTTAAATTTTCGTGAGGCTCTCCCCTCATTATAGGGGGGAAAATCCTCCCAAGGCTCTCTCCCCAAGGTTCGAACTGTCACGCACGTTTCTAATCGGTAAAAATTTTTTTAAGTACGCACATGGTTCAGGATCTCAGGGAACCTAACTCCATTTAAAGGGTGCACGGACTTTAAGGCGAGAGCATATAAATAGTGAACATCTCTCGAACTATATTATTTGCATAAACTAATCGAGATCCCTTTGAGATGAGTCTTACTGAGAAGAGTCTGATTGAAATTACTGAGGAAGACAATTCTTCTCTCAATGCCACTATTAAGAATGAGCGTGGTATCATCGAATACAACAGTGAGCTCCGTGCTTCCAGATTTAGTAAGAAGAAGAGTATCACTGATATTATGATGATCATCTGTTCTGGTGTTGCCTTAATTAGTGATGGTTATCAGAATAACGTCATGACTATGATGAATTCTGTCTTTACTGCTGAATACCCGGAAGTCTATGATTCCGTCTTGAAGACTCGTGTCTCCAATTCGCTTTTGGTCGGTGAGATCATCGGTATGATCGGTATCGGTTTGAGTTGTGATTATTTGGGTAGAAAGTTTGCCATTATCTCCACCACTGTTCTTATCATTGTCGGTGCTATCTTATGTGCTCTGCTGCACGGTACCACCACTTTGGGTATGTTCTGGATGATCATCGTTTGTAGAGGTGCCATTGGTTTCGGTGTCGGTGGTGAATATCCAGCTTGTTCTGCATCTGCCTCCGAGGCTCTGAATGAAACCACCAAGAGACGTGGTGGTGTCTTCTGTCTTGTCACCAATTTGCCATTGTCCTTGGGTGGTCCATTTGCTCTTATCATCTTCTTAATTGTCTTCAAAATCTGTGGTCCAGAACATTACTCCACCACATGGAGAGTTTGTTTCGGTCTTGGTGTCATCTGGCCAACCTCAGTCTTCTACTTTAGATATAAGATGGCCACTTCTGTCCTTTATAAGAACTCTGCCATGAAGAAGAATGTCCCTTACGGTTTGGTCTTCAAGTTCTACTGGAGAAGATTAATTGGTACCTGTGGTTGTTGGTTCATCTACGACTTTGTCACCTTCCCTAACGGTATCTTCTCCTCCACCATTATTCTGTCCGTCTTGGAGGACACCAGTGACTTGGAGAAGGTTGCCGAATGGACCTTGTTGTTGAGTATCATTGCCATCCCAGGTGTCTTTGTAGGTGCCTACTTGGTCGACAGAATCGGTAGAAAGTACACTTTGATGCTGGGTTTCTCTGGTTACTTAGTCATTGGTTTGGTCATTGGTTGTTCTTACTTCAAGATCTCCAAGATCGTCCCATTATTTATCATCTTCTACGGTATCTTCAACGGTTTCGGTAACATGGGACCTGGTGATGCCATGGGTTTGACTGCTTCCGAATGTTATGCCACTCCAGTTAGAGGTACCTTGTACGGTTTGTCTCTGGCCTTGGGTAAGACTGGTGCTGCCGTTGGTACCCAAGCCTTCACTCCAATCCAAAACAACTTGGGTAAGCAATGGACCTTCATCATCGCCGCCATCTTGGGTTTCATCGGTGTCGTTATTGCTTTCTTCTGTATCCCTCACTTGACTGACGAAGATTTAATGACCGAAGACATCAGATTCGAGAACTACTTGAGAGATAACGGATGGACTGGAACCTTTGGTTTGGAAGAGTCTGGCAACTACAAGACCTCTTCCGAAGAGGTCGAACAAGTCACTGAGCCAGTCAGTGACAAGAGTCTTTGAATTTTATAAATATAAGTCCCAAAATATATCTTTTTAATAATACATACAAACTCCTCAATATATATATTTAAAACAACCAGGTGTAGATCTTGGCGAAGATCGATTGCTTGTCGTCTCCAGGGACATAGTCCTCGGAGTCGGTCAAATTCTTGTAATAGTTGTACTCGTAATCTTCGACTTCCTTCAAACCGGTGACGAAGTCAACTTCTTCTGGCTTTCTAATCTTGGTACGTTTGACTACCTTCCAGAAGACAAAGATCAGGATGTTGACGAAGATCATCAAGTAGTAGAAGATGAAGTTCTCAGCGGACCACATACCTGGGATAAATACGGTGTAACCTTGGATACCACATACAATGGTCAAGAAGAAGAACACGATCCAGATACTGTATGGTTGGAACCAGGATCTGTACTTGTAAGTGGATCTGTCGATACCTTGAACGTTGCAAGCTCTGTTGAAGAAGATGTAAGTGACGGCCATGTTCCAGTAGGTGATCATTTGCGATTTGGTACAGATGGAGGTGATGTAAGTCAAGGCTTCGTAAGCACCACCACTACTCAATTCCAAGTACGACAAACAGGCAAAACACATGACAAATAAGACACAGAAGACTGGGATACCAGACTTGGTACAGATTTGGAAGAACGATGGAGCGTAACCTCTTCTCAGCAAAGAATACAATTGTCTCGAGGAACAGTAAACGTAGGAGTTACCGGCACTCAAGGCAGAAAGCAAGATGACAGCATTGACAATGTCTGGCAAAACCTTGATACCCAAGTTGTTCATGGAGATGACGTAAGGAGAAGCACCGGCATTGGAGGTACCAGCAGTGTGGGCAGCGACCAAGGTTGGGTCGTTGTAAGCAACCAAGATACCGACACACAAAGCACCGATGATGTAGAACAAGACCAATCTCCAGATAACAGTGTTGAAAGCGGCACTAAGAACACCTCTAACAGATTTGTGTCTGTTACAAGCCACTTCGTTACAGGCGGAACTTAAATATTCCGGGCCGACAACGAAGAAACAAGCAGTGGAAAGCCACAGAGACAACCAACCCTCGAATTTACCTAAGGAACCGGTAGTGATCGAACCAGCTCCGAACGGGTCGGTACCGAAGTTTCTGAATCCAAAGGCATCCTTAGCTGGGTTACCACCACACATAGTAATCAAGGTGAAGAACATCAACCCGATACAAAGGATCAACTTTCCCAAACTTAACCAAAATTCACTCTCACCAAAGTATTTCACATTGAAAATGTTGAAAGCCAAGTACAATACAATGATAATGGAGATCGGTATCAGAGCACTGAAGTCGTCTCTCCAATATTGCACAATAGCACTAACAGCAGTAATCTCAAAAGGAACGTATAACAGCTCCATTAAGAAGAAATTCCAACCGGAACTTACTTCAAAGGCCTCATCGACAACTCTACCAGCCATCTCAACAAACGGACCGGGAGTCGGATATTGAACCACCATCTCTCCAACAGCAGAGGTCAACATCAAAATGATCACCGTCCAGAAAAATGTGGCTATTAAAAGACCTGCAGGTCCACCGTTGATCAAACCACCACCAATGGTGACGAAAAGACCCGTTCCAATGGAACCTCCAATCAGAATTAATTGTAAATGTCTACCTTTCAAATGTCTCTTGGTAGTGAAATTCTTGTCCCATAACTGATGAACAGAAGAAGAGGAGTCCGAATGGTCCTCCAATTCCTTGTCATAGGTACGATCCCTAAGAATTTCATCTGGTTTATCCGAATATGAACTCATCTTGTTATACAAGTATTTAAAAAGAGAAGAGAGAGATCTCACAAAATGGGGATGTATCCCCTATTTATCTGAAGCCTTCACCCAAGTACGGAAAAAAAGAAATCTGCCCCCCAAGACTAACAAGAGGAAAAAATTTTTTTGACTATGGAAATTAAGGTACAATGATGTCATTTGGATCTCTAAGTACGAGTGGTCCATGGATCTATTATCCTATTGAGGGTCCCCTAATCCCATTATCTCTTCCAATTTTGTATGTATCAAGGTCCCTTTCCTTATCTTATCTGTTGTTGCTACTTGTTTATCTCTTTGGGAAATTTCCCAATCTCTTATCTTATCAGTTACAACCCTTTTCTTTCTGTCTCTTTCACTATATAACAAAAAAATACTAAGAAAAAAATTTAAAACTCGCAGCTGCGCACCATAATTAAGGAGTAAAAAACCGTTCAAAAAAACTTGAAAGGAAACTGACAGCAGATGTCTTGTATTGACGAGAAAAAAAGCGGAATTTCATAGCGAAAAAAGTAGTGCACTCCGTACCAATCTTCTCTTCACCGTCCTAAACCCCACATACTAAATGTCCAAATGATACATATACAGACCCTCCAAAAAAATTGTGTCTCGGCTATTCATAAAAGAATATACGCCCGATGTCGTCATAATTGTATAAAATGCACCTCTTTTACTACTCCCAGCCTTGGTCATGCGACACTACTTTCTGAGCCAATGCCTCACGGTAAAAAAGAAAAGGAGAGAAATTTTTAACTATGGGACTTCCCAATTAGGAAGTCCAAACCGGAGAACACCGAGGTATTAAAAATATTAGTGCGTGTTGTAACAATAGAGAAAAAATAGATTTTTTGGATATTTTTCACGACTTTGACTTTTTTCAAAAAAAAAAAAAAGTTTTGAAGAGATGGCCAACTAAGAGAGAGAGAGAGAAGGATGACGAAGATAGAGTTTCCTAGCACGATGTGAGTAAAGAGGTGATTGAAATTGGTTGGGTGATAACATTCGTACTAACATAATATCATAGAACCATTAGAATACCCTTTCAGGAGCCAAGACAGAGTGTGATACTGAAAAAGACATTAGAGCCAGATCCAGTATTGAAGCCGCAAGAGTTACAGGTTACATATACGGCAGAGGGGAAGGAATTGGTTATGCAATTCAAGGCAAGTTCAGACCGTATTTTAAGAGTCGGAGTCAATTCCACGATGGAATCGTTGAAAACAATAATCGAATGTATGGATGAATTTGATGGGAATAAGGATGTGCTATTTTAATAATATTTAATTCTGTAAAAGAATAGAAAGAGATCAGCTAGATTGTATCTTGAGAACAGGCCTAACTAATTGAGGCGTAAAGACAGAAAGATCCCCCCTTTTCTCATTAATCCCCCATTATATTATCTGCATGTTTCAGAAATTCTATTGAAACAAGAAAGCCCGCACTTTCCTCTGTGCAAGCCATTCCAAGCTGGCGGGCATCATGCACACGCACCCGGAGTACCGATCTGAAGCATGGTTTAAACTGCTTGTAATTGTGTCCTCTAAAGTATGCAAATTCACTGAACGACGATCCTTTTTTTCTTTCAGAACACTTTTATGCATTGAAAGCCTGCATAAAAGAAAGTGCATGGACTTTTTTATTTTAAACTTTTTGAGTGTAGTAGTTGAGGTGGAAATATTTTTGACACAGCAGCAGCAGCAGCAGCAATCGAGTAATGACTATGAAATTCGTCTAGATTTGAAGACCGGACTATTTGATAACAGTTGCAGTCATCGTAAAATACTTCATGCCGACTTAATTCGGTCAAATAAAATACCAATTTAGAGTTTCATGTAATATCTACAAGTGTTACGTCTACCCGGAGATCTCGATCGTTCTCTGCGATACTTTCCCTCAGTAAACTTATAACCATTGACCCGGACATAAAAGCCTCAAGCACAAACTCATCGATCTTATAGAGTGTTTTGCTTGCAGATCCTTCCATCTATTACTACTCCTATTATTTTTATGACGGAACTACTTTCCGCAGACGCGCAATTATTTTTAAAATTTCCTTGTCAAGCAGAAACGATCTTTCGATCTGCTTCTAACATGCATATGACATGCACTCTTGTAAAATTTACGAGCTGTAGATCCTTGAATAAAGAATAGAGGGCTATCTACAAGCGAAAAAAGACGACAATCTTTTTGATCTGGAATCTATTTGATGAGTGAATGTGCACAGTCTTAAGCTAAGACTTAAATCCTTGACATCAAGCGGAGTCAATCTCCTTCTTTCTAAAAAAAAAAAAATCATCTCGGCAACTGCCGCTAATAAATGACCAAAAGAGTGAGTGCACAAATCTGCACAGCAATTTATTAAGTTTTTTTTTGTTATACAGTAGTTTAACTCTTGATAACTTTCTTGACGATCTCTTCGACTTGATCCCAGTCATCGGTTGGCACTCTTGTCATTGTGATGTTATCTTGGCCGAAATACGATTGGATGTCGGTCAATACTTTATAAGAGGCCTTATCGTGGACGAAGGAGACACTGACACCGACTCTTCCGAATCTACCGGTTCTTCCTATTCTGTGCAAGTACGTAGCAGGGTCGGCCTTACCGAATCTGTCCACTGGTAAGTCGTAGTTGACTACCATGGAGACGGTAGGGATATCGATACCTCTGGACAAGACGTTTGTAGTGATTAACACCTTAGATTTACCCTCTCTAAATTGGTCGATCAATCTGTCTCTGTCCAGATTGTCCAAATCAGAGTGCAATACGGTGACGGTGTGACCTTCCTGGGTCATCTTCTTGTAAAGGAAATCGGCCGTCAGCTTCTTTTGTACAAAAATAATCGACGATCCGATCGTCAATAATCCGTAAAGTTCACAAAGAACCTCAAACTTGTGGTCTTCACTGGCACAATCCATGTACAATTGCTTGATCAGCTCGACGTTCAAGTCCTCGTGTCTCAATTCCAAAGAATTGGCATTTGGTACTACCTTGTTGGCAAATACTTTGACCTCCTTCGAGAAGGTAGCACTGAACAATACCAATTGAGTATCACTCTTGAGGGATTTCTTGATTCTAATACATTGGTTACCCAAACCTTGTTGGTCCAACATGTTATCGGCCTCATCCAAGACAAAGAGCTTGACATGTGCTGTGTTCAAGTACTTTCTTTGAATCAAATCCATAGTCAAACCTGGAGTACCAACGACAATTTGAGCAGTGACACCAGAGTTCTTCGGTACCGATCCTGGAACGACCAATTGAAGCTTGATATCGGTGAACTTGGACATCTCAGAGATAACCTCCATCGTTTGTCTGGCCAATTCTCTGGCTGGAGACAATATTATGGCTTGTGGACTGTTGATAGTAGGATCGACTCTGGATAACAGAGTCAAGGAAAAGGCAGCTGTCTTACCAGTACCAGATTGCGATTGACCAATGAAGTTCTTTGGTGGGTTGGATAACAAAAGTGGCAAGGCCTTCTCTTGAATCTTGGATGGCTTTTGGAATTTCATGGCGTACAAACCCTTGAGAAGTTCTGGAGTCAATCCAAGCTCTTCAAAGGACTTGGCAGAATAAAGTGGAGAATTAGGATCCAGTTGTAAATCAGCCAACTTGACTTTGACTTCGTAAGTGGAGTTGATCAAGTTGGATTCAGCTTCTTTGGCCAGAGGCTCTTCAGAAGCAGGGGCCTCCTTGGATTCAGACTCAGCCTTTTCCAGGTCTGCACCGTCAACAGTTTCCTCCTTAGCTGGAGAGGACTCTTCCAGAGCATCTTTCAGAGGCGCTACTTCAGTCTCTTCTGGCAGCGTTCCTTCCTTAGAAAGATTCAATGAAGCCAATAAATCAGCAGCATCTTTAGCTTCCTTCGTATCTATAAACTAATTAATATCAAAATCAATGATGATTTGTCATCTTTCTACTTACCAGTGGACATGATCTGATTATCTGTTTCTCTATAGTATGTGGAAGACTTCCGAAGTTTTTTTTTTTTTTTTTTTTCAATTTCCAAAATCTTTGGCAGTTCAGCTGTCTGTGCCAATAATGGACAATGAAAAATTCGTGTGAAAAAAAATTTATATAGTGAGAGAGACATAGAGTGAACGAAGTCGACGAAAGATGATGTTTAGATCCGTGAGCAAGGTACGGAGACTCGGGAATTTGGGACTTCAAAGAACTTTTGTGAGTCTTCCTGAGATTCCATTCATTGATCAAAATAAAGCCGAAGGGATCAAGGGATTATATACTGCTCAAGGTCTTCAAACAGCATGGTATGACATCAAGGAAACTGGTAAGGAATTAGAGACTTTGATCGAGCAACTGCCGAACAGAGCCAGTTTGATGAGCTCGGTAGAGAATGCCAAGTCGAAAGGTGCCGAACTGGAGTTGGAATCTTTGATTAGTTCCAGTTTGAAAACCCCAGATAGTTATGCTGTATTCAATTTGGCATCTCAACTTTACAATTCCTATTTCAGCATCAGTTCCTTGGTGGGCAATTCTGAGACTGTAATATCAAAACCTTCCGAATCTGCCATGTTTCAAAATCCAGATTTACAAACCGAGGATTTCAGCAATAGTCCTCGGGACTTCCTTCTCGAATGGATCGAACATTCGTTTGGATCTCTCGTTGAATTTAGAACGTTACTTCTCAACTCCAACCTGGCTATAAAAGGGAACGGATTCACTTGGCTCGTTGCCAGAGGTTTCGTCAGAGACGACTTACAAAGAGGAACCACTCCAGGAACCAAATTCGACAAGTTATTTGTCGTCAACACGTACAATAATGGAACTCCCTTTTTCGAACAGTTTGCCGGACAAATCGAGCAACTCACCAACGAAAACCCTAACAAGGAGAACATCTTGGACCCTAAGATCGTGGCCAGATTACCAACCGTGCAAGAACTGAAATTCCAAACCACCAAGTTGGACAAGTCCTTCTACTTACCATTGTTACTGATCAACGGATCTCCTTACCTGTACTTACCAGATTACGGAGTCTTTGGAAAGAAGTTGTACTTGGACAACGTGTGGAACTCCTTGGACTGGCAACTGATAGCCTCCAGATTGCCAAGCAGCAACGAAAGACCAAGATTCTGAACAACTGTATATAGAAGAAACACTTGTTTTTTTAAAAAAAGTTTACAAATACTTATAAATGAGGGTCCCCTAATTCTTCCTTCTGATACTCTTGACTCTATTCACGAGGGACTTCTTTCTTCCCAAGCTTTGATTATAGTTGAAGTCGTCTATTTGCAGCAGTTTTGGCAGAGGAGCCCCGTCGACAAAGGTGGAACTTCCCAACCCCAAGGAGGTTTGTCCGTGGACCGGCTCCAGTTTTGTGGTGGAATCGAATTGGATCACCGACATGTCGTTCTTGATTCCTCTAAGCGTACTTGTGGATTGGTTGATTTGGTTCAGTCTCGAGTTACCATAAACAGCAGGTTGCTCTGAGGTTGGCATTCCAAAGGCGTAATCGATTAATTGCTCTTTAATAGGTTGATGTGCCAGACCTTTAATCGACGAATTAGGACCATCAGCTGGGAACAGCAGTACCGGAGCAGCCTTCGAGTTCTTATTTCTGTGAGGTGTACAAGCTTCAAATGGGCCATCGTGGTGGAACCCGCCGCCAAATAACCCTGTAACATCCAATTTATCTATGGTATCCAAGTTCTTCGGTTTCACAGCCTCTTTCTTGCTCTTGCTCGATCTGTGTGGTTTCTTCTCACCTTCACTATGTGATCTATGTCTATGACTAGACCGATGACGATGACTTCTGTGTGACGATTCTGCCTTTTCATCTTTGTACAGAGCGTTGGCCTTCTCTCTTCCAGCGGCCTCCTCGTAAGAAGGTGGGGGCGCCGCAGGACGGCCTCCACTTCTACTCTTAGTAGACGATGGAACTGCTCTGTATTCTCTTCTGGATTCATTGGTACTCGTCGATGTCGCACTCAATGCATCGGCAAATGGATTGTTCGCATAACTAGACATTCTAAATGGTAAGTATCGTATTCACAATTATTGCTAAAGAAAAGAAGATTTTGTTTTGCTTTGTTATTTTTTTTTTTTTCTTTCCCTTAAACTTTGTCCCAAATCGATCACACACAAAAAATAGAAGCAAATAAAAAAGAACACGAAAATAGGCACACTTTATTTTTAATTTTTTCCCTTCTATCTAAAGTAGGTGAATCGACTTAGCCCAGTACCTGAGTCGCTTAACAATAAAGTCATGTACGTTTCATCTGAAACACGGCTGTGTGGTTGAGGCAAAGTGAGGAAAAAAAAAATCAGGTGCTTGCATTCACATCTTGGTCTAGACCCCAAAATGTCTAGCAAGAGAGGCTCATCCATTATTGTGGGTGATGTCTTTTTGTTTTTGTTTTCTTTAAAAGCTGAGCAAAAAAATACTTACTTATGAATTACTACTGAGCTATCGGATCCAGCTCTTTGAGGCACACTTGGTTTGGCAAATGCTCTGATATCGACGAAATCAAGCTCCTCTTCAGCTTCATTATCGCTCAAGGTCTCCAATTCCTGGTTCTTCTTGATCCACGCCTCGAACAGTTCCGGATTAACCAGCTTCGTCGTCCGGTTGATCTCGTTCACCGTGGGCGTGGAATTGGAAGAATGTTGCCGAAATGGATTATGCGCAGATATCCGCCTACTCCCAGTGGATTGTGTAGATGTAACAGATCCATTCAGATGACTATAAAATGAGGCCATCTTTTCCACTCTTCTTCTTCTTCTTCTTCTTTCTCGACTGAATGAAAAAAAAAGTTCAAACAAAAAAAAAAAATAAAGTAAACTACACTTTTAACTACCACCAAAAAAATGAGGAAATATACCTAAAGTAGAATTTTTTTTTGTGTATGTGTAGGCGAGAGAGAATAAAAAGACACGTCTTGTGTGTTAAAGTGATAAAAAAAGGTGGGATACAGGTGAGTATCGGATGATTAATATCAGACCAGAATGCAGTCATGATTAAGTTCTATGTGGTGAGATACCAAATTGAATCCAGTTTCGTCAATCACATGCCAAAATGGAAGGCTTATCAACGTTTACACTCCCGACCCTTAACCTCCTTCCATTACAGGGTAAATTCCTCCCTAAAATAAATGACGCGTAATAAGCTTACTTTCTATTAAAGATTTTCAGCCGCCCCTAATTTTTTTTTTTGCTTCCGCCAATCTAGAAAGAAGAAAAAAAAACAGCACCGGCTAACTCAGACAAAACAAAGTTCAAGGTACAAGGATTAACGAATGATTTTTTTCGGAGTGCAAGAGGGGAGGACGGAGGGCGTGTGGAACGGGACTCCATTCCCAAAGTTTAATTGTTAAGGTGCTCTCAAGATAAAGGCGTATATACAGTACCGAAAAAAAGAAAATTCCCACACCGAACCTTATCACATACCAATTTAATACTCGATCACAGCACACATAAAATCGATCTAGACAGATGGCCTGAGAGCAGCGACACACTGCATTTTGCATTGCCTGCCTATTTTTTTTTTTTTTTCCTTCTTTCTTTTTTTAACCTCGGCGATAATCTATGTACGAGTTCAAGGCGAATTGTTTGGGGAAAATGTAATATAGGTTTTTTTTTGTCGTGGGTAAAAATTTAAGAGGCAGTACATAAGATAGATTCCGCCTTTCAAAAGGTGATCTCGCTTGAGTAGGGAGATGTAAAATGACGAGGGAATTAAGGGACTCCGGAACTCGAACAAGAAAGAAACGGGAATCCAGCCACCATTCAGACTTGAATTTGAATAAATAATACCAGAAGCTAAATCTTAAAGTTAAATCCGAATGAATTTCATGATTTGCTATTCGCATATGCGGAGGAAAAATCGTCACTAAAAATTATTACGTCTACCAAATTTATTATCGACCCTAACCAACTTAAAAAGGGCAGCCTCAAGGGGAATTGTATTAGACAAGGGGGATTAACTCCTATTTGAGGGTTAAAATCTACAAGGGTGTATTGAGTCGAATTAAAAAAACACTCTTCTTAGGCGCCTGGATAATGTGCAGTTTAATACGAAACTGTTATACTTTAGAGTTTCGACACAATAGAATTTAGTTGCAAAAATGATCTTCCAGAATGTGTTCGATTGGAAACCCTAGTCAGTTTCGAATAATTCTTGCTAATGCATCTTGAGTTAAAGATCTATTGACCGCCTTAGGTCAGACCTAGATGCTTGTAAATCGGGTTGCATCGTATTAAAGTGTTTGATGTTGAGGCAACTCAATCCTTTCCGAGTAAATTAACTCGCCTTACATGACCACTCAACTCCTGTATTGCTCATCATCATCGCCCAGAGATAATTAATCTTTGGTGCATTTCCTCATAAAAAAATGCCTTCCGGCTTAAAAATAATTTAAGGCAAGGAAAAAAAAAAGACTTGGCTTGGACTCTTTTTTTTTTTCTCAGTTTGCTCCGCGAAAAATAATAGGGTCTGCAGCTTACATCACATAGTGAAGGCTGCTCTCTAGATCGATCCTCCGACATACCCTTCATAAAAAAAAATGTGTGTCAGTGTGCGCCTCGGGGGTAAGTTTCATATCGCAATTTGAAGTGTCAGCGGCTAATTCAAGGTCCAACATTGCTCGATGTTACATCGCGCGGGCGAGAGAAAGACGCCTGCTCTCTGATGGGGAACTAGAACAACTGCAAGATTGATCCTTGAGTTGACAAAGCCAGGATTCCTTCGATTGTGGGAAGAAAACATTAAGGATTTCCGGCTAAGAAGAAGTGAAATGCAAAAGAAAATGTGTTCTGAAAAAAATAAAAGTTGAGGTTGAGTTGAATAGGATTCGCAGAGCTCACAATATGCAAAAGACGTTCTGATCGGTAAAATAAGATTTGTCTTGCAGTATGTAATATGTAATACGCATGCACATTCAATAGAGGAAAAAAATTCGAGTGCTTAAAATTAGTTTCCGAGCGGAAACTTTCAAGCTGTCAGAGCGCAATATCGAATTGTAAGTTAAGTTCCTTACCTACATGATGCATGAATCTTCTCTGTTTCAACTTTTTAGGCTTTTTCATTGCCCTTTCTTTTTTCCGCTTCCTTCATCTCGTCTAATTTTATAAATATAAGCAAGATCCCTTTCAAACGCAATGTATCTTTCTATTGGGTCATGAGTCAAATATCTCTTCCAAGAAACTCTCCTTCCGAAATTCGGTTACCATCTATCTCCACCTTAGCACAACAGAGTGACATCCGCTTGCCGGAGTTGACTGCTCCTGCTATACCTAAGGATTTATCTAAGGATAAGGAGGCCGCCTTTACTCTGGCGTCTTTGGTCCAACTCTCCAAGACTGAGAGAACCCTTCCTCAACCTATTGTTTCTAGTCGTCCACAGGACCACGATTCGAATAGCTTGAGATCGAGTTCGAGTGAACTTGCCAGTTACTCGAAACCTTCTCCGCCTCATGTTGAGTCACACTCTATAAGGTCCAACTCCTTTGTGGATCCACATACTCAAAGCAACGGTCCTACTCGCGTAGCGTCCTCCATTCCTCCACCTGTTATTACTGCTGCTGGTCCAGCTTATAATTACACTACTCAACCTGACTCAAGAGCCTATTATTCCCCACCTCCCCCACCACATCATGCCTACCCACAATATCCCCACATGACACCTCCATTATACTACGCTCCCGAGCCAGCCGACTCCAAGATGTTGAAGTCGAAGAACCAATTGAGCTGCCAAAGATGTGGCACTACAGAAACTCCAGAATGGAGAAGAGGACCTAACGGTGCTAGAACATTATGTAATGCTTGTGGATTATACCATGCCAAGTTGGTGAAAAGAAAAGGAGCTTTGGCCGCTGCTGAGGAAATGAAATTTAAGAAGGTGAAGAACAACCGGTCCAATCTGAGAACCAGACTTGTCTCTGTACCTTATGGCCAGGAAAACGTTGTGTTGAGTAAATACCACTTGGAAGTGATGCAACAGCATATGGCTCCTAATATGCATCATCCACAAGGTTTTATTCATCATCTGCAACATGGTATGCCACCACAAAGTGCTCCACAATACCATATTCCAGCTCCTCCAATGCCACAACAACAGCCTTTACCAGGTACTGTTGCCCTGATACCAGTGCAACATGCCCCGTATATGGCAACCCCTCCTACTGTGTATCAAAGCTATCAATAAAATACATGCCGTTGCCCTATTCTATTTTCCTATTGTACGGATTTTAATCCGATGTAATAACTCCACGTCCCTTTCCCCCAAAATAGAATCAGGACAAAAAGAAAAAGCAAAGAGAAGGCTAGAAAGAACAAAAAAAAAAAGAAAAAAGAAACCAGATTTCAGCATTCGAATGCATAACCCGATTTCGATAGAATCATAGGTTATAGTTCAAGCATAATATTAATTCTGAAATGCGACATCTGCAAGAATGATGTTCCAGCGTGAAGATAACTTTACCCAAAGGTAGATCTGCGATTGACAGAACCGAGCTCCAATAGAGTTCAATTATGGGAGGCTTATTACATGGGGACGATATCTAATATCACATGGTTTACAAGATAAGCTAAATATTTTTTTTTTAGGCTTAACCCTTGCCCAAAATTCGCTTTAAATAATATTCTGCAGTCTTGCAGGAAAAGAAAAAATGCCTTGAAAAGGATCTGCGGTCCTTAACTCTAAACCTAAAAGCTTGGGTTTGAAAGTAGTTAAGGGCTGCTTTCATTTGGGAAAGCGACAGAATATACACTTTAAACTTTGACTGCAAACAATACGTCGACCGCCCGGTTAAACGAATAGTACCAATTTTTCTGACACTGCTTATGACGGAATTCAGGTCGTAAATCTTCGATGTTTGTAGCAAAATAGAATCCCATCTAATTTCGAGTGCACAGCCAGTGTTCGGACCAAACTACCATGATAATCAGATCTCCGCCTGATTTCTGGAGATCTCTTGCTAACCGAAATTCCCCGTTTCAGATCGTACATTGTAGATCTTGACAGCATAAATTAATCGGTAGTGTCCCTCGTATCAAAAAGCTCGGTTTCCCCGCGTAACAAAAAACTAAAAAAAAAAAGAATGAAGGAGCACCACTTTAAAAGAGACATTGCATTGGTTGGTACGATGGCAGTGACAGAATTTCCACCTTTACGTAAGTACAATGATAGAAGGAGTTGATTCATTGATGGATTGTTACTAATTTTTTGTTTAGTTAGCCATGAGGAGATGAAAGAGCATAAGATTCCGTTGGCGTACCGGGATCGGTGTGCGGGACTTTTGGTTCCGTTGAATAAGTGCCGGATGGAAGGATGGTTCATGCCATGGAATTGTGTTCAAGAGCGTCACGATTATGAGGAGTGTCAGTATTTGGATTTCAAGAGAAGAGTCAAGGAATTGGAGGAAATCAAGCTGCTGAGAGATGCTGAACAGAAGAAGTGAGGGTATTTATATTTATTTATTTAAGTGGCGGAAGTGTCACTGTCTATTTATTGAAGAAAATCACACTTATTTATTTAAAGAGTTATTATTAAAGAGTATTATTTGAAGAATTATTTAGTATCAGGCTTATTTATTAGCATATATTTTTTTGCCTGCTAGTTGGAGTAATTTTCATTTTTTGCTGTGATTTTTTTTCGCGTTTTGTTACAAACACAAAGACGACACGAGAGGGCTATGGATTATCTCTTCAATAGTAGTCGACTTCCATTTTTTGGGAGAAGTGGGACTGGGGATTTGGATAGTATACGAAAGAGTCGCGAGAAGGCCAAGAGTTCTTTACAAGAGTTGGTGGATACTGGAGATGACGACAGTTTAGACATGATCATCAAGGATGCTGGGTTGAGTAAGAGCAGGTTCAATTACCAGAAGCTGGAGGATCAGATTGTGAGAAGGGAGAAGGATGAGAAAAGGCGGGAAGAGAAGATGGCGGAGCGGTTGAAACAGAAGGAGCAGCAGTTGTTTGGGAAGGAGTTGGATCCAGATGAAAGTATCGATGCCACGATGAGAAGACACGAGCCGAGGGAGAGTAAACTTAAGGCCTCCCCATTGCCTAAGAGTCCACCTGAAAATATAAAGGAATGGAGGGAGAAATTGAGAAGGGAGGTGAAGTATGAAATGAAGAAGGATCTGACACCGAAGGTAGTGAGGGAAGAGCCAGTCAGGGAAGAGCCAATGAAAAGAGATCCCCCTAAAGATTATGCCCTCCTTGCTAGTGTTGAAGAATTGAGGTTAGAGAAGGAAAGATTACAGAAACAAGTGACCAAGTTAGGAAAGGAGAAAGATTATTATAAAAGACGCCTGGAAGCTGCTGAGCAACAACAGGAGAGATTGGAACTGAAATTGAGAGAAGTGATGTATGAAAATAGCAAGATGTATCATAAATTGCAACAAGAGGAGGAACAAGAAGTGAAGGTGGCCGATGAGCGTGACATTGTCGACAATACGACGCAGTTAATTAACTATGCCCGAACATTCATTTAGCATCTAATTTTAATTTGAATTTGATATCTCCGTCGTAGCCTGGAGAGATTGGTTGTTGTTGGAACTTGGTTGGTTCCTTGTCCAGTGACCAGGACAATTTACCCCCGTAAGTGACGTAACCGGTTTCTTTATCGTACAGGAATTGAGCCAGAGTGACTCCGCTTCCACAGGCGAATTCGTTGGCCTCGTTGATTCCACAAGTTCCCTTGGAAGATTTCAAAGTGTAACCACCGAAAGGGGCCTTGGAAAGAGAGAAGGTGGCACAAGTTCCACTCTTGTACCATCTACCGTTGGAAATCAAGCAACCCGATTGACCAGTCAATTTCAAAGGACCTCTTTTGGTGGAAGGAGGCGAAGGCTTTTGAGGAGGTCCTGGTTTGAAACCTTTAGGTAAGAATTTGATGCCTTGTTCTGGACATCTAGAAGAGGTCAACGTGGGGATTGGAATGAAATCTCCAGAGATGACCGAACCTTTGACGTGGTAATAATACCAGACTTCTTGTAAGGCTTGATACTTATTACAAGCAATGAAGACAGGTTGACCAAAATGGGCCGAAAGAGTGTTTTCGATTTGGGCTTTCGAGTAAGTTTGGGACTCCGAGGGGACAATACCGTTTTGCAGTAACCATTTATATGTTGGGAGCAGTTCGAAGAGCTCGACGGTCTTTTTATAGTAATCTACCACGTTTTCGTACTCGGTGAATTGGGAGCCGTAACATTGAGGTTTGATGGTGGACATACAAGTGGCGTGTTTATTGAATTCGTGTTCCCAGAGTTGTTCATCTTGGCCGTTGAAATTCTTCCAGTAGTCTGCCATTTTGTCCAACAATTGTGTTTCATTGGACTTGGTAAGGATGTCTCTTACTGGTTCTTTGAGGTTGAGAGAACTGTCACAGAATTGTTCGTAAGAGCCATCACAATTGTCTGGCCAAAGTCCATGAAGAGTGAAGAGATCATCTGCACCGACAGCGGGGTAGTAATCCCAGAATTGAGTCTGAAGGACAACGCCACCGGGATACTCGAAACAACACGAGTCCTCGATATAGGACGTGTTAGTACACGAGATTGGAATGTCCACGGGACAAGTATTGGATTCTTGGGAAAGAACCTGTTGAAAGAATGGAAGTGATGACCCGACTTTGAAGCTTATTAAGCTCAAGAGGGTGAGTGTGAACATAAGCGATGGGACTGGTTTGAAGGCTGTCAAAGCTGGAGAACGAAAAGGGAAAGGAAGAGAAAAAGAGAAAAAAAAAAGGCAAGAAAGAAGTTTACCAACAACCATAATGTCAGTTGAAGTTAGTCCTATGGAGATTGAGGGTAAGTAATGGCGATGGGAGAGTGATGTAGTTTATACTAACCTACTTAGATGACCTCATTAAGAAGTACCAAGACCACGAGAAGATCATAAATGAGGAGTTCAAGATCTGGAAGAAGACCGTTCCTTTATTGTACGAGACGGTCTATACGCATGTGTTTGAATGGCCGAACCTTACTGTTGATTGGAGTCCGCTGAAGCCGGAAATCAAGGGCGATGAGGTTATACTGCAATTTGCCATTGGAACTCACACCTCTGGTAATGCTGACGATTACTTGAACATCTGTTCCATTGCTCTTCCCAAGACGTTGATAGACTCTTCTTCCTCAATCAAGGTTCCTGAAACAGCCGCCAAGACGAGCAAAGTCTCGGTTGTGAAGCTGATAAAACATCCTGGTGAAGTCAACAAGGCCAGATACAACTGCTCGGGATCCAAGATCGCCTCCTTGACCAACGAAGGTGGAATCTTGATCTTCGATACTACTACTGGTAATGTCGACCTGGAGTTGAAATTCCACGAGAAGGATGGGTTTGCCTTGGCTTGGCATCCAACGAACGAGAGTTTGTTATTGAGTGGGACTGAAGATTGTAAGATTGCCGTGTGGGATCTCAGTAAAGACCCTAAGGCTCCTATTAAAGTGATCACTTCTCATGAACTGGTGGTCAACGATTTGTGTTGGAATCCAAAAGTTCCTACCATGTTTGCTTCGTGTAGCGATGACCGGTCAGTCCAGGTCCACGATTTGAGATCGGAAGATGGTATTCCTGTCATGACTTTGAAGAATGCCCATGGCGATTTCGACATCAACGCCGTTCTGTTCAACGGAGAAGTGGGACATTTATTGGTCAGTGCCGGGTCCGACAATTTGGTAAATTGTTACGATTTGCGTCTGTTCGATAAGCCGTTCCGCAAATTGTATGGACATACGTCATCCATCACTCAACTCAGTTTCAATCCTTTGAGTCCATACTTGTTGTTGTCGGTCGGATTGGACCGTAGAGTGCTCGTATGGGATTTCAGAAGATTGGATCAAGGAGAGGTCAATGAACAGGAATTCATGAAAAACGCTTCGTACGATGATCCAATGTTATGTTTCATCCATGGAGGATTCACCAATACCATCAGTGAATGTCAATGGTCGCCATTCTTGGATGATGTCATCGTTGGTTGTGCGGAAGATAATTTGTTGGAAGTATTTAAACCGTACCTCATAGACGATGAGGAAGAAGAAGAAGATGAGGAAGGAGAGGAAGAGGAGGAATGAATGTGTATTTCTATTTAGATTGTATTAATTGATAACCCATCACTATAAGACTGTCGATTTTGGACTGAATGAACTCCAATTGTTTGTCTTTTTGTAAAATGCTATTAGTCAAATCTTCCAGTCGTACCTCGTACCAATAAGAGTGTTTCAAGCACTTGGTCTTTGGCTTGGCACAAGTTTGGAACAGGACAAAGGTTTCGCTGGTGTGTGATTCTTGATACAGGGCGAGGAGTTGGTCGTGGGTGATGTTCAAATCCAGGAGAGACGCGATTGGGGCGGGGTAGGTCTCGGGAGTGCCGATGTGGAAACCACAGATGTATTTCTTCTTTGGTTCGCCGAGCTCGGTATTGAAGAGTTTGGCGATCTCCTTGCAGTTGTTCCAGTTTAGGAGTTGTTGTTTGAGGTGGCTTCGGTCTTGGTTGAGGAGATCTAATTGCAGTCTGAGGTTGGTGATTTGAGATTTGATGTCATTTGGAAGGGGCAGTTCATCTTTAGGAGGAGACGAGCCAAGTTGCGACAGTTGGTCGAAGGATTGGACATGGATGAGAAATTGTGCAAATTCTTGTTTCGTGGAGTCTTTGGCGAGGTTTAGAAGGTGTTCTCTCATGAATTGTTCACCGTGTTCTTCACTACAGTATTTACTCGACTCTGCAATCGGATCCATACAGGACTCGAGTCGACACTTCTTCTTCCAAAGGGTGTGGCCCTTGCCGAAGAGAATGTCACAGAATTTGCAATAGTAGTTGTTGACCAACTTCTGGTACTTCTTATCGAGGTCCATACACGTGAAATGGAACCATTCGTCACATCCATCACACAGTACCATCAATTCACCGTTATCGGGACGACGACACACACAAAACACTTCCTCTCCGTTCGAGTCAGTGGGTGATGCAGAAACGTAGGTCCGATATTGCAGGATCAACTTCTTGTTCTCCTTTGTCTCGGGGACATGTTTGAGGAGCAGTAAACGTTGTTTAACCTGGGCCATGGTAGTGATAGAAGAGAAGGAGGAAAAAAAAATACAGATAAAAGGGATTTAAGGCTACGTGAAGTATACTACAGCTGACTCTAACATGACATTCTATTCTCTAATAACTATTTAAACCCCTGATTGTATATTTGTGGTTATTACCACCACTAACCAAGATCTCATGGGCCATATCATCTATAGCGCCGAAGTGGTCTCTTTGGAATCTGTACGACAGTTCTGGACCGCCGATTCCTCTATTGAATTGTGGACTGAGCAATGGACTCAAGAGCGGGGACAAGTTTTCGTCGTTGAACACGGCATCTTCCAAGGCATGGTCCACCAGGTTCTCGATCGTCTTATCTGTGACATTGACTGCGACAAGACTCAGTAAGATGAAGAGCATCCCTGAATAGTACATGATTCCGGTGTTTTGGATGCCGTAAAAGATGGAGTCACAGGTCATTCCAATTGGAATGGCAGCTGTTAAGGATAAGGAGGTGACTAATGGAGAGGTATAAAGCATCAGAATGACGGAACAATAATCTGAAATGGCAGATAATAATCCATTCAGAATGACCACTGCCCAAACAGCTAAAGAGGGAGGTTTGGTGAATTCACCGATAAAAGGGACATAAGATCCTAAAAGGATCAATGGCCAAAGAGTCAGCAGAGTTGCGACACCGACAAGACCAAAGAGGAAACGTTCGTCGACTTTCTTAACAGCTGACTCTCCAATACGGATCTTGATCCAGATCAAATAACAGGCATAGAAAAATGAGCCACAAAGGGCAAGACAATCACCCAAGAGGGGATTTTTGAGTTTGTCATCTTCGGAGAGAGAATCTTTGAAAGTGATGAGCAGAACACCCAGGATGGCCATTAGAAGAATGGCCATTCTTTGCCAAGTGATGGCTTCTATTCTTGTGAGGGCACCGAGGATGAGGGTGAAGAAGGAGGCTGCAGTGGTGAGAAGAACTTGTTGGGATGAGGAGGTGAATTCAAGCAGATACAGAGCGAGGGCATTGTTGAGGAAGTAGAGGAACAGGATTTGTATGCTGAGAATGATGAGTTCTTTGGTGGTGAAGGGTTTTTCGGATTCGTCTTCCTCGATAATTTCTTCTATGGGATCCTCTTTCGAGGAGAAGAGATTGGGAATGAAGTAGATCAGAAATCCAGTTCCTGTCATGTAACTAATAAATACGGGTTGGCCATTATAGAGGCCATTCTTGATCACAGAGTTGATGATCTGGTTCCCTATCATCCATGTCAGGATCGAGACAAAGATCATAAAGAGCCCGTAATTCCATCGCCTTCTCTCCTCCAGCTTGATGAGATCAACGACATCGGATCCTCTCGTAATGAGAGGCTCGTGACTTCCAAGTGCGGGAGTCATCTATGCTTAACCAGGTATGGACCTTATTCTGTTCCTTCTCTTGTGATGTCCTCTCTTTTTTTTTTTCTTATTGTATGCAGCGGAAGTCTTCTCGAACGCGGCGCGGAAAAGTACTGGAAGCGGTGAAAAAAAACGATAAGGAGTGAAAAAAAATAAGTAAGAGCTTATCAGTAGGGAGGTAAAAAAAGAGGGATGGTTGAGAAGTCTAATCCGTTGCGGACGGTGGATGTCGGCACGGTGAACGAGGAGATTGCTAAGGAGGTTTTGGATGCGGCAGTGAACCAGGGGTTCTTGTTTGTGGACGGTCACGATTTTACTCAAGCGGAGGTGGATGCTTTATTTGAGTTGAGTAAGACTTTCTTTGAGTTACCGAAGGAGGAGAAGAATAAATTTCCGATCGATAACGATGATTGTGGGTATACGGATTATGGACAGGAACTGTTGGATCCTGAAATGAATGCTCTGGGAGATCCGAAGGAGCTGTTCAATTTCGGTCGGTTCAATTTCACTACGGGGGAGTGTCATAATGACGGCATACCTACGGTGTTTGAAGATAAGGAAGAATTATTGAGAACGATCACCAAGAAATTCTATGCATTATCGATGACGGTGCTTCGATTATTGGCGATTGGGATGGAAATTGAGCTGGATAAGGGAGGATCTGAATGGTTTAGTTTAAGACATAAACCTGAACTGAAGCAGATCACACTGATGAGGTTCTTGCATTATCCATCGGTGAAAAGTATGAGTCCGGAAATCGCGATTAGAGCCGGTGCACATACAGATTATGGAACGATTACTTTGTTATTCCAGAAGAAAAATGAAGAGGGACTCGAATTGTGTACGGAGACGAGTAAGGGGTGGCAATTAATCCCGTACATTGAGTCGAGTAATGAAAAGTACTTGGCTGAGGGTAAAGCTGCACCTATTATTGTCAACATAGCCGACCAATTAAGTTTCTGGACAGGGGGTTTACTTAAATCGACTAAGCATAGAGTGGTATTGCCTAAGGATAGTGACGATAGATATTCGATAGTGTTTTTCTTGAATGCTGACGATGATGTTTTGTTGGAGCCGATTCCAAGTCGGTTGGTCTCGAATAAAGAGGGTATTTTAAACGACAGGGGAGAGATCATGACGTCGAGAGAACATTTGACAGCTCGTTTCGAAGCGACATATAAAGAGGGTCACTAAGATTCGCTCCTTCATCCCGAACTCAATTTCAGATTTTGACACCCGGTCAGTTCCTTATTTTTTATGGAGGATTCATGTAATGTCATCTCTAAGAACGTTCCCCACATTTGCACCCATCGGCCCGATTAAGCTCGGGTCTAAGAAAAAAAAAATCTCTTAGTAACCGGTGAGCAGCAATATTAAGTAATAGGAGTAAAAGTTTATAGAGCCTCTCTTACACATGACAGCTTAAATAATCCGGCAACTGAAATAAGACTGTGCTTTGTTTTAAAGTTTAAACCCCCCCTTTTTCTAAAAACAATACAGGGGTGTAAAAATTTCTCATCTTTTCTCCAATCTCAGCCACACCCCTCACTTTCCCCATTACTTTGACATTTGCTGGGTTTTTGGGCTCCACCTGAGCGACGAGATGTTTTAAATGTGGGGAATTGAGCGAGTGATTTTGATCTTGTCATTGCAGGGGTTGAGGGGTGTCCGAATGAAATAGTCTGGTTTTAAGGATATTGGTTTAATATATAAAGCCAAAGTAAATGTGTACCCCTTTTTTTCAATAGTAATCACAATGCCAGCTTCAACAGTACAAAAGATTGATATTGAGCGTGAGATTAACTTACCAACGGTTTACGAACCAATTAAGGAGAACATTAAGTATGAAGAGGTTTACGGGTATGAAAAAGCCGATCCGAAGTTCCTTCAAAGGAACTCGGCTGATTTGGGGGCTCTGGTGAATGAATGGTTGCAGAAATTTAACCTGGTTTTGGGTGACAACAACTTGGCCAATCTTGATCAAGTGATTTGTTCTCATACTGCATGGAGAGATCATATGTGTCTTTCTTGGGAATTCCATCAGTACCATGATCTGGAATTAATCGAGAAGGCTTTGAAACAGAAACAACCAAAGTTCCAATTGAAGAATTTTAGTCTTGATACCAAAGCCGACAATCGTCATCCTTCTGGATTCTTCTTGGCCACCATCCATGACAGTTCCCAGACCGAGGATGGTGTTCCGATCGAGTTTCTTCAAGTGTATGTCAAGTTCGAGACCAAATACGGTCTCGGAAAGGGACTTATTAAGTTGATCTCCACCTCCAAAGGATTGAAGGCTTACACCATCTACACTGCCTTTGACCAGCTCTTCGGTAATGAGGAGAGAGTTCTCAGTCATAGACCAAGAGGAGTCAACCATGCTCAAACTGTCAACCGTATGTCCTGGCTGGAACAGAGAGAACGGGACAAGGAGTTCAACGCAGATCATCAACCTGTGGTGTTGATTGTCGGAGGAGGACAAAGTGGCTTGAACATGGCTGCTAGATTGAAGATGATCGGAGTCGAATCTTTGATCATCGAACAAAACGACAGAATCGGAGACAACTGGAGAAAGCGTTATAGTTTCTTGGTCTTGCATGATCCGATCTGGGCAGACCATTTACTGTATTTGGAGTTCCCAGATAACTGGCCAATCTATACTCCAAAGGACAAGCTTGCCAACTGGTTTGAGTTTTATGCTGATCTGATGGAATTGAATGTCTGGACAGGAAAGACGATCAAGAATTCCTCCTTTGATGAAAAGTCTGGTTCTTGGGAAGTTGATGTTTTGGATTTGAAGACCAATGAAATCGTCAAGTTGAATCCTCATCATATCATTATGGGAACTGGACATTCTGGAGAAGCTAATGTTCCGCATTTCAAAGGCGAAGAAGACTTCAAAGGAGTTCTTTTGCATTCTTCGAGACACAAGACCGGTAAAGTGTTCCAAGGAGAGAAGGCTCTCGTTGTTGGTTCTTGTAATTCTGCTCACGATATTGCACAGGACTTCTATGAACAAGGAGCTAAAGTGACCATGCTTCAAAGATCTTCTACTTGTATCATGAACGTGAATATCGGGTCCAAATTGAACTTGGCTGGTATTTATGAAGAAGCAGGGCCTAGCAATATTCAGACCTGTGACATCTTGAATTTCTCATCTCCAATTAAGTTGACCAACATGTTGCAACAACAACTGGTTAGAAAGACTTATGAGTTGGAGAAGCCAATGATTGACCTGTTAGGTCGTCGTGGTTTCAAATTGGACTACGGTTTCGGATCTACGGGAATGTATGGTAAATACTTTAGAAGAGGTGGTGGATATTATATCGATGTCGGTGGATCCTCGATGATTGCCGAGGGAAAGATCGATGTTAAACAAGGTGCCGAGATCGACCACTTCACTGAGACTGGAGTTGTCTTCACTGACGGTTCAGAATTGAAGGACGTCGCTATCGTCGTTTTGGCTACCGGTTACAAGAACATGAGAACCACTGCCGAAAAGATTTTTGGAGAGCTGGTGTCCAAGAAATTACAACCTCTGTGGGGATTGAATGAGGAAGGAGAATTGAATGCCATCTTCACCGACTCGGGACATCCTAATTTCTGGTATGCCGGAGGTAATTTGACTGTCACTAGATATTACTCCAAATTCTTAGCAAACAGGATCGCAGCTCAAGAGAGGAATCTCACTGATGAGTGAGTCGATCTTCAACTATTTATACTTATATTGTTACAATGTGTGTGTTTTTTTACCAAAGCTTGAGTAAACCATCCCAATCGGCCCTCTTACGTCTCTCCCAGTAGGAGGAATTACCCTTGACAAACTCATATCTGTCATCGGAGATCTTCTTAAAGAACAGTGGAGTGAACACTTCTCCATTGTTACGTCTTTCTCTTTGGTGTAATTCGAGCTCAAGCTTCAAAGATTCGGCCTTGTCTATATCTCCTTGTTCGTATCTTTGTAAATCTGGCCTCAATCTGGAGTCGGTAGGTGGTAAATGACCTTCTTCGACACTGGTGATTTCATTTAACCCAGCTGCAAAAGAGGTGAATCCGTACTTTTTATTCAGGTCCTTGACCAAATTTCCACACTTCCAAATCACCTCTTCCTTACCATCCAGAGTCTTCATAAGTAACTTCTCGGTCCAAGTTCCCAGAACGGCCGAACTGATAGCCTTACCAGACTTGTCAAGCAGTTTAATGGTGAGTTCCTCGGATCTTCCACTGAACATTCCTCCTTGCTTGAAGTCAACTATCAGTTTATAACCTGAAGAAGAAGTCACAGTGATCGACGACGATGGTTCTGTATATTTTTCTCCTGCTATAATGTTCTTCAACAACGAAGTAGGTTGAGACCATTGATAAGTCTCGTTCAATTTCTTGAAAGTAAGTCTGATGGTTCCCTTACTAGTAATTTCCGCATTTTTACTCCAGAATTTTTGACCTGGAGTTGCAGAGTATTGAACACTCCAATCCTCACAATCAGCAAATATGGCAAAGACTTGGTTCGGCTTGTGTGTGACCTTCTCACACACCAATCTCATACCAAGATCTTCTCTAACCAATTCAAAGGTTTCTCCAAGTAATGGATTGAAAGGCTTACGGTTGTTTCTTTCCTTCACTCTCAAAGACGAAAGGTACGAAGTAGCAAAGACAGCCACCTTCAAAATTCTATCCCCCGGATTTTCGTCTTTGGCCAGCTCATGTAAAAGATGACAATATTCGAACATCTCACTGTACTTCTGTAACAAAGTCAACGGTTCATTCGAGGTCACAGGCATCGAAATGGTGGAAAGGTCCTTACCAATGTTCTTTCTCACAAAAGACAAGATAGAGGGTGGTGGGCCATTACTTGGAGCAATATCGGTACGACGTTTAATTGGCTCAGTGATGTCCTTCAATGGATACAAGTCATCGGTGACATCACTCACCTCCGCTTCTGTGACTACCGTCTCATGAAGCTCACTCGAAACACTCGAGATGGAACTGTCTTCGTCATCTTCCTCTTCTATTGTGTTCGTTGTAGGAGTTGATCTGTCTTCTGCAGCCAACACCATATCACTGTCATTGGTATTAATCATGAGGACACCACTATTAAGTTCATTCACGTATTCGTTGGCATCAAAATACTCCAGAGAGAACGTACTGTTAGCAGTATTCGTTATTGTGGAGCCCCTTGAAAGTGGATAACGAGACAGACCGTTGAGTCTGAATTGTTGCTGACTGATCAATTGAAGGACCATATTATCTGTCTCCACCAATTGTTGTTGCAATTCTTTCGCCAAACTGATTGGACTCGACAAATCGAGACTGTCAGAAGAGGCATTCACGTCCTCTTTACTACGTCTTCTCCAGAAACTTCTATGAGTGGAGAGACTGGCATTAGAGGTGCGACGACTCAACATATTTGGACCCAGTTCTAAGGTCCTCGTCAAGTCCGAGCTTCTCGACTTGATACTATCTATTTTGAACTGTAATACTTCCAAGTCCTTGATGAGATCCTGTGTCGCATCATCATACAAACTGAAATCATCCAGTTCACGTTCTTCCAACATTGGTCTGGCGACAAAATCGTCTTTGGACAACAGTTTGATTCTATTGAAGGCCTCCACCCAGGTCTGTAAATCTTGGTCGTTCAATGCCTTCAAGGTCCAAATCTCAAGACCCGAATCCAAAACTATCACACGTGACTTTGGGTCAGCAGTGATACCGACATATTTGATAAACATGTTACCTCTGACATGCTTTGAGCTGTCGTTCAAGTAGTAATTCAAGATCCCGTACTTGAAGTTCAAGGTGAAATACCGCTTATTAAAGTTCTTCCCCGTCTTCTTTCTGCGCTTCTTCAATAAGAAACCCTGCAAATATTTGCTCTTTGTTCTATCAGGTATGTCGAATTTGATATTGTTCTTCAGTACCGCTTCGGGCAGAGGTTCTAGAACGGCTGGCTCCACCACTGGCTGATAAGGCGTCACCGAAGACGTATCAATGTTCTTCTGTTCCACGTATTGCGAAAACGACACCTTCTTGGCCGTCGTCTTGCTGAAGGTGTTGTCAAAGACAAATGCGTAAACGTTGGAAGAGTTAACCGCTACTTGCCCTTTGACAGGTTCGTCGTCCTGTATACGTCCCAAATCAACATGTTTCACGAGATTGGAGCGCTCCAACTTCAGATCCAAAGACATTGCCTCAGAATTTGTCGACATGAGAGTACTCGATCTCCGACGGCCTTCCCCATTCTCAGAGACCGACTCCCCTTCTTTGTACCGGTACACAGCAACATTGATGGACTTCTTAAGAGGCTTGATTTCGTAGTGTATAATACTGTTCTCCGTGGCATCCACCCACTTGATCACGTAGGACTTGGAACGCACGTCAATGGTCTCCATTGGCTACGTAGAAACAAGCTCGTGTTTAGGTTACACTTGATTTGAAAAGACAGGTGTGAATTTTTTTCCTTTGAAATTTGGCCCAAAAAGGAAGACCAGGTCTAAAAGCTCGGTTAGGGAAAGTGAGATGCACGGGGTGTTGTTCTGGCTGGAGCGAATTTGTTGAAAACACAGCCTAGACCCTGGATCTTTCCTAAGCACGAGCTCTATAATTCTCAAGTAATTCTACACTGCTTGATCTCAATTGGCTATTCCTGTCCTTCTGTACCCCTTTAGTACCTTACATAATCTTTGCATAAGAGATCCCACAACTACCATGAGAGAACTTCCACTAATAGTCCTAACTTAGCCACAGTAACATCGTCACATCATACATAACACTATCATAACTCAATGCCACCATCTAATCCCGACCACATCTTATTTAATACTCGTCCAATTCATTATATAATTTATATACTTCGTAATGGCATCACCTCTTCCCGTCTACCAACCACTTCCAGATCATATCTCTATTCTTCGGGTTGTAAATAACCTGTTTCCTAAACCGCCACCAATTGATTTTTCTCATTCCTGGTATTCTTTGTAGGGACAGTAAGCTATGTAATCTATGCTTGGTCATTTGTTTCCCCCATTTCTCCTTCTCCAAAGCCGTCTCCGGTCCGTGCATCATCATGGTGATCTTCTGAACACTATGCAACCTCCTGAAACTCCAGACGGTCATTACCAGTGCCATAATGACAGAAGTGACAATCACCAGCCCGAAACCAAGATTCGACTCTTCTATGTAGTTTTTTAAGTTCATTCCGTAAAAGGCCGGGATCAGAGTCAGTACTGTGAAACCCAAGGTATAAATGGTGATCTTGAGTTCGAACAACATCAACGCGTTTCTGTTGGCATCCAAGATGATATTGACAATCTCATCGGTAGATCGAATGTCGTTGATCAAGGACTCGGCCCTCTGTACAATTTCGTCACATTGTTTGTAATACGATTCCAAGATCATTTCGATCTCTGCAGAGTTCGTGATTGGCTCAAGAGGATGTTGAGTCCGTTGAGTCAAATACATGGATTCCAAGTCGTCGTCGTTGTCCAAGAGTTCATCAAGAACATTTCTGATTAACAACAGCTTTTGATAGAAGGCACTCAACAGCTTCGATTTGATCAACAATTCTCGAAGCTTTTCTCGATCGATGGAATCTTCCAATTCCTCTAACATGGTTCCACAAGCAGACAAGTGGAGTTGAAGTTCAGTTTCCAAACATGTCATGACGTTAATCAAGATACTTTCCAACAGTTTGAACTCATAGGTGGAGCTGTGTTGGCCCAGTTGAGACTTCAACTTCAGTTCCAAGTCATACATGAAAAGACTCAACCGCTGGGCATTTTGAGGGGCTGCCGTATCAAAGATCATCACAAGATCATCCTTCACAATCAGCTTCACATGAAGAAGATTCACTAATATACAATTGGACCGCACTCCTATCGTGGGCATGATATCAATGGCGGAACTATCGATCTTTCTAAGGTCACGAGGATGGAGTCCATTTTCTTGAAGAAACTTCGTTTTGGGGAACTTCTGACTCACTGCAGTGACGTTTCCTTGCTTATCAAAGATGGAACAACTCACAAAGGAATCACTGGGCATGATCGGCTTGAGGATCTTGGAGATTTCGGGATGGTCTTTGTTATAATTGGCGGAGTTCATCGAGGAGGCAATGGTCAGCGTTAAGGGTTCTTTGATGACTGTTCGTACCTGATTGTAACGAATGAGTCGACTAGACGCCGACAAAGATCCTCTAGTAGGACCTAGAAGACGGGAAAGCCGAACAGGTAGAACCGTTCGTAGAGTCATCTAATTGACGGAGTAGTCAGGTTAAGAGTAAGGCAAATTTTTTTTCTTGCTGGATTTTGAGCCGCACAAGATGGGAGGATATGTTCACCGGAGGTGAGCATTGACAGGACTTCATAGGACATCCCAGGGACTTATATAGTTTATAGAGTAACCATATCCAAAGTCTCTACGTAAATACAGAATCTACTATTTCAATCTATACACTAATCAAAGAACTTTCTGCTCTTGGAGATACCAAACAATTCCAACCTAATCAGAGGCAAACCGGTGTCTTTGATCAAGTTCAATCTTTCTTCCAAGGTGTTGTTGATTTCGATCTTTCCATTTTCGTTGCTGACGACGACACCACCGGCGATGTTTTCGCTCAAGAAGTCCTTTTCGTCGATGACGACTTCGACCGACTTCTTCAGTTTCAGTTCGTAGTTGGCAGCCAGTTCTTTGGAGACCTCCTTGACCAAATTCAAGTCCAGTTTTCTTACCTTGACAATGACCTTTGGTTCCATCAACAGTAAACAACTCTCTTCCAACAATAAGGTCAAGATTGGCTTGTACTGTTTCAGGTCGTCGGACAACTTCTTCAATTCCGATTCGGTCTTTTCGAAGATCTCGTCCAACAATTGTTCTTTAGCAGCCAAAGCCTTTAATCTGGTCTTGTTGGCAATGGTGGATTTGGTGATTTGTTGAGCCAAGGCAGCCTTCTTGAATTTGGCCTCGTATTGGGCATCAATGGCGTTAATTTCAGAACGAACAATAGAAGCCTTCTCGATTTCGTACTCCTCATCGGCCTTCAATTTAATTTCGTTGGCCTTCTCATCGGCTTCCTTCTTGATGAAGGACTCCATCTTCTTCAATTCGCTGGCAACCTGTTACTTGTTAGTTTATTGAAGGACTCATCAAAGTGATATTGGATGGCGGTTTCAGGGTCAATCAATTCAATCAATCGATTCATTGACCCGATATGACCCATCTAACACCTCATTTAGGCTCTACTTACTTGATCATCACTTAATCCACGAGACATCTTGATACGTTGGTTGGTTAATAAAGGATTTAGCCGTAATTTTTTTTCAAAAGCAGCAAAATGGAAGGAGAAAAAGTACTCTACAAACAATTATCTCTTAACTATGAAGACTATGAAAAGAGGGAAAAAAAAATACAATAAGTACTTATTGAAGGATACAGTTGAATGTTACGATTAATACGGCGGTATTCGACCGCCGAGAAGCCTCGAATAAACGGGGTGGGTATTCAATATTTATCACGACATCTTCAGGAACAAGTTTTTCCTGGAACTCCCGACAGAGTATCACGAAAACGCGCCAAACTTATAGAGCTTTCCCAAACTCATCTTCTGAATAATGATTTATTGGGACGGAAAACGAACATTGTGGAGCCGATAAGTTTCACACTCCCCGAACTTCAAGGTCTGAATCTTGCTGAGCATTTCCATCGTATCGGACTGCTGCTCTCGAAACCTTATTTGGATATCATCGATGACCTCCTCATGATGGGTAATGCTCTTCCCCCCAAACCTGACAAATTTCTCTTCAAGTCTGGTTGGTATCGATATGAGGCGGGAAAGAGACTGAAAAAAGTGGATCAACCGTTAGAGGACGGCTTGGTCTTCGATGTGGAGACAATGTACAAACTCAGTCCGTACCCTGTCATGGCTACTTGTATGAGTACTAAAGCATGGTATTGTTGGGTGTCTCCTTATCTCACGGGAGAGTCGTCTCAAAATAACCATCTCATACCATTGGACACCTACGAAAGACCAAGAGTGATAGTGGGACACAATGTCAGTTATGATAGAGCCAGGATCTTGGACGAATATAACATCAAGGAGTCCAAACTGTTCTTTTTAGATACGATGTCCTTCCATGTTGCCGTATCTGGGATGTGTTCTAGACAGAGAGGAACGTGGCTTAAGTATAAGAAATCCCTTCAAGGAGAAGATCTGCTTGAAAAGTTGAGATCCGAGGTCAAATCGGATGATCTCAAATCTTTATTGAAGAATGCAGTGCTAGATAACAATCAAGATTTGGTCGATGATCCATGGATGAAGTTCAGTAGTTTGAATAGTTTGAAACATGTCGCTGATTTGCATTGCGGAATCAAGATGGAGAAGGAAATACGGGATTATTTCGCCTCCACTGACACACAAATGATCGTCGATAAGTATGATGACCTCATCAATTATTGTGCTGACGATGTTTTTGCAACTCTCAAGGTATTCCAAAAGATCTTCCCAGACTTCCAAAGACTCGTGACTCATCCAGTCAGCTTTGCAGCCTTACGTAATATAGCACAGACGTTCCTTCCAACGACCAAAGATTGGGAGAATTATATTACTAAAGCGGAGGGTATTTATAAGGAGAACACCAAGAAAATCGAGCAGAATCTTCATCAATTGGCCAATGATATGGTGAAATTGAAAGACGACCCAACGAAACCTTGGGAATCGGATCCATGGCTTTCGCAATTGGACTGGACAATCGCCCCTGTCAAACTTACCAAATCGGGTAAACCTTACAAGAACCAAAAATTACCAGGATATCCTGAATGGTACAAAGCACTTATTGTTAAGGGTGAGTTGAAATTGACCACCAGATCGAGACCTGCTCCGTTGTTGTTGAAATTGTCTTGGGATGGGAACCCTTTGTATTGGCTCGATACTCAGGGATGGTGTTTTGTGGCCGATATTAACAAGCAACAACATTATGAGAAACAAAACTATGTCCACGTTCCATTGGGTAAATTACTGGATGATCCAAAATTCGACTTGATACCTCAGGTTTATTACCATCAAAAGAGTTTCTTCAAAGTTCCACATAACGATGGACCGACAGCTAGAGCCGTCAGTATTATGACGAAATCGTTCTTGAGTCATTTCGAAAAGGGGCTTTTGACTTCTGAGTTTGAAATGGCAAAAGATCTGTTGGAATTGGCTGTTAGTTGTAGTTATTGGACCAGTGCTAGGGAGAGAATTATGAACCAAATGGTGGTGTACAACGAAGATCAAGGTTTGAACTTTGGGGTCGATCTGCCGATTGGTATGATTTTACCTAATATCGTGCCAATGGGTACAATCACTAGAAGAGCTGTTGAAAGTACCTGGCTTACACTGTCCAATGCAAAAAAGAACAGATTGGGATCGGAACTCAAATCGATGATCTCAGCTCCCCCTGGGTATTGTTTTGTAGGTGCTGATGTCGATAGTGAAGAGTTGTGGATCGCCAGTGTTGTTGGAGACTCAGTTTTCCAATTGCACGGTGGAACTCTGATTGGCTGGATGACTTTGGAAGGATCGAAGGGAGAGGGAACTGATTTACATTCCAAGACAGCCAATATCTTGGGGATTTCGCGTAATGATGCCAAGACGTTTAATTATGGACGTATTTATGGTGCTGGAGTCAAGTTCGCAACGACTTTACTTAAGAAGTTCAATCCTACTATAAGTGATTCTGAGGCTGCTACAGTCGCTAAAAAGTTGTATGCCGAGACGAAGGGTAGAACAGGTATGATGAACGGGAAGAAGATTTGGTATGGAGGATCCGAGTCGATTGTTTTCAATCGGTTGGAGAAAATTGCCGAGTCTCCTCGGACACCTACACTTGGAGCCGGAATTACAGCAGCTTTGTCACAGGAGAACTTACAACTGAACTCCTTCTTACCTTCGAGAATTAACTGGCTGATCCAGTCTTCGGGAGTGGATTATTTGCATTTGTTGGTTGTTTCGATGGAATATTTGAGTCGGTTGTATAAGGTTGATGCCAGATTGAGTATCACTGTACATGACGAGATTCGGTACTTGGTGAAGAAAGAGGACAAGTATAGACTGCTGATGATTTTGCAGGTACTGAATCTTTGGACGCGGCTGATGTTTTCAAGTCAATTGGGTATGAATGAGTTACCTCAATCTTGTGCCTTCTTTTCTCTGATCGATATTGATCACGTGTTGAGAAAGGAGGTTGATTTGGATTGTATTACTCCAAGTAATCCTACACCGATTCCACACGGAGAATCTTTGGATATTTATGAGTTATTGGAGAAGCCTGGGATCAGGGATATGTTCAAGGAGGTGGTGGGGGAGTTTAACTTGGATGAGGGACTGACTTATACTAAGCAGAAGCCGATTATCGAGGAGTTAGATGATGAGTTCGATACTGGGACAAATCAGTTGATGGTGATGGCTCAAATCGTGAAGGACGAGAAGGAATTCAAGAAATTGAAGACCCAAATTAGAAGGTCCATGAATAATCTGAATCAGTTAGAACAGAGAGAGAAGTTCGAGAAGGATTTAAGAAGAAGAAGGGGGAATCCAGAAAGAGAGTTAAGACGGTTATTGAAGGAATCTGCAAAGAGAGAATACTTAGATGTGAAACCAGAGGAACTGAAACAAGATACTATGATATTAACGGGGGAAGAAATGTTGGAGGTGTTAAGTAGAAAGTAATGTATATTTAATGACGCTTTATGATTTAAAGGCACAAGACTTGGCCTGGTGGTCCCTTTACTTTTTACTGTGGGCAAAAGAGAGAGAGAAAAAAAAAAGAGCCGTTATTTTTAATTCTGCTCTTTTTTTTAAGACCCGGCCCTAACACATTCTAATAGAAGGTCTAGAGACAAAGCGTATAGATATACATCCATCAAGACATGTCATTTGATTGGTTGAGTCTACCTGAGTCTAATGTTGAGAAGACGCATACGCCGCCGCCGCCGGTGGTTTCATTTGGGGTGAGTCCTAGTTCTAGTGATCAATCGGATAAGATTGATTTCAAGAATCTTTTCAGTGGTCTGGCTCCGCCTTCTAGCGAGAATGTTGTCGAGCTGGCGAAGCCCGTTGTGGAACCTGAAATCAAGAGCGACGATTCCGAGATAATACGAAACTTCAAAGATGACCCATCCATCCCACTTTCTCTTAGTATAGAACAACTCACACTGAAGGAGACCAAGACTTATCTTAGGTGGTATAATGACATCATTACCCGACGGGGAACACGGACAATATCGCTAGCCGATGTCTTCCAATTTCTCCACAATTTCAAGCTCGTCGATCTCCATAAGCAATTGATCAACAAGATCTTCCTGTCATGTGCTCATTCCTTGAATATAGGCCAATTTTTCTGTCTTCTCCGGATTATCAGTCATTCGATCACCTCTGGCAAGATTCCCTCGAGACAACTTTTGAAAGAGCCTTCTTCGATCCCAAGTCCTGTTTCGATTCTTTCTAGAAAGAGACTGAATACAGACAGTGTGGAACAGTCCGATGAAGAAGAAGGTTCTCAATTGAACCTCGATACTTTTGCTCAATTCATGTTAACTGGTCAAAGACCCGTGTCACCAATGAAGAGAAGACTGGGTAAGAAATCGGTCAAATTCTCTGAATTTGTCGAGGTCGACCCAAGAAGTGAATCGGTACCACCACTGCCCCTGCCTCCTGCAAATACCTCTCAAGAAGTTGATTATTCTTTACCAATGGAACAATTATTGGCCAAAATTAACTCCGGTGGAACTGCCCCTAAACTGACACTTGGAAAACCCCCAACGATTATTTCAGCACTGGAAAATGAAGAAGAAGAACTCAAGGATATGCAAGAATCGATCAACCATTTCCAAAACGTGAACATCGATTCGGTCTCCATTGGAGGAGTGCCAGCCAATATTCCTTCCAATTATTTCGTTGCATCTCCTATGAGAGAAGATTCGCCTCAACCTTTACAACCCAACCTTACTGGAAGTGTCTCCAAATCGATGAGACAAGGTTTGGGGTTGACCTCCCCACCTCCACCTCCACCTAGATTGAGAGCTTCCTCTTCTCCCTCACCTTTAGGACAGATCAATTGGCTGCCTGCAATGAAATCTCCCACTGGCTCGGACTCGGGAATGGGTTCCGCTCCACCTCCACCTCCACCACGGTTCAGAGCTAGTACTCTTCCTGGATCGCAACACCTCGAAGTGCCGGAAATCAGCTCCCATAGATCCAGCCCAGCTCCACCTCCCCCAAGAAGAGCACTGAAAAAGGTTGGTTTCGACGACTACTTCAAAAATGGGGCTGTCCATAGAAGTGCCGAAGAATTGACCACAGCAAACTCAAGCAATGATATATTGAGCGACTTGAAACAATTGCAACTGGAAGTGGATAGAATAAAGTCAATGAGTAATGGATATTAGTATAGGCTTAAAAAAATGACCTCCTGTATAAAACGGACTCCTGTAAAAAGACTTACTTGGTGCGGCTCAGAAAATTCGAATATGAAAAATTTGGAGAGGAAGAGGAAAAAAAAAAAGCTCTCTTTCGCATTTGTCATCTCGAGAAAGAGGAAGAAGATGATACCCACACTTGGACGTTCTTTGAGGATACCGTTGAGTAGACGGTTTTATTCTAGTATGGATGAATATGAGAGTAAGATTTATGACATATTAAAGAGCAAGTTTCAGCCGGTGAACTTGGAGGTACGTGATGTTAGTGGCGGATGTGGATCGATGTTCAGTATAGATATTGAGAGCGAGGGATTTAAGGGATTGACCACAATTAAACAACATCGTCTGGTAAATGAGGTATTGAAGGACGAAATTAGTAAATGGCATGGCTTGCAATTAAAGACTAGAGTACCTAAATAGTATATATTTATATTTATTCCATCACTTCTTCTGTTTCCTCTAAGATTTCCTCCTTGATCTCTTCGATCACTTCTTGTTCTTCCTCGGATTCTTGTTCGAGCAAGCCCAATTCTTGTTTCTTCAGCTCGACCTTCTTTCTCCATTCCATCCATTCGGACAACAGTTGTCTTCTCTTCAAGATCAAGTCTCTGGTTTCCAGATCCAGTTCCATAGCATCGATCTCATCGAATTGCAGAGAGAACTCTCTCAAGTTCTTTCTGATCTTCTTTCTCTCGTTGGATGACAACAAAGTGGCAGGTCTTGGTCTCCATTGGAAGGTCTTGAAACCGTCACTCAACTCTTCTCTAACCATGTGACCGGCAAAGTCGAAGATTCTGTAACCGTTCTCCAACTTGTGTCTCCAAGCAGAAGACCAGGCAGAGACGTAGAATCCAGATGGGTCCCAAGCCAAGTCGGTCAAACCAAAGTAACTCTTGGTTCCGATTTGTTTGAGGTTGGCAAGAACCTTCTTACTCTCGGATTTCTCCAACGAGGCTCCGTCAAAGTCCAAGTCAAAGAACTCCAATTGTCCCTCTTTGTCCGAAAGAATAGTGGCTACAGTGACGAATCTTCCCTTTGGAGACCAGGCAATGGTGTTAGATCTCTTCTTCTCCAAGGTCTCGAAGGCAGTCCACTTCTTCAAGACGTTCTTGGCAGCAACGGTGGTGACCTTCTTACCACTCAGTTTCTCTTCTTCTGGAGCCCAGAAGGAGATGTTGTTTCTTGGAATCAGCAGATTGGTGATGGCACCGTCTAAGAAACTGATAGTTACAAATCTCTCTCCTCTTGGTTCCCAAGCGAAATTTATCACGGTCTCCTTCAACTCCATCTTTTCAACAGGAATATCCTTTTCGGTGACTTGGAAGAACTCCAAGGAAGAGAAGAAGGTCTTCTTCGACTTGGTATGCTTGTCAACCTTACAACAAAGGAACTTACCCTCGTCTTGCCAGTGCATCTTACAGTCCGACACTTGGAACAAGTTGACCGTTCTAATGACCTCCTTTTGAGGAATTTGCATCAAACTGACTCTGGCAGTCTGGTTACCTTGTTCTGGAGTCCAGTAGGACAAGACGTGCAGATCGTCAGTCTTGGTTCCAGCCAATCTGATACCAGCTGGAGACCATTCGAAGTCGACAATACCCTCGATACGGATGATCTTGTTGTCGACCAAGTTGAAGTTCTCGGTCTCGTAAACGGCCAACAGATCTGGACCCATACGAGCACAATATTTGTCATCATAAGACCATTTGACCAAAGGCCAGATCATCTTGGTTTCGTTCTCTAAGTTAGGAGGTAAGGCAAAGGTTCTAGCTGGTAATCCAGTCTTCAAGTTCCAGATGACCAATTTGTGTCCCTCACTCTCAGGGCCGAAAGGAAAGCTCTTACGATCCAGATGATCTTCTGGTGGTAATTGAATAGGAGTAGGCAGTAAGGAAACGAGGTAGTTCTCACATGGAGAGAAATCTACCAATCTCACATTAGGATGGAAAAATCTACGGATCTTGTCAAAGTTTGGTCCTCCCCAGATTTGTAATCCTTGGTCGTGTACCGATACGAAATAAGAACCCTTTGGAGAGATCTTGATAAAGGAGTTGGTCCAGTTTTGTCTTGGCTCCATCACTTGTTGAGGAGCACTGTTTCTGTTATGCCAATAGACACCTACAATGTCGTTTCTTTGTAAAACGAACTGGTCTCTTCCTTGGTCATCTTGTAACCAACTACCCAAAAAGTCTGTCTTTTGGAAAGGTGGAATATGTGGTTCTTCGAATTCGTCGGTGACTCTACCCTCGGCACAGTATTTCTCAATATCGGTAAGCTTATTGACCAACAATGTGTGTTTCACATCCAATTTCTTATTATTCAATTTCTTAACAGCCACATCCAGAGATGCTGGACTCTCGAACTCAATGAAGAGAAATCCCTTGGTCTTACCATCTTGTAATGGCATATGGATATCCTTGATCTTTCCTGCTTGTGTGAACACCTTGGCGAGTACCTTCTTCAATACCTCCACCTTGGATTCTGGTGCGATTGGCAGTCCATCGACAACGACAAGGTTATCGAAGGAGTTGTCTTCCTCGATCTTGTATTGTTCCTCCAAATCAGTGAAGTCGATATCATCCAAATGGAGATCCGCCTCGTTGATAGTGAACGTCTCTACGGTAGTCATGGTGTAGTACTGATGGTTGATTTGGTGAAAAATTTTTTTTTATAAAAAAAATTAGACCTCCATCAAAGAGGATACTAATGGAGGGAGGAGGTGTATTGTATGTAGAAATATTGTGTGGGAGGGTCCTCATCTAAAGGGCTAAGGTGGTGTAAAGATGTTGGAATAACATGAATATGAGATAATAGGTAGGTACTGCCCCTATAAAATCTCCATAAATTAACAAAATGTAAATAAAATCCCAAAATACTACTACAAGGTCGGAAATAAATTACAGATCCTTCATGAAACCCATCATTCTGAATCTAACGGTGGTATTTTCGAGTCTATCAACGCCACCTCAACCGGCTTTGTTACTGCCCACTTCCCTCCTCTACCTCTTCTCATCATGTTTACTTTTTTTTCCCTTACATTCTCCCCCTTCTTATTATTCAGTAACGATGTCCGATGTCGAGAGCGTCTCCAAAGAGGAGCAGTATCTCAGTGAGAACGAGTCCAGTGAGTTTGTAGATCATCCCATTAGTACGCCCACGATCAAGCCGCGGTATTTTTCCAGCTCCGTGTCGCCCTTCCGACGTCAACAGAAGACGCCCAGTTCGGTAAAGGAGAAGAGGAACTCGAGGCTCTTCAACAATTCGATTGATTTGTCGCGTTACGACGACAACGCAGAGATTTTGGACTTGGACGCAAGTGTCTTACCACTGTTCGAGAACTCTCCTAGTAGTAGGAAGCTTCACGCGTCTTCCACCTGGCTGGTGGACATGGAACAATTGAGGCGAAAAGTCACCGGTTATCAATTACAATTGAAGTTGTTGATGGATTTCCTCCAGGAGAACGGGACGACGGACCTTTTACTGAAATTGAACAGTGCCGATTTCGGGATCACACCCAAATCCTGTGCCAGATGCTCTGAATTGGAGCTGAAGCTTCGCAAATACGAGGCTCAATTGGACGTGGGAACGGAACAATTGGAGATGTTCTCGACGCTGATCAACAACTCAGAACAATTGGTAGACGAACTCATGGAAGAAGTCAAGCCATTGGCGGACGAAAGAATCAGACAGAAGATTAATCAACTGGCTGGAAAGGAAATTGACGTCAAGTTGGCCTTGATCGTGACGGTAGTGAGGAGTAGAGAGACTTATATCCAGCAGTTGAGGGCCAAATTACAAGAAGCTCAAACGAAATTCAAGGAATTGGAGCTTGAATTGGAGGAAAGCGTCGAAGAATCAAGAAGGTTACTGCAATTACTGGGGAATACAATGGATATGACAGATGTGGCAGAGGCCTTACCAGAGGTGGAGCAGGACTCTACTGATGAAAGTGAACTGATCACAGAACGTGAACTGATGTCAGCAGAACGTGAGCTGCTCTCAGCAAAACATGAACAGATCTCAGAAGAGCTTGAAAAATCCAAGGAGGTCATTGGAGATCTCTCCAATCAACTCGAAGCTTCCGATGCGGTATGGAAGAAACTTTCTGAAGAACTCGAAAGATCAGAAGATTCTCGTCACCGATTAGGTGCTGAACTCGAAGAGGCAAGACGGGAAATCTCTCTTTATTCCTCTAAGCTTGCCGATGCCGAATCACAATTACAACCCTCCAATGATGGAAGCTTTCTTGCTACTGATATCAGAGTTATAAGGAAGTTCCTTCTGGTCTTTGAAGAGATTCTCGACTCCCATTCCCTCCAGCAACTGAAACTCAAGGTACAGGAACTTTCATCCAAAGGTGTTAGAGACGACCAAAGAGCCAAAGAGTTACATGAGGCCATGTTCCACTACTTTATTACAGCATCACAGGCAATCGTTAAAGATTACATCTATACAATACGACGTGTCGAGATCCTTGAGAAGGAGAAGAACCTGCAAATATCAGCTCTCACCACTGAGATCAACCAGTTGAGAAATGCCACCGACTCGGCAAATAGTTCCGTCTCAGGACAGTCTATTTTACAGTACCGCATAGAAGAGTTGAGTAAGAAATGGAAGATGGAGCGTGAGTCTCGTAAACTCGAGAACGAGAACCTGCAACAACGTCTTCGTGAGCTCGAACAAGAGAATTACCTGCTCAAGCAACAAATGGGACTCATTTAGTCATCCATTTCCTCGTCACTGTCTTCTTCATCACTGTCCTCTTCAGCATACTTAATTGCTTCGGCCATCACATCTTCAGGCACAAACTCGTGTTGCCATTGACTCTTTTCACAGATCCAACTCAATTCGATCTCGAAATCCTTATCTTTATTAGATTCATGAGCCAAGTACAAGATTTTCAGCAGTTCTTTCACCAGGTCCTCGATAGAGAGCTCGGCCAAATCCAACTTCTCCAATTCGGACTTGGCTATTTGTCTTCCCTTACCAGCAGCAGCTCCATTATAACCCCAATACACTCCACTTGGCTCGATCATATATAAATGAGGTCCGTTCTCGTCGACACCTCCAAAGATGGCGTTGATTCCAAACGGTCTGACCGAGTTGTAACATGTGTAGTTTTGTACAAATAACCCGATTCTGTCGATGAACCCAGAGAGTAATATTGGTGATTTGTAAAGAGATTTGTACGATCTGGCCTCATCTCTACCTCTAGCAACGAGGGCTCTTCCATCCGGAATCAATCCGGAATAAACAGTACCGATGTGTCTGTCAATTGTCTGAATCTTTCTATTTTTGTGTGGAACTAACAAGTTCGACAGGATGATCTTCTCGACTCCCAAGACGATTCCGTCTTTACATTTGATTCCAATCGATGTGGATCCGTTCTCCACCAGCTTAGTAGCATATTCCACTTGGAAGTTTCTTCCATCTGGAGAGAAAATGGAGTTGGACAAATCGTATCCAGTACCTATAGAAGTCTGGGTGGCGTTAGTAAGAGCTGTAATAAAATAGGCCAAAAACCCACAAATCAAGATCACTTTCTATGCTATCACACTTAAAAGCATCTCAATTCATCATATTCACTCACCATTTCACTTGTGTGTCACCGTTGTATCTCAATTACTCAACACCGGTTGGCGTATATTTTAACTTAACAATCGCTGAATAGAGAAAGTTATTTTTTTTCTCTCTCTCTATAACTAACATCACAACATCACTTGTATACCGATGTTCTCTACAAAGGAGCCAATCAAGATCGTTGTTTGTGGAGATGAAGGGGTTGGGAAGTCGAGTATTATTACCTCGTTAGTGAAGGAGACGTTTGTGCCTAATATCCAGCATGTGATTCCGGAAGTGGTGATACCCAAAGACTTTTCCTCATCTCCGTATTTACCTAGTTATACGGTGGTAATCGATACGTCAACGTCGGATCTTCAGGCATTGCAGCGGCAGATCCGAGAAGCTGACGTCATTTGGCTCGTGTATTCGGATCATTATACGTACGAACGTATCAGTTTGTACTGGATCATGATGTTCCGGTCGATGGGTGTGAATTTGCCCGTAGTGGTGACTGCCAATAAGAGCGATACGTTACCTCAGGGAATGCAGGAGTCGACGGACCAGGATTTCTTACCTCTCTTGAGGGAATTCAAAGAAATTGAGTCGTGTATCAGATGCAGTGCGAAGGAGAATTACAATGTGAACCAGCTGTTCTACATCTGTCAAAGGGCAGTCACTCATCCCGTGTCGCCAATCTTCGACTACAAAGAAGGAGAACTCAAGGCACTTTGTCTGTCGGCATTGGAAAGAATCTTCTTCTTGTGTGATAAAGACCAAGATGGAGTGCTCAATACGGAGGAATTCCTCTCCCTTCAGAAGAGATGTTTCCACAAGAGTCTTGATATTAACGAGCTTAGTGAGATTCGAAACCAGGTCAATTTGTTAGCACCGGACTCGTTCACGGCAGAAGGCTTATCGTGTCAGGGATTTCTTGCCCTCAATAGATATTATGTCGAAGCTGGTAGACACGAGACTTGTTGGGCTATTTTAAGGGCTTTCCGTTATACCGATTCCCTTTCGTTGAGTGACGATTTCTTGTATCCTCGGTACGACGTTCCTTCCAACTCGAGTGTCGAGTTGTCTCCAGCAGGTTACAAGTTCTTCGTCGATCTCTTCTTGTTATTTGATAAGGATAACGACGGAGGGTTGAGTAACGAGGAATTGGAGACTCTCTTCAAACCGACTCCTGGAATCCCCAAATTCTGGCAGGAACAGAATTTTCCTCGGTGTGTGGTCTGTAATGAACAGGGCTACGTCACTTTGCAAGGGTGGTTGGCCCAATGGACCATGACGACTTTTTTGGACTTCAAGACCACTCTTCTGTATTTGGCTTATTTGGGTTATGATAGTCCGCTGAAGAATGCACTTAAGACGACAAGGACCCGGAAAATACGTCATAGAAACGGCAAGAATTACAGAACGGGACTGACAGACCGTTCGGTGTTCAACTGTTTTATCCTTGGAGCTCCTCTGAGTGGAAAGAGTTCCTTATTAGAACTGTTCTTACAGAGAGATTACAGTGAAATGTATGCTCCAACGATACAACCTCGGATCGTGGCCAACACTGTGGAGCTCAAGGGAGGTAAACAATGTTATCTTATTCTTGAAGAACTCGGAGAATTGGAACCTCTGATCTTGGAGAACAAATCGAGACTTGATCAATGTGACATTTTATGTTACACCTACGACTCGGCAGATCCAGACTCCTTCCAAAGTTTAATTGAGCTCCGTGAAAGTTACGCACATTTGGATGATCTTCCAGCAGTGTTTGTTGCATTGAAGGCCGACTTGGATAGACAACAACAACGTACAACTGTCCAACCGGAACTGTACACCAAGTCTCTCTTCCTTCCACCCCCATTACATGCCTCCAGCTCTTGGACCAGTTCCTTGAACGAGTTGTTCGTCAAATTGGTCGAGCTGCTGAATTTCCCCAACGAGCACACACCTTGCTTAGAGCCGGAGCCAGAATTGGATTATTCCAGGTTCATGCTCCTGTCAGGCTCCATCAGTTTTATGGTATTACTGTCAGTATGGTTCTTAAGGGGCACTTTTTGGGGCAGAAATTCCCTGACCCCGTGAAAAATTATATAGAAATTGCCTACTTAGGGGCAAACAATAGGCAAAAAAATTGTGCCCTGAAAAATAATGGTATATAGTAAGTAACACACAGATCACTATCGAAGAACATGTCAACTTCAATGGGTAGTTGTTTAGTGACAGCTTTCTGTGTCACCTCAATGTATGTGTTAGTACTTTTGGTACTACCTCCACGACCTGACGGGACATATATCACTAGTCGGAACCATCCCCAAGTGATACGAAGGAGGATGCTCAAGATCTCGATCCTGTGCCTGGTCTCGGTGTTGATCACAAATTGGTGGTTGGAGCATATCAAACAGTCAACTTCCTTCACCGGCACCTTGCATTTACTCAAGATTCTACCTCAATCGGAAGAACTTACACTGTATGCCCTCAGTATACCCAAAACGTTAGGTCTCTTCGGAGTGCTCTTCATTGGCCCACTTTGCAATTCGACCTTCTTTCAGAAAGATTTCGAGCTTCCCTTCACCCTCCAAGGATTCAGAGATTATCTCTTCGCCCCTTTCACCGAGGAATTGGTTTACACCGCATGCTGTCTTACCATCTTCTTACCTTATCAAGACCACTCGAAGGTCGTTTGGTTCACGCCCCTGTACTTTGCGTTACTGCACTTAAATCACGGATACGAATTGTATCTCAGTAGACGGTATTCTGTTGGCCAAATTTGCACCTCTTTACTCTTACAATTCAGTTACACTTGGCTCTTTGGTGTACTCACTAACAAACTCTTCTTGAAACATAACTTCTGGAGTAGTGCCGTGAGCCACACCTTTTGCAATTATATGGGCTTACCTGAGATCGTACCGGAGGGACCCAAATGGTGGAAATACACCTACTGGGGGCTTTTGGTATTAGGCAGTCACTTATTCTATACCATGTTTTAACGATATATACAGTCATGACTAAGCTTATGCTATAAATAATGTATGTCCTGGTTAATTGTTCATTATCTCCTCGTTAGGGATTGCTTCTCCCATGTAACCACCCACTAATTGTTCCTCGTCATCATAACCATCTCCATGCTCTTGTTGCTGTTGTAAATATAACGAATGGTTGACCAAGTTCAAGTACAGATACATGAAGTTGGAAAGAAGAACTTGTTGTCTCAATGGTCTCTTTGGATTGGCCAACTTCAAGTGCGAAAGACGGTAAATCAGTCGTTCCACATGGATAGGGAATCTGTAGTCCATCATGACCAACGTGGAGTGTGACAGAGGAGGCAATGGGAACCCAAAGGCAGAATCTGTATACTTGATTGGCTGATTAGGTTTCTCTCTACGCGGTTCTATCTTCAAAGTAGATTTCATGCTTTCAGCTTCATCCAAACTGGTCCGTGCCGACAGAGATGATCTCATCTTAGGTGAAGAGGCAGCGGATGATGTCGTCATTGGAGAAGAAGGACCAGATGTCAGACCACCAATCTTTGGTGAAACCTTCTCTGGAGAGTCAGCTTCTGATTCCGAGTCCGACTTCAAACTCAACGATCCCATCGACAGTTTCTTCAGAATGATTCTGTCCATCTCTGGATCGGAATCCTTCTGTTTGTTGGATGAGGACTTAGTGCCCAATGGTTGCAGTTTCTTCTCCTTCTTTTTGAAGAAACTGGAAAGGAGATTCTTTGACTCTTTGCCCTTTGGTTCCTCCTTCAGTTTGACAGGCTCTTCTTGAGCTACATCAGGTACTGGAGTCATGAAGCTACCATGTCTATTTCTGGAATGATTAGCAGAATCACTACCGATACTGGACCCACTGACATTACGTTGATGATGCTCAGGCTCTGCCTGTTGTTCAGCCGGCATCTGATCGGACTTCTCTTTGAGCCAGTTCCATCCCTTTCTCTTGCTACGGTCAGCAGCCTCCAGAGGGGTATCACGGGATGGAGGCAGAGACTTTGGAGGAACTTGAGGACTTGGTTGAAGTTTAGATTCAGTAGGAGGAGGTGGAGGTGGTGGGGGAAGTTCCTTCTGTTGACCTGGTGTAGGTGCTGGTTGCGAGGGAGGTGCTCCGGCCCTGTTTAAGGAAGGACGGGACCGAATGATTGGATATGGACTATCACTTTTAGGTGGTGGTGAAGGTGGAGTCTGTACATTAGATGGTTGTGGTTGGTGTTGATGTGGTTGGTGTTGCAGGTGAGGTGGATATTGTTGCAGAGGTGGATATCTTCTGCGATGGTGTCTTTTCTCTGCCGGTTGCAGTGGTGGATAACCCGATGTTGGGGCAGGTGCTTGTCCTAATGGAGGGCTCGACATTTGTCTGCCTTCCGCAGATGGTCTCCTTTGGTATCTTTTGAGGTGGGACAGGCTCGAAGGAGGAGCTGAGCCTCCAGTAGGAGCAGATGGAGCTTTTCTCGTTATCAGTGGAGCTTGCTCTTGAGGTTTTGGAGAAGGACCCAAAGAAGATTTCATTTGAGGACTTTGAGCCGTACGAGGCGACAGCGGTTGTGATTGTGATTGTCTCATTGAGCCCCTTCTATAGGACATGTACCTCGATCTCTTCAAGGTGGAACCTTCGTCCAGTAAATTGCCCTCAAAGGCATCTTTCTCCAATTGAGTATAACCCAAACTGGAACTCGATAAGGTTCTGGCCAAGGTCAGAGCATCATTGACACTCATTCCGGCCATTTCACTCAACTTCTCCAATTCCAAAGTCAAGGATTTTATGCTAGGTTGTCTCTTGAAAGACGATGGGTCACTTCGTGTTTTATGTAGCAGGGAGGCGGATGGATCCCGCTTTTGTGTTGCTCTGTCACTCAAGGAGGAACTGGACCTCTGAAGTGAGCCCTTGTCATTCAACTTCGCCGTAAGCTCTGTCACTGTTCTTTGGATATGTTGCTTGAATTTCTCTGGAGCGATCTCAGGATGGGCATTGGCAGGCACCCAAAGTAACAGTTCCGTGTCTATCATCAAATCCGAGGGGATCGCGTCATCCTCGTCTACATCACCATTGTTAGAACTGGGGTTGGCATTAGGCGCCGTTGTCATTGCTGGATCATTGGAGGGTAAATCGGGGTCATAATTCAAACTATTCCCAATAGAAAGTCTCTTAAGCAGTGTCACCACGTTGATCTCTTGTTCAACAGCATCCGTAGCAGCTTGAAATTCCTGGTTACTGAGAGGTCGCCTGGCTTTGGTAGGCTGTTGCGTAGGGTTAATTGGCTGCGATACAGGCCGCTGTTTTCCAGGGGACACACTCTTGGACCCTAAGCCCGACCCGTGTAGACCATTTCCATTCTCATTACTCGCCATAGTAGATGGTAACTGTGAAAAGAATGTGTGGTATTGGCGTTATGTGGGTTGATGATTTAAAAAAACTACACGAAAAAAATGATAATCGAACTGAAAGAAAAAGTACCCAGAAAATCAACTCTTTCTCTCTAAGAAAAAAAAAAATAAAAGGAAGGACCCCTCCGCCGAAACTCCAATACACGATCCAATTGTCGGGGCAAGATCCTCGGCCTGTGCAAGGAAAAAAACTGCACCAGATCTAGTCACAAGATTGACAAATTGTAATGATGAGTAGAATAATTTTGTCTAAGCTTTATAAATAGACCCTTTCAATCCTTATCAGCCTCTTTTAATCGGTATCTATTGACACTTGCTTTAAGGTCGTCTATTGTTCCACCCTCCTTCCATGTTGCATCTCTTCAGACGAGAATGCTTGATATGCGGCGGGCAGTTTTTTTTCTGCCCCTTAAAAATTCCAGAGGCCTCAGATTCACCACTACTACACAATAAGAGATCAGTAAAGAAATAGGTGATCCCATAGTAAACCCGGGAAATCGAGTATTGTTACGGATCTGCATCGGAAGATAACAATTTGGGTACTTGCCTAATCCAGCATTACTGCATTAAGAAAGCCAACCAAAATTTTTTTATTGCTTTTCCCAGAGGGCGCAGTTAGGGCATAATCAGGTCAAAAAAAATCTCACCTTATATTAATTCTAAGCACCATACTATAATCACTTGATTTTTTTTTTTTTTTTTTTTTAACTTAAAAAAAAAAGCCAGACACAAGTTTGTTATAATAAACATTACACAACACGATGAGTAAGGTACTTCCTCTTTACACCAGTGCTCAACTTTCGGAACATAACCATGCTAAGGACTGTTGGGTATCTCTTTATAACAGAAAGATTTACAATGTGACCTCGTTTCTTGATGAGCATCCGGCTGGAGATGATGTCATTTTAGAGTATGCTGGACGGGACATCACGGATATTATGGCGGATGTCATTTCTCACCAGCATTCTGAGAGCGCTTATGAGATTATGGATGAGTCGTACTTGGTCGGGTATCTTGCCACCGAGGAAGAGCTGCGTGAGTTGTTGACGAAACATAATATTGACGTGAAAATGAGTGATCTGGCCAAACTCAATCTTGACACGACGGAATTTGGAGAAGTTCCGCCGGAAGATTTGTTGGGTGTCGAGACCGACTACACTCACGATTACGTCAAACACAAGTTCCTCGACTTGAATCGTCCTCTTTTACCTCAAGTTCTCACTGCCAAATGGACCAAGGAATTCTACTTGGACCAGATTCACAGACCTCGTCATTACGGTAAGGGATCGGCTCCTATTTTCGGTAACTTCCTTGAGCCTTTAAGTTTGACTCCATGGTATGTCGTGCCTATTGTTTGGCTCCCAGTAGACTCCTACGTCTTCTACTTGGGTATCACCCATAACCAATGGTACACGCAAGCCATTCTTTGGTGTTTGGGTGTCTTTGTATGGACTCTTTTGGAGTACGTTTTGCATCGTTTCTTATTCCACTTGGATTATTACTTGCCGGATAATCAAATCCTGTTCACCTTACATTTCCTCATGCACGGTGTACATCATTACTTGCCTATGGATAAGATGAGATTGGTCATGCCTCCAACGTTGTTTGTGGTATTGTGTTATCCTATCTACAAGTTGGTCTTTGCCATCTTCCCATACTATTGGGCCTGTGCTCTGTTCTCCGGTGGATTCACCGGTTATATCATGTACGATGTCACCCATTACGTGTTACACCACTCCAAATTGCCTAAATATTTCCAAGAGTTGAAGAAATACCACTTGGAACACCACTACAAGAACTACGAATTGGGATTCGGAGTCACCTCAAAGTTCTGGGATAACATCTTCGGAACGGTCTTGCATCCTCAAGACGTCTACCAAAAGAGAAGCTAAAAACTTAATAAAACCATACCGGGACTTATATACTTCTAAAGACAGCCTGCTGTCTATATACGATAAATGTTATGATTGTTAGATGTAGGAGTTGGAATGTAGGAGTCGAGTTTGTAGAAGTTGAGTTGGGCTGGGAGTGTGGCCCTGTATACCTTTACCTGCTTCCTTATTTGCCCGTGACAGAAAAATTTTTCATTTTTTTTCAAAAAAACAGAGAAAAACAGATTCAAGATCTTTGTTCGACCATCGATGTTCAACAGTGCAAGTAAAGCCACGCCTAGTGGTGTGAATTTGAGCCAGGTTCGTTACAGACGAGTCATTCTGTATGCGCAGTTTCCGGTGAAATCCAATTTCAAGTCGAAACCCAAATATAAGACGACACATTTGAAGACGCTGATGGATCTTTTCTTGGGGCCTAAGAACTTCAAGGGCGAGTACCATTTCAACAAATATTACTATCCATCTACCGATCATGTGCCTAAGTATTTGAATGCTGATTTTGATCAAGGAAATTCGTTGATCGATAACTATTTGACCATGACCAGAACGAGAAATTCTAGACCGCCAACTAAGGAGAGATTATTACAGCCATTTCCAGACAATGATTTATTCCGGACCAATTTCCAGGTGAGTCATGACTTGAAGAAGCAAATTGTCAACGATATTCTTAATAAGGGATTGAGTAGTCAAGAGCTGGCGGTCAAGTATGGTATGAAGATTCCTAGATTGGAACTGATCCTTAAGTTGAACGAGATAGAAAAGGAGTGGAAGGAAAACGTAAGTATGATTTCAAGGGGAATTGCCTTAATCTGAAAGGATGAATTTAAATTTGAGTAGTCTTGAAGACGATTTGATATGGTTATAATTTGCAAATTAGCTGACAGATGGCAATTCTCACTTAAAGAGAGAAAGAGAACTTTACTAACATAGCATAGAACAAGATTAGCTCTGAGCTTTCCAAGATGAGCCAGGCCATTTACCAGATGTTACCAATTAAGGAGAGTGGTAGAGTGAATGCCGAGAACTTGACTGAGATTCCAATTCCACCAGAGACACAGAGATCCAGATTCTTGACGATTGCTGATAGTGAGCCGTTTGGACCTGTTGATGCAGCTAAGATTTTCGGATTGGAACCTGCTCTGAAGACTTTGGAGAAGTTGAGTGATTTGGGAGAACATAGTGAACTGCATGGAGAGGAAAAGAAGGAGAAGAAAGACGAACTGTTCTTTGCTGAGAGAAAACTGCATGAAAGACATTACTTCAAGTTTACCAACGTCAAAGCAGGAGAAGTGGGTTATAGATACGGTCTGACTGGTAGAGATATCAAGAAGGACAGAAAGATCGGTTACGACAGAAGTGGTAGAATGATCTATTTGGTGCAATGAACGGAAATATTCGGCATTAAAAAACCAGAGCTACCATAAAAAAACATGTATATAAAAACGATTAAAGTTTCAATGACATCTCATCCCCACTTTGATGTAAAAAAGAGGGTTTCCTATTAATTCACATGCAATGCACAATTACAGTTCCCGTTGTTTTAGTTCCTCACAAATTTTATGTGTGGGGTTCGCTCGGCTCTAGTCATTGTTTTCGGCTACAAAATCATGTGCTACTTTTTCCCTCACTAGCTATATAAAACGAAATATAAAGGTCAGATGCTTTTTTTTCTTCCCCTAATAGCGCTTACAGATACAAAGACTTATAATGGCATTTCCTGAACCAGCCAATTTGATTCGCGAACTGCGTTCGCGGACATCATTTGATGTCAAACTGATGAATGATTTCATTGAGGGTTCTCCTGAGCAGGCGGCTTTCATCCATGATTTAATGTTCACTCTTGAGAGGGATCTGGTACTCAAGGTTGATTCCTCGTACTACGATTTGACGAAGCTGGATCATCGTGAGCTTACGGCTCGTAAAATTGGACGTCTCTCCCGGTATCTTGAGAAGGACGATCCTAATTTCTGGATCTTCTCCAAGAGATTGGAGTTCATCGGATTACTCGATCCTCAAGTCGGTACCAGAATCGGTATCCATTTAGGGTTGTTCCTTAATCTGGTGCGCGGTAACGGTACCGAACTGCAATTCAAATATTGGTGTTTCGAAAGAGGCGCTATCTACGTCAAGGGATTGTATGGTTGTTTTGCCATGACCGAGCTTCTGCATGGTTCCAATGTGGCTGCTGTAGAGACCACTCTGACGTATGATGAAAAGACCAAGGAGTTCATCATCAATACGCCTCACATTGGTGCTACCAAATGGTGGATTGGAGGTGCTGCGCATTCTCTGAACCACGCCGTTGTTTATCTGAGATTAATCGTCAAAGGTAAAGATTACGGAGTTAAGACCTTTGTTGTCCCATTGAGAGACAGAGATCACAACTTGCATTACGGTGTTGCCTTGGGAGATATTGGTGCTAAGATGGGAAGAGATGGTATTGATAATGGTTGGATTCAATTCACTGGGGTCAGAATTCCAAAGGAGTACATGTTGACCAAGTATGCCAAAGTAGAAGATGACGGTGAAGTGATCATTCCACCTTTGGAACAAATTTCGTACGGTGCTCTTTTACAAGGTCGTGTCTCGATGGTTAGTGATTCCTTCAGAACTGCTTCTAGATTCATCACTATCGCCATGAGATATGCCGTTGGTAGACGTCAATTCGGTAAGAGAGATAACGAGACTCAATTGATCAACTATCCATTACATCAATCGAGATTGATTCCATTGTTGCTGTATGCCTATCTGACTCTGAGTGCAGCCAAGAGATTAGAAAAGGATCACAAGGACACCGATGAGTTATTGGAACTGCTGGCCAAGACGGAGGATATCAAGACCATTGGAAAGCTGATTGAGAAGTTGAAGAATGTGTTTGGATCGAGTGCTGCTTTGAAGAGTACCTGCACCTGGCTGACACTGGCGTTGATCGACGAGTGTAGACAGTCTTGTGGTGGACATGGATACTCGGCTTACAGTGGTTTTGGTAAACTGTATGACGACTGGGTCGTTCAATGTACTTGGGAAGGTGATAACAATGTCTTGCTGATGAACGGTGGTAGAATTGTCGTCCAAAGTGTACAAAAGCTGATGAAAGGTAAGAAGGTTAGAGGAGATTTGCTGTTTGTTCAAGATTGGGAGAGATTAAGTACGTTGAAGGTGACTGATCTCAGTGATCTTGATAGTTTGGTAGAGGTTTTCAAGGCAGTTTTGGTCAAGTTTGCTATTCATGTTGACAAGTTATTGAAGGAGAACAACAACAACTGGGATTTGTTCGGTGTTGAGAAGGTTTGTCTTAGTAAATTGTATGCCACTTTCTACTCCTTGGAGACTTTTATCAGCGATATGAAGAAGCCAGTGCTGCAACATGGTAATATCATCAAGTCGTTACAAAAATTAGCCAAGGTCTTCGCCTTGACTCAAATTGAGAAGTTCAGTGGAACTTTCTTGCAATACGACGTCTTGAGCAGTGATATTGTCTTCGAACTGAAGTCTATCTTGAGAGGTTTGTACACCGACTTGGCTCTGGAAGTCATTGGTTTGACCGATGCCTTCATGTTGTCCGATGCCTTCTTGAACTCTGCCTTAGGAAACTACGACGGTGACATTTACACGAACTACTTCAACATTGTCAAGCTGAATAATGACCCTTCGAATGACAAACCACCTTATATAAAGGAGTTCATGGAAACCTTGAGAAGAGACGAGTTGGAAGTAAGAGAGGAGAAGGAAAAGACCGATCAAGTCTTAGCTAAGTTAAAGTTATAAGTGGAAAATTTATAGTGAAGAAAAAAAAAGTCCATTTTTGTTTATTTGTTTGTATTTGCGTTTAAAGGGATGAAGCATGAGAAGATGGAGGGAATTGAACGAAGTCGACGTGAAGGCGGAGTTGATTCGAGTCCTCTAAAGACACGAGATGTGATAGGAGTGGCGAAAGCTAACAATAAACGCGTACAGGCGCCCCTGGTGCCCTCATCGGAGGAGGTGAATGTAGATCAATGCATAGAGATGACCGAAGGATTGGTGCGACAGCCTTGGACGAAGGAGAGTCTAAGAGCGGTGCAATGTTTCAAACAGTGGAAAACGATGGGAGAGCAGGGTGAGTCGGTGCAGTTTATGAGGAAGTTGGCAGCGGAATTTGTATTGAAGCTGATCACCGCTAAGGAAAGTGCATGTGCTACAGTAGTGCTATGGAACGTTGTATTTGCCGCGTTACGATCCACCAATACACAAGTATGGTGTGATGATGTTAATGAATGTTATGAGAAATGTTTTGGAGTGATAGGGTTTAATATGTTTAATACAGGGCTCCTGAAGGAGGTGACTAATCTGTATGTTTTGATATTGAAGTTGGTGATTCTCCGCGGGGATGGTGCGGAAAGGTTGGTGGAAATGATAGGAAAGGACTGTTATAATTGGTTTGAAGAGGTTCAGGAGGCTGAAAGGGGGCGAAAGTGTGAGGTCATGAAGAAATTATTAGTCCAACTAAGTAATACTATCAAGGGAGTTCTGAAGTTGAACTTGTTGATTAAACTGGTTTGGTTTGGAGGAAAGGATGAGAGTCTGATTATGAAGCATCTTCATGTGTTACTTGAAAAATTTCTCCGATTGGATGAGATTCTGGTCTATGAACTGTGTTCAAGGCATGTGATTTTATTGCTAGAGAATGGGAAAGGGCAGACCTTGGCGAAGACTTTTAAGAAGATCAAGCAAAAACATGCTTTGGTGGATGATATCAATTGGGCTAGATATGATACTGGAGTTCAGGAGCTGGAAGTGGAGCGGTCTCCTTCTGGATACTCATCAGAGTATACTACTGGTAAGCAACTTATGAAGAGTTTGGAAGTGACTTTAGAACATCTTAAAGAGGGACGAGGGGTTGAAGAAAAGATTTCTGTGCTCAAAGAATGTTTGGAGGTTGTTGTATTGAAATCTGCTTTGTTGAATGACCGAGAACAGACTTATACTGTTGGTGTTTTAGATTACATTGTAGGTTGGATCGGGAAAGAAGAGTTTGTTCTAGAACCATTTGCTGCTATATTGAAGATGATAGCTACACTTTACCGCAGATTTGATCTGATCTCACATTACAGAAACCTTGCCAACTTGACGTTCCAGGCAGGAGGAAGACTTTTGGTGACAGACTTCGAGCTGTGCTTGTCGGAATGGATGAATTGTCTTAATTATGAGTACAATATTTTCAACGAGAACAGTAACATGGAGACGTTTACGCACTTCCGTCAGAAGACTGAGAGGATTTGTAACTTGCTTCTTCTGGAGGGTCGATTTCATGAGAGCAAGATCTTCTTGTTGAAGAACTTCCAATGCTTCTGGAGATTACCAAACTTGCCTACAGATTACTTTGAACTTGAGCTGAAACTGTTACAGTGTCTTGATGTGTCTATTCGGTTATTGGTGAAAACAGCAGCTATCTCAAAGAACCTTAACCTCAAGAGTGTTGATGATAGTTTATTACATACAGTTATTGTCAGCGGTGTGTTTGATAAGCTTGAAAGAGTCAATATCGATGGAAAGACCTTGATTATAAATGACATCATGGAGAACGCAAAGAAGACGATTAAAGATAGGGGACTGTTCCAGTACCTCTGTATCAAGTACTACAACTTGGTACTGATAGACTCCTTCACACATATCAACTATAAAGAGTTCAACGAGAAGGAATTTCAAAGCGACAGTGTTCTAGTTAGATACAAAGACATCATCGTGGCTTGGGGTTACTTACAGTATGTGGTGAATAGGGGCTTCCAAGAGGTTATTGTCGTAAAGTGTTTGTCTCTTTTCGGGAAGTGGATACAAGTAATGGATCATATTGGGCTTCCAGCTGCTGTTCTTGAGTTGGAACGGAATTTTGTTAAATTGGCCCTGTATTATCTTTATCACCACCGGCTCTTACTTCACTTGATACCACTTGTTGAGGGGTTTATAGTCTCAAGAGCTTCTACAACTCCAGGGTTAATTGCTGACCTTCGAATGATTTTGGCTGAAGCATTACTTGAGGCACATTTTGTGGACACACTGAAAACGACCCTGAGTAGTCTGGATCCTGTGACTGCCATTGGTGAAGCCAGACGTCAATTGGTCACGTTTGAGACGGACTTGGGCTCACAGAGTGTGAGCCAAGGTTCTTTCCAGTCACTTCTCCAAGCCTTCGATGATCCTTCTCTTTCAATCAAACAGAAACTGCTCAGTCGTCTTGAGATCATTGAGATCTTGACATTGTTTAGTAGACTCTCATTATGTTCAGCCATTTACAAAGAACAGTCGGCAGATTTCGTTGGAGCCGTCATTGATATCAGACGTAGTGTCAGACTTGGTAAGGCCATTTTGAGCAAACAGATCAGTCAACTTTCTGGTGTCAATATGATTGAGGTCAACAGGATTAAGTGGGATGTATCAGTGACTCTTAGAAGAGCTTTGAAAGTGGCTATTGATATCCACTTGAATCGGGGTCTTACAAAGTCGAGTCTTTATTATCTGGATGAGTTAATGCTGCTCATGGAGTCCCACGAGTTGCCAGTGGGGAAGTGTTATGTGTACTATCAGATGGCCGAGTATTACTTGATGATGACACGTCTTGTTCAACTGAACGAAGTGATGATCAAAGGTGATGAGATCTTCAACGGGTTGAGTCTAGATCATGGGTTGCTTGAATTGGAAGGGTTGGCTATACACACGTTGTATTTTCAAGTTTTGGGTGATGTGAAGAACGAGAAGATCTATCGAGCAAAATTGAGTCAGTACATGAATGAGCTCAATGAGGGTGATTTGGAAGATGTTCTCATGACACTAGTGAGACATGAGCCACAATGGTTGAGCTGGTGGAAGGCAGAGGCAGATATGAAGTCATTGGTGCTAGGGGGGAGCAGTGTCGAAACTACTTTGAGCCATTACCTGCGCTCTAAAGCCCTGCATTTGAGGGCCAGAGTAGAGCTCCGATATGATGCGTTGTTCTCTGGTATTGAAGAATCAGCCATCTGCTTACCCACTACAGAAACACGTCTTTTGAGAGAGAACTCCACTCAGAACAAACTGTTGGAACTTTTGAAACAAAGCAACCAAGTGGCTGGAGAATGTTCTCTGTCTATTCCTCTTTACCAAGCACAAGACTTAGTGAAGGTGTTGCTCTATAATCAGATGATAACACATGCCATGAGCACTGAACCTTACGACGTTATAAATGTTTGTTCTCTTGAAGATCAATTGAGAGGAACGAGCTTACAATTGGAAAGGTCCTTGGCAGCTGCCGCAGAAGATACACAACAGTTGGCACCTGATAAGTTTGACCATGGTTTAGAAATGTCTCTTGGTTTCAGTGACTTGGCTAAGTTGATGCCTCATGATTGGCAATTGATTTCTCTTGACGTATGTCCTCTCAATGGGGATCTCCTTTTGAGCAGATTCGACTGCAATTTACACCAACCCTTTGTCCTTCGACTTCCGCTTGGTAGAGCTTCATCCCGTGATCTAGATGAGTCCGTGCTCACCTTTGACGATGCTACTAAACAGTTATGGGCAATCATTGCACTGAGTAATAGCACTACTAAAATGGACCGGATTAGTCAGATCAAAACAAGAGAGGATAAACTGAAATGGTGGGATGAAAGACGCAAACTTGATCTGGAATTGAAGGTGTTGTTGGATAAAATCGAGAACAATTGGTTCGGTGGCTTCAAAGGTCTATTCAGTGACCGAATGCTGGACCCAAAGTTGAAAGATGTCTACAGAGACAAATTCGACATCATTCTTAGTCAGTATTTACCCTCAAGATTCAACAGAAAGAGCAAACAACAAGGCACTGTTGATCTCCATGATTGGATTTTTGAGTTGTTCTTCTTGAACTTGACAATGCCCCTTGATTCGACAGACTATTTGGAGGATTTGATCTACTACGTTTTGGATGTTCTTCTCTTTAGAGGTGAAAGTAACTCTATTGACGAGATTGACGTCGATCACATGTACGTTGAGATTGAAGAGTTGTTGCTTGAGTATCAAAAGTTGTCTCGGTCAACATTCAAGTTCAACCATACTGTTTTGGTTCTCGGTAAAGACTGTGTCAATATTCCTTGGGAATCTTTGAGCTTCTTACAAGGTAACTCGATCTCCCGAGTTCCTTCTATGGGAATATTACTGCAACTTCTCGAGACGTGCTCCTCTAACACCCTTTCCATCAACAAAGGTTACTACATCATCAACCCCAACAATGACTTACAGAAGACAGAGACCAACTTCAAAGACAAGTTTCGGTCCTTATCTGGCTGGAATGGAGTCGTTGGAGTCAAACCTACAGAGGACCAGTTCAAAGATCTGTTGGAGAACAGCGATTTATTAGTGTACATAGGACATGGAAGTGGGGATCAGTATATAAGGTCGTCCACTGTCAGGTCTCTTTCTAGGTGTGCTCCTTCCTTACTCATTGGATGCTCAAGTGGTTTACTCCATCAAAATGGACATCTGGAATTGTATGGTCCTGTCTACAACCATTTGATTGGTGGATCAAAGATGTGTTTGGTCAACTTATGGGACGTCACTGATAAGGACATCGATAAGTTCACCTTGTCGGTGTTTGACAAATGGGGCTTATTTGAGGGTGGTGGTATCAAACTCACAGATCTGGTGTCTTCTGCTAGAGAAGAATGTAATTTGAGGTATCTCAATGGACTGCTGCCAGTGGTTTATGGCTTACCCTTGGTAATAATGACTAAGCTGGAGAAGGAGGAATAGTAATGGTTTGTTCTGGTCGGTGTAACTGAGACGAAGATCAGGAATGCTTTGAAGAAGGAGGTCATGATAGGTCTTTGGAAGTGATGAAAGGTCTATGGTCGTGGTGGAGGGGGAAGTAGGTGTGAGACTCAAGGTGATGAACAGATCACTTGGGGAGAAGTCCAGGGCAGCTAGTCTGGTTTGGAACTCTTTCCATAACATGTCGTCTACTTTGTCTATCGTCGTGTCGAACTCAAAAGTCTTGATATTGAACTTCTTCGTCTTCGCATGGATCAAAGGAAGAGGACAGAATAAGGATTTCGATTTGGTGTGTAGAGCTTGTAAATAAGATCTCTTTAGAAGCAGATAAGAGCTTTCTGCCTTTTTGTAGTGGTAATTGAGATGCGGATGAATAGCGACACGGGTCAATGTCGGGTCGGTCGTGTCGAGAGTCACTGCTCTGGCCTTATCATCTTCTCCAGGAAGAATCTCAGCACTGAACTTGACTAAGAATTGTTGGGGATATCGTTGACGTGAAACCTTATCCAGTCGTATAGGTGAAGTCAAGAAGTCAAAATATAGACTTTTCCCAAGTTTGGACTGGTATTTATTGGGTATAACCAAAGTCGGTGCAAGCTTCATTACCGATGTTCGGGAAGAGGAAGAGCTCAGATTTTTTTTAAAGCACTCCGAAGAGCTTTTTTTTTTTTTTTCACTCGGAACTTTTCAACTAAGAAGAGACAGAAGAGACAGGTACAATGAGAGTGAGTAGAGTACTACAACAGGGGAAGGTGGTACTTCAGGAGAAATTCAAAGACACCATGGCGTCATTTGGGTCTCAAGCAATGATCTTGACAGCCCCATTTTTGGACGAGAGCATTGAGCCAAGCAAATATCATGGAATGACCTTGTCTTCAGTAGTGTCATTATGTGTGAATCCACGTCCTTTGGTGCAATTCAATGTTCAAGTGCCGTCCGTGACGTCAGATGATTTGAATAAGTTGAACTATTTTGCCTTACATATATTGAAGCCCGACATCGAAAGTGTACAATTGCTGAGGAACTTTAGTCGTGGAATCACCAAATTACCCAATGGAGAAATCATCCACCAACAACCGTTCAAAGAGTTGGAATTGCATAAGGATTATCAGATATATCAGAATGACAAGTTGGGGATATTGGGGAAGTTGATGAGGTTTCCCATATTGAAGAATTCAGAGAGAGTGATGATCTTGGAACTGAGTAATAAATTTAGAGTGGAAAATCATGAGATTTGGGTTGGAGAGGTTAAGGATATCATAATAAATTCAGATGTGAAGGATGGAGGGTTGTTGTATTTCAACAGGAAATTCCATAATATTGGTGAGCCATTCTAATAAATTGCATAGTAACCCCCACATTTTTATAGACAAAAAAATTCTAGTCTAACTAAATCTAACACCATACTAACATCTTCCTACAGCGATGTCTTTCAACTTACCCAAATTCCTTCTCTTTGGTGACTCCATTACCGAATTCAGTTACGATCCCGAACATTCCTTTGCCTCGGGCCTGGCATTGACCAGTATTTATACCCGTAAAATGGATGTTCTTCAAAGAGGTTATTCCGGATACACCACCAGGGAAGCAGTCCCTATTTTGGATCTGATTTTAGACGCCGATCACAGATCTCAACCTCCAGGCAAGCAGATCAAACTTCTGTATGTCTTCTTCGGCACAAATGATGCTACAAAGTACAACATACAAGAAAGACCATTAGAAGAGTACAAACAGAACATGACTACAATCACCAAGAAATTACGAGACGAAGACATTGAGGTCATCCTTGTCACGCCCACATATCACAATGCCGAACCTAGACCCAAATCGCCCATCGAAATCCACGGAAGAAGAAGCACTGAAGCCAATCTCGAATACGGAAATCTGCTCAAAGAAGTGGCTTCCCAATTCAAGGTCCCAGTATTAGACTTACACAAGGAGTTCACCGAACTGGCACAGCAACAAAACTGCCATCCGTACGATTTTTTGAGTGACGGAATCCACTTTACAGGAGAACTGTACAAGATCTTATACGAGGGTCTATTGAAAATTATACACGACAACTTCCCTCAATACTATCCAGATAACATGGATCAGAACTTGTTATATTGGCAAGATCAATGTGTGACGGAAGTCAAGATTACATAGAAATCAAGCTCATGTGATTGCCTGTTTAAGCCAACTTCTTCTCTTCTCTGACCGCACAACCGTACTATCGTAGTTAGTAGAGACAATACCAATTGCCGTTTCAATATACTTACAGGGAACATAGTGACGTTATCCAAGTCCCAGATACCAGCCTTAGCATAAGGATCTTCCTTCAAGAACAGCAAGATTTCTTCTCTTGAGTCGGCGACCAAATTGAAAGCACTACCGGCGAAGGGCAAATAACCTTCGGCCGGGTTAGGAATCTCATGGAAGATGGCACCGGCATTCTTGATAATACCATTGTCAACGTTTGGCTTAATTGCAGCCAAATGCAGTGGTCTGACCAGAGCACGGCTAGTACCTGGCTTATCGTAAACAATCACACACCATTCAACCATCTTAAGTAATCTACTACTGTATCTCATAAGTGAAGAAAAAAAGAGCTGGAAATAATTGACAAAAAAAACAAATAGCCCCACATTAGACAGTCAGTAGGCACTTAAAACCATGTTAAATCTGTTGAGGGTCACATCTAGACGGTCAATCCAATCAAGACTCCGTTTCAGGAGATCCTATAGTGATCATCACGAGGAACCTTTAGCCCCGGAAGCCAATATGTTCAACTCTTACCTCGTCACGCCAATCTTATTAACATTGGTTGGTATTGGTATTTATCAAGTGGACAAGAGTTATAGCAAGTCTCATGGCGGAGATTCGATCATTACCAAAATTGGAACACCGTTGGAATTCGCTGAATTGAAGAAATCGTTCAAGACTTACCAGGATTACGTCACCGATGAAAGGAAGTTGTACGAGTTGATCGGATACACTCCAAAGTACACCAAGGATCATTACCCATTGCACGTCGACGGAGTCCCGGGTAAATACTTCCCTTGCAACCATACCAACAGTTTCGATGGGGTCAATTGGGGGAAGAAATGACATCATCATCTCTTATTTATTTATTTATTAACTTATTTATTTATCTCGTTTCAAGTCTCACGTTAAACCTAGTAACCGACACTGATTAAGTAATCGACTAACTTCTCGACGACAGTGGTAGCTTCACCAGGTTGGACACCGGCTGGATAATGACCAATCAAAATGGTTTGGGTAGATTTGACAATGACAATACCTTCGGCGTCGTGCTTACCATAGATGGATCTCTCGTCGGCTCTCAACAAGAAGTACTTCTGACCCAGAACATGCAATCCATTGGCTTGTAACCCAGCTGGATTGGAGAATCCAGAAACAATGGCGCTGATCTCAGGCTGTTGCAAAGCCAAGTTATTGGTGGTGGCCCAAACGGAATCTCCTGCTGCAGAGTAAATCACAGCCTTATCGATCTTACCAGTAGCAACCAAATTATCAGTATAAGCTGAAGTAGTTAGTATTTATCCTAATTGATGTATCTCCCAATTCCTAAACATACCGTTCCAAGACATCTTTTGTTGTGTTGTTTTCTTATTATTACGTCAATTACATTTTTATTCCAATATGAAAAAAATCCATTGCTCAGATTCTGTAGTAAAATTACACGACTTTTTATGGCTCTATTTTTTTCCTCTCCTATTCATCATCATCACTTTCGATGATTCTTCTCTTCTTTCTTTCTTCGTATTGCAGTTTACCCTCTTCCTTAACTCTCTTCAATCTTTCGGCCAGTTTATCCAATTCGTCTTCTTCATCGTCGTAGACATCTTCGTCGTCGTCATCGATGAACCCGTCTTCGTCGTCATATTCGTTCAGTACTTCGATATCGTCTTCTTCTCCCTCAGCGTCTTCCAGACCATAATACGATCTCGAGGACAGTCTTGGAGCTGGAGATCCTCTTTCGAACTTGTCTTCATCATGCAATCTCTTCAATTCTGCTCTTCTTCTAGCCTTGAACAGCTCTTCTTCCAGTTTCTCCAACAACTTGATTCTCAATTCCGGATCCTCCTCCAAAATAATCGACTTCATCTTGTGTTGTCTTTCGGCCAGTTGTCTATGCGTGATCGACTTGGTCAATCTCTTATGAGACAGAGAATTGACCGATGTAGGAACAATCTTAGCGACCTTGTTCAACAAGTTTTGCGTTTGTAAAATGTCCTGGTCGTCGTGGGTCATCACCAAGAAATTGTCCTCGTTCTCTCCTACTCGAAGATCAAAGATCTCTCCCCCCAATTTCAACGACATCGACCCGTCATCCCACTCAATCACCTGAGTGTTGCTCTGTCTATACACATCTCCAGCGCTATTGGTAGAATATCTCCATCTGATAGTACTCTCCAGAATGACCTTATCGTCCAATTGAAGTGACTGATCCTCATGTTCTTGAACAGACTCGGTGAACTTGGAAGGATCAAACGGCTTGCTATCAATAGATATATAGGTGGGTACTTGCAATTTGATCAGATCTCCACTATTCACATGCGATTTGCTATGTCTAATCAACGACACCTCAAGCGTCTTCAAGTCCCGAGCTGGCTCTTCTATCTCCTCTTCCTCTTGTACTACTTCTTCTTCCTCATCATCATCCCCAAATAATCCCATTCCATCAGACTCATTATCAGATCCTTCCTCAATAACTGGTGTCTCCTCAACACTCTCCTTCCCCCGACTAGCTAATTCCTCACTATCTGACATAACTCCCGGTTTAATCTATTTTGTTATTATCCTTTTTCATTTTATCCTTTTTTTTTTTCATCCAACGTATTATTTTACTATGACTTCCAAAAGAGGAACTTTCTTGATTCTACACTTTTTCCCTGTCATTTTTTCACATATCTAATCACAAAAACACAGCCTTATACATTGACAAGATGTCTATTATAGGGCTTTATTATCTGAATTGGACGGCTTACAAACCGGGATCTCTTCAATTCCCCAGTGATCTCGACCTAAGTACGGTCACTCACTTGTTCTACGCATTTTTCTCCATCGACCCAAAAACAGGTAAAATCATCTCCACAGATGACTACGCTGATTTCGAAATGCAGAGAACCTTCCAAATTGAAGACAAAATTTATAAATGCTCAGGTCTCCTCGAAGAAATTGCCATCCTAAAGAAGCTCTTTAAATTCAAATTCATCCTCTCAATCGGTGGTTGGGGCAAATCAGATTTATTCCATAAAATAGTCAAGTCACGTGACCGCTTACATAACTTCCATCTGAGCTGTGTTGAGATGGTGCAAAAATATGGACTGGATGGGATTGATATTGATTGGGAGTATCCCGAGTCTAGTAAACAGATTGAGAGTGTCTTACTTGGATTACAATCGCTTCCGATAGTTACTGTAGCATCGCCCTGTGCTGAGCAAATACGGTGTTGGGATCTTACCAAAGTGAAACATTTGGTGCTGTTCTTCAACGTTATGACTTACGATTTCAATGGGCCATGGAGTGAGATTGTGGGTTATCATTCCAATTTGTATGGGGGACCACTTAGTTGCGACAAACTGATCTCGTATTATCTCCGGTTCGTCCCCCCTTCACAGATCTGTTTGGGGGTGCCTAACTATGGAAGAATTATAAGGGGAAAGTACCAAGGTAAAACAAAGGGAGTTCCTAAGGAGTTTCCGGAAGGAAGTATACCATTAGATCAGATCCGAAACGTTAAGTATGACGACAAACTGAAGTCAGGCTATTCTGTAGTTCAAGACTGCTTCATTTCATGTGAAACTACACAATCATTACAAGCCAAAGCGAACTACTGCAAAGAGAAGCAATTGGCAGGAGCGTTCTTTTGGGAACTGTCGGGAGATAATGATAGTAATATGAAGCAATTTGCAGATTTTTTATATAAGTAATTTAAAGAATGCTGTCCATTTTGCTGAAGACACTAATTACAGCAGCAACTACTTCCACTCTTAATTCCAGGTTGGCATCTGCACTTTTAAGTTGTTCCAATTCTGCTTCAGCGGCAGCGTTCAAGTTCAAACCGACGCCGACTCTGTTGTCATTACCGAATGGTAAACTGCTGAAGTTTGCAATCAATTCGTCCGCCCTACCGAAGGATTTGTCTCTTTGGTCGTAGTTCAAGTCCACCAAGATGTTCTCCAAAACATTGGCTGCGTAGCAACCACAACACAAGGAGATGGTTCTGAGTACTGGGAACGACGTGGACTCAGGGAAGAATTTAGGATCGTGTTCGATTTGGAAATTTCTGTCCACCAATAAATTCAAGATTCTCTTGATCACCAATTTCTTAGGAGTGTAATCAACCAATGGATGAGTGGCCATATCAAACAAGAAGAAATTCTTACGTTCTGTACGAAGAACTCCCTTATCAACTAAACCTTTGGCCAAACGCTCTCTTACTTGCTTCAATTGATAGTTGATCTTCATCAAATTCCAAGTCTCTCCACTCAACAAATCGATCCACTGACTAACACTCAAATGCTCCGGATCATTTTTAATCAACTTCAACAGCTCGTCCAATAAAACCTCTCCCGTAAGCTTGTCATCTACCACCTCAATCAATCTATCAGTCAACTCAAATCTACGTCTTACTGGATCGTTGATCATCAGAATCTTACCACGGAAGGCCAATTCCAACAAAATCAACCCACGCAATGCATATGAGATATTGTCATTCCAGAAACTCAAATATCCTTCCTTATCCTTCAACCCAATTAACAACACTTCCTCCATCAAAGTCAAGAAAGGATGGTTAGTGTTGGCCAGTGATCCGTTGGACTCCTCAATGTCATTCGGATCGTATCCGATCTTATGTGAAGAAAGCTCTTCTTGAGAATCATTGCTGACCTCGGTTGCACGTGCTGCACTATGTCCGCCTCCACGACGTCTTTGCAATCCAGATGACATTAGTATACCTGTTAAAAAACTGCTATCAATTTTAATTTCAAGCCTTTATTTTTTTTCCTCCCTGCTCGCTGTTGTCTTTTTTTTTCCTTTCTTTTGTCCCACAACACGCAGTAGGAAAAAAAAAATCGTCTTAACTAAATAAACTTTTAGTACATTTTACTGCAACTGGAAGGAAGATAAGGAGAGGATGTATTAGTGGTAAAGAAGATTGTGTAGACAGGAGTAGTACTCTACTTAAATGCTCTGTAGAACTATATAATGACCAATTGTCTATGGACGTGTCTGGTTTTCATCAAAATCTCTCCCAACCTAGATTAGCGAGCTGTAAGAGTTCGCTAATCCACTCATTACTATCTAACGGTGGCTGATAAAAAAGCTCAGGAGAGAAAAAAAATTGAGGGATTGATTATGTGAGATGCCCTCGGACAGTCATCTAATACGCCCTGACCATGTCCAAGCCGCGGGCCTCATTGCACCAAAAAATCCTTGTATTGGATTATATACGAGGACCGCCAATCCGCACGCAGAAGGAGCTGTTGGAGAAGTTCCAACTGGAGAACGAATTTGCCATCTCTCAAGCCACCTTATCTTCCTGGATGTATAATGAGGCTACATTGAGAGCACTATATGAGAAGAATCCGCACTTGGAAAACTATAAAAAGAGTCCGGTGCTAAAGTATCCAGAAGTAATAGCGGCATTGGAGAGCGAAGTTGCACAACGAGCCGAGAAGGGCGAACTCATCACTGATCAAATAATCAAGGACGGCTTTTATTACTATCTTGGGATATACGGGTATGACAAGAAGAAGATCCAATTCAGCAGGGGAATGTTGCGGTCATTCAAGACACGGAATCATATAATGGGAGGAAAGATTCTAAAACCAGTCACAGAGCCGACAACTCCGGCCTCTACTTTGCACAATAACGAGGTTGACTTAACAAATGATCTCGAATTACCCGAAGCTCTTCCCGGGTTGGGACACGACTCGGGATTGGGACTTGGATTCAATACACGTCTCATTCATTCCGACGATTCCTTCTGGAATTTTCTCAACCAGAACTTTGAACCATCCACTGATATGCCTGCCATGCAGCCTGAAGTGGAGGTCCAATCCCATTTGCAGAGATCGACACATCCCAATTCAGAGAAGGTGGAGAAGATCCTCGAGAATATCACCAACGGTCATGTCACTTTGTACAATTCTGGTACTTCGGCTATAATGGGACTCTTGACTTATCTCAATTGTGGAACAATAGCCATTAATCAGAATGGGTATCAAGGAACACATCAAGTGATCAAACTTCTCAATAAACTTACCGGTGTTAATAAGATCTCATTGGATCAGCATGAGCAACTTGGAGTCAACGATATTATGATCATTGAGTCTCCCATGAATCCGGAAGGTTATTGTGTAGATATTGCCAAATATTCTCGTTTGGCTCATTCGAGAGGGGCTTTGTTATTGGTAGACTCCACCTTAGCGCCTCCACCTCTTCAAGATCCCTTTGCTCAAGGTCTGGATTATATTATTCATTCAGCTACGAAGTATTTCAGTGGTCATTCCGATTTGTTAGCTGGGTTTATAGTCTCGAAGACCAAGACTGATAAGGCCAAATTGATCGAGGAAAGATTCAGTTTAGGAACACACATTGCCAACTTTGACTCCTTCTTATTACTTCGATCCCTTCGGACATTCAAGATGCGTATTCAACAACAATGCTCGAACACATACCAGATCATCAAGTTCCTTGTTAAGAATTTGGACAGATACCCGATCATCATCAAGATCCACCATTCTTCTCTTCAACAAGACGAATTTGCCATGAGACAATTGAATGGTTACTACAATCCCGTCTTTCTGGTCGAAGTGAGGTCCATGGAACTAGCTAAAGAACTCATCACTCGGTTCAAGTTTGTCAACCCAAGATCGACTCTGGCAGCCGGGGGTGAGACAACCGTGGACTTGGCAAACTTAAACCCGATTTTCGTCAACTTGGATCTGCTGGAATCAGATTCTTTACGGTCCTTTGGTATCAGGGGAAATATCTTGAGATTCAGTGTTGGATGTGAAGATTATCAGGATTTGATCAAAGACCTCGATCAGGCACTTTCAAGCTTTTAATAAAATACTATATCAGCTATAATAGGACGATGATCCGAGATTGGCACGCCGTAATCGTAGAAGTTCTCTCCCGTACGGAATCTCACAACCTCGAATTTCTTCGTATTCAGTGACGTATGCTCCAGGTTCATGACACCTCCCATAATGAAATCTATTCTATCAATTGTATTAACCTTTCCTGGTTTACGGAACCCAGTAGCCGTTCCCAAATGTCCCATTCTAAATTGTGGTGGACATTCTTCCAACAGATCGACAAACTTGAAGTCCAACGTATGAGCACTGTGGAATTCGTCATTGAAGACGGCATCTGGGATCATTTGTAAGTTATCGTTTTCTCCCGTCAAGATATGGAAAGCCTTACTCTTCTTGACTCCGGCCTTGATATTCAAATCTCCAGTGAAGAACACGTATCCAAACAAATCGTACTCATGTGCTCCTATATATCTCATCATACTGGCTGCTAATTGTCTGCTCTCTTCAGATTCACTGTCCCAATGGGTGTTGATTATGGTGAACTTGTCTCCCGATACCTTGTGTTTCAATCTGGCCACCGTCAGGATTCTTCTCGAAAGAGCCCCTGGATATTGAGAGATCTCATAAGGAGTTTGTGTCAACCAATACGTCTTCTGACTCAATACATCAAACACAGATCTCTTGATGAAGATAGCCGTATGTTCCCCATCTGTCTTACCATCATCTCTTGCAACACCAAGCCACTTCCATTTGAACATGAGCATCTCATCTAAGTCGTCTAATTGATTCTTCATCAGTTCCTGTACACAAAAGATGTCCGGGTTACTGAAGAGAACCTCATTGACTACTCCAAACCTTCTAATCGACCAACTGTATTCATCGGCATATTGATAAGCAGTGACCTCCGAATCTTCAGGTACGGTCTTCTTCATCTCCCCAATCGAGTCCTCAATCGTTTCAAAGTCCTTTATCTTGTCATACTTCAAATTCCATGACTGGATTCGAATCACAGGCTTAGTAGATGGAACCTGAGTAAACCTTCCATTGTTCTTATTGACGATCCGCTGGATCTCACTATAATCCACCAGATGAGATGAAATGTATGAATGTCCAAGAAATGATATCACCACCAATACTGGTAGAACAACAATGTATACAACCCGCGAATGGAGCTTCATCTTAACACCTGTTATCCAAGTTAACTAGGTACTATTTTTTTTTCCCTATTAATCTTCCCCCAAAGCAAGGCTTTATATTAATTAAAGCTTTTTTTTTTTTGGACCGATATATTTTTTGCTTGCATTTGTACCTGATTTTCGGTATAAGTCTATACAGTAAGTGAGGTTCAAATTAACTAGACACCTCCCTTCTCAAAGGATCGATATAGCCTTCTAAATCATCTCTCACATAAACCAAGAAGTATGGAGTAGCGGTGTTTCCCTCTTCGAAATTGAAGACTTCTTCTGCTGAGACTTCGGTGATGATCTCATCGTTGTATTTCCGATAGATGTTTCTCTTTGGATCTCTGATATAAATCCAGTAATGCCCGTAAGAAGCTTCTCCTCTATGGATGAAAATAGCAAATAACGAGTATCCGATCTTGGTAAACTCTGCGAATTGCAGTCCGATTTTATCTTGCAAATCCTTCAACTCCTTCTCGGCATCCTCTTCCTCAATATTGATCTCCTTAATCACCTCTTGTAAGGTTTCCAAGGTTTCCGGTTGTACATTGACATCGTCGAACTCGCCCAAAACTCCAGCCTCCAAATAATTCCGCAACACTGTCAAACCATCTCTACCACTGTAAGTACTTTGATCCATATGTTGATTACGTTCCTTCTTCTTGAGGTTGAGTAAAGACATCCGGTGTTTCCACTCAAACACCTCTTGCCGTCTACGGATGATCTCCTGGTCCTCGGTCTCCATGTATCTGTCCATATAAAGCTTTTCTTCAAAAGGAATTGGCTCGATCGACTTGACCGGCATCAATCTTTCACGATCAAATTGTACTCTTTGGATCTGGATTTGTAACACCTTCGGTAATTCAGTAATGGTTAAAGATCTCTTCACATCACCATCATCTAAACTGATGACATCTTCAGTGAAATAGGTATCCAAAGCATCATAAATATCCTTTGGATGATCTCCAATATTGACAAGTAAACTTAAGAATCTTTCTTGTTTGGTTCTTACTTGTCCCAATTCGATAGGTTCACACTTGACGGCATCAAATGGTTGCAAAATTTGCTTTGTCTTACCATAGAACAACTCCTTGATCAAATCGTATTGTTCATCATCTTCTTCCAAATGTGCTGGCTTGAACGCACTCTCCAATTGGAAAAGGACATTCTGAATACACTCGGTGACATCTTGTTGACGACCCATTTCCAAGGCATTTTCCATCTGATCAGCACTGATTTGACAAGTAGCAGCAGAATTGGATTTCCCTGTCTCATTCTCAGTCATCACAACATCCGACGATTCCTTCATCGTCTTGTTATCGACAACCTCAAATGATTCACTAGAAAGTCTCCTCTTCTGTGAGACAGACTCGGTTGCAGTGGTTTCCGGTGACTCCTTTTCAGTCTCAGCTCTCAGTCTCAGCAGGGCCTCAAACTCGGAACTGTCCAATGTGATAACACTGTTATCTGAAGACTCTACCGACTCCACTATAGTTGGTGATTCCAATTGGAACTCCACCTCATCGGTACTAGGAGAGAAGGACAAATATGCGAGCTCCTTCTTTGGAGAGATAGATCTCGACTTACTTCTGATCATTTGCCCAAACAAGTCACGCAATTGATACCCAAATTGATAAGATCTCTCTGTTTCCTTGAAGCCCACCGTTCTGCTTCCGATTCTTCTCTTAGCAAAGATCAATTCCAGATTAAACTTGTCTACGTCAATGACATCACTGAATTCCAAGAGACGTGATCTCAAGGGTTCGATAACGAAGTAGTATTGAAGCAACGAATTCAAATAACAAGTATTACCGATGTTGTTCAATCCAACGGGACTATTTTCAACTGGCAAAAATTGCGGCTCGATCACTCCGCGCTTCAAAAACTCTCCGATCAACTTGCTCTTCTTTTGTGCTCCGATATGACGTAAATATCTACGCATTACCCTAACATCAATACCTGAATCCTTCAGTAATCTCTCTTGGAAAACCGTTATAACTTGAAAGTCATTAGCCAATGGGTCGACACCCAAATATTCGTACAGTTGACTTAAATCATATTCCAAACACTTGTTCAAATAAGGCAATTTCCTCTCGATGTACTCCAACAACACGAAGGACTTTCTCTCGATGGCAATTGTCAAGAGTGCTCTGTCGTACAAGTTGGATTCCGAAGGGTAGTCGGTCTTCTTGATCTCGTTAGCTGTGATGATGAGTTCATTTTCCACCGTCTCGTTGACGTCCAAGATCTCATACAGCTTTGCAAGGTCTGAGATCGGTTCCAGATTCAAGAAATTGATCAAGAAAGTACTTCTTTTCAATTTAGCCACCATCAAAAGAGCTCTTCTAAGTTCGTCTCTCTTGGTGCTTGACGAATCGCTCACAATAAGCATTCCAATGTATTGTTGAAGCAATTGCTTTTCATCCACGTTTTCGTAATCAGTTGCAGGTATCTCTAATGTTCTGTAACAATCACAAAGATCTTTGTATCCCATTCTACCTTCTGCTCGAAGACGACTCACATAACCTTTCAAGTTGATTGTGTTACGTACTGCCGCTACCTCAGCAAGACAGTCGAAATACTTCAACAGATTGTGATGGTCCACCTCTCTCAAGAGATTGTACAGATCTCTGATATCATTATCGGTAAATCTGTGTCTCGAAGACAAGGAAATGTACAGTGGATTGTTATCTTCACGAAGCTCTTCCTGACTCAAATGAGTAGCTCCAAACTCCACTTTCTCATTCAACAACCTGTAAACCACAGTCTCATCTCCGATGGTCATCTGTGAAGATTTCGAGAAGAGAAACAGTTCCAAATACTTGTCGATGTAATTCTCTCTCACCAAAGGTAAAGCCATGCTAGCTGGGAACAATTCACCATCATGTTCTCTATGTTCGAATCCCAAGAACAGTTCCATGAAATCAATACCAACATCCACGTTCAGGATCTTGTGCGACGCACTGATTGTTTTGACCTCTCCCGTATGCATGTAGAATAAAGGACCTCTCAAAATACGAGCCAAGGATTGGAAGCATTCGAAGGCATTCGGTACTGGAGCTTCTTGTTGTGTCTTCAATTGATAAGCTTCAGCTCTTTGATTTATTATTGACTCTTCGAAATTGAGCATTGCCTCGGCATTGAAATACCCCTCGTACAACTCAATCTTCACAATCAGTTTCGAGCTCGTTGAATAGAACAATCCTTCATCGACGATCTTCGGTACCGACTTCTCGATGATTCTATACTGTCTTTCTGAATACTTCACTTTGGCCTCTTCCAAGATATTTTTGTAATCCGTGATGAAAAATTGATGGTTTTCAGGGGTCAATTCATCTTCATTGATATCGTAAAAGCCATGCTTCTTCACTATGCTATTTTCTTGATGCTTTATTTTGATCTTGACATGATATATTGGCTTCAATGGCTCTGGAAACAGACTCTGTGGAGTCTTTCTCTTGTACAAAAACCCCCTGATTATCAGTGTTCCCTTCTCATGTTCCAATTCTTGACTGGGAGCAAAATCGAATTTATTATTGATCACTCCAAACAGATACTTCGTATGGAAGTCCTGTTCTCTAAGTATGGAGGAGAGTTTATTCAGATACGCAATGCTCGGACTTCGAAGTACACTACCAGACCATTGGGCTTCCAGAAGTGATATGTAATTCACCACATCGTTCAAAATACGATCTGAAGTCTTGAACAACCGCGGCTGTGTGGGAGCTTGCTGTACTGGTACTACAGTCTCCTCTGAAGTCATGACATCATCTGGATTGGAATCCGAACTCTCTACTTTCGATCCATCACTCACCATCTGAACATCATCCTCAGAATTCAAGTAGTGTTCATTGATCACCATGACAAATGACTGATGCGATGGCGCTTACTGAGATATGAATTTGATTTTTTTTGACCTGTTTTTTCCTCTTAATAAAGAGATTCAGATTGTTAGAGAAACTTCAAATCGCTTTCGCTTTTTTTTCCTTTTGACTAAGTATTTATTATCTATATCTCACTTACTTTCTTCCCAAATACTCTTCATATCCTATTGTCTCCAATTTCTCGGCTTTCAGTAAAACTTCATCTTCCATCTTTTCCATGTAAGTTTCCATCTCTGTCAACCATTTTGGATCTACCAGACCCAAGATTCTGATTGCCAAGAGAGCAGCATTGGTGGCATTGTTAATAGCTACGGTAGCTACTGGGACACCTCTTGGCATTTGTACGATACTGTGCAAAGAGTCGACACCGTCTAACGTGGATCCCTTTACTGGGACACCGATAACTGGTAATGGGGTCATAGCAGCGACCATACCTGGCAAATGGGCAGCACCTCCAGCACCGGCAATAATGGCCTTGATACCTCTCTTGTGTGCCTCTATCAGATACTTGGACATTCTTTGAGGAGTTCTATGAGCGGAGACGATAGTGACTTCGAATGGAACACCAAATTTCTTCAAAATGTCACAACCCAAAGACATGACTGGTAAATCGGAATCGGATCCCATAATAACTCCAACCAAAGGAGCCTCTTTGAGCTCTGGATTCGATGGAATTGAGTCGGTCTTTCCCATGATGTAATGTAATCTCTTTTCGCAATCGTCCATAGAGGAGCTGACAATGTTGATGTGACCCATTTTTCTCAGAGGTCTGGTGGTCTTACCGTACAAATACACCGAGGCATGTGGAGTTTGTAAAGCTCTTCTACAGGTTTCCAACTCCAGATCAGCCTCATCGGCACCTAAAACATTCAACATGATCAGGTTGGTAGAGGTGGTGGTCAAGGCAGTGAAGCCCTTTGGCATTGGTAAGCCAGTGATGGATCTAATATGAGCCTCGAATTGAGATGTGTTACAGGCGTCGATAGTGTAATGACCAGAGTTGTGAGGTCTTGGAGCAATCTCGTTAATCAATAACTCTCCATTGGCCAACAAGAACATCTCGACACCGAAGATTCCAGCACCTTCGAAGGTCTTGACCAGATCCAGAGCCAAAATTTGGGCTTTAGCTTGAATAGTGTCATTGACACGAGCAGGACAGTAACACAAGTGACAGATGTTGTTTTGGTGGATGGTCTCTACGACTGGATAAGAATGGACTTCTCCATCGACATTTCTCACCACCATAACAGCTAATTCTTTCACAAATGGAGCCCATTTCTCAGCGTATAAAGGACGATCGTGCAAGACTTTCAATGCTTCCAGAACACCTTCTTTACTCTTCACTACATGGTTTCCTCTACCGTCGTAAGCCAAGGTTCTGGACTTGAGCATGAATGGGTAACCATACAGATCACCGACCAGTTCCAAACCTTCAGAAGTGGACTCGACATCACGGGATTCGACAACTTGAATACCATGTTGGAGCAAATGTTCCTTTTGACGATATTTATCCTGGATCAATTTGATGGTCTGTGGGGAAGGATAGATGGCAATACCAGTCTCCTTTTGTAACTCCATAAGGAAATCAGCATCGACATGCTCAATTTCTACCGTAAGTAAATCACACTTGGTAGCCAATTCACGTATCAGCTTGCTATCGGTGAAGGAGCCATCGACATGACTATCAAGAGCATTAATTTGCTTGGCTGGAGTGTTAGGTCCATCCAAAATAACAGTCTTCACATTCAATCTATGAGCAGCCTCAACAATCATACGGCCCAATTGGCCTCCTCCCAAAATTCCAACAGTCTTAGAATCCATCGTCGTTGCTATTACTATTACTATCTCTAAGTTTCCTACAAAAAAAAAAAAAAAAAATATTGTCCCTTTAATTTTTCTATCTAGTTAATTTCAACCGGAGTCAAAAAGACGAAAAGTGGAAGAGTCAACTTTTTTTTTTTTTTTTTCAACGGCTTCTGGCTAGTCGTGCCTGAAAATGGAAAAAGCTTAAAAAGGCTGTTTTTTTATGGAGCACATAGATCTGCGAGGCAACAATATGCAATGTATGTGGAGAAACACCCAATAAGGAAAATAATAAGATTCTAGTCCCCCGCATGTCCCCCGCGTGTTGCGTCACCTGAGAACTACCGAACGCCGACCAAATATTTCATTGGTTATTTTTATCTATTTAGTCAGGCCTAGCCATGGATTTTTCCGATCTTGCATAAATCGGTCTCCTCGAGTCCATGTTCACAATTAGGAGCCTTTCCCGAACAATTGTAACGGTTCCCAATTTCTTGGCTATAAAAGCAGCTAAATTTTCCGGGGAACTTTAGTCCCACTCCTCTATTACCAAGCTCGAAGTCCATGCTTTACCCCATTCTTTGTGCTTTAATCTCGGGAGCTTCAGCTCTTCCTGTAACTTCAACTACAGAGTCTACTGGTTTGTACGCCGTACCAACCGACGACCAAGGTTTCAGGTATTACATTGATAGTACCACTTCCTATGGTACTTATCCTACCAATACTGCTATTCCAACCACTTATGCTCCTCCATATGCTCAGCTCTCTAGTGTTGTTGGAAATGTTTCCACTTCTACCTGGGGTAGTTGGAACCCTGACCAGGAGAACACCGAGACTGACTCGGACGATCCATATGGTCAATCTGCTTGGTCTGAATTGTGGTCGATCACCGAATTTGTCAACTTCACCAGAGGTATTTACAGTACTACTGTTTCTCCTACCTCAATTCCTCTCTCCAGTTTGATCTTACCACCAGAAGATCCTGTTGACAGAGCCTTTGAAAACTTGGACATGTCCTTCCCCCCAGATTTTATCTTGGGAGCTGCTGGTTCTGCTGCACAAATCGAAGGTGCTGTTGCCGACGAGGGAAGATCCCCAGCTGGTATTGACTATTCCAAGATTAGTTTGGGATTGTTGGAAGATTACGTCACCAATGAAAACTACTGGTTGTACAAACAAGACATTGCTCGTCTTGCTGCTATCGGTGTTGAACATTACAGTTTCTCCATTCCATGGTCTAGAATCTTGCCTTTTGCTTATGCTGATACCCCTGTTAACCAACAAGCCATTGACCATTACGATGACTTGATTAACACCTGTATTGAGTATGGATTGAAGCCTATTGTCACTTTGATCCACTTCGATACCCCAGCTCCATTCTTCCAAAACATTACTAGTGACTTCACCTTCCTTGGTTCTGGTGGTTACGACAACCCAGAGTTCGTCGAAGGTTACTTGTACTACAGTAAGATCGTTATGGCTCATTACGCTGACCGTGTTCCAATTTGGATCACTTACAACGAGCCAATTATGTACGCCACTAACATCCTTGGTATCAAGAATGTCATCACATCTACTGCTGAGTTGCACAGATTCTACCATGAGGAACTTGGTGGAACTGGTAGAGTTGGTCTTAAGTTGAACGTCGAAGGTGCCTTCCCTAAGGATCCTGAGAGTGAGGCTGATATTGCTGCTGCCGACAGAGCCAACGAAGTTTATGCTGACAGTTTCTTGAACCCATTGGTCTTGGGTAAAGACTGGCCAGAGTCTATCAAGAAATCTCTGTTGAGAGGTTTCGAGGGAAACCTGTCCTGGACTGAAGAAGAATTGGAAGAAGTAAAGGGAGGTATTGATTTCCTTGGTATTGACACTTACGTCTACACTCTTGCCAGTGCTTTGAACAACGAGACTACCGAAGAATGTCAAGCCAACCGTGATGACGAGTTCTTCCCAACCTGTGCTAACCTTACCACCATCGAAGCAAGTGACTGGAACATTGGTTACCGTTCCGGAGACTACGTCTACATCTGTCCAAAGCACCACAGAGTCACTTTGAACTACCTTTGGCAAAGATTCCACATTCCTATGATGATCACCGAGTTTGGTTTCCCTGAATATGGTGAAGCTGAAAAGGATCTCCGTTCCCAACTTTACGATTTGTCTAGATCCATTTACTACAGATCGTTACTTACCACTACTTTGGAACTGATCAACTACGATGGAGTCGAAATCATCGGTGCTTTGGCCTGGAGTTTCCTGGATAACTGGGAATTCGGAACTGCTGATAACTTTGGTATGATGCACGTCTCCAAGCCTTCTCAAGAGAGACTCTACAAGAAGAGTTTCTTCGATTTTGTTGGTTTCATTAGAAAGTACAGAGATGGTAATTAATCATCTTTGATACATAACGCCCGTCTGTGAGCATTCTTGTCGATTTCCTTTTCGAATTCCTTTTATAGATTATTAGATCTTTTTTATAAATTACTTTCAACCAACAGTTTTCAAAACCTCATCGACGTATTCCACAATCTTATTGACTGGCTCCAACCAATATTGAACACTGGTGGAGTATCTTGCTTGACATTGTAAGAATTTGTAACTAATTCTCAACCCTGTGAGAAGACGATTCAAGTTGAGTTGTTTGAAAGTTTCCTTCTCCAGCGGACACAACTCCACTTTGGTCTCTGCTACAGAGTTCTGTCTTCCAATGTGGTTCAGTTCGCTCTCCAGTTGAGTCAACGGATCCTTGAACAATCTCAGATTTCCATCGGTATCAACAACGACAAACTTGAAGATAAGAGTCAACGACAGCAACATTGAAATGTTCTTAGATACAACATGAGCTGCAAAGTAAGGATACAGTAACCACAGATCTGGATTGTCTTGGTCACTTGCAGCACGCACAATGTTCTGGTCGTCAAATTTAGACCACCAACTGCCGACACTAGGCTCAGCTGTCATGAGATCCTTACATGGAGTCGAGTCAGTAGGCCCAATGACAACAGGGAACGACGAAGTCTCATTGTTATCCAATATTCCATAACCCAAGTTCAAAACCTTGCAAAGTGCTGAACATGACTCGAATACACTCAACAGGTGTCTCAATCTCTTGGCATTGAAACCACGGGACAATCTTTCAGGCAATTCGTTGACGTCAAAGTTGGCAAGTTCTGAATTTTCGGTATCGAACATGAGCCAGTCACTTATTGGAACCATATTAGTCATTGTTCTCAAACCGTGCAAACCTAACATGGATCTGAGGATCGACGAGTTCATGACAAGGATCTTCTTATTCAAAATGATACTGCTTGATTGTGCTGATCTGACTTGGTAGAGTCTGCCTTCTAACAAAGGCACCATGCGACGGAGCTTTTCATCAATTTCCTCCATTTCCCTTGGCTTACGTATGTATTGCTCCAATAAATAAAGAACCATGAGCAGAAGTGAGTTTTCTCCTGTCTTTTCCAATTGCTCTGGACCAAACTGTTTCAAGTCGTTCCAGCTCAATGGAAGGGAATCTGGGTCATCAGCAATCAACTCCAACTCTTCTGGGAAGGCATCAACTTCGAAGGAGTTGGCAATATACCTCAAATCCAACTGACAAACCCAAGTGGTCCAACACAAGGTAACCTTTTCCATTCTGTCTGTCAATTGCTTTTGAGTACTGAGCGTACGTAATTTCTCGTAGTACAGAGGGTTTCTGTATTTGGAGAGAAGATACCAATCCTCCAATTCGATCAACTCCTTCAGTTGCTTCAAGAAGTGACAGGCCTTTGGTAAATCTGACATCATAATGAAGTACCGGTACAAAAGCAAGGAACCACGGATCAGCGAAACGGTGTCCAAATATTTCCAGTGGTACTCAGATTGCTTCAACCAATACTGAGAGTTTCGGTAAGTAGGCTCCATCACTACTGAACCAGGAACAAATTGACATACAAGGGCAAAAACGGTATGAGACAAAGCAGCAGTTGTCTTTGGAACCAGACTCATTACGAAGTCCTGTTTCAGAGGAAGAACTCCGAAAGTTGGATGGACGTAACGGTAATACAAATCAAAGAACACTTCTGCAATTCTTGGGTCTGGAAGTCCATACAGTTCCAGTTCATTCTTCAGTGTGGTACCTGAAGTAGCACTAGGAGTGTTTGTAGGAGCAGCATTACTTCTTGTTGAACCTTCTTCTGACCCGGTCAAAGAGCCACCAGATCTTGATAACAACAGTTGTGGGGGTGGAAGGTGGTAGTTATCCCATGATTGTTGGCCCCATTTTCTAACTGGTACCCCACCTGGTGGTCTATGGTGAAACATGTGAGGTGGAGGAGGTGGAGGTGGGCCACCGTATCCGAAATGAGGTGGAGTACCCGGGTGTCCTGGCATGAATCCTGGAGGTCCTGGAGGAGGTCCTGGGGGTCCACCTTCAAATCCCATACCTGGAGGTCCGCCGAAATGACCTGGTGGAGGAGGTCCAAAACGATGATGAGGATGATGGTAATGTCTTCCGTAAAACGGTGGGGGTGGGACTTCACTGTGTGGAGGTGGACGAGGACCACCAGAACCTAAGCTTGGTGGACGACTATAGTATTCAGAGGGCGAACCAGGTGGAGATTGCCGTGATTGTTGATTACTACGGAAATCTCTGTAAAAGGAGACAGAACTCTCCGTGTCGAAGGAAGGAGACCGAC